>OX457047.1:18584206-19004206 GCA_949752735.1 Lumbricus terrestris | reverse complement strand
CCTGCAAAACTAAGAATAAACTTTACAAAAGATTTCTGGAAACTAAAACTGATAAGGCATTGACCAAATATAAAAACTATAAAAACAAATTGACTACTATTCTACGCAACTGCGAAAAATTGTACTACACTAATCTCCTTGAGCAACATAGAACTAACCTTGGAAGATTATTAAAACCTTACTTCAGCAAAAAGGTCAGAGCATTGCTAATTTGCCCCTTATTGTTAATGGTGTTGCTATTGAGGATCCTACCACTTGTGCTAACCTATTTAATGACTATTTTGCTTCCATAGGACCTAAAATGGCCTCAAATATTCCCCTGACGTCTTCCCACTATTCCTCTTACTTAAAAACTCCCAACCCTAGTTGTATGTTTATCACACCAGTTAATGATTGTGAAATTGCCGATATCATCTCTAATCTTAAAGTTACTAAACCGTATGATTGTTGTGAACTGCCTGTTCCTATTATTAAAAAGCTTGCGCCTACCATTTCCAAACCCATTGCTCACCTAATTAATCAATCTTTTATCACTGGCATTGTTCCTAAAGGTATGAAACTTGCTAATATCTCCCCTATTTTTAAATCCAATGATTGTCAGGATATGGGTAATTACAGACCCATTTCTAAACTTACCTGTTTTTCAAAAATTCTTGAAAGAGCCATGCATTTTAGATTATCTAATTTCCTCGAAAAGACTAATATCCTATACGATAAGCAATTTGGCTTTAGAAAAGGTCACTCTACTACTCATGTAATCCTTAAAGTCATTGACAAACTATCGGACGCCATTGACATCCGTAATAGAGCTATTGGTGTTTTCCTGGATTTATCGAAGGCTTTCGATACCATCAAGCATGATATTTTAATTGAGAAACTCCGCTATTGAGGATCCTACCACTATGGCATTAGAGAAATGGTTTTAGAATGGTTTAAATCTTACTTATCCAATAGACACCAACTAGTAACCTATCGTGGAGCGACGTCTGATTTGGCCACCCTATGTTTTGGGGTTCCCCAAGTATCTATCCTTGGCCCTCTGCTCTTTTTAGTTTATATTAATGATATAAGTAATTGCTCCAATAAGCTCCTCTTTTATTTATTCGCTGACGACACCACAGTTTTTATATCGTCTAAAAACATAAGTGACCTGTTTGATAGTATGAACTCTGAATTACTTCATTTATCTGCTTGGTTTAATGCTAAATCCTTATCTCTCAATATTACAAAATCCAATTATATCATATTCTCTAGTACAGGTAAGAAAATCCCCGACGAACCTTCAAAAAGTATCATTCTTAACAATATCCCTATTAAGCGTGTATCTCAGACCAAATTTTTGGGACTGATCATTGACGAGCACCTTAGTTGGAAATTCCATATCACCCTTACTAGGAATAAAATTGCTAAGTCTATTGGAATAATTAATAGGCTTCAAAATATTCTTCTCCCCTCCACGCTTAAAACACTCTATAATACCTTTGTCTTACCTTATCTTAGCTATGGTACTATTATATGGGCCGGAGGTTACAAAACTCACCTTGCACCTCTATTACTATAACAGAAACGTGCAGTGAGAATTATCTCTGGCTCCCACTATTTGGCTGCCTCTGCTGGTCTCTTTAAAAATCTCGACCTGCTAACGGTTTATGACTTATTTAAACTCCAACTCATGGGCGTAGACCTAGGGGCGGACAGGGGGGACGGTCTCCCCAATGAAAGTGTTGGGGGGGGACGGCCCATGCATTTGCCCCCCCCCCCCCCCCAATAGTTGAGCCTCAAGACTAAAAAAAGGTCATAGAAAATTTCTTCGACGAGATTTGGCCGGATGACTAAAAAAAATAGAAAATTTCCTCAACATTTTGGGCCGGATGACTAAAAAAAAAGGTCATCACTTTTTTTTGGCGGCGAAAATAAGAAATATTTTTTAGATTTCGCCGGTCGTCAGAAATTTTCACGAAAATCTCGCGTCTTTCCGTCCCCCCAATTCTTGGCCCAGGTCTCCGCCTATGCTCCAACTGGCAGTATTTATGTACCGTCATCAGCATAATTTATTGCCTAGTCTATTTAGGGACTATAAAATTTTTATAACTAACGCTTCTATTCACATTTATGTACCGTCATCAGCATAATTTATTGCCTAGTCTATTTAGGGACTATTTTATAACTAACGCTTCTATTCACAACTACAACACCAGATCACGTTTCAACATACATGCGGTGTATGTTGAAACGTGATCTGGTGTTGTAGTTGTGAATAGAAGCGTTAGTTCATGCAATACTAACACCAAACAACACACTGTCAGACTCTCAGACCCCAAACTTTGGAACTCAATTGATCCCAGCACTCGCTCCATTAATTCTCTTAATTCCTTTAAGTCGGCATTTAAAAAACATTTGCTTAAAACAGCTGACTCTATGTAGATTCTAATTAAGTTACCTACCTATATCTGTGACATAGCCATCGATTCTTCCTACCTTTTCTTGTTACTATTGCTGTTCCTAATGATGTGGGGATGACTAGATAAGCGTCAGCTTCTTCTCTCCACGAGTCGATTCTCTTTGCTATAATGATCTATTATCTAATGTGCAATGTTTACCTCTAATATTTCCTGTCTATATTTTGTTCATTCCATGTACTAAGATTTGTCATGGTGATAATAGCATGTTTACACGGAATCGATTCAATAAAATTTGATTGATTGATTAAACTTCGGGATGATTTCAATTCAGACCTATATTCAAGTCGGGACAACTCCAGGATAAATTAAAATCAGACCGAAATTCAAGTCGAGACAAACTCCAGGATAAATTCAATTCAGACCGAAATTCAAGTCGAGACAAGTCCAGGAAATTCAAATCAGACCAAAATTCAAGTCGAGACAACTCCGGGATAAATTAAAATCAGTTCGAAATTCAAGTCGAGACAAACTCCGGGATGCATAGGCGTACGGGACATTTCGGCAGTGGGGGGGGAAACATTTTGCCCGAAAAATCTGATGACCTTTTTTTCGTCATCCACCCAAAAATCTTAAGATTTTCCCGTCCGAAAAATCTGATGACCTTTTTAGTCATCCGTCCAATTTTTTCCACTTTTTTACTCCTGTGCCCGAAAAAATCCTCCCGTACCTGTTTTGCCCGAAAAAAATTTCGATTTTTTTTTGACAGCCCATGCCTTCTTTGCCCGAAAAACACATTTGCCCGAAATTTGGGGGGCATTTGCCCCTCTGGACCCCCGCCTCGTACGCCTATGCCGGGATGAATTCAATTCAGACCTAAATTCAAGTCGGGACAACTCCAGGATACATTCAATCCAGACGTAAATTCAAGTCGAGACAACTCCGGGATAAATTAAAATCAGACCGAAATTCAAGTCGAGACAAACTCCGAAAAGTGGCCCGCCAGGTTTTAAATAATGAACCTAAACCTCTGAAATAATTATATAAAATATACGCAAAAAATGACAATTTGGACAGAATTAAAAAAAAGTTTCTCTTTTACAAATTATTTTATTTGGATGTTTATAAATAGCATCAAGCATTCTATTTTTATTCAATTTTGACGATTTTATATGCTCTTGGTTAATTAAATTTTAGCCTTGTGTCCTCTTAATACCCTTATGTCCTCTAACTAAGAAAAAGTAGCCCTCACATCCTCGAACAGCAACAAAGTGACCCTAAAGTCAAAAAAGGTTGGGAATCACTGGTATAATTATATGCAAGTATGCATATATATATATATATATATATATATATATATATGTATGTATGATGGTAGGCATGTATGTATGCATGTGTCCATGTATGTTTGTTAGTCCAGCAAGCACACCCACAGTTCAATTTCTTGGGTTCCAACGAACAATGATAGAAACCGTCGGGAATAGCCACCCCCGCCCAGCACACAGCCGCCACGAAAGTTTATCGCACCTATTCACCTCAATCCTTCTAGCAGCTCTAGCTAGACAAAGACCCGCCTGGGTTGGGTACTTGGGTTGCTAGAAGGGCGAAGAGAGGGCTGTGGCGGGTTGGGGTGAACACGCGTAACTGGACATCTGTGGATAGCATGAGTTGCATCGCTGATTATCAATGGGGTGGCGGACGTCGGGGACTTGGGGTGGGTGGAGCGGGGTATGGAAAGGAATTGGGTGGTGCTTGGTGGGATTGGGCTGGAGTGGGGTTATATGTACACTGTGTCCCAATAAATCGGGCACCCTTTTGATAATGTGAATAAAACCTCATTGCTATCACTATTCATCGATTGTCAAAATTTCAAAACATCCTTGATCCTGAGATAATTATCTACAAATTGGCAATTTATGAACGGCCCTCACTAAAAATGACGTCATAATGACGTCGTTATTTTACATGTCGAAACCAAATGTTATTGGTTATTGATGCTGCAATTGGCAAATAGCGAACGCGTCTTGAAGCTTGTGTTGAAGCCGAAGGCGAACACTTTGAACACACCTTGTAGTCTAATGTTAGTCAAATTTTAAATACAATTAAACTAAAATTTATAATTCTGAAATAATATTTAAGGTAACGTAGATTTTTTTAAAGAAAATGTTTTGGTCGGTACCGGTACTTAACATTAGAATTCTCTGATGCAAATGACATCATCATCGTCGTCGTCGTCGTCGTCGTCATCATCATCATCATCATCATCATCATCATCATCATCATTGGCATCATCATCGTCACCACCATCATCATTGTCGTCGCCATCGTTGTTGAAATTATCATCATAATCGACGTCATCGTCGTTATTGTCGTCGTCGCCATCATCGTTATCATCACCACCACCACCAGGAATACCATCATCGTCATCATCATCGTCATCATTGAATCATTGATATCATCATCAGGCGGGCTTGTAAGGACCTGGATGTGTCACGGCGCCACAGAAATCGTCATTGCTATCACTATCATCATCAGCGTGGTTGTCGTCGTCATCAACATCATTATCACCATCAGACGCACTTTAACCGCATGTCTGTGTTACGGCGCCATACAAATCAATAACAATGACTTGTTATCATCATCATTATCGTCATCATCATCGTCTTTATTGCAATCATCATCATATTTATCTTCATCATCATCCTTATTTCCAACTAGACGGGGTACCCGGCGTTGCCCGAAAATTTTAAGATTCGCCCGGTTCCTGGCCAATCCTCTACTTCCTCCTTCCTTCTGTCATTCCGTCCCTCCATCCGTCCCTCCCTTCCTACGTCTGCTCCTCCCTCGCTCTCCCCCTCCACCTTCCCTCCCTCCATTACTCGTCCGTCCGTAAGCCCTCTCCAAACCTCTCTTCCTGCCTGCCTCCTTCCTTCCCTCCCTCACTCCCACCCTTCATCCTCTGTCCCTCGTCCCTTCCCTCCTCCCTCAATCCCACTTTCTTTCCGTCCCTCCCTTGTCCAAGCTTGCGATCAACAGGGCTTTTATCATTATTTTCCTAACCGCCAGCAAAGAAAATTAGGTCATAAAGTCATGACGTCATTGATGTATGAGTTCGTTGTTTTGGACATGTGCGGTGTTTATGGGCACCTGCGGTGTTTAACGACTTAGTTTAAATTTGGTTATCTCCCACACCATGGCCCCTATGGTGGGAGAGATTTGCCAACCACCAGTGCTTAAAGTGTGGACAAAGAAGTGCCTGGACGCCCCTTACCTTTCCAAAAGAGGTGCATGGACGCCCTTACCATTCAAGGCTGTGCTGGCCAATAAGTGGCAGGACGACGTTCAGATTTAAAAATAAGTGCATGGACGCCGTCCATGACCGTCCAGGCACACTTTAAGCCCTGCCAACCACTCCACTGGGTAGCCAGACTGACACAGTAGTAAAAGCTTGGAGTGAAAAGCCAAAAAACTGCTAAAATGCATCCCGGTCAAACACACAGAATCTTCTAATTGTTTATAGACTAAGCTTATAATAGATGTCGCCTAAAAAAATACAAAATAATAAGTAAATCAGTATCATAAACTTCATAACCATCAACGTCGTCGTCATCATCGTCATCAGGCGCATAGTAACGGCACGGCTGTGTTACAGCGCCATAGAAATCGTCATTGTTATCATCATCGTCGCCGTCATCGTCGCCGCCGTAGTCGTCATCATTATCATCATCGCCAGGCGCCTTGAAACGGCATGGCTGTTTTACGGCGACATAGAAATCGTCAATGTTATCATCATCATCATCATCTTCAGCATCATCATCATCATCATCATCATCATCATCGTCGTCGTCGTCGTCGTCGTTATCATCATCGTTATCACCACCACCTCTATCACCACCCACACTACCACCACCACCACCACCACCAATACCACCACCACCATCACCCCCACCAACTTCACCACTACCACCAGCAACAACAACAATGACTACAGCAACATGTGCCTTGGAACAGAATGGCTATTTTTACGGCCCTATATAATTCGTCATTCTTATCACCATCATCATAATATTAATAATCGTCGTCGTCGTCATCATCGTCATCATCATCATCGCTAGGCGTCTTCAAACGGCATGGTTATTTAAAGCGCCATATAAATCGTATTTGTCACAATCATGATTATCATCGTCATAATCGTAATCATTTTCATCATTATCAAACGCCCGTTCCATGGCATGGCTTGTTACGGCGCCATAGAAATGGCAATGTTAATGTTATCGTCAGTGTCATCACCACCACCATAATAGTCGTCGTCGCCATCATCATAATCATCATCGTCATTATCAATGTCAGGCGTCCTTGTAACGGCATGGTTTAGTTACTGTGAGTTAGGTCTACTTACTACTGGCGCAACCGCGAAAATAGGCCTATAACATTTATTTTGTAATCAGTGACGGTCATGGTGACACTGCAGTGGGGGCAAATCAGGGTAAATGCTTTCGTAAAAATCTTTTGCCCAGGTCGTTGTCCGGTGTCATGAAACGGAGTATCCCCCTTGAAAGCTATCCGGGGGGATGAATAAATCTATCCCCCCGGATGGAATTAACCGGTCTATACTATCCGGGGAGATAAACCATTCTATCCCCTTTTTTGAAAAATGCGCATGATAAAAATATTTATGCTTTAATCAAAATTTAGAGTGACTCTAATTGTTTTAAGTGTCCTAGGCAATACTCAGATACAAGCAATTCGAATTTATTTAGTGACTCTGAGTGTTCTTAAGTGTTTTAAATGTTTTAAGTGCTCTAAAAACAGGGCAAAACAAATTATCTAGTCGGAATAAGCATACCTGTTAGTGGCATTGTTCAAAACAAAGCAGATAAAAATTAATTTGCAAAGAAACTACACGCGGCAAGGCCGTAGCTAGGGGGGTGATTTGGGTGTTTGAACACCCCCCAAAATGAAAAATGAAAGAATAATATAATGCATTTACAAGCCCATAATTATTAGAACTTCAGTGGCCGCCCAGAACCCACAGAAGATCGCGATTTTAGAAGGGAAACATGAATTTAGATCGTTCTACACCGTGGTTAACTGTTTCCGGGCGAAAAATCCTACGAAAAGTGTGTGATGATTAAAAAGGTCGTCAGAAAAATTGGCTGAAAAAGTGGGTAAACACCCCCCGAAATCAAATCCTCGCTACGGCCTTGACACGCGGAAGCGGTTTTTTCGACTTTTTTAATTTTGGGGGGATACAATTAATACGGGGGATACTCTATTTCGTGACACTGGCCACAAGATTGTCCAAGTTCCCTGAATATAACCATGGTTACATACTTACAAGCATTTCTGACCATGAGTTTCTCTAATATTCTTAGACCAAGAAAGATGCATAATATACTTATACGCAAGGCTGGAATATTAAAAGACCTGTTTATACTGAAAAATATAAGGAACGAATTGCTAATAGACGAATGTTGATTCGTCGAATTTAACACGTTTTGTGTGCAGACCCGCATTAAGGTAGTGCTAATGGTGCTCTCGGGTCTGCAGTTTTCGAGGGACCGCACAGGGTCGAATTGACAAATGTGGTGATCCAGTTCCTGTTCAGAAAATGCGGGACCCAGCACCACGATGCTGCATTATTGCCAACTTGTGCTATTGTATTCTTATTGTGACGGCTTGTCTTGTTTTGCAATTTTTTAGTCACTAACTACACCGCTGCTTCGACAATGGCACTGCCCCATTATGACGGCATTTTCTTGATCTACATCACTTTTGTGACAAAATTAGCTATGTTTGTTTAATTGTTTGTATGTGCACTTACTATAGCGCCACTTCAAGCTCACTCCTCAGAGGCGCTCCCGACTACAGATTGGACACTGCATCGGAGTTTCATGCCTATAAGCGCTGAGCAATTGTGAGTGAAGAACTTGTCCAAGGTCCCTAACGCAGCGACTTGAGGTGGATTTGAACCTGCAACCCTCCGGCTGCAAGGCAACGAACATACCCACTACACCACCGTGCCCAGCACCACGATGCTGCATTATTGCCAACTTGCTGTTGCTCAATGGCGCCAGCGCCTCCAGGCTGGTGTGCAAGCAGCAGGAGGAGGACATTTTGAGTATCTTATTTAATTCAATAATCAAACCATACTGTTAGAATAATATTGGTGGTTCAATTCTCTACATATCTGGAAAATCTTAGCCTGATTAATCATCAGGTATTAGAGATATAAAAAAACAACTTGACTTACATTTCATTGAATCTAACAGAAAATTGCTTGTAAACTGAAATTTCCGCATATGAAGTTGAAAGATACGTATCTTTTTATCCGTTCAACTTTATCTCTTGAAATTTTGGAGTCATATTTTTGGTCCAATTCTCTAAATACTTGGAAAATTTTAGCGTGATATGTCATCAGATCTTAGAGATATATGAAAAACAATTTGGCTTACTTTTTTTGAACCACGGTGTATTATGACGACCCTCTTTGTTCTACGAGCACTACAGTTGTACGTCATTAGCGTTGTTCGTAAACATGGTGCTGACTTGCTGTAAGGACGATAGTTTTGATACATGGACTCTGTTAATTCTTAAGACAAATTTTGGACATGACATATTGAACATGCCGCTGAAAAATTGTTCTCACAAGGGGCCATTAGAGGGTAGTCGTGGCAACTTGTCTACGCCACCTGGCAGTGGCGTAGACAAGGGGGTTTCGGGTTTAAACCCCCTATTGGCCCAGGAAAAACCTTTTTTAAAGGTTATTTATCCGCTTCAAAAAGAAAAACAATACAAATGCTAGCAGTAGCAATTGTTTTTCTTACTTTATTCCCTTTGTTACTTTATTCCCTTTTATTTACTGTAATACTATTGGGTTGGTGTCAGAAAGGGCACCCGGCAAGGCAAAAAAATTGTAAATTTCTTGCTACGCCACTGGCACCTGGGATCGCACTATAGCCTTAATGCGGCCCGTTTGGTATGCTCTTTTGTACTTTTTAGTGATTCTGCAAGGTTGGGGCTCCGCAGTTTTACTGAACAGGGCCCACATTTTTTTTCCGGTCCTGTCATCATATCATCATCATCATCATCATCATCATCATCATCATCATCATCATCATCATCATCATCATCGTCGTCGTCGTCGTCGTCGTCGTCGTCGTTATCGTCGTCAATCGTCATCATCATCATAATTACCCGGTATCATATTCATATTCATAATCATATTCATATTCATATTCATCATCATCATCATATTCAACGTCATCTTAATCACACTCGGTGTTGTCGTCATCATCATCATTTTGTCGCTGTCATCGTCGTCATCACTGCATTCTAGTGGTATTTAGGATGGTGGTGAGGACTGTGTAGTGTACGGTATTGTCAAAGCAATTACATACGTGGCTAGAAATTTGCTGGGAAAAGCTGAAGAAACGAAATTCTAAAGAGATATAAGCGAATTACGCTTGGAAGAAATTTAAAGTGGAGGATGGAAAGCAAAGAAGAATCAAATCATTTATAAAAGCAAACTGGATCATAGCACTGACTGTTGGGTTAATTTAAAAGTACCATTAAGGCCTATCTTTTAATAGGCTCATCATTCATTCATTTCTTCAAGAATCTAAGCTTATATAGCGCTTCTTCGTGGGAACTTCTCAGAAGCGCTCCTGACAGTTTTGAGTTTAATTTTTAAAAATCAGTAAGAACCCCAGAAAGTAGATGTAGCCCTGTGGGAACCAATTCCAGACACCTGTGCCGATAACAAGTGTTGTTGAGTTGACCGGGCATCTGGTTTATTTAGGTGCAGTGTCGTTCCGTCCACGTCTCCTAATGAGGCTTGTAGGGTTTCGTTTGACCCCCGCTGCCTGGCTATCCGATAGAAGCGTCGCGCCAGAGGGATATAAGCAATGCTATGCAACCCATTATGCTCCTGAGCTGTGTATGTGTGTGCGCACTCGTGTGCGCAGGATGCACGTGTGTAATGAAGTAGATGCAGTGTCTATCTTGTACCATCCTGTGGGGGGAAGCATTTTGGGCTCTCATTTTGATGAAATTGCTCATAATAGCAGTGCCAACAATTCATAGTCCTGTTCTAAGACATTATCACAATTTGATTGCTGAAAAACATGGCTTAAGACTTCAATAAGTGGTCCAACAACACTGTATAAGTTTTTTAAAATTTCCATATCACAATTGTAAGAATTGAGGCTGTCAACTTAATACAATGGCTCAGTTTTCAATGCTGATACTCATGGTTTAAGTCTGTAAGACTTCAGAGCATCGCATCCCAATTACTTACAATATTCTGGATTTCCAAGCTGTAGCCGTAGCTTTTAAAACTGTCATCTACACAACATTATTCATGATTTCAGTGCATAGAGACATGGTTTAAAACTGCAATAAATGTCTTCTCCTACTGTTTAAAATATGTTCAATTTGCAAACTTTAATGGTAACATTTTCAGAGTAACAGGACAATTATATCCCGGACAACTACCCCGCCGGACAATTACCCCGGAGAATTACACCGTACCAATAATCCCCCCCCCAGATAATTACCCCGGACAATTAACCCCCCCATGCTGAACGAATGACCAAACAACGACTGTATCATATAATAATAGCAACAAAATTTCGATAATATTGCATAATATTCATTCAGTTTCTGCATTAATTATTACACATAGCCTACAATAGTAATAAAGGACTCTGCAAGTAGGCCTACACTACACTCATTGTAGTTGCTGACGATGGTCAGAATTCTTGCATGACTACAGTATCAATGTGTATGTGCGTGCATGTATGCATGCATGTATGTGCATACATGTATGATTGTATGTATGTGTGTATGTATGTTGGTTTGTGTGTATGTATGTATGTATGAATGTATGTATGTATGTATGTATGTATGTATGTATGTATTTATGTATGTTTATATGCATGTATGTATGTATGCTTGTATGTATACATATGTATGTATATATGTAGGCCTACGCATGTATGTAGGCCTATGTATATTATACGTATGAGCATACATTCAATACCACATGCAACACAGATGTGTGTAATGTGTATGTGTGTATGTATGCCTGTATGTACGTATGTATGTAAATATGCATGTAATACTATATTGTGTATGGATGTAAGTATTTATGTCCGTATGGGTGCTCGAACATACATGCATGCATAAACACACACAAAATGCATACGAGTTACATGAAAAATGACGCCAAACAGAAATTCAGATAACGACGTTAACGATTCAATCCAGACACTGGGGAGAGTCGCGTTCGGCAGGGGGGAGACAAGGCTCCTTCGGTCGTCAACAAGCGAAATCCTTCCAAACAGAAACAGAGACCAAAAGGGAAAAGCTAAACATAGGGACATGGAACATAAGAACAATGGCAAGTCCAGGAAAGCTGGCAAATGTGATAGGAGAGATGAGGAGGGCAGAACTTGACATACTAGGACTGGCGGAGGTAAGATTGAAGGAGGGAGGGGAGCTCATAAGCGATGGCATCAAAGTTGTCTATGCTGGAGGAGATAAGAGTCAGAATGGGATGACCATTCTAATGTCGGATAGAGTGGCCAGATGTGTGACAAGAGTGGAAAGAGTTGAGGACAGGATGATCTTAGTGGCAATATGGGGAGACCCAGTGGACATAACAATTATACAAGTGTATATGCCTACGTCAACACATGATGAAGAGGAGGTGGATGTTATGAACGAAAAAATAGAGAGATGCCTGGAAAACATCAAAGGGACGGATTATGTGGTTGTAATGGGAGACTGGAACGCAGTAGTAGGGGAAGGAGAACAAGAGGGTATAATAGGGAAATTTGGACTGGGAAGTAGAAATGAAAGAGGAGATAAGCTGATGGAATTCTGCAAAAGACAAAGACTAGCAGTGACTAACACATGGTTTCAACAACAAAAAAGACGAAGGTACACATGGAAATCACCAGGGGACAGAGCAAGATATCAGCTGGATTACATTATGGTCAGGCAGAGATACAGAAACAGTGTGAAGAATTCAAGAACTCTCCCAGGTGCAGACGCAGATACAGAACACAACATGGTAGCTGTGACAGTGAGACTACAACTAAAGTTCATCAAAAAGAGAAGGATAAAGACATTTAAGTGGAACAAAGAGAAGATAAAGACGAAGATGAGCGAACTATCTGAGAGAATAGAGGAAAAAGTAGAAACGCTAAAAGAAGGATCAACAGCAGAGGAAAGGTGGATGAATCTAAAGGAGACAATGGTTAAAGAGGCGACAGAAACTGTGGGATTTCAAAAGAGTATTGAACCTCGCAAGCCATGGATAACACCGGAGATGGTCAAAGATATGGAAGAGAGAAGAAAATGGAAACACCAGAACACAGAGGAAGCTGAAAAAAAGAGTATAAAAGACTTAATAATCAATTAAGAAGAACATCGAATAAAGCAAGAGAGGAATGGTGTAAGAAAAGATGCACGGAGCTAGAGATACTCCAGGAACAAGGACGCCACGATCTAGTGTATGGGAAAATAAAATCACTGGAAAAGAAAAAGAACATGGGAAGAGGAAGCACTATCAAAGATAAGGATGGCAGGCTACTAGAAGACTCTGGAGATATAAGGAAAAGATGGAAGGAATATGTGGAGGAGCTGTACACAGGAAATACCAACATTGAGGAGGAAGTGGAGAAGCAAGCGAAGGAGCAGGAGGAGGCAAAAACAGAGGACACCATTGGGCCATAGGTGATGAAAGAAGAGGTCTTAGCTGCAATAGAGGACATGAAAAACGGCAAGGCAGGAGCAATGATAACATCCCAATAGAAATGCTGAGGAACCTAGGAGAGAAAGCTATGAATGAAGTGGTGCAACTATGCCAGGACATATAGCACAGGAGAATGGCCAGAGGACTTTCTACAGACCATAGTTATACCACTACAGAAGAAAAGGAATGCAATAAACTGTGAGGACAATCGTACTATAAGTCTCCTTACACACGCATCAAAGGTACTGCTAAGAATAATAACAAAAAGACTGCAGACAAAAGCGGAAACGGATAAGTGCTTGGGAGAGGAACAATATGGGTTCAGGAAGGGTAGAGGGACAAGAGATGCAGTGGCACCGCTGAGAGTAATAGCAGAAAGAAGCATTCAGCATGGACAAGATATTTACATCTGCTTCGTCGACTACGAAAAAGCTTTTGACAGAGTGGACTGGAAGAAATTGATGGGAATACTGAGACGAATAGGGGTGGACTGGCGAGAAAGAAGATTGATAGGCAATCTATACATGGGGCAAAGAGTCAAGATAAGAATCGATGGAGAATTCTCAGAGCCGGCAAAAATAGGACGAGGAGTGAGGCAAGGATGCCCACTGTCACCAATTCTATTCAACATCTATATTGAAGAAATTGTCAGAGAAACGCTAGAGGAGCTGGAGGAGGGGGTAAAAGTGGGTGGGAAAATGGTGAAAGCATTGAGATTTGCAGACGACCAGGCGATGTTGGCAGGCAGTCAAGAGGGTCTACAAATGATGATGGACCGCTTAAATAGAATATTGCTGAACTACGAAATGAGAATTAACATAAAGAAAACAAAGGTAATGAAGATAAGTAAGAGAGGAGAGGAAACGGTAAACATCACATTAAATGGTGAGGAAATAGAACAGGTAAAGAAGTTCTGATATCTAGGAAGTGTGGTTACAGAGGATGCAAGGTGCCACGTGGAAATAAAAAGAAGAATAGCTATGGGAAAAGATGCGTTCTACAAAAGGGGGAAGCTACTCAGAGGCAGTCTAAACATGACGCTGAAGAAGAGAATGGTGAAGACACTGGTATGGAGTGTTGTCCTGTACGGCTCGGAGACGTGGACAATGCGGCAAGAAGACATAAAACGCCTAGAGCAGGGGTTCTCAAACTTTATTTTTATTGTACCCCCAAGTAAAGAAATCGAATGATGGCGTACCCCCTGCAAAGTCAGGCTAGAAACAAAATACCATTGTGAGGTCCCTCTTGCAGTGACAACTTGAAGCCCATTAAATTTAATTATTGTTGGCATCGCTTATTAGTGTCGTTGTATGTATATATATATATATATATATATATATATATATATATATATATATATATATATATAGGCTATAGGGAGCACAATTTAGTTTGAATCATAATCTTATCAACAAAATTTAAGTTAAAAGAAAAAATTGGTCAATAGCACCTGTAAGAAAGAGCCAACCTATAGTGCTGTTGGTGGTTTAGACTAGCACAGATTTAAAATGTCTGGCTTAGCCTCATATTTGTCAATTTCAAACGCAAACTAACCCCATGTTTGTTTTTGATAGCAAGAATAATTTAAAAACCAGCTTCACTCAGATATGACGCACACTGAAAGGAATCACAAAATTTAAAGTTCGATCAGAAATTAAGCGCTTCTGAGTAAATACACTAAAGAGGCGCTATATAAATGCCTGAAATGAATGAATGAATACACTAATATACTTTTTGCCGTCCATGTGTTACATCTTTGTGCATGTAATGTGGCACATCTTAGCAACAATATTAGACCTAACCTACATACATCAGTGATGACGGGCTTTACATAAGAAAATTATTATATTTCTACAGTTGCGTTTCTGAGTATACCTAGGCCTACACTTATAAATGTGGAGGCCGCCTACAAACTTGAGGCCTGCAGGCGCGTCTTACTGACGTATTGTTTTGAAGGCCCCACGCATGTCTTATTATGGGTCCACCCTATTAGGAATTACATGGTTATAAACGCCGTGCTAAAGAGACTAGGCTTACAAACTCTCTGTAGCCTACTGATCTGAGTCAGTGTAAGTGGCGTTACTTATGCACAAAATCAATAATATTTATATTAGGTTTGCTGAAGCTGTAGGTCTACATGACTTTTGAGGTATTCGATCCGACTCCGATTTGAGGCCTTCAGTTTGTAAGGTGTAAAAATACGAGTTTCATAAATAAACAGACACAAGTAGATCTATTAGAGGCATAATGAGCAGCTGAAATGAATTTGGAGACCCATTCAACCTGAAGGGTTTGGAGCGCCATAACGGCACTATCCAGACCATGGACTGGTCTTAAGACGAACAAAATCATCATCATCAGAGCCGTAGTCGCCGTTATCGTCATCCTCGCCATCATCATTATCATCACCACCTCCAAAAGAACAACATCGGCATCATCAGCAGTATTATCATCATCTCCTCAAACATCCATCATCATCATCATCATCATCATCATCATCATCATCATCATCATCATCATCATCATCATCATCATCATCATCATCATCATCATCATCATCATTATCATTATCATCATCATCATCATCATCATCATCATCATCATCATCATCATCATCATCATTGCATTCCGGCGGTCTGTAGAATGGTGGTGAAGACTGTGTAAGGCTTATAGTCGGCGCTGTCGTCTCAAAGTGAATAGTCAGATCTGGCTACGTACCATGAGTCGTGCCAAAAGTATTACCTAATAATTATTGTGGAATAAATTGGCAAATTTCGATGGTGCATGTGTGTGTGTGTGTGTGTGTGCATGCGTGTGTGTCCCACAGTCTGTGTGTGTTTGCGCGCGTGTGTGTTTGTGTGTATTGATGTGTATTGTATCAACATACAATCTCGGGATTTTCCAAATTCTAATTAAAGGCTACAATGCACAAGTGCACATGAGAGCAGTACGAGAATGGTAGAAAACTAACTGATGGGAATCAGACAATGATCTACGAGGTAAGTGGCACGACGGCGTTCAGATTTGAAAATAAGTGCATGGACGCCGTCTATGACCGTCCAGGCACACTTTAAACCCTGATCTCATCCAGCATTTCAAATACTTTTTTCAAATGCACAGCTTTTAAAAAGAAGATAAGAGAGAAATGCAATTAGGCACTAAGCCTACAGAGCAAGTTGCAGCAATGGTTTGTTGTTGAATCACTTTTACAACCCTTATTATGGGGCCATCATGTGCTGTTGAGTTAACCGGGCAACCTGTTTATTTAGCTGCAAGGTTGATCCGTTGGTAATGAAGCTCGTACGGTTTTGTTCGACCCCCGCTGTCTCTCTTTGTTTATCCGATTGAGATGTAGCGCCAGTGTAGATAAGGATTTCTATGAATGCCAACCCCTTATGCTCCTAAGCTGTGTTTGTCTGTGTGTGTGTGTGTGTGTTTGTGTGCGCGCGCGTGTATGCATGTGTGTAATGACGTATAGACATGGATACAGTGTTTAATCTATTCCCCCTACTGTGGGGGAATCAAAGGGGCATGAGTAGCGAAACGAGAGTCCGGCGGATCCATTCAATTCAGACTTAAATTCAAGTCGAGACAACTACTGGATACATTTAATCCAGACTTAAATTCAAGTCGAGGCAACTCCGGGATATATTTAATTCAGACCGAAATTCAAGTCGAGACAACTACTGGATACATTTAATCCAGACTTAAATTCAAGTCGAGGCAACTCCGGGATATATTTAATTCACACCGAAATTCAAGTCGAGACAACTACTGGATACATTTAATCCAGACTTAAATTCAAGTCGAGATAACTACTAGATACATTTAATCCAGACTTAAATTCAAGTCGAGGCAACTCCGGGATACATTCAATTCAGACTTACATTCAGTCGAGGCAATTCCGGGATACATTCAATTCAGACTTAAATTCAAGTCGAGGTAACTTCGGGATACATTCAAATTTAACCTTTTCGCTACCTTGCGCGCCGGATATATCCGGCGCACGAAATTAATTCTATTCCCTATAGCGCCGGATATATCCGGCATTACTACGCCGCCTGTTAGATAAGCATTGGTGTGCGTTTTAACGTTGCCTGTGGTCATATACATTATCCATTATGTAGTCTACGGTGGAAACTCTCCATACCGTTGTTCTAACTCAGGGTTTTCACCAGATGTCAGCCTAGACAAGTTATAAAATCAGACTTTCAATGAAGCGTTGATGAACCTCCCTTGTAATATAAACTTTTGACAAAGTAACTGAATCTATCGCCCTTGTTTGCTAAAAAATAACGAAGTTATACAGGCGAATTATATATGTATCTCTGATTTATTATCTACCTTAGTTTACCATACAATTCTCAAGTTAGGTTCTAAGTCCAATAGTCCATAGCTATTGTATGAGCTCTGTTACACATGACACACACTATATAGCATACAAAGACATACATAATTATTATTATATACATGGAAACATACATACATAAGTGCATATATATATATTTATATATATAAAGACAAAGTCGTGTGTATCTCCTAATTATCTTCTGTAGTTTACTATGCAATTCTCAAGTTATATGTTCTAATTCTATAGCTTTTGTATGGGTCACCCATACGTTACATACATAGCCTACATATGAGCGCAGGTACGCATGTACGTGTATGCATACATACAAACATACACACGTATACATGCATACATGCACATAGACATACACACATGCATGCATACATAAATATAAACATATAAATACATACCTATATGCATACATACTAACATACATGCAAACATATATAATACATATACAATCCTATTGCCATATAATTTCCCGGTCAGAGGAATTTACTTACCTCCGGTAGCGAAAAGGTTAAAGCGGGACAAGCCATTCGCAAAATCTTAAAATCTAAGTCATTTGTCAAGTAGGTAAAAAAGTAAAGGGGCAGATGCATGGGCGCCCGCACATAGGGGCAAGGGGGGCACTTGCCCCCTGGAAAATTTACACCTATTTTTCTAACTACTACTTTTGGGGTTTAAGAAATTTCTTCTCATTGAAATACTAATGTTACGAATGATACACTTCAATGAAAGTCAGAAATTTAAGTATAGAAATCTCTTTAGAAATAAAAAAGTTCCTAATTTTCTGCCTTGCATTTGTTTAAGCTCCTGCTGAAAACGGTAACAATGACTTTTAACTCTCCCATGGGTGCCCATACAAATAGTATTCCTATCGATTATGGTCTACTTGACTGGAATCTCGCTGTAGGCTTATGCAATTTTTCACAACTACACAAAAAGTTATTTTCGATCAATTACACTAATGTAAACATCAACAGCCAATTGAAATTAAGTCAGAGAGATCTAGATATTCACCAGGGTTATATATGGAATCATGTCTGCATTAAATCAGGCTGCATTTTGTCCGTTTTTCATGCTGCCAGCTAGTACAGGATTTAGGTAGGTCAAGCTGTAGAGAAACGTGGATAATTGGTTCTGGTTATCACGCCTTGAAATTTTCTCCCAATGTCTCGTCTGTTCAAAAGAAATGATACCCCATTCTTCTGATCCTCGGGATCCTCCACATTCCTAAACGAAACCTCATGAACATCTGACCCTCTGGCTACCAGACTCTAACATCTTACTTGACTACCCTTTGAACAGCCTGCTGACTCGATGCAGTGCTTCTGAATAAGCTGGTGCCGTACAATTGACTTTGGAGTGGCATTTTAGAAGAACTTTCGAAATTATGATTAAATTATCCAAGTAACCAGGGCTTTTTTAACATGCAGTTGTACACAAAATGTTAATTCTAAAGGGATTTGTGCAGTTGTAGAAGCACTTTTATACAGTTAAAGGAGAATGGCGATGCTTGTAGTTTATGGAGTCTCGCACCCTTAGGCCTGCGCCAGAGATGACTTCGTTAATATTAACCAGCGCTGCATGTAACCTGCCTATAAGCATCTTTGCTAATAATAATTATTCTATTCTAAACCGACTATCGTTAGCTACGGCACTTTGCCTTTGAGCATCTGTGTCATTGTAATCTGCTATAACTACAGTAACAGGCTCCTAATCAGTCGTATACAATGAAATGCATAATAATTATGCAATTTCAGATGCAACTAGACTAAAGGTTTCTTTCTGACTTAATCATCCGCACCTAATTACTAAAACGATGTGACAATCCTTGTATACAATCAATTTTTTCCTTAGATCTATTCCATTATCATCAGGTCCATCATCATGGGCATCGTGATCACTTTATCTATATAAATAAAGAGAAGATTCTGTCTGTCTGTATGTCTGTATGTCTGTCTGTCTGTCTGTCTGTCTGTTTGACCGGGATGCATTTCCACAGTTTTTGAGCTTTTCACTCTAAACCTTCACTACTGTTTAGGTCTCGGCATGAGACACCCAAACGAGGGGTTGGCGATTCCGTACCACCATGGGTCCAGGGAGGGGGCGAAACCCCCAAAGTCTACTTTTTCAAAAATTTCTCTGAAGCTTTGTACCTAGACAGAGGGCCATCAGAGCCACCCGGTGGAGTGGTTGGCGAATCTCTACCACCATGGGAGCCAATAAATTTCCATTCCGATGCCATGGGTGTGGGGTGGTGGGCGATGGAGTGGGGTTGGGGATGGGAGAGGGGTGTGGGTATGGGATATTGGGGTGAGGAAATTTTTCCGAAAACCCAAATTTCACGGGTGGCGTACCGGTGGAGGTCGATGTGTGGTTGGATGTTGTGAGATGGGGGTGGAATGGGGTGAGGTGTGTTGAGGTTGTGGCCGGGACCGGGTCGTATCCTAAATTTCCCGGGCAACGCCGGGTACCCCGGCTAGTCATAATCATAGTTTGTCTTCATCATCATCATCTTAATCTTCAATATCGTCGTAAAAATAGGGTGTAATCAGTATCATAATCTGCGGCTGCATAGTCGTTATCATCATCATAATTTTCATCATCATCGTCATTGTTATAATTATTATCATCATTGTCATCAGCTCCATCATCACCAACAACGTTACCAATTGGGGGCCCGGTAGAGTAATGGTTAACACGCTGGTCAAGAGTGCGAGAGGTAGTGAGTTCGAGCCCCCGTTGGGCGGATTTGCTTTGTAGGCTGCCATTGGCGCCGTGTAATTACAAAGCTGTCTGTTCAGTTGGTAGTTAAGTTTAATTAAGAGTACTGCATAACCTGTAAATGTAAAGCGCAGTGCGTCTTGCAGGCGTTTAATTAAAGAAAAAAATTTATTATTACCATCATAACAGACACACAGAAGAACAGGTAAACAGACGGACCAAGGGACATACGCACAGACAGACAGCGAGACAGACACACAGAAGGACAGGTAAGCAGACTGACCAAGGGACATACGCACAGACAGACAGCGAGACAGACACACAGAAGGACAGGTAAGCAGACTGACCAAGGGACATACGCACAGACAGACAGCGAGACAGACACACAGAAGGACAGGTAAACAGACGGACCAACGGACATACGCACAGACAGACAGAGAGACAGACACACAGAAGGACAGGTAAACAGACGGACCAAGGGACATACGTACAGACAGACAGCGAGACAGACACACAGAAGGACAGGTAAACAGACTGACCAAAGGACATGCGCACAGACAGATAGCGAGACAGACAAACAGAAGGACAGGTAAACAGACGGACCAAGGGACATACGCACAGAAAGACAGCGAGACAGACACACAGAAGGACAGGTAAACAGACTGACCTAGGGACATACGCACAGACAGACAGCGAGACAGACACACAGAAGGACAGGTAAACAGACGGACCAACGGACATACGCACAGACAGACAGAGAGACAGACACACAGAAGGACAGGTAAACAGACGGACCAACGGACATACGCACAGACAGACAGAGAGACAGACACACAGAAGGACAGGTAAACAGACGGACCAAGGGACATACGTACAGACAGACATCGAGACAGACACACAGAAGGACAGGTAAACAGACTGACCAAGGGACATGCGCACAGACAGACAGCGAGACAGACAAACAGAAGGACAGGTAAACAGACGGACCAAGGGACATACGCACAGACAGACAGCGAGACAGACACACAGAAGGACAGGTAAACAGACTGACCAAGGGACATACGCACAGACAGACAGCGAGACAGACACACAGAAGGACAGGTAAAGAGACGGACCAACGGACATACGCTCAGAGAGACAGAGAGACAGACACACAGAAGGACAGGTAAACAGACTTACCAAGGACATACGCACAGACAGAGAGACAGACACACAGAAGGACAGGTAAGCAGACGGACCAAGGGACATACGCACAGACAGACAGCGAGACAGACACACAGAAGGACAGGTAAGCCGACTGACTAAGGGACATACGCACAGACAGACAGAGAGACAGACACACAGAAGGACAGGTAAACAGACTGACCAAGGGACATACGCACAGACAGACAGAGAAACAGACACACAGAAGGACAGGTAAACAGACGGACCAAGGGACATACGCACAGACAGACAGCGAGACAGACACACAGAAGGACAGGTAAGCGGACTGACCAAGGGACATACGCACAGACAGACAGAGAAACAGACACACAGAAGGACAGGTAAACAGACGGACCAAGGGACATACGCACAGACAGACAGCGAGACAGACACAGAAGGACAGGTAAGCAGACTGACCAAGGGACATACGCACAGACAGACAGAGAAACAGACACACAGAAGGACAGGTAAACAGACGGACCAAGGGACATACGCACAGACAGACACATAGACGGATGGTTAGTCAGTCAGTCTATTGAACGGGCTCACGTACACACATATTGACGAACACACGCAGACGGACAGATAGGCAGCCGGACAGTCCAACAGACATGGAGCCTGACGGACGTAGTTTATACTGGATACAATGTTATGTAGAATTACAATCGCGATTAGGGCGACACTGGTGAGTGCTTAAGCGTTACGTTAGCGTATAACGGCTAATATTTTGCCCTTGTTTGGCAGAAAGTATAAGGACAGACACATAGAAGGTCATGCAAGCAGACGGATTGACCAACGGACATAAGTACAGACAGACAGCGGGACAGACACACAGAAGGACAGGTAGACAGACAGACTGGACAACGGACACACACACAGACAGACAGCGAGACAGACACACAGAAGGACTGGTAAGCAGACTGACCAAGGGACATACGCACAGACAGACAGAGAGACAGACACACAGAAGGACAGGTAAACAGACTGACCAAGGGACATACGCACAGACAGACAGCGAGACAGACACACAGAAGGACAGGTAAGCAGACTGACCAAGGGACATACGCACAGACAGACAGAGAGACAGACACACAGAAGGAGGGGTAAACAGACGGACCAAGGGACATACCCACAGACAGACAGCGAGACAGACACACAGAAGGACAGGTAAGCAGACGGACCAAAGGACATACGCACAGACAGAGAAACAGACACACAGAAGGACAGGTAAACAGACTGACCAAGGGACATACGCACAGACAGACAGAGAAACAGACACACAGAAGGACAGGTAAACAGACTGACCAAAAGACATACGCACAGACAGACAGAGAGACAGACACACAGAAGGACAGGTAAACAGACTGACCAAGGGACATACGCACAGACAGACAGCGAGACAGACACACAGAAGGACAGATAGACAGACGGACCAACGGGCATACACACAGACAGACACATAGACGGATGGTTAGTCAGTCAGTCTATTGAACGGGCTCACGTACACACATATTGACGAACACACGCAGACGGACAGATAGGCAGCCGGACAGTCCAACAGACATGGAGCCTGACGGACGTAGTTTATACTGGATACAATGTTATGTAGAATTACAATCGCGATTAGGGCGACACTGGTGAGTGCTTAAGCGTTACGTTAGCGTATAACGGCTAATATTTTGCCCTTGTTTGGCAGAAAGTATAAGGACAGACACATAGAAGGTCATGCAAGCAGACGGATTGACCAACGGACATAAGTACAGACAGACAGCGGGACAGACACACAGAAGGACAGGTAGACAGACAGACTGGACAACGGACACACACACAGACAGACAGCGAGACAGACACACAGAAGGACTGGTAAGCAGACTGACCAAGGGACATACGCACAGACAGACAGAGAGACAGACACACAGAAGGACAGGTAAACAGACTGACCAAGGGACATACGCACAGACAGACAGCGAGACAGACACACAGAAGGACAGGTAAGCAGACTGACCAAGGGACATACGCACAGACAGACAGAGAGACAGACACACAGAAGGAGGGGTAAACAGACGGACCAAGGGACATACCCACAGACAGACAGCGAGACAGACACACAGAAGGACAGGTAAACAGACGGACCAAAGGACATACGCACAGACAGAGAAACAGACACACAGAAGGACAGGTAAACAGACTGACCAAGGGACATACGCACAGACAGACAGCGAGACAGACACACAGAAGGACAGGTAAGCAGACGGACCAAAGGACATACGCACAGACAGAGAAACAGACACACAGAAGGACAGGTAAACAGACTGACCAAGGGACATACGCACAGACAGACAGAGAAACAGACACACAGAAGGACAGGTAAACAGACTGACCAAGGGACATACGCACAGACAGACAGAGAGACAGACACACAGAAGGACAGGTAAACAGACTGACCAAGGGACATACGCACAGACAGACAGCGAGACAGACACACAGAAGGACAGATAGACAGACGGACCAACGGGCATACACACAGACAGACACATAGACGGATGGTTAGTCAGTCAGTCTATTGAACGGGCTCACGTACACACATATTGACGAACACACGCAGACGGACAGATAGGCAGCCGGACAGTCCAACAGACATGGAGCCTGACGGACGTAGTTTATACTGGATACAATGTTATGTAGTATTACAATCGCGATTAGGGCGACACTGGTGAGTGCTTAAGCGTTACGTTAGCGTATAACGGCTAATATTTTGCCCTTGTTTGGCAGAAAGTATAAGGACAGACACATAGAAGGTCATGCAAGCAGACGGATTGACCAACGGACATAAGTACAGACAGACAGCGGGACAGACACACAGAAGGACAGGTAGACAGACAGACTGGACAACGGACACACACACAGACAGACAGCGAGACAGACACACAGAAGGACTGGTAAGCAGACTGACCAAGGGACATACGCACAGACAGACAGAGAGACAGACACACAGAAGGACAGGTAAACAGACTGACCAAGGGACATACGCACAGACAGACAGCGAGACAGACACACAGAAGGACAGGTAAGCAGACTGACCAAGGGACATACGCACAGACAGACAGAGAGACAGACACACAGAAGGAGGGGTAAACAGACGGACCAAGGGACATACCCACAGACAGACAGCGAGACAGACACACAGAAGGACAGGTAAGCAGACGGACCAAAGGACATACGCACAGACAGAGAAACAGACACACAGAAGGACAGGTAAACAGACTGACCAAGGGACATACGCACAGACAGACAGAGAAACAGACACACAGAAGGACAGGTAAACAGACTGACCAAGGGACATACGCACAGACAGACAGAGAGACAGACACACAGAAGGACAGGTAAACAGACTGACCAAGGGACATACGCACAGACAGACAGCGAGACAGACACACAGAAGGACAGGTAAAGAGACGGACCAACGGACATACGCTCAGACAGACAGAGAGACAGACACACAGAAGGACAGGTAAGCAGACTGACCAAGGACATACGCACAGACAGACAGAGAGACAGACACACAGAAGGACACGTAAGTAGACGGACCAAGGGACATACGCACAGACAGACAGCGAGACAGACACACAGAAGGACAGGTAAGCCGACTGACTAAGGGACATACGCACAGACAGACAGCGAGACAGACACACAGAAGGACAAATAGACAGACGGACCAACGGGCATACACACAGACAGACACATAGACGGATGGTTAGTCAGTCAGTCTATTGAACGGGCTCACGTACACACATATTGACGAACACACGCAGACGGACAGATAGGCAGCCGGACAGTCCAACAGACATGGAGCCTGACGGACGTAGTTTATACTGGATACAATGTTATGTAGAATTACAATCGCGATTAGGGCGACACTGGTGAGTGCTTAAGCGTTACGTTAGCGTATAACGGCTAATATTTTGCCCTTGTTTGGCAGAAAGTATAAGGACAGACACATAGAAGGTCATGCAAGCAGACGGATTGACCAACGGACATAAGTACAGACAGACAGCGGGACAGACACACAGAAGGACAGGTTGACAGACAAACTGGACAACGGACACACACACAGACAGACAGCGAGACAGACACACAGAAGGACTGGTAAGCAGACTGACCAAGGGACATACGCACAGACAGACAGAGAGACAGACACACAGAAGGAGGGGTAAACAGACGGACCAAGGGACATACCCACAGACAGACAGCGAGACAGACACACAGAAGGACAGGTAAGCAGACTGACCAAGGGACATACGCACAGACAGACAGAGAGACAGACACACAGAAGGACAGGTAAACAGACGGACCAAGGGACATACGCACAGACAGACAGAGAGACAGACACACAGAAGGACAGGTAAACAGACTGACCAAGAGACATACGCACAGACAGACAGAGAAACAGACACACAGAAGGACAGGTAAACAGACGGACCAAGGGACATACGCACAGACAGACAGAGAGACAGACACACAGAACGACAGGTAAACAGACTGACCAAGGGACATACGCACAGACAGACAGCGAGACAGACACACAGAAGGACAGGTAAGCAGACTGACCAAGGGACATACGCACAGACAGACAGAGAGACAGACACACAGAAGGAGGGGTAAACAGACGGACCAAGGGACATACCCACAGACAGACAGCGAGACAGACACACAGAAGGACAGGTAAGCAGACTGACCAAGGGACATACGCACAGACAGACAGAGAGACAGACACACAGAAGGACAGGTAAACAGACGGACCAAGGGACATACGCACAGACAGACAGAGAGACAGACACACAGAAGGACAGGTAAACAGACTGACCAAGGGACATACGCACAGACAGACAGAGAAACAGACACACAGAAGGACAGGTAAACAGACGGACCAAGGGACATACGCACAGACAGACAGAGAGACAGACACACAGAAGGACAGGTAAACAGACTGACCAAGGGACATACGCACAGACAGACAGCGAGACAGACACACAGAAGGACAGGTAAAGAGACGGACCAACGGACATACGCTCAGACAGACAGAGAGACAGACACACAGAAGGACAGGTAAACAGACTGACCAAGGACATACGCACAGACAGACAGAGAGACAGACACACAGAAGGACAGGTAAGCAGACGGACCAAGGGACATACGCACAGACAGACAGACAGCGAGACAGACACACAGAAGGACAGGTAAGCCGACTGACTAAGGGACATACGCACAGACAGACAGCGAGACAGACACATAGAAGGACAGGTAAACAGACGGACCAAGGGACATACGCACAGACAGACAGCGAGACAGACACACAGAAGGACAGGTAAACAGATGGACCAAGGGACATACGCACAGACAGACAGCGAGACAGACACACAGAAGGACAGGTAAGCAGACTGACCAAGGGACATACGCACAGACAGACAGCGAGACAGACACACAGAAGGACAGGTAAACAGACGGACCAAGGGACATACGCACAGACAGACAGCGAGACAGACACACAGAAGGACAGGTAAGCAGACTGACCAAGGGACATACGCACAGACAGACAGCGAGACAGACACACAGAAGGACAGGTAAACAGACGGACCAACGAACATACGCACAGACAGACAGAGAGACAGACACACAGAAGGACAGGTAAACAGACGGACCAAGGGACATACGCACAGACAGACAGCGAGACAGACACACAGAAGGACAGGTAAGCAGACTGACTAAGGGACATACGCACAGACAGACAGCGAGACAGACACACAGAAGGACAGGTAAACAGACGGACCAAGGCACTTACGCACAGACAGACAGCGAGACAGACACACAGAAGGACAGGTAAACAGACGGACCAAGGGACATGCGCACAGACAGACAGCGAGACAGACACACAGAAGGACAGGTAAGCGGACTGACCAAGGGACATACGCACAGACAGACAGAGAAACAGACACACAGAAGGACAGGTAAACAGACGGACCAAGGGACATACGCACAGACAGACAGCGAGACAGACACAGAAGGACAGGTAAGCAGACTGACCAAGGGACATACGCACAGACAGACAGCGAGACAGACACACAGAAGGACAGGTAAACAGACGGACCAACGGACATACGCACAGACAGACAGAGAGACAGACACACAGAAGGACAGGTAAACAGACGGACCAAGGGACATACGTACAGACAGACAGCGAGACAGACACACAGAAGGACAGGTAAACAGACGGACCAAGGGACATACGTACAGACAGACAGCGAGACAGACACACAGAAGGACAGGTAAACAGACGGACCAAGGGACATGCGTACAGACAGACAGCGAGACAGACAAACAGAAGGACAGGTAAACAGACGGACCAAGGGACATACGCACAGACAAACAGCGAGACAGACACACAGAAGGACAGGTAAACAGACTGACCAAGGGACATACGCACAGACAGACAGAGAAACAGACACACAGAAGGACAGGTAAACAGACGGACCAAGGGACATACGCACAGACAGACAGCGAGACAGACACACAGAAGGACAGGTAAGCAGACTGACCAAGGGACATACGCACAGACAGACAGCGTGACAGACACACAGTAGGACAGGTAAACAGACGGACCAACGGACATACGCACAGACAGACAGAGAGACAGACAAACAGAAGGACAGGTAAACAGACGGACCAACGGACATACGCACAGACAGACAGAGAGACAGACACACAGAAGGACAGGTAAACAGACGGACCAAGGGACATACGTACAGACAGACAGCGAGACAGACACACAGAAGGACAGGTAAACAGACTGACCTAGGGACATACGTACAGACAGACAGAGAGACAGACACACAGAAGGACAGGTAAACAGACTGACCAAGGGACATACGCACAGACAGACAGCGGGACAGACACGTAGACGGATGGTTAGTCAGTCAGTCTGTTGAACGGTCACACGTACAGACATATAGAGGAACACACGCAGACGGACAGGTAGACAGCCGGACAGCCCAGCAGACATGGAGCCTGACGGACGTCGTTTATTACGGATACAATGTTATGTAGAATTACAATCGCGATTAGGGCGACACTGGTGAGTGCTTAAGTGTTACGTTAGCGTATAACGGCTAATATGTCGCCTTTGTATGGCAGAAAGTATAAGAAGAGGAGCCAATGTTTATGAAAGCATAATTCGTTATTATGTTCGCCGCTCATGAGCACTTTAGATTTCTAATCTCCTCTCTTAAAAAAGTTATATTTGCTGCTAAGAGATATTTTTTGAAGAAAACCTGGATACTAGTAGATTAGTTTATTACAAGACATGTTGCAAAATTTCAAAACAATAAGATGCGCATATTTAGAAAAAATCGCGTTTTACTAAAATGCATGAGGATGACGACCTTATCGTGAAAATTGTCGTGGTGAGATTAGCTATGGATAAGTCTAATTATTATTATTATTATTATTATTATTATTATTATTATTATTATTATTGTTGTTATTATTATTATTATTATTGTTATTATTATTATCATTTATTAAACGAAACATGTTTTACAAGAAAAAGCACAAAAAGTTCTTTGTTCATGAGTTAGCGACCCTCATCACAGGACAACTGTGTGCACGTGCCTCGAAATGCCACTGCATTAAATCTTTGCGTACAAATTGAGAGGCGCTGGAAAAGGTACGTGGTTATTATTATTATTATTATTATTATTATTATTATTATTATTATTATTATTGTCATCACACTGCAGCAAAAGATCCCGCGAAGGCCACCGCGTTAAAGCGCTGAATGGTCACCGAAAGTCTTTGGTATAAAAATGTCGTTTCTCTCATTTCGTCTGTCGCCTTCGTCAAGACTAGTGACGACCCAAATCTGTAATCAATTCGATTCCTCTTAAGTTGACAGGGCCTAGAGTTTCAATGGCCAATGGAACGAAGTCATGTGTGACTGAAAGGGACTGATATTTTTGATGTTTCCTTTTGTCCGCAATTTCTGCTGCTGCTCCAGCTGTGACAGCCGTTGCCTGCAAATACGACGGCGCTAGAGTGTTAACCACAGTAACGTCCCATATACGAGGCTCCTGCCCGCTTTCCACGGTATAAGAGTCGTGCCGTCAGGTCGTCTACCATCTGCGCGCAGCATGTCCCGTGGCTCCTTAATCGCTGGGAAACCGGCTTTAATCAGGCTGCGAATTATTATTATTATTATTATTATTATCATATGCCGCGAGGTAAGCAGGCTCTCTCTATGACTTGAATATTACTATCTATTGATAAGATTTGTCTGGAGATGACCCTTCTCGTCGCTGGCTTACGTGAGGTTAAGGTTCACAATCCTGTCAACCATGAAGTAATGTCAATATATTTCCTGACCTCCGTCATATTACAAACGCTAAGCATTTAATGAGCGCCTCTGTTTCTGCTTTGCTCTTGCAGAAGCGCTATATAAATGCTTATTTGCATCTTCTGCAGTAGAACCCTAACCCTCATTCCTATGCAAGGCAAGCTCAGAATATGATGACGTATAGCTATGAATACGTAGGTTAATTATTATCATCAATGACGTAATAAATTGTCATGACAACGAGCAATGGCGATGTAACGGACAGTCGAACGGACTCTGTAAGGTTAACATCATGTTGAAATTGCTACAATGTATGAATTCTTCGAAACCCTAAGATTGTTAGTATTCGGAACTTTCTTGTCCTACATCGTATGGAACACTCTGGAGCTTGTGAAGAAGAAGTGCATCGTCTGGTATCGATACCGTTACAATATTCCACAGCGAGTCATCGTCGATTACAGACCGACCATCTATCCGCCATTTCTACTTACAATTCTACCGGTCATCTCTCCATATAGAAGTAAGGAGATTCCTAATAATAATAGCCTACATGATGCATACATGCATGGGGAGGGTTTAAAGTGCTGGTCAGTGATTTCTTTAACGCGCGAATGCACACAAAATGTGCAATTGTACACGAATTTGTGCAGTTGCAAAAGAAATATTGTGCAGTGAAAAACAGTAGAAAAAATGGAGATACCCGATTGCACATGTACAGTTTTGCCGAAAAAAAAGCGTCTCTCATTGGGTTTCGGGTAATTTAAAAGATGGCAAACAAAAAAGATTAAATTGTGTTTTTTAGCAGGTCAGCAGATTTTAAAGCAGAGAATTTGGCGAATGACTAGAAAAGGTCGTCAGAAATTTTCGGGCCAAAAAGCATTGCCGTATAGATTAAGCATTGCAGGTTTTCAGTTAGAAAATTCCTTTTAAAAAACCGTGGTGCCGAGAATGGTTAATACTCTGGCCAGTGGCGTAGCCAGGAATTTATTATGGGGGTTTGGGGTTTATGGCCTGGCCGGTTCCCCTTCCTGACACCAACCCAGCGGTGTTACAGTAAATAAAAATGGAATAAAGTAAGAAATTGAATAAAGTAAGAAAGGGAATAAAGTATAAGAAAAGCAATTGTGACTAGGCCTACAAACAATTGTTTTGCTTTTTCTTATTTAAGTGGATAAGTAACCTTTTAAAAAGCTTTTTTCTAAGCCAATGAGGGTTTCAACTCCCGAAACCCCTTGTCTACTCCACTGGTGCCGGTAATGGTTAATACTCTGGCGCGAAAAGCACACGGTATCGTTTCCCGTTATCCTCCCAAATGTCCACTCAGCCTTCCCTTCGGCAGTTGGCATTGGCGAACTAATTAGTAGGACGTGATGGGAGTTTGCCACTTTACATGATCGTGTTTTGGATAAATCTGAAAGTGAAGTATAGCCTAATTGCGTCGACACAATTATTATCGGCGAACCTAGATTGTCTCACGTACCACTTGCCTGCACAGCTGGCAGGACTGTCCCGAACTGCTAAACTTTGCGAGAAGTTCGTGTTCTATGTTGAAAGTTTGAAAGGGTTCCCTTGCTCTATCTGCTGAGCGTTTGAGCTACTGGCCGATGCGCGACATAATATATTTGCGACATCAAGGATGATAAACCTGTCGGCTGCCAGCGGTCATTTCAACTATGCTAACTCTTCCTATCTATCTATCTATCTATCTATCTATCTATCTATCTATCTATCTATCTATCTATCTATCTATCTATCTATCTTTCTATCTATCTATCTATCTATCTATCTATCTATCTATCTATCTATCTATCTATCTATCTATCTATCTATCTATCTATCTATCTATCTATGTAATTTTTATAGCGCCCCTTCAAGGACTCTACTCAGAGGCGCTTCCGACCCAAGCCCGGTCAAAAAGAAAAATCCATAGAAAGAGCCCGACGTGTTCCGAGGGTGGGAACGCAGGTTAGAGGGTAGGTCATTCCAGACGGAAGGGCCAGTGACCGAAATGCTCTGCTCTGCCTAGTGGTAGTGCGGGCGTAAGGAAGCATAAAGTCACCTCTAGAGGCCGAGCGCAGAGATCGGCGACCTACAGCAGTAGAGGTCAAAGTGAATAACTCACAGAGATAAGGTGGTGCTGTGCCCAAGACACAGCGCCAAGCAAAAGAAGCAACCCCAACAGATATTTGTCTTATGGCCTATGCATGTCTGCTAGGATTGCAATCACGTGGCAGATTGTTTTATGATACACCTTCCTGATTAGGTGACAACTGTGGCTGTTTAGTGTCTAACTCTAACTGTTACCAGTTCATTGTTCGATAAGTCCGTCTTTATCCATTCAGATAAGACGAGCATGATTTTGGATGGGTGGGTTTCCGGGTTCAAACCGTTCCAGAGTCAAATTCCCTAAATGAATATTTAAAGAATTTTCTAAAACGTTATACATTTGCATTTCGTGGCCATTTTCAAAGGAAAACTCCCAAATGGAACCCCACAATTTTATGGCTACACCCCAACAGATATTTGTCCGGAGTGCCCTAGCACGTTAATTCAACTAATATTTCTTATTTAATTTTGGACAATGAAAAGTCAATTTTAACGTCGTCACCAATCTTTGTTACTAACAGTTGCCACGTATTGCATTGCTTTGTATCTGACCATTTTAAAGCATACTATGCTTTCGTCCAGAAAAATGTTTTGTAAAAATATTTGCCCAAGGGAGATTAGCATATATTGCAGGAATTCTATCTAATCAGGTATTCAGAACTTCGTTCCGAATCAAAAATCCATTAACCATCCTTATAGCCATCCTTTGAGCCTCAGATTCACACTCTGATGTGACCTTGCGCGTAATAAATTTATGTAATAATAATAATAATAATAATTATAATATTTATTTCTGTTTTTCTATAGATCTGCAGCCAGGTGACAGTCCTACGATGTACGACTTCTTCGAAAGCGTAGAATTGGTCGTAGTCGGAACTGTACTATCCTACGTCGTGTGGCAGACTCTGGACTTTTTGTGGAAGAAGTCCATGGACTGGTACCGAGGTCACCCTCCTGGCGGCGTTCCTCCTCCTCCTCCTCCACGCACAAGTAGTCGAAGTAAGGAGATTCGTAATAGTATAGGCCTACATATAGCATACATGGAGAGTGGCAGTGGCGTAGCCAGGAATTTATGATGGGGGTCTAGGGGGGCTATTGCCTGACCGGATGCCCTTTCTGACATCAACCCAACAGTATTACAGCAAATAAAAAGGGAATAAAGTAACAAAGGGAATAAAGTACGAAAAACAATTGTTACTACAAGCAATTGTTTTGTTTTTCTTATTTAAATGGATAAATAACCTTTAAAGAACTTGTTTCCTAGGCCAATGGGGGGGTTAACCCCCGAAACCCCCATTGTCTACGCCACTGGGAGTGGTCTATATATAGGGTGCCCGTAATGGTTAATACTCTGGCACGAAAAGCTCACGCACGAGGGATCGGTTCCCGCTGTCCTTGTCACGAAATAGAGTATCCCCCGTATTAATCGTATCCCCTCAAATGAAGAAAAGTCGAAAAAGTCACTTCCGCGTGTTATTTTGCAAATTAATTTTCATCTGCTTTGTTTTGAAATATGACACTAACAGGTATGTTTATTCCTACTAGATAATTTTTTTGCCTTGGTTTTGGAGCACTTAAAACTTTTAAAGCTCTTTAAAATACTCAGAGTCACTGAATAAATTCGAGTTGCCTTTCTCTGAGCATTGCTTAGGACACTTAAAACAATTAGAGTCACTTCAAATTTTGACTAGAGCAAAAAAATTCAATTATACCGCATTTTAAAAAAGGGGATAGAATGGTTCATCCCCCCAGACAGGTTCATCCCCCCGGATAGTCTAGACCGGTTAATTCCATCCGGAGGGATAGATTAATTCATACCCCCCAAATAGCTTTCAGGGGATACTCCGTTTTGCGTCACCCTCCCTCTAAAAGGTCCACTCAACCTTCCATTCGACAGATGGCGTGGCTACACTGAGTGGTGATGGACCAGTGTTGAATCTAGTCCCCGTCCTTTAATTGGAGGGGAATCCAGATTTCAGTGGGTGGTGGCAGTGGTGAGATAATCGACGGTGGTCGCCCAGACGTGCAATGCCGAGAGGGGGAGGGTGGGGGGAGGGTGTGGTGCCTCTCCCCACCCGAAAAGCACTTTTTGAATTTCCACATTGCAATGGTAGCATTTTAAGCCGTCATCTTAACAAAAATAGCAGTAGCCTATGTTTTCAGTGCTGATGAGAGTGGCATTGTATGACTTCAATAAAATATACTATAATACAATGCTATACTATAATTATAGTAATAATTTCTTTTTGAGCTTCCATATTGTAATGGTACCTTCTACCCTATTAAGGTGGAGTGGCGCCGCTTGTGGCTGCCTGCTTTAGAGTGCGTCGCTTTTTGGTTTTTTTTACAATTTTTTGCTTTGTTTGTGTTTGTAGAGGCACCCTTGTAACTGTGTTACGGTGCCATAGAAATTGTCGTCATTATTATTATTATTATTATTATTATTATTATTATTATTATTATTATTATTATTATTATTATTATTATTATTATTATTATTATTATCATTATTATTATTATTTATGTCATTTTAGCAGAATTACTGAATTATTTCAGTCATTCCACATTGAGGGGACCCACAATAGGCCTACTCATGTGTATTGCTCACGTTGTACTGCTACCGAATTAGAAAACTCATCGGAATTATAACCTACTGTACCAGCGAATGAGTTGAACCTCCAATTCTCGTTTTGACCGTCGAACCATCTAATCACAATAGCCTTTCCATAAAACGAAAAAACTTGCCTTGCGAAATTGCTATTGCATTGCAAGGTGGAAGCTTAAATTACTGTTTACAGGCCAAAAGAAATGCAAAGTGACTTATTTTGTTGAATTTTAGAGAGATCAAAGCGAATGAGATCGGTGAGTCGACGAAGGTCAGCGAGTCGACGGAGACACTAACATGGAAAGATGTCTCCACCCATTCCTCTTCCAGTCTTTGTTCCTTCGTTTCATCTGCAGCCAAGAACGACTGCTTGCGTTTCCAACATTGCATCAAAACACACGTTCCTCACTCAAGAACCTTTTACATGTACAACGGCTTCAGGCAACGAAGGGAGAAATACTGGATAATATGGGCAACAGCAGACAAAGAGGCGAACTAGAACAATAGTGGAATAGCATGGGCATAATGGAAGAATAGATGGCAGCAGTGGCCTCTACCACATGGGATGGGAAGCACGAGGGAATCATGGAAAAAAGTGGAAACATGACTAAGAGGGAGGGACAACTATTGTCATCTGCATAAAATAGATCGCTGCGTTATAGTCTAGTGTGTTGACATTTAAGAGGTGATGACGTCAGCCGACATCACGTGACAGTTATAAATATAGGCGTAGAACCAAAGAAAATCTGATAGGCTATTATAATAGTAACCCATAGTTGCTGCTAGAGGCATAATATTATGTAAAGCTAAAGCTCTGTGCACTGCACATGGACTTAACATCCAAGAACAAAACGCAGCAATGATAAAAATTTCTTCATCAATGGGACGGAGATGTGCAGTCTGGTTTTGGGAATCGTAGACCCCTATATTATTATCGTTATCGTAAAGTAGGCCTATATTATTATCGTTATCGTAAAGTAGGCCTATATTATTATCGTTATCGTAAAGTAGGCCTATATGCTATGCTAATGAGGTGTCATTATTCGTTCATTCTGAGGATTTATATAGCGCCTCTTAAGAGATCTACTTCAAGGCCGTAGCTAGAGGGTGCTTTGGGTGTTTGAACACCACCACCACCACTAGCACCCCAAATGAAATAATGTAAACATTTCGAACAGAAGATAGTCAAAAATCGCGAAAAATAGTGTTTATTAGACCGCCGTGAGGGGTCGTATCAGCCTACTAGCCAAAAAGGTTAGAACAACAGGCGATGACAAAAGAAGTCGTCATAAAATTTAGAACAAAAAGGTCGATATGTTTCGGGCGCTGCACTCGCCTCAAAATTCACGGTCGTGAACCCCTCCCCCAAATAAAATCCTGACTACGGCCTTGAATTCTACTCAGAGGCGCATCCGACAGCAGCAGCTAGAAAAATGAGATTTGAGTCACCTACAAAAAAGCAGGCTCGTTTCCGTCAATTGCAAGTCATTCCAGATAGACCCACAATCGAAACGTTTTGTCGCTGACTAACTAAAGTGTAGCCTAAGCCCGCGGAACCAAAGAGCGAAGAGTTGGACGGGCTGCGAAAGACAAGTTGACAAATAAGAGACAAAATAGGATGGAGCGCGATCATACAAGAAGGCACCGCTGGAATTATTTCAACATTTATTTAGCTCCTGATCTAATCAACCTTCTGCGACAATACCTCGCCCTCTGAAGCTTCGCCCCAGAAGATTCGCTCCTCACATTTCGTCTACGGAACCATTGAGATCCGTGTTTAATTTAGATAGTCAACTTACATAGTCAGGGGCGGATCCAGGGGGGGGCAATCCGGCCATGGCCCCCCCCATTTAAAAATTGCATGGAACGTGCCCCCCATTTGGTTTCAAAAACATGTAGTGGGAGAGAAAAACAGGACATCTGCCCCCCCTATTAGAAAATCGTACGGGACGTGGCCCCCCCGTTCGGAAATGGCATCTCCTTTTCCCGGAAATTGGTTGATGACTAAAAAAAAGGTCATCAACTTTTTTGGCGGATAAGTTGGTATCTTTTTCCCGGAAAATTGGTCGATGACTAAAAAAAAGGTCATCAACTTTTTCCCCGGAAATTTATTTCCACCAACAAGACCGAAAATTTTGCCCCCCCCCCTTCGAAACGTTCTGGATCCGCCACTGTACATAGTAGGTGCATATATAAACTTACATAGTCACAAAATGCAACTTTTTACAAACTATATAATATTGACGGTATTCAGGTGAACGATTTACATCATAGAAGCACACATACACGCAACGCTTGCATGCATACATGCATACATACATACATACATACATACATTCATACATTCACACGTACATGTACAAACATACATAATGTACATACATGGATGCATGCACGTATATACATGTTTGTATATATATAATATATATACAAACATGCGTACTAACGTATCCACGTACAGTATGTACACATAATTATAGATATACACACACATACACGCACGCATACATGTACATACATGCATAGGCCTACGTAGATATATACAATTATAAATATGCATACCTGCATTCGTGCATTCATGTATGATCTGGTCTTCCTTGCTGCATGTCTGTACATTTTCTCTGAGTCCTTTGAGCTGTCCTTTGGTCTTAATCTCTTCGGTGCCTTCGGGGGTGGGGGTGGGATTAGAGGGGGGTGGGAGATGACGGGGGTCCGTCTATTCTCTGGGTTCGTTGTATTATGTCGGTCGCTTTTCGATGCTTCGTGAAATATCAGCCAAATATGTCGCTGGAAATTTTATGTTCATCGTGAAGAGAAAGAGAGAGGGAAGACAGAGACAGACATACATACATACATACATACATACATACATACATACATACATACATACATACATACATACATACATACATACATACATACATACATACATACATACATACATACATACATACATACATACATACAGACAGACAGACAGACAGAGACACAGAGACAGAGAGAGACAGAGACAGAGCCAGACACAGACACAGAGAGGGATGGAGGGAGGGAGAAACGGTAGGAGGGAGGGATAGAGGTAGAGACAGAGAGTTCTTTCTATTCTTCTTCTATGCATGGAGAATTATATGGAACGTGGAAAGAACAGCAATAGTTTATTAGCGTCAATGCTTTGGATTCGATCATGATTTTTTGTTCTTCTTTTGTCTGTGTGTCTGTTTATTTGTTTGAGAGGATGAAAGGTTCCTCACACATCCTTCTAACTCAACCTTCACCACCATGGACTACTCTCACGGACAACCCTTCTAACGCAACGCAGCGCTCGTGAATAAGCTGGTGCCCACGCTTGGCCTTCGCGTAGCGCTTTAGAAATTTCGAGTTTACGATTACGATTACGATTCTCTTTATTGGTCGTCAAATAAGATGCAGAATCATGATGGCATTGTTCAATTATTGCGCGTGCCTATCATTCGTAAGAGTCAATGTTGACTGCATGGCAATGGCTCTTATTAAGATCTTATATTGAACTTTTTGGCTCAGTTGCAATAATGTGCAACAGCTTTTCAACAACTGAATTGCCTTTTCACAGTCCTACACGAGTCCACGACAAATTATACATCAGCATCACGTACCCGCACTAATAATACTTGAACGGAAAAGGACCAAAGTGGCGCCGAACTTCCCCCGTTCAGCACGACCCATTAGAGGCCTAATCAGAGGCGCGTGGTGTGTTTAGTAGGGCAAGCGTTAGCAGTAGAAGTCGTGGCGAAGGTCTATCGGCCGGACCTTGTCAGGTACATGGCATTGCACTCACGTATACACCTGAATCAGGTGTAAGTCGCAGAGCTTTACGTGTATTGTTCAAAGGACATTTTAGCTGTCGTACACCCACCACCAGCAGCAGCAGCAGCAGCAAAAAGATCCGATCACGTGATCCATAATCGAATTAGCGATAAGTGAAGCGCGGTGGCGGCGCTGCGAGGGCCCTGACCCCAGACTATCGCGTGTTACATTAAACCCAACCCATTCCGCCTAACCACCAATGCCTCCTCCGCCTCCTCACCCCAACTGAAACAGTCAGCGTCTGAACCAACCAAGCACACATCGACGGGACGGTGTGGGGACAAATGGGTTTCCGGCTAATGCTGATCCGTGAATCGTCATTGTTGTTTTGGAACTTACACCCTACCGACTGATAGTCTACATGTATGTATACGCCTATTCGTACAATTGCCAAAGTTATAATTATATACGAGTTCTGGCAATACTTTGAAAAATACCTTGAAGGTCATTCTGAGTACGACCGTTTAGAAATAGTCCAGAATATTGTAAGTTGATTAATGCAATAACGTCAAAACATAGCAGACCCTAAAATATTGCGTGACCAGGTCGTAGCATTGCCCACTGACCTTAAAATGGCACACAATCAAATGGTCAATGGCATCCGTGACCAAGGAACTTATCCGATCAATTCGTTCAAAATTCATTCAAAATTCTAGAGTCATGAAAGTGGAGACCTAAAATAACTAAAATAACTAGACCGCTTGCTTCTGCCTCATTTTCAGAATAATATTTTGCCCAATTTACGACTCATAAAATTTAATACATAGGCCTACACTTCGAGTAGCAGCTGGGCAGTATGAGAATTGTAGAAAGTAACTGTGGTCAGACTATAAGATCCACGTGAAGTTAGGGTGTGAAACAAAGTGTGAAACAAAGTGTGAAACATAGACTTTACTACGGGGCCCTAGGAAAAACTGGGGGTTGAACCTTAAAAATAATTAGCAATTCTCATTCTGCTGTTAGAGATTCTTTATTTATTTATTTAAAATTTTTTTATAGCGCCTCTTCAAGGTAGGCTACTCAGAAGCGCTCCCGGCACAACCACGGCTAAATAAAACAGTTTTTAGGTTCTTAAGGAACAGAGTGGAGTGACCCATGGGAATTAAGGCGCAGTGTGACAGTGAGACCATTCCAAGTTGTAGGACTAGCAACAGAGAATGAACGACGCTGTCGGAGAGCAGTCCGTGAGCGGGGAACCAGAAGCTCAGCTTGGTTCGCCGATCGAAGGGTGGATCGGAAAAAAGTTTCCCCACGCGTCAAAATATTGTTTGGCCTATAGTGTCTAATTTTCCTATCGACGCAATAGAATGCTGTAATAAAAATTATTGGCTTCACTACTGACTGCTCATCAAGTGGGCGCACGGCTGGAACAATTTTTCGCCAAGGAACCAATCTGGCACCACGCTGCACCGTGTGCATGTGTGGTTCACTCGTTGTATGCATGGAGAATAGGTAACGTGAAAAGAACAATTAGTCTCATTGCTTCGGATTCGATCATGGAGCCTGGCGTGGGCGCGTATAATCCGCCACAGTTGCCGGGAACGTTTCAGCATGTCGAAAGGTCTGTAATTAATTCCATCTGTTCATAAATTAGCGGAACTCTTATTATAGCGGTGAATGAACGCCAAGTTGTAAATTGTAGGCGACGTTTAAGTGGTTTGCTAGCGACTTCCGTCTATCATTTAAAGTTTTTTTTTCTGCCGTGAGGGACTATGCCTAACCGACGACGTTTCTTATCTAATACATCACTAATGGACCGTGTGTTTAAGGTAATGACTTGTAATAAATTTTCTTTTCGAAACTCTGTGATACTATATCTGTAGCAAACCGGACTCAACTCATAGATGCCATGTTTAATTCGTTCATTTTAATTATTTCATTTCTCAATTAGCTCGCACGCCATAGGAGGAAGCCGTTGAAACGTTTTAACATACATGTACATTCATGTAATACATGCATGAATACAATGTACATATAACTTATGTATATATTAAAAACAAACGCCAAATTTGCTATAAGAACTCCGCCACTGGTTGCACCCTGCCAGTGCCAGTCCCAAGCCTGGATAAAGGAGGAGGGCGTCGCTAATGGTCTTTGTTACCATGCACACAGTGACGTTAAACTGCAAATACCATCAAATTTGTTAAGCCTTTAAGGGAAATTTAAAAAGAAGAAGTGCATGCATGGTGAACGTGAGAGATGGGCATCAACTCATATTAAGTCTGTTGGAATCACTTAGCGACACCTGGTGGAACGCGTACATCGTTTGAAAACCGCTGGTATAACCTATGCGTTACGTGTAGCAGCTGCCAAGTCGTAAGCAATTCGTCCAGCTTAATTTTAATTAATTGCAATAATTTTTTGCCTTTTCGATATAATTATTCTTGAGCTACATTTATATTCTGTGTCGTTACCGAATAAAGGTTAATATTTGTGACTGGACCATTTACAGTTTTTATATGATGCAAACTTCGTTGATGACAATGTCAAATTATAGCCTATCCATTCTCTTATTTATTTATATTATAATTTTGTAAGAAATTCATGTAATAATAATAATAATAATAATAATAATAATAATAATAATAATAATAATAATAATAATAATAATAATAATAATAATAATGAAAACGTTAATAATAAAAAAAATTAAAAAATTAAAATAATAATAATAATAATAACGATAACAATAAAAAAAACTAAAAATAAATTTTAAAAAATTAAATAATAATAATAATAATACTAATAATAATCACTTTGTTCCTTTGGCCTGCGCAAGCATGGGCCCGGTGAGTGATGAAGGCATGACCTTTCTTTTACCTTTGGGACAGAACCTCAGCGCCATTTCTGGAGATGCTCGCGAGACGTCTTACTTATTTCAGCGTCTTTCTCTTACAATCCAGGAATTTAATGCGGTGGCATTCCGCGGCTCTTTTCCTTCACTGGATTTCAACGACGACTAGGTGCCGTTCCAGATGTTTTTATCTTAGAAATTAGGGTGTAAGTAACTGAGGGATCATATTATGTACCTCGGGGCAAAAAATAATAGGCTCCTTAAATATACAAATTATGTGACATTTTCGATGTTTTCTCCTCTAACTTTGATGTTATTTTGTATTTCTTCTTTGCCAAATGCCATTGTCTTTGTCTTTCCGATATTGATTTTCAAGTTTGCCTTTTCGCCCGCCCTATCCAACAATTCCACATTCTTTTGAAGTATGTCAAAACTCTCCTCTAGGATCTACGTCATCCGCAAATCTCAGTTTGTTAATTGTTTGTCCTCGTATAATAATAATAATGTAATATAATGCTTATACCATGCTTAAAAGGTCCTTCTGAAAATGCTTGCAAATTGCAATGTTGAGTTGGCCAATAGACGTCGATCGATAGCGCTCAAGATTTGCCAGATATTTACATTACATTGTAGACATTACTTTACGCTGCCTATCCGCGTATCTTACTATGTTAAGTAACGGTAACTAAACAGCACAGCTATAATACACGGCGTGTATGTTCTGCCAAACAGTGTGAAGGGATAGACTATAATGCATGATAGGCCAACGAGGATGTGTGGGTTGGCCTGATTCACAGATCCAGATATCGCATATCGCCAGAGTTTTGCCCGGAGGCACAGTGGGCCAAAAGCTTAAGTGAGACCTGCCTGTTTGGGTTAATTGTTTGTAGGTATCGACTATGTCAGGTCGTTGTTGCCTCGGGAGCGTTCTTCAAGCTGAAATACCATCCTATGGTATCGTGATTGCACGACCAGCTGTGGCTCACTGTTTAGCTCAAGGAAACGGCTCCACACTGGAAAACAGTTAATCGGCTAACATGCATCCCGCGCTACTTCGGTCCTAACACTAAAATTGCTTGCCTCTGAAACAAGCCAGCTGAGTTTAGATAGCAAGTTGGAGTGACCGTAGCAAACTTGAGCGCTTCTTTGTCAAAAATGCAGGGCTGAACTTCTTGTCATCTGATGATGGATGTTTTGAGTCATTGGTTGAGGGGGGTTTAACCGGTTGACGGACGTCTGTTGAAAGCTGTCGCCAAAAATGATTTATAGGGTCTGCGATGTTTGTTTCCTCCCATTATCCCATAGTTCAGTGTTCTTGTGACCTGCGCCTTGGCGGCACTATTTCAGAGTTTCAGATTCCCTGATAAAGATGACATTAACAGTGTATGTAAGCATATTATATACCTATAGGTTATTTTATAGACGATAACTTATGACCAACTCTCATTGCCTATGTTTAAAATTCATTTATATTGCCATTGATTGCGGCTGGCCAATCAGGTTTTTAATAAACGAAGATATACAATTGTATGTGTGCCTCTATGTATGTATGTATGTATGTATGTATGTATGTATGTATGTATGTATGTATGTATGTATGTATGTATGTATGTATGTATGTATGTATGTATGTATGTATGTATGTATGTATGTATGTATGTATGTATGTATGTATGTATGTATGTATGTATGTATGTATGTATGTATGTATGTATGTATGTATGTATGTATGTATGTATGTATGTATGTATGTATGTATGTATGTATGTATGTATGTATGTATGTATGTATGTATGTATGTATGTATGCGTGTATGTATGTATGTATGTCTGTATGACATTGTATGTATATATGGACACTTGCTACAGCGCCCATTCAATCTCACTACTCAGAGGCGCTCTTGACTACAGCGCGGACACTGCATCGGAGTTGCCTAAGCGTCCAAGCAATTGCGAGTGAAGGACTTGCTCAAGGTTCCTACGAGGCGGCTTGAGGTGGATTCGAACCTGCAACCCTTCTGCTGCAAGGCGACGAGCATATCCACTACACAACACGAAGCACATTTCAACGAATGGTCGGTCAACTTTGAGAATTTGTGTGAGAACGTCAGATGGAGTGTAGGCTATAGTTGATGAGTTGACAGTATAGCATATAAGGGCTGCCCTGCAGCAGGGCTGGATCATGCTGGCGACAGCAGACAGACATAGGATACGACAAGGCTTTTTAGAGCGCCGTCTGCCTGATTCACCAGCCTATTATCATATCGTTTGACAGCACACTAATGTACGAGCGCTTATAAAATCGGATGCTTATCGCTTTGCGTATTATAAACAAGACAAGCGTTTGTTACAGGAATCTGTTTGTTTAGAAATACGAACACGACGTTAGTTAGGGGCGTCGGATATAGTCAGTTCGTCCATGTTCGTATAGACGCAGTTTCCGATCATTTTGTCTGTCGTTTACCAGCTTTTAGAAGGAGCTGAACAGGTTCGAGTGCTATAGTGCTATTCGTAGTCTTGAGACAGTGAGTGTTTCGGATTGCGTATTCATCAACATACTTAATTTTGCACATTTTACGTAGGCCACATCACAGATTACAAGTGCATAATCAAGTTATTTGAAGTCGTATGTTGAGTAAAGCAGGGCTTAAAGTGTGGCTGCAGGTCATGGACGGCGTTCATGCACTTATTTTAGGATAAGAACGCCGTTCTGCCACTTATTGGCAAGCACAGCCGGGAAAGGTAAGGGCCTCCAGGCACTTATTTTGGAAAGGTATACGGGCGTCCAGGCACTTATTTTCCCACACTTTAGGCACTGGAGTATATAGAGTCAACTGGAGCAGCGCGTATTGCGAAAGAGTGCTGTTCCAATAGGAAGACCTTTAGCCAAGAGAAGGTAGGGCCTACGATATGATGTGAGAAAGTACGGTACCTGCATATCTCCGTGGACAAAAGAGCTTGCTGTTGTAAGCCGGGGCGATTTAGATCAGTGAAGCCGTGCCTATAGATGCAGCTGATTTTTCGCCCAGAAGCACATCCAGCTTTTTATCGAAAAAGTGTTGACCCCAAGCGGAGAATATTGACTTCATTGACTGTTTATTATAACCCAACATCATGTAGAGACATTAAGAGAGAACCAGATACCGGTGACTTACACAGGTATACGTGTGCAAGCTGTAATAAACGACTGCATAAAATGCACATAAAAATATCGCAATTTGTGGTAGAATCTAATCATCTCCATCACCGTTCTGCCTAATTGAATCATTCTTTCTCTGCAATCTCCATTGCAGTTAGCTATTGCCTATACGCCTACATCTGTACAGTGTAAGCTTAGTTTGACTATTTGCGCGTTTAGGAGATAACGCATCTAGTTGTTACCGAGAACTTCGAGAAGTATGAAGGATATTGAATTGCCTCTATTTTGTGCTTTTATCTGGACTATTACGGTGCTTTTATATTATGTCTCTGACTTTCAATGATTCTGATTACATAGCCGGGTGCGTTTCTTTAACACAAGATATACAGACTGCCTTCATTGATTCCCAATCGCTTTGAATACAATCACAAAGTTAAAGTGTCAATGACCTTTGTCAATAGAAAGAAAAGTCGCTCACTTACTTGCTCAGTGCTCACTTGCTTACTTAACTCACTTATATACTCGGTTATCTTATTTTCTGAACCGACATCAATTCCAGCAAGCCGGCGATTTTTATTAATATTGTGGCAGTTTATCTTCATTGATTCGCCTAATATCGTGTCAATGGTGGCTACAATAAAAATGAATAGAGAGACAAAAGAGTGAAAATGCTGTGTTTTCTGGTGTTTTAGAGCGAGGCATCAGAGCGTCTCAGTCAATGATAAAATTTGAGATTTTGAAAATGTTTACTTTAATTGCAGAAATGACGAAATTCTACAACGAGGATTTTTGAAGATGATGTGTAATACGACGTATGTCATATCATGAAAGCGATAGAAGGTGTTGTGTTGAACCGTGTATCAGCCATCCGGTTTGATATAATTACGAGTGTCTTCTGAAATAATTATTCAAGACACACGTGACGTAGATACCGATCTAGCTAAAAGCTTAGATAATTATTTAAAATAAATTTACAATGCGGCGATGGATCCAGAGTTTCGCAACTAATGTCTAACACATGAGATCTGGTTCCTTAGTTGTTATCGAATAACAATGGTTCCTAGCGGCACAAAAGGACCGAGGATTCTAAAGTGTTCGCGAAATCTGCTGGAATACGTGCACCGCGAGTAACTTTTACCACAGATCAGTTGTATGATCCACAGTTAAGTCAAACGATATCGGTATCTCCGTTTCCTTTTCATGGTGCTTCTGTTGGATAGCTCCTCATCCACATGGAAAATCCTGAGTCGAGTTCCTGACGATTTCTAACGACGGCGATTTACTTCCAACTTGTAGAGATCTATTGCTTTAAATCTGTTTAATAACAATAACCCGGCGGAAGATCTGAAATATTGCATGAGTCATATACACGGAAATGTGTGGAAAGCAAGCGAGCGAGTTGAAATCGACGAAATGAAGAAACGTAAAGGACTCTTCTTTCCTGGATGCATGGACGTCGTCGTATCCAGTCGAATGGATCCAGTGTTGTGGATTGTCTTTTTCATCTGTCTTCTTCCTCAAGTCGTCTGCATCAAATGGCTGTAAGTACTGACACTGTTGCTCTATGGGCTAACTTATATAATGCTACCTATATTCAGTGGTGTAACCAATGGTGTACCCATTGGCTTAGGAACAAAGTTTTTTAAAGGTAATTTATCCACTTAAATAAGAAAGAAAAAAAATTTCTTGCTGTAACAATTGTTTTTCCTGCTGTATTTCCTTTGTTACTTTATTCCCTGTTTTATTTGCTGTAATACTGTTGGGTTGGTGCCAGGAAGGGCATCCGGCCAGGCCATAAAAACCCAAAACCTCTCGACATAAAACATTCCTGGCTACACCACTGCCTACATTTAAATGCACGGAGTTGGTCCATGTATGGTAGGAGAAAACAGGTCCATTCTGAGGACAATACGAAGATCAGTGGATTGGCCGCATCGTGAGAGGTTGCATCATAATAAGAGACATCGTTGAGGGAGAATTGAGGGGGAATACATGTGGAAAGATGCTACTGGACTGGATGATGGCAAAGGATGGCTACGGGAGGGGGACTGAAGAGAGAAGCACAAAATAGAGATGAGTGGCGTCGTTGGACATACGAACCTGCCTCATGAGAGCAGAGAACGAAAGAAGAGAAGAAGAATTGGATGGATACATACATGCATACATACATACATACATACATACATACATACATACATACAAACATACATACATACATACATACATACATACAAACATACATACATATATACATACATACATACATACATACATACATACATACATGCATGCATACATACATACATACATGCATACATACATACATACATACATACATACATACATACATACATACATACATACATACATACATACATACATACATTGCATACATACATACATACTTAGAACATATGGAACATTTTTCTCCAAACATAATTATGCAGAAGATAAGAAGAATGGGTCCATGTAAATCAGATAAAATGTTGATGTTTATCCGTTTGATAAATTTGATAGTGCAAGCTTGAAAATCGAGAACTTGGTAAAGCAGATATTTTTTGCATGTATGTAATTTTTGTCTTCAAAGGCGTGGTTAGTAGTAGAAACTTTGTGGGACGCGGTGGTGTAGTGGGTAGGTCTGTGTTTGTCGCCTTGCAGCCCAAGGGTTGCAGGTTCGAATCCACCTCAAGTCGCCGCGTAGAGACGTTGGGCGAGTCCTTCACTCGCAATTGCTCGTGCGCTTCGGCGTGAAACTCCGATGCAGCGTCCGCTCTGTAGTCTGGAGCGCCTCTGAGTAGTGGGAACTTGAAGGGCCGCTATAGCAAGCGCACATACAAACAAACAAACTTTAGTTTATCGATACCGCGTTTAGTAGCAAAGATCAGCAACGTCACCCACCTCCTTTGTCCAGGCTTTTGACTGGCACTGGCTGTGAATGGGGAGTGGCGGAATTAAGTCGCGTTTCTCCAGGTGTTGAAGATTTTTTGTCTGATGAATATATGCGCCACCCTGCCAGCATTTCATTGAGTATAGTTGATTGAACTCATATGGCTCCATATCGGTGGTCTCGCAGGTGAATGTGGGTTCCTAAAATTATATTATTATTTTTTTATTTTTTTTATTTCTCCACTTCTATAACGCGTCTTCAATTTCGCTACTCAGAGGCGCTCCCGACAACAGCGCAGACACTGCATCGGAGTTTCACGACGAAGCGCTGAGCGATTGCGAGTAAAGGACTTGCACAAGGTCCATATACGCGGCGGCTTGAGGTGGATTCGAACCTTGGACCATGCGGCTACAAAGCACTGGCGTCACCACTACACCACCGCGCTCCTGTGTTGGCAGGGTATCAATCGAAGACATGTTATTCTCAATAAAACGAATAAATAATCAGCATCGTCTTCGTCCTTACTAAGAGCTGATCTAGTAGTATCCTATCAACAGGTCGAAAATCAAAAGCGCATGGTCATTAGAGCGGATAGTCGAAAAGGCGAAAAGACAGTTAGCACAAGAGAAACCAAAAGGGTGCAATCATAGGGGCGAAAATGGATAGAAGGAACGTTCAATGAAGGGCAATTTGGGCAGGTCGATAAGTCAATGGACGCAAGTTTTAACAGACGAAAACAAAAGATAAATAAATAGTGTGTTTAAAAAGGCGAAGAGCAATCGAAATCACACGGGCATGAAATGAAATGGTGAAAAGGAACGCGTAATCATAGGGGTTTGCAATAATAGCCTAGTCAACAAAGTGCAGTCTTATAAAAAAAAAACACTTCAGAAGTTGAACGTGATTAAGTCGAGTTTTGTAGAGGTAGGCGTATGGCATTTTGATGAAAATTGTCCTATTATGAAATAAGTGTAGACATGAGCTTAGAACTATCGAAGAGTATTATTGTTAGTATTTTAGTAGCTTAGTAGCCTTTGGAATCAAAGTAGCTTCTTATAATCAAATAATGTTTTTAAAAATAGGATTCATGGATTATAAAAGGTTTAGCCTAACTGACCATATTTCGTTCTTATGATCATCTTTACTCCTTCATGTTTTCCTATTTCCTATATTAGGTAAGCTAAACCTATATGCGCCCTTTTGATTTTCGCCCTTTTAAACATGCGCCCTTTTGATTTCGCCATTTTGACCATGCGCTCTAATGACCATGCGCTATTGATTTTCGCCCTTTTGATTGCTCCCTTTTGATTTGTACAATGTTGATAGTGAACCGAGTTAGTTATGCTCGTCGTTTCTGATCGGGCTCTCAAGCCTCTCATACTCTAAAGGCATGTCTTCCCCTCCACAGAGTTTTCGTGTTGAGAGCGCCTCCTCTTAATAGTAATTCTGCGAGAGGTTTTACATAAATCTATAGATACTATGCTATACTAATTTTTATGAACGATCATAAAACAACAGGCAGCGAGTCTTCTTTCCCGCTGTCTGTGTTTACCATTCAGTCTCTCAACATTCAGCAACAATCAATCGACTTCGCAGTCCAGGTTGTTTATCACAATGGGCAAGAAATCTACTAGCACTCCACATGTAGCGAGCAGTAGGCCTATACCTGTCCACAGAGATATGGGAACTGACTACATTCGTTTGCATATATTCCTGTACGATAATTGTATTTGCCTGTCTGACAATGGTTGTTATGCAGCAATATGCAGCTCACACTTAAGATCTTAAGTACGTCGCCTAATTTGATTTTGAAATGAGCGTTATTACTTTTAACGCTCGTGTGAGCCTCCTAAAATGAGATGAATAATTTTGTCCTAGGAAGCTCTAACGAGACATTAATTTTGCGAATGAGCAACGGAGCACAACAAGGGCCCTAAACTCAATGTTTCTTTGAAAAATGACTGAGACATTCAGGGCTGCTATATAGGCCATATCATTGATATGTATTATAGTTACTGGATAGATAAAGGCTATGAAAGTTCGAATTATCGCTCACTCAGGGATATTCCAGAATTTCTTGAGGCAAAGCCAAGGATTCCTAAGAACAAATCCCAGGATTCTCTGGAGCAAATCCCAGGATTCCTAGAGGCAAGCCATAGCAAAGGATAGGCGACACACCACTTCGCATTAGGACGCAAATTTCTCAGCAATGATACAAAATTGTTTAAAACCAGCCTAAGGATTTTGAGTTGAGTGGCATACGAAACTATCAACTTAACTATATTTTGCGGTTACCGACCAGATTCCTTGAATATAGCCTTTGAAGTTGACGAATTTAACATGGTTTTACATATAAACAAGCGCTCGCCTCCCTGACAGGAAGTCATGTGTGATTCGCCATTGACCAGGGACTAATAACCGAAGCTTTAGCTATCTAGCAACTATAGGCCTATAGTACATATCAATGGGCCATATACTTACATGCCTTAACATCTGGATTTCACTCTATTTTTGAAATATTTATTTCATTTCACACGCGAATGGTATTTGATGAGAGAGAGATATGCCTATATAGTTTATGTGCTATGTTCCATTCTGTTATGCAAGTTCTGCAGTGGCATAGCAAAGTTTTGGGGGGGCCCTTGTGCAGGACTTCGGTGGTGGGCCCTTCATTACTTGAACCTCCTCGATTTCAAACAAAAGACTGTGCAAAAACGCCTGGCTCTTTTTCGACAGACACTATTTGCATTATTTCGAACCCGAAATTAAATAAAAATTAACTCATTACAATTTTAATTATTTTCTCCCGTTAGTCTTTATAATCATTTTCTTTTCAGGCTACCAGAGAAAATTCAATTCGAGTAGACCTACTTGACAAAATTTTATCTAAAAACATTGTTTCATCTGTTGAAGTAACCTATGAATTATAATATTATCATCATCCGCAATTAAATTATGTGAAACAGTTGGGTTAGTTGACTAAAAAAAGGAACAATATAATAAATTGGTATAATGTGAAGTGACTCAAGTCTCGTTGCTACGATAAGTCTAAAAGAAGAAACCAAAAATTCCGAAGTGTAAAAATGTTCACCTGGGCTAAATCCCTTGCGCAAAAATAATTGAGATACCTTCGTTCCTGAATCCTTTGGTTAATGCAGCTGGTGTAGGCCTATACTATCATAGTTTCCGAAGCGCTTCTCTGCTCGGTGTCAATATCCACCACTACCTCAGCACTGATCAGCAGTGATCACTACAGTACATGTAGACTTAATTACATTCTGAATATTCTGAATGTAAAAACTTGACTCTGACCACCAGGGCCCCTAGTGCAGTCTGCTCAATCCATTGCAACGCCGCCGACGTACATGTAGATAGAGACACATTCTGAATAATTCCTAAAATAAAAAAATTCACTCTGACCGCCGGGGGGCCCTCAACAGCCGGGGGCCCTTGTGCACTGCACAAGCTGCACCACCTATTGCTACGCCACTGAAGTTCTTTAGTTAAGATGAAGGATTGTAAAATTCTCAGCTTCTCTCTTTAAATAACTAGAGTATACTAGACTATAATGTCTAGCAATTGAGGTGCATGTTATAGCATGAAATGCAATTTTAGTGTTTAAAATGGATCTTAGCTCATTATTCAAGACTTTCTCAGATAAACACCGCCCGTATACACGTATAAACAAACATATTTTAGGCATTAGGGCTTATAGGTCAGTATATATACAGTACATATTTATGTGTTGTGTCCAAAGGATAGAATTTCAGGCACATCTGATAAAATCAGATCGGATGGCTAGCATTCATAATTTATAGCCTATAGGTCTATGTCAATAAAGTTGATGATAGCCAGAAAATTTGATTGCTCCATCATTCATCCATTAAATTGACACACTCTTTGAATCTATTCTATGTAGATAATATTAATTTGTATTATTCCATTTTGAACTCTGATGACTCCCACTGCTTATGTTACCAATTTCCACTTATAAATAATTATACTGATGCATAGGTGGCCCTGCTAGCGGGACCTCGGTCCTTTTAGGTCCTTCCTTTGTAGCCCAATTTAGTACTGATCTGAACTTGTATTATGTTATGTTTTTTTTTCTTACTTGGGAGCAATAAAAACTTATGTTATGTTATGTTATGTTATGTTATTCGGACAAGTTTGTATATAGGCCTACATTGTTTCTTATAGGCCTATAATGCAAGCCTACATGTATACAGCTTTATGGTGAAATGTATGCATGTTATTCTAGTAGTATGAGATCGGAAGGCCGTCACTTTCGTACCCCTTCGATATCATTCTCAGACTTTTGTATCCATACGCACTTGTCGAATAGCTACAATGCGCCGGGTCAGATTTTAATAGAGGTTAGAAATTTTCGTCACCTCCGTCGAATAAAGAAACGCAACCTCGTGAGAATAGGTACTCGATCACGCAGCGGCACTCTCGGCTTGAAACATTTAGAACTGTATAGCTAATTATATATACACTGTGTCCCAATAAATCGGGCACCCTTTTTATAATGTGAATAAAACTGGTAAATATTCATCGATTGTCAAAATTTCAAAACAGGCTTGATCCTGAGATAATTATCTACAAATTGATAATTTATGAACCGCCCTCACTGAAAAATTACGTCATAATGACGTCATTAATTTACATATCGAAACCAAATGTCAACAAAAATCGTTGTGTTCGGCACTTAACATTTGAATTCTCTGATGCAAATGACGCAATTGTGACGTCAATTTTCATGTGTGTGTATTAGAATCAGTGTAAGACAATTATCTCAGGATAAAAACAGTTTTGAAATTTTGAAAATCGATTAAGATTTGCCTGTTTTATTCACATTATAAAAAGGGTGCCCGATTTATTGGGACACAGTGCATATATTATATATTATACATATATATTCTATTGCATATATTATATAATTATATATGGTGTGTAATTATATATATAAATATATATCTGCACGGTGTTGCACACACACACACACACACACACACATCCAAAATGTGTAACTCGATCGCCATTTTATCGTCGATTTAACTGCTCCCCACCCATGCTGCACACATGCATGACCTATGAAAGCGATTTTGACTTTTGTTTCTAATTATCGAAGTTCGTTAATTGATCTGGAAATGATTAAAAGGTTGTTTCTCTGCTCCTCTCACTCGACCAAAGAACACGCAGTATACAAGCCATATCAGATTTAGGCTCAGAAATATAAAATATAATTTATATAGCCTATATATATATATATATGCCCATAGGCTAGATGATACCTCGGAAGTCCACATCGCTCGTGTGTGTATAGGCTTACCATATTGTGGGGCGCGGTGGAGTAGTAGGTATACGTTCGTTGCCTTGCAGCCGGAGGATTGCATGTTCGAATTCACCTCATACCGCCTAGTAAATAACCTATAGGAGTATAGGGCAAGTCCTTCATTCGCAATTGCTCAGCGCTTCGGCGTGAAACTCCGATTCAGTTTCCGCGCTGTAGCGCTTCTGAGTAGCAATTTTAAAAGAGCGATATATAACAAGTGCACATACACACATAGGCTTACAAAAATGAATTTAGTTTGATGGGCCTACATCAGTTTCTTACATTGACACGTGTAGCATTGTAACAGCTCTACTATAAAATAGCTCTATCTCCCTCGACACAAATTATCGAACGTTTAATTAATTATTATTAATACTTGTTGTTGTTTAACGAACCTCCCTCTTTCCACTTGCATAGGCCGCCGCGCACTGCGCTTTGCTGTCCATGGTGACTTAATGGTTCCTTTCACTCGCTCTGCAACAATGCAGAGGCGTTCATTCTCTGTGGTTGGTCCAACAACCTGGAATGGACTTCCCTTGACTATGCGACACCTCCCAAGCTGTTCTCAATTTCACAAACTGTTGAAGACTGGTTTTTTTCCCGCTTGATCTCGGTCGGGAGCGCCTCTGAGTAGGTACCTTGAAGGGGTGCTATATAAATTACGATTGATTGATTGATTGATTGATTGATCAAAGATGATTAGTGTCGCCCCCTCCTTTCTCCAGACGTGGGACTGGCACTACCAAAGTCTAAAGCAGTGGCTGTTATCAACTATTCATATAAACCTATAGCCTATAGATCTATGCTTTATGACATTTATGTAATAAACAGACCTTTTGGGTGTAAACAGTAAACACAAGGGCACAAGAATAATTGAGAACAAGGAAAGGAAGTCAGGAATCGAGTCTCAAACGCAGGTAGGGAAAACCGGCCAAACCCTTTGACTTACTTCTCTGCCTTGTTTGCCTCTTAATTTGTTGACCTGCAGCAGGGGTAAAAATTCATCATCAACATCATTGGGCTCAATGCCCGTAAGAGTCCGACGCCACTCTCTGTCCCAGTCTGTCTCGCGTCATGTTGCCCAGCTTCAACAGGTCCGGTCAGCAGGTTTGCTCCATACCAATAACATCTTGAAGCAGCTAGATCACCTTGTCTAAATAAAGAGAATATTGGAAGAGAGGCATGAAGGACAACCTGGGTCAATGCCCGTATGTGTCCCACGCTCTCCCCCGACTCTCTCCACTGGTCTGTCCTGACCGGCCTGTGCATGTCTGCTCCACATCATGACACCTTGAAGCATTTGGGTCGCTCTGTTACTTGTGTCGTGGTTTTTGCGGATTTCAATCGTCTTGGTCTTTTACTGCCAGCGTATAGCCACCCATCTGGGAAACCTTCCTCCTTTTGTCCGGGCTTAGGACCGGCACAGGCACGTTGTTGGTTCCCTGTGGCGAAAAAATTACATATAAACCTATATATATATTATAGGTTTATATGAATAGCTGATAAAAAAAATTACGCATTGGTAATGTCCGTGTTCCTCTGACCATTACGATTTAAAAATCTGCTAAAACACTCTCTGTTATTTTGTGTCTAATACTGCTTCTGTGTTTACGCTTTTATTCTGTTCAATTAGTGAGCCACTCAACTACTTTTCGCCACTTTTCGCCATTATATGTATAGGCTGTAGTTATTATAGTTCCTGTCAAGGATGAGCGTCTGTCCCGTGCTAATAAAGATTACTTACTTACTTACTTATAGCGAAATAAACTTTCTTATTAAGCGGACGGTTTCCTGTGCACGGTAAAGCGGCACCCGGTTGAGTTGACCGCCGCATGCATGGTGAGCGCTGGCAGTCATCGCTGTCATCGGCTGACAGCGGCTGTCTAATGAGATCTCGAGAGGTTTATCGTCTGACGCCGGCGACTATTCCGACATCATACATGTACAGTAAACCATTCGATCAGTCGGTTGTATCTGGCTATCAGTTTGAAATATATAGGAGATCGTCTGTCCGTCTGCCTGTCTGTATGTATGTCTGTATGTCTCTGTCTGTCTGTATGTCTGTATGTCTGTCTGTCCGTCTGCCTGTCTGTATGTATGTCTGTATGTCTCTGTCTGTCTGTATGTCTGTCTGTCTGTCTGTCTGTCTGTCTGTATGTCTGTCTATCTGTCTGTCTATCTGTCTGTCTGTCCGTCCGTCTGTATGTATGTATGTCTGTATGTTTGTCTGTCTGTCTGAATGTCTGTATGTCTGTATGCCTGTCTGTATGTCTGTATGTATGTCTGTATGCCGGTCTGTCTATCTGTCTGTCTGTATGTTTGCATGTCTGTCTGTATGTATGTCTGTATATCTGTCTGTATCTCTGTCTATCTGTCTGTCTGTATGTCTATCTGTCTGTCTGTATGTCTTTCTGTCGGTCTGTCTGTATGTCTGTATGTCTGTATGTCTGTCTGTCTATCTGTCTGTATGTATGTATGTCTGTGTGTATGTATGTCTAGCTATCCGTCTGTCTGTCTGTATATCTGTCTGTCTGTCTGTGTGTCTGTCTGTCTATCTGTCTGCATGTATGTCTGCCTGTCTGTCTGTCCGTCTTTGTGACTGTTCATGTTTCAGCGTTTCTTCGTGGATTTAAGCTGACTTCATCAACCTCGTTGTAACGTCGGGCAGTGTTGAACATCAACGCCTATTATGTATGATCACATGATCATTGTCGTCACAATCGTCATGATAGGCAACGTCTTGATCGTAGCGTGGTCATCTATTATCTAAGTCGTCGATACAATTGAGCTACCGAAACAAGGAGGATAATTGCAGATAATGGATGAACGAAAGATGGCTAATTGCAGATATAACAGATGAATGCAAGATGGTCCAGAGAGATTTCTTCAGCGAAAGACAAAGCAGGAAGACGTCATGACGACTTGATGAGGGCCAGAATTGAATCTAAGGAGGGGGGTGGTAAGGAGGCAGTGCCTCAACTGGGATCTCGTACCAGGCGCCGACGCAAAATGTATCATATTCGACGGTTGCATGTATCTACACATATGAATGTAGGTCGTATATAATATAATACAGCCTGCAGCGTCTGCCGTTCCAGATATACCATGATATATATATATATGATACCATGATATAATACCATGATATATAGGGCCTATATATACACACGTGCTTATTTATGTTGTCAGATATACAGATAGATTTATTCTGAATGGTGAGATGTAAGTACATGTCGGGAGGAGGAGGTTTGGCATCCTATGGACATCAATCGACGCTTATAAAGGGTGCTGAATGTTTGTGATACGCCCAATACAACCTGGCGATTGCAAGGAGACAGACAGACTGAGACAGATCTTCATACGTATACGAATATTATATGCATACATAAACATATGTATGTGCACTAAGCATATAATTATTATATGTATATGTATGTATAATATATGTATATAAATAAATAAATAAATATACATACATATATGCATATACAATACATGTATATCATATCCATATCCATATCCATATATACATAATATGCCATATGGCCTATACATGTATGTACATGCATGTGTGTGTATATATGCATGTATATTGTATATTTATGTACATTATATTTTATAATTGTATATCCGAACAATGCATGACCTGATCTCATGTATAGCCCTCGACCGAAACAGCGCCAATACGCTTAAGTCAGTCGAGCCCACTATGGCTGTCAATCAGAGCTGCAAACAAGCTGTCTATCATGATGAACTCGGATGGATGGAGCTCTCCGTCAGCCCGTCCTTTCGTCACCTTATGAGAGCCGCGTCTTCCATTTCCACGTTTCTTCCTTTCCCATTCATCATTGGCTGTGATGGCCTAAAGATAAGAAGATGGCCTTACACTGCAAGGGGCTGGCGGTTTGAAACGTAGTGTCCTTCAAGAGATGGCTGTAGTATACAGGGATGTAGCCCAATAGACAACTCTGTTACACAAAGTTCGACGAAGACTCCGATGATTTGGATATGTCTATTCAGATAGAATGGATAATTGGATATGTCTATTCAGATAGAATAGTTATGTCTATACAGATATAATGGATAATTGGATATGTCTATTCAGGTAGAATAGTTATGTCTATTCAGATAAGAATGGATAATTGGATATGTCTATTCAGGTAGAATAGTTATGTCTATTCAGATAAGAATGGATAATTGGATATGTCTATTCAGGTAGAATAGTTATGTCTATTCAGATAAGAATGGATAATTGGATATGTCTATTCAGGTAGAATAGTTATGTCTATTCAGATAAGAATGGATAATTGGATATGTCTATTCAGGTAGAATAGTTATGTCTATTCAGATAAGAATGGATAATTGGATATGTCAATTTAGATAGAATAGCTATGTCTATTCAGATACTTAGACATGACTATTCATTGTTGTGTCTATTCAGATAGAATGGATTAATTAGAATGTATGAATTCTAATTCAGATAGAATACACAGAGAGAACGTATATTCATATACAGATAGAATATCTATGTATAGATCTATTCAGATAGAATGGATTATTGAATATATCTATTCAGATAGAATACTTATGTCTATTAAGATAGAATGAATAATTTGATATGCATATTCAGATAGAATAGCTATGTCTATTCATAAAGAATGAATATACATATTATTCAGATGCAATTTCAATTCACCGAATCCCAGACGGTACACTGTGGGTCCTACGTGTAAGATTCAGAGGGAAAAATAAATGACGGCATACCCCCAAGACAACGCTGTAGGGCTTGTAGGCTACATAGTTAATGAAGACAACACATTACTTGGACTATGATCATTAAGGGAAGCAATGACCTTGACGGATGACCCCATAACAATCCTTTATTTGCACCCATCGCCGCAAAATGACTGGCGTCAGGAAATGATGCTGATGCTGATGGTGATGGTGATGAATCATCACCATCAGCATCATCATCATCACCGTGATGATGATGATGATGATGATGACGACGACGACGACGACGATGATGACGATGATGAGGATGACGATGATGACGATGATGATTACGATGACGACGATGATGATAATGATGACGATGATGATGATGACGACGACGATGACGACGATGTCCCACACAAACTGTTACTGCGTTTGGAGTCTTGGACTAGAGCGGTCTGTACACGGTGACCTCAAATGCTTAAATGGCGTGGCGCCCATTCAATCGGCTGATAAAGGATCTAACTCCAACAATCTGTTTAAAAAAAATAAATAAACAGGGTAGAGGTCGTACGTCTACAAAAACATGTACATTGACATTTAGTCTTGATGACTCCCCATGGGCGCCCGCAGTTTTTTTAAAAAGAGGGCCAACACAATTGCCAAGGACTCACGGTATCATTTTCAGCAGCAGCTATCAAATTCCAAACATATATTTAAGGTTTCTAAATGCAAATTTCTCAGTTTCTCTTTGTGTATAACGAGCATCATTTTTAGTGCTTCAGTGTCGAGAAATTTGTTTTTTTTAAGTAGTTAAAAAGTAGGTCCAATTTTCCAGGGAGGGTAAGTGCATCCCTCCCTCTTGCCCCTATGTGCGGGCACTCACGTGACTACCTTCACAGGCGTACGAGGCGGGGGTCCAGAGGGGCATATGCCTCCCCAATTTTCGGGAAAAACTTTTTCGGGCAAGCAGACCCGGGAAATGATTAAAAAAGGTCAACTTTTCGGGCAATTTTGGGCACGTCTGTTTTTCGGGCAAGCTGACCGGGATATGGGAAATGACTTTAAAAAAAGTCGTCAACTTTATTTTAGGGGAAAATTTGTATTTTCCACAAGATTTCAGGATTTTTTCGGGGCAGAAGTTCAATCTTTGCCGCCCCCCCCCCCCACTGCTGAAATCTTCCGTACGCCTATGACTACCTTGCATCCAATTGATTGGGTTTCCTTTGTGATTTTTAGGGCCATAAACAGTCGACAGGGTGCGTGGAATCGATCGTCCGAGTGCATCCGTACTCCATATCTATCCCGCGGTCAGCGATCCATCTGCCGCAGTCATGTGGAACTGATGGCGGCCGTTGTTCACGCTTCGACACGCACCATCGGCGTCTGCCAAGATCTGTTCGCTGGTCGCAGGTGGAATTGTTCGTCGGTCACTCAAGCTCCCAACTTTCTTCCCGACTTGACAGGAGGTAAGCGCCGCAAAATATTCTCTCAAATGTTCTCCTTCTTCTTCTTGGCGCTTCTGCATTCATTCATTCGTTCGTTCTTTTCTTTATTCATTCATTCATTCATTTGTATCTTTATTCATTCATTCATTCATTTATTTCTTTATTTATTCATTCATTCATTCGTTCATTCATTCATTCATTCATTCATTCATTCATTCAATCATTCATTCGTTCGTTCATTCATATACTCATTCATTCATTCGTTCATTCATTCATTCATTTACTCATTCATTCATTCATTCATTCATTCATTCATTCATCCATCCTTCCTTTCATTAATTCATTAATTCATTCATTCAATCAATCATTCGATTCTTTATTCACTAATCATAACGCTTCCATCATTGATCAGCTGTAAACTGTCTTAAGATGAAGATCATGGTTGAATTAAATCCGATTAGATTGCACCAAAATGTATTAAAGAGAATTTTTATTTATCTATTTATTTCTCGCATTTGCTATAGCTCCCCTTCAAGCTCTCTACCCGGAGGCGCTCCCGACTACAGCGCGGACACTGCGTCGGAGTTTCACGGCGAAGCGCACGAGCAATAGCGAGAGTGGGACCTGCTCAAGGTCCGTACGCGGCGGCTTGAGGTGGATTCGAACATGGAGTACTCCGGTTTCAAGACACCGAACATCCACTACACCACCGCGCCCACAATTAGCATTTAAACTGAATCAGAGTGGACTATAGAGTAGCTTGTACCTGTGGCTGATTGTGTGCGAGAATGTGTAAGGTAGTCGTCACTTACCCGCATCTGAGTACAGGTAGTCGTCACTTACCTGCATCTGATTACAGGTAGTCGTAACTTACCTGCATCTGATTACAGGTAGTCGTCACTTACCTGCATCTGATTACAGGTAGTCGTCACTTACCTGCATCTGATTACAGGTAGTCATCACTTACCTGCACATGATTACAGGTAGTCGTCACTTACCTGCATCTGATTACAGGTAGTCGTCATTTACCTGCATCTGATTACATACAGGTAGTCGTCACTTACCTGCATCTGATTACAGGTAGTCGTAACTTACCTGCATCTGATTACAGGTAGTCGTCACTTACCTGCATCTGATTACAGGTAGTCGTGAACAGGCTTTCGTCTACGCCCTCTCGTCTGCCTCCATCGTGCACAGCATCTCAAGGGCGTGCAGCGCTGGTATCACGACCAGATGCAGCTGTGGAGACGGGAGCAGTCCAGAGCGTCGTCTCAGGACCTCAGAGTCCGGCGACTTCCGGTGGGAAGGGTGCAGCGACAACCTCGACTACGGACTGAACTTCAGTCAGATGTTCACGGATGCTTATCCGACGACCTTGAACTCGCGTAGGGTGAAGGTCAACGGGCATAACTATGCTGCTGGAAGAAAGGTTCGTTGAAATCGCTGTGCATCAATCTAGTCACGTTTCAGAGGAGTGGCAGATAAATAAAGGCGTTCGTATTTGTATCATTGCCAGATATCTATAATAAATTATATCGTGCCTCATGCTGTAGCTCCATAAGAAAAAGTACCTAAAGTTGTTTCGTGTTTACCTAAGACCCTAAGTGAATGCAGGAGAGTGCATGCCCCATCATAAGTTTGACCCGTTGTATACTATAATAGAGGGAAGATCCCCAATCGCTAATCCAAAGAGTGGGACTATGCAGCCCCGTAGGATATTGAAGGTTTGCCTCGTTTTGCGTTCGCTGTTATTAATATTTTGTGTATTCCTTCGTTCATGCAGATGGTTTATTTGTTTTTATGCACACTTGTTATAGCGCCTCTTCCAGCCCTCAACCGCTACTCAGAGGCGCTCCCGACAACAGCGCGGACACTGCATCGGAGTTTCACGCCGAAGCGCTGAGCAATTGCGAGTGAAGGACTTGCCCAAGGTCTCTACGCGGTGACTTGAGGTGGATTCGAACCTCGAACCTTCCGGCTTCAAGGCAACGAAGCCACCACTACACCATCGCGCCCCACACTTATAGTTTATATATTTTGTTGGTGGCTGCTGTTATGCTGACTCCAGTTTGCGATATCTGGTTGACAGGAAAGTTCGTTATCTGTGGAATTTGTGTGTTGCTTCCTGTTACATCCATAAGTCTCCAGTATCACAATCTGTGTTCTTGAGTTATGTGTTTTAAGTCCGATTTGGATTTCATCCATCTTTGCATGGTAGAATATTTTGATGTTGACCAAAACCTCACCGCCGCCATTGTGATTGTTTGACGTGTGATAGATGGCAACTGCTTCCTTCCTATTAGGACAATGCCGAAAGTGGCAATTCTAGCTATCATTTCACACCTAGAAACCTCTGATGGCTACTCATAGATTGGAGTGTGGAGATGGTTCGAGTCCCCTATGTAAGAACCTGGTGCAAGTTCTTCACTCGCAATTTCTCTCTCACTCTGTCTGTCCCTCTGTCTGCCTGTCCCTCTGTCTGTCTGTCCCTCTGTTTCTCTGTCTTTGTCTCTCTGTCTGTCTCTGTCTGCCTCTCTGTCTCTCTGTCCCTCTGTCTGTCTGTTCCTCTGTTTCTCTGTCTCTCTTTGTCTCTGTCTCTGTCTGTCTGTCTGTCTGTCTGTCTGTCTCTCTCTCTCTCTATGATGAACGACGACGACGATAATAATGCCAATTATTCGTGTTTTACTGGCCAATAATTCTTCTTTGACTAACCTCAATTCTCTTACACAGAATAATTAACTTACTTGAGTCGTTTGCCTACAGTCCTACCACCCTACTAACTGCTTCTCCCCGGTCCTTGCAACAGGCCACCATGTCGAGCATCACCGACGCCTGCAAATGCCACGGTGTCTCTGGGTCGTGCTCGATGCGAACCTGCTGGCGAACCCTCGGTGACCTTCGCTCGACCGGAAGTACTGTTCAGCGGCTCTACGACTCCGCCGTCCAGGTCGTCTACCGTCGGCCACTTCCGGGGTCATCGGGGTCATCGGGGTCATCGGGGTCGGCGTCCGGCGGAGGGGAGAGGCGCCTCGAGCCGTCGGTCATCTCCAACCGAGTCAGTCTGTCACCGGGGGAACTCATCTTCTACAACCAGTCACCGGATTTCTGTCTGCCCGAAAAGGAACTTGGATCCGTAGGAACCAAAGACAGGTCAGATCAGCATTATCATTTTAAGAGAGTGAGACCATGGGCGGAGACTTAGGGGGGGACAGGGGGACGGTCCCCTCAATTAATGTGGTGGGGGGACGGCCCATGCATTTGTCCCCACCCAATCGTTAAGAGTTAGGATTAGGACATGTCACGTTAAAAGTGATGACTAAGAAAAAGTTCTTCAACTTTTTAGCGCAGATAATAATATTATTGGGTTTTCGTCGACATTTTCGGACGGATGACAAAAAAATACAAAAATAAGAAGAGGTCATCAACTTTTTTGGCCGGCAAGAATGGAAAATTTCGTCGGCGATTCAGCCATTCGTCCCCCAAGTCTTCGCCCATGTCTCCGTCCATGAGTGAGACACAGACAAATAGGCAGACAAACAGACAGAGACAAAGATGATAATGATGATGATAATGATAATAACAATGACGACGACGACGATGACGATGACGTAAATGACACGGTGTCTCTGGCTATCGCGCATCACGACGCATTGCTAATTATTTGCTATCAGATTTCGATTATATTACCTATTATATACCTAATAGTTACCTGTTCATTTAATATGAATCAGGTTGACAAGTCGCAATACGGTTACAGATAGAGCAAGTTTTTTTATACAAGTTTGGCCGAGTCTCTGAGTACATGCGGGATGTACTCCATTGGCTCCCTTACTCGCAGCGCATTGCTTGCAGAATTTCTGTCTTGGTCCGGCGCTGTTTTGAGGGTTTAGCCCCTTTATACTTGCAGGAGCTCTGCTGCTCCACCACGCACGTCCATCGCCGCTGCTCTCTCCGCTCAGATGCACAAGCGGAACTTATTGTTCCACGCTCACGGACTGCAATCAGGCAGCGCCGTGCTTTCTCCATGGCTGGCCCTGCGACTTGGAATGAGCTCCCTGTTATCCTTCGTCAAATACCTGTTGATCTTTCTGCCTCATTTCTTTATCTCCCCTAAGACTGTCTTATTCGACTGGGGATGAACTGGGAGCGCTCCTGAGTGGCAACCTTACGGAACGCTATATCAAACTACCAGTAAATAAATAATAGGTATAATAGATGCGAAATGTGGTTAGTGAAGTACAGTGGATTAATTGTTCACAAGATATTTTTGAGCATGCTGCTGTAGAGCGACATTGTCATGTATTTTGTTGTCACTCTTTGTTGGTTACTGAAAATCATGCGTTCTAAGACGAAGGCAATAGCGACGTTTGATGATCGGCGGAAACAAGTTCCAGAGCAGTTAAATACAGTGGCTTTCTGCATGAATATCCAGTCATTGTAATGGAAGCCGTAATTTAAAATTTATTAAGCGCCACTTAACTTCAAGGGAAATCCGTCACCAGACTCGCCGCTCCCAACTTAAAGCAATGAAATTATGATAAAAGAAAATGGTTATTCAGGCATTTCAGACAAAGGAGACATTGTTTCAGACAAAGGAGTCATTGTATGTAAGGTTGCTGTGGTTGTTGAATTTCATGCAGGATATGCGAGAAGAACCAGACGGGTTCGTTTGGATGCAGGTCGATGTGTTGCGGTCGAGGACATTGGACGAATTCGACGCAGGTTCAGTATCGATGCGAATGCAAGTACTACTGGTGCTGCTACGTCAAGTGTAACATTTGCGTCAAGACAATCGAAATACACGGATGCCTCTAGTCAGTCAACCCAGTCAAAATTTGTCAACCGAAACCGGTCAGACGAAACCGGCAGCCAAAACCAGTCAACAAAAACCAGTCGACCAAAGTCAGTCAACCGAAACCAGTCAACCGAAAACCAGTGAACAATCCCCTGTCAACAAAACCCAGTCGGGCAGAACCAGTAAACCGAAACCAGTCAACCAAAGTCAGTCAACCGAAACCAGTCAACCAAAGTCAGTCAGAAAAGCCAGTCAATCGAAACCAGTCAACCAAAACCGGTCGGCCGAAACCGGTCAACCAAAACCAGTCAACAACAAAAACAGTCAACAAAACCGAGTCAACAAAACCGGTCAACCGTTTTGACGTCGTGACATTAGCAGACAGCGACGCGTCCAATTGCAGCCGAAACTGAGCGACGCAATAAAATTAAGCAAAACTTGAGACGAGTGAGACAATTACGCACTTGCTTGTTGTTCATAACTAATTATTGTCCGATGCTGTCCACATCGAGGAACAATTCTTTGCAGTTAGTTCAATAACTTTCTGCCAGTGAGTGAGTGGAAGTACATGCCAGTTTCCTATATTTAAGCTTACATGTGATCGACGGTGAGGAATCATAATATGGAGGTAAAATTTGAAAAATGTGGACATAGGTCGATACTGATTTTTAAAAACGTGACGTAGCATTGATGCGAATGAAGCATTGAAATCACTCTGTGTGTGAACGATTTGACTTTAAGTGAATAAATATGCACGTATAGGGTACATGTACATGTAGGCCTACATGTATGAACGCTCATACGCATCAAATGCGTTGACATGCTTCTATGCTGCTTTATGTTCTCATAATTTCAGGCGAAACTTTCCAGATAACCAATTATAGTTTCACCTAGTCATCTATATTAAATGTAATTTGCGGAGAAATCTGCAACCAGGAAGAAAGCATGCATTTAGTGAACACCAGACTCAACAGTCTAATGTCCAGGAATCAACAATGGCGCTTCTGCGTGTACATACTGACTCCATGGGTGCTCCTTTTTTATCATCTTCTTTCCCTGTGTGGCGGGCACTACTACATCTGGGGAATTGTCTCTTTCATAAGGATCTTCTCTCCTATATGTTCTTTTCTCGCCTAAAGACTGTTTTTTAGCCGTGCTATAGTGTTGGAAGCGCCCCATAAGTAGGCCTAGTTTTCTTGAGGGTGCACTATAAGAACTCTCCAATACGAGTGGACGATAAGAAATAAATCAGTCGGCGATTATTGACTCGGTGCCGGCTCGTGTTTTTCTGGGAGTGAATGATTTGCCTGAGGTCTTTTTTTTACCTAGTGGCCGCCTCAGGAAGTTTCAGAACCACCGTATAACCTACCGGGTAGGTCGGTTACTCTCCGCGCTACAAGGTGGGTCTCTCTATGTGACCAGTTAGATTCCCTGTTCCATCATAGACTATCCCGTTTTATCGTCACAGACGTCGCTTACCAAGAACTGTTCAAAGTGTGCAATAACCTCGTGACATCCCGAGGCAGTGTCTCATCTTCCAAACGTCACTCGATTTCAAGTTGATCCTGACGCGTTTCTATCCACCCTTGGGCAGGTCAGATTCCTCGCGAATTGTCGCTTTCCTGTTTGTAGTTCAACGGTCAACGATGGAGGATTGGAAGGTGGGTTGGAAGTTGCCTACTGGCGCTTGAGCTTTGGTCCAACTTTGAAGTTCACTATATGGCATATTAACAACTATAGTCGTGGCATTAATTGGAGCCTAGGGAAAGAGTCAGAAAAAACCGAGGGAGTCCACTCCAGACTTGGATTTTTCCATCCCCTCAGGAGGCTGGATCTTTCTTTCCCACTTGTGCCTGTCACTAAATTCTTTCGTTTTTCTATCTGAGAGACTACTTCTTGTTGCAAAACAGGGCTTTTTTTAAGCGTGCATGCAGTTCTACACAACATGCGCAATAATTCTAAATGAATTTGTGCAGCTGTAGAAGCACTTCTGTGCAGAAGTTATACGATGTTGTGAAACTATCACGATTAGTAAAAATCGTCATTGTCCTCCAATTGAGAGTAATTTACTATGTAGGATGGCAAAGGTAAGAATAAAGAGGTTGTGCAGTTCTAGCAAGTTCTTTAAAAAGTCCTATTGTATTGCTTCCAATCTCTTTTTCTGCCGTTCAAAATGGCGGCGCCCGTTATTCGCTGTTCTCATAAAAAATTATTCTTGTCATTCAGTTTCGACGATCCTCTCTTCTCATCGCTTGACCGTCTACCATCTCAACCTCACCACTTCTCATCATCTACCATCTCAACCTCACCACTTCTCATCATCTACCATCTCAACCTCACCACTTCTCATCATCTACCATCTCAACCTCACCACTTCTCATCATCTACCATCTCAACCTCACCACTTCTCATCATCTACCATCTCAACCTCACCACTTCTCATCATCTACCATCACAACCTCACCACTTCTCATCATCTACCATCTCAACCTCACCACTTCTCATCATCTACCATCTCAACCTCACCACTTCTCATCATCTACCATCTCAACCTCACCACTTCTCATCATCTACCATCTCAACCTCACCACTTCTCATCATCTACCATCTCAACCTCACCACTTCTCATCATCTACCATCTCAACCTCACCACTTCTCATCATCTACCATCTCAACCTCACCACTTCTCATCATCTACCATCTCAACCTCACCACTTCTCATCATCTACCATCTCAACCTCACCACTTCTCATCATCTACCATCTCAACCTCACCCCATCTCAACCTCACCCCATCTCAACCTCACCCCATCTCAACCTCGCCCCATCTCAACCTCACTCCATCTCAACCTCACCCCATCTCAACCTCACCCCATCTCAACCTCACCCCATCTCAACCTCACCCCATCTCAACCTCACCCCATCTCAACCTCACCCCATCTCAACCTCACCCCATCTCAACCTCACCCCATCTCAACCTCACCCCATCTCAACCTCACCCCATCTCAACCTCACCCCATCTCAACCTCACCCCATCTCAACCTCACCCCATCTCAACCTCACCCCATCTCAACCTCACCCCATCTCAACCTCACCGCATCTCAACCTCACCCCATCTCAACCTCACCCCATCTCAACCTCACCCCATCTCAACCTCACCCCATCTCAACCTCACCCCATCTCGCATCTTCTCAGTAATACATTCTACACCTCGCTTCTTTCTGATGACCTCGTTACTTTTCCTGTCATTCACAGGGACTTCATGCATCCATCGTATAGCATTCTCCGTTCTGCTGTCTCCATTAGTCTTTTCTCCCTCAATAGAGGAGGACAGTGAAACACAACAATCAGTCTATAAAAGAACTATTATAGCTATGATGTTAGGAAACTTACACTGAAAGAAATCTAGATAGGCATCATAGGCCTGGACAGATATTTCAAGAAAAACTTGCAAATAATATTCATTGCACATTGACATAAAAATAATACTGCGACGTTGTGTGAGCGAATGATAATTAATAATTATGTGATTGACTATAAGACCAACTTTTGCAGATATGGAAGAGGGGCTGGTGAAGTCTACCGCTTAAGGAGAGCAAAGAAATAATCAAGACAGAGGAGTGGTTATTGCCAGGAAGTACCGGGTGCCCTCGGGCATGCGCACTTAGTCTGATTGCAGAAGTGAGCAACGAGTGGCTTACTAATCAGAAGAGAGCATAGATAAGACAGAGACCACACTAGGGCTGGAAAAGAGATCTTGGACTGACGACGAAAGTGCTCGTCGTGCTTTGGGCTAGAAAAAGAGGAATGTGTGCGAGAGTGTGTAATGATGGAGGAGTTATGCGTGCCTCGGGCAAGGAAGAAGAAAGAATGCGAGAGGGCTGTGGAAAAATTAAAGGCGCAAATAGATATAGGGCCTACTTTATATCAGAAGAGCACTATAGGAACGCAGACAAGGCACATCTGTTAAATCAGTTAGTAGGCCTACTGTTAGCAGCGTTTAACTCCTTCGTGTGGTTATTGTGAGGAACCATATAAATTGCAATAGGCATATACAAACACTAGCTGGGATACCAGACGTTGCCCGCGAAATTTAGGATTCGTTCCGCTACCCGCCAATCCTCTACTTCCCCACCCTCACTTCACCCCATCCCTACTTCCCACCCCACACTACCTTTCTCTCCATCCCGCTCACCCACCAACCCCCTAACCCGCCGGCCTACCTTGCCTCCACCTCTCTGAGGTACTCAGCGTGCATTGCCCGGTAAATTTCAGTTTTGGTTCTCCTGAACCCGCCCCAGCCGCCCGCTCCTCCACCCAACCAAACCCCAACCATACTATGACCTACACCGGGAGCGAACTCCTCCGGGGTTTATAACCAGTACGCCACCCGTGAAATTTAAGTTTAGCGGCAAATTCCCACCTAGTAATACACAGCCCCATCCGGTCCATGCGAGGCGAGGTGTGTGATGGGTGGGGGGGGGGGCGATGTATTTTCTTGATAGCTGGCTTATACATGTATATCTGGAGTCGTTAGAATTAGACAGAAGCTGCGAGAATGGGAAGCAGACTAAAGAAGACTCCGGAAGATGGAAGAATCGTCTTCCATGAAACATTTTCGCAGTTGAGAGAAACCGACGGATCTCGGATTATTAGGACAGACAGAAATTCAGACAGCGTAAACAGTAGCCTGTGTTTTTAATTGATTGTCCCATTGTCATATTTGTATGTGTCCGTAAATTTCTGATGACAGCATTCCTTCACAGGTGTGATGATATCAAGGGTATTTGGAGGGTGCACGGCCAATCACATGGACCATTCTAGGACCCTATAGTAAAGCCTTATTTGCATAGCCTATACCATAACTCTGCGTTAAATAAAGGCTGACCCAATTAGTTATTTTTCTACAATTCTCACATTGTTCCTTCATGGTGTAACTTATCGCCAGATAAACACAAACAAGCACAGATGAGCACACACATTCAAAACACAAACACAGATAAAAACAAGCAGAGATGAGCACAAACACGGGATAAACAAAGACACATAAAAACAAACACAAATAAACAGAAACACAGACGAACACAAACACAGATGAACACTACCACGGATAAATACAAACAAAGATAAACACAACACAGCTAAGCATAAACACAGACAAGCACAAGCACAGATAAAAGTAAACACATAGATAAACACAAACACAGATAAACAAAAGCACAGATAAATACAAACAAAGATAAACACAGCACAGCTAAGCATATACAGTTTATACACAGATAGACACAAGTACATACATTATAAACAGACACAGATGAGCACAAGCAGAGATAAACGTAAATAGTACTAAATACAGATAAACGCAAGCACATGCAGATGAACACTAAAACGGATAAATACAAACATAGGCACACACAACACATATAAACATAAACACAGATAAACACAAACACCGATAAACACAAACACAGATAGACACAAACACAGATAAACACAAACACAGTGGGACTAGTACGTACACAATGTACACTGTTGTACGTACAGCCGTTTTGTGAAGCAACGAAAGAACGCCTTATACAGGGGAGGCGAACATTCTACAATCTACAAGATATCGGTCATTAGGTCTATATGCAAATATCAGAACATTATGATTACAAATCATCATGGCTATTCTTTGGGAACTTTCTTACATTAAATTCAAATTCGTTTACGTGTTTGTGTTTGCATGATAATTTCAGCAAAACACTCAAAGACCATGTTATTGCAGTAGCCCTACATGTTTAACAGACAACACTGACTAAATTATATCATGGTGTATCATGACTTCGAAATCGCGGAAGCTATCATGGGTATAGAGGTCCCTTATGATAGGGGGAAGAAATATAATAAACTAACAAATGGAAAGACTTAACTGTAGGTCCTCTAGATAGCTGTTAACACAAAGAATACTAGTGACATCGCAAAGTCATTATGAAAACATATCAAAACTGACGGAAATTTGAGTTCCATAAACGCTGTCGAATTATTATCTTTTTAAACTTCTAACGGTTGTCAAGGAGACAGCCGGATGTTACGTCACGCTTCCTTGTAAACACGGCTTTAGAACAACAGCTGCTGTGAGGATCGATAACACAACATCTGAAACCTATAGGTCATGAATACCTTTCACTGGAAGACCATAGTCGGCTGAAAGAAAGCAATAGGAACATGGTTAGTGTATATCTCATGATCATGTTATTACGAATACCAACAGATTTGTTCAGATTGATTGGCATTTTATTGAAGTGGGCAACAGACCTTGCAACATCACTATAATTATCACTCATCTTCTAAAGTCACTGTATCACCACCACCACCACCACCACCACCACCACCACCACCACCACCACCACCACCACCACCACCGTTTAACTTACCGGGTACTCTAAACATTGCCACCATCACCATAACCACCATTACCACCACCACCATAACCACCACCACCCTAAACATTGCCACCACCACCATAACCACCATTACCACCGCCACCGCCACCACCACCATAACCATCATTGCCATCACCACCACCACCAGCATAACCACCCTAACCACCACCACCCTAAACATTGCCACTACCACCATAACCACCATTACCGCCACCGCCACCACCACCATAACCATCATTGCCATCACCACCACCAGCATAACCACCCTAACCACCACCACCCTAAACATTGCCACCACCACCATAACCACCATTCCCACCACCACCATAACCACCACCACTACCATAAAACACCAACTACTACAACTTTTCCTACGTACTCATCTTTTAATGCTATCTATCCACCTCACTAAACCCTGATGGTCATGCCGTGCGCCCATTAATATTTGCCTCGAGCCTGATCAGAAGCACTCCCTTCAAAGCTAAAGTACCACCTTTGCAAGATCCTCACCCTGGTTCATCCATCTGATATCATTCTCTCAACCTAATCACAGTCCAACGTAATTGCTTTTCTGTGTCTCCCTCACCAGTGCCGATATATATTGGAGATTTACATTACATTACACTTTTTTGATCTATTATAAGCTTATTACGTTCAGCTGCCTTTTCCTGGTTTTCATAATAGTCTATATACAATGCATGCTGTTAAAAAGGTTCGGTCAGACATCATTATACTCGGACCATCTTAGATCAGGCAGAGCCGGGCTCGAGGTGCGGCACAATGGCTGAAGATTGCGATACCCAGGCGTCGCCGCGATCGCCCCGGTCCCCTCGGTCCCCGGCAAGGCGATCGCCAGAGGAGAGGCAGCAGAGGGTGCCGCGCCCTTCGAGACCCGATCGTGCTCCGAGAAGACGCGCGTCTCCGAAAAAGTCACCCACTCGACATCGGACCGGATCACCGGATGATTGCGCGGCTTCACGTATTCAGCCGCAATCGAACCGGGACCAGGGTGCCAACCAGCAATGCGCCAGGCTCAGACAGTTGGCCACCGCCGGTATTTATTGGCATTTCTGATTTTATAGTAGGCCTAGCAAGTACACATAATTATTCCGGTTTTTGATATAATACCTCGAAGCCTTTCCCATCGTTTGCAGTTAAATATTCGAGTTTCGCACTCACGGTCCATGATGCACATTCTTCAGCTGGAGTGTTAGGAAGGATAGAACGAATGACGGACCAGGGAAAGGAACGTCATCGTCATCTTCGGCGTCGCCTTCGTAGACGTCGTCGTCGTCATCATCATCATCATCATCATCATCATCATCATCATCATCATCATCATCATCATCATCATCATCATCATCATCATCATCATCATCATAATCATCATCATCATCATCATCATCATCATCATCATCGTCATCATCGTCATCATCGTCATCATCGTCATCGTCGTATTAGTCCTCCCCATCCTTCTCCTCATCATCATCTTAATCATTATCAACAGCAACAACAACATTTTCCTTTTCTTCTTCTTATTACATTGATTTTCTTCCTCTTCCTCTTTTCCTGCTTCTTCCTTTTCCGCTTCATCCTCCTGCTGTCCTCTCCTCCATTTTCCTTCTTCTTGTTCTTTTCATTCTTGTTTTGCTTCAATTCTTCGTATAATACATGTACGCTGCATTTGCTTCGTACGTGTTCAGATGGCGGGGTTGCTCTCCAGCGACTGTACGCCATAATCCAGCGTCAGAGAGACGAGTGGTATCAGAGCAACTGTGCTTCGGGTGTTCGTCCATCGTCAGCCATAGCACCGCCAGCGAACGAAAACACGCCATCTACAAGTCAACCAATCGGCAACCAAGACCGCACATCTGTAACACCAGGTGGCGTCTCCGGTGGTATGACAGGGATGGTATCTCCTGACTACACGGAACCTTCTCGAGTGATGACACCCTTTATGGGTCCGGGTGTTTCGGAGTTTACCCGGGGCAGCCAGATGCAGACCGACCAGGGTCAAGCAATAAGGACGTCTCGCCAAGGCATGCCTTCAGTCGGTTTCAGGGAGAATCAGTCCGTGCAATTCCAAAGAGAATCTGTCCGTCCCACCAACTTAGCTTTCAATGGCAATCCTCCTCTACAAGAGATGTCTGCTGGAACTCTGGACTCCACTGCGTTCAGGCACACAGGCCAGGACTTATCAGGCGGAACGCTGGAGACCAGCGATACTCAAGGACATGGGCAGTCAATGTCTTCCCAACGGCATAGCTATGGACAAGTCATGCCAGGACAAGTTATGCAAGGGCAAGTCATGCCAGGACAAGTCATGCCAGGGCAAGTCATGCCAGGGCAAGTCATAGACACGTTGTATTCTAATGCTTTACCACAATCGGGCATCCGGCAGTCTGGACCTTCACCAATGTCACAACCATTTCAGGTGCCAAGGCAGTCGTCGCAGCAAAGAGATGCCTTACCGAAATCGGCAACACAACCATACATTCAGGCACCTTTGGAAACTCAGACTGGGATATACTATAGTGATGTGTCGGGGGGTATTACAATGCCTGTACCGTCTGCCAACCCAGACTGGTCACGGCAATCAACCGGTAGAACAAGTATGAACGCCACAGACGGGTCTTTGCAGCACCTCGAACAATCACCGCAATCTCCGAGGACATCGGGCATGCAGATGTCGAGAGGGGTACCGCAGGAGTTCACACCGTCACCTCGCCTTGCAGGGTCAGGCAATCAGCCACCGGATGGAGGTGCACCATCTAGAGCTGCAGACGGCACAGAAGGACCACATCAACCACGGACCAGTCAACCACCGACACAAATTGACTCATTTGGTGAGCAGTTGCGAAGAGAAGGGTCAGCAAGTCAGACGCGCCGTCCAACTATGGAAGCCCAGGTGGCGCCAGCAGCTCGGACAATGGACGATCCGCAGAATTTCGAGACGCAGGTCTCTGCTGAATTCCAGATCCTAAAGGAGCTGGCTCTGTCACTCAAAAACCTCCGTTATTTACCCACCACAGTTCCACCGCCTCCTGCAGGAACTGCTTTCGAAAACTGCGTCCTGTCGGAGATCCGCCACATAAGATCGAGATGTACTGCTGTCTACGGCCAGCCGGGCACTTACAATCAGCCGAATTCCTACGTCGTAACAACAGGATCTCAGACAATGGACCAAGCAATAGAACCACCTCCAGAATTAAGCCAAGGACAGAGACTTCACGACACGAACGAAGCCAATATGTTCGAGCAAAGAGTCATTGCAACCTTGCGTTCTTTAAATCGCAGTTGCGAAGGTGGAACAACAAACACGTTACTGGTCGACCAAGGCCTGTCTTCACCAATTACTGGCCAGTCGCAGTCTAGCGCCACTCGCCTTTTCGAAGAACTCGTTCTGGGTAAACTGAACGAGCTGGGAAAAGAATTTTTCTGTAGACAGCCAACACAATCCACAGTCCCCGGAGTTGATCCTGCCCAAGTATCGCAGCCCAATCCAGAGCCAACGCCACCGGGGACTGAACTCACTTATGATCATATCAAACGCACGTCTGATCATACACGCATCTCACAAGACCCCACTTCTGAGACCAGACGCCCGTCTGATCATTCACGTATCGCAGAAGGCCCCATTTCTGATACCAGACGCTCGTCGGATCATTCACGTATCGCAGAAGGCCCCATTCCTGATACGAGACGCCCCTCTGATCATACGCGCATCGCAGAAGGTCCCATTGCTGACACAAGACGCCCATCTGATAATTCGCGTATCGCAGAAGGCCCCATTTCTGATATCAGACGCCCGTCTGATCATTCACGCATCGCAGAAGGCCCCATTCCGGAAACAAGACGCCCGTCTGATCATTCACGTATCGCAGAAGGCCCCATTTCTGATATCAGACGCACTTCTGATCATACACGCATGGCAGAAGGCCCCATTCCTGATACAAGACGTCCGTCTGATCATACACGCATCGCAGAAGGCCCCATTTCTGATGCAAGACGCCCGTCTGATCTTGCACGCATCTCACAAGACACCACTTCTGGTACCAGACGCATGTCTGATCATGCACGCGCCGCAGAAGGCCCCATTCCTGAAACAAGACGCATGTCTGATCATACACGCATCGCAGAAGACCCCATTCCCGATACAAGACGCCAGTCTGATCATACACGCATCGCAGAAGGTCCCATTTCTGACACCAGACGCCCGTCTGATCTTGCACGCATCTCACAAGACCCCACTTCTGGTACCAGACGCATGTCTGATCATGCACGCGCCGCAGAAGGCCCCATTTCTGACACCAGACGCCCGTCTGATCATACACGTATCGCAGAAGGCCCCATTCCGGATACAAGACGCCCGTCTGATCTTGCACGCATCTCACAAGACCCCACTTCTGGTACCAGACGCATGTCTGATCATGCACGCGCCGCAGAAGACCCCATTCCTGAAACAAGACGTCCGTCTGATCATACACGCATCGCAGAAGACCCCACTTCTGATACCAAACGCCCGTCTGATCATTCACGTATCGCAGAAGGCCCCATTCCTGATACAAGACGCCCGTCTGATCTTGCACGCATCTCACAAGACACCACTTCTGGTACCAGACGCATGTCTGATCATTCACGTATCGCAGAAGGCCCCGTTCCTGATGCAAGACGCATGTCTGATCTTGCACGCATCACAGAAGGTAGAGCTCACCGTGCGTCCGACGCATCGCAACAGGTCCACAACAATCCCGAAGGGCAGACGCCTCAATCAAATGTCACCCAGGACGCCATCAGCTCCTCTCCTGGGACGGGAGTTGATGCCAGCGGCCAGCCGATAGAGCCCAGCTATGTCAGGGCTTCGTCGCAAGGAACAACGCCGTTTACTGGTCGGATAGGGTCGCTAACATTTGATACCACGGCTTCATCAAGCCCTGCTGGAATCAATCGCACGGAGCAGGGTTAGTACCGCCACATTTGACATAGCCTACAATAATTGACATTGTCAACTTTAATTTTAAAAGAATATCGTCATCGAGACTTGGTTCTTGTATAAACTTCGACGCTGAATGGTGTGAGTAAGAAATAAATAGATAATTTTAATATGGTTTAATACGATCCAATTCTCTTAACCTCTTGTGATCTGAAGTTCCAAGTCCCGATATAGCGCCGTGATAATAATTCTATTCTATTCTATTCTATTGCATTCTATTTTACGGAGTTATTTATAAAACGGCTCTCGCAATGCAACATAAGCTCACCAGTGCGAAGAACCCATCAAATGAGAAGTCTTAAGACAACGAGCAGAAACAGTAGTTCCCCAGATAAAATCTGAGCACGAGTTATTGCCATGATTAGAGTTAATTGGTAGAAAATCTGAATTTCAGGAAGTCAACCCAGTAGCCTAATCGGCAATAATTCCTGGGCTTCATCCATTACAGCTTTCAACTGATATGTTAATTATCACACATCAGAGTCTCTTAGGTTAATATTATCCAGTCTAAACTTTTGAAGCCATTTTTCAACTCTAATGTTTTTACACGTATAGGTGGTCACGTGGAGAATCAAGTGGAACCAGGAAAGGAGTTGAATCCTGCTGAAGCTTCGTTACGGTTCGTAGGAAACGGTTTCCATAATTGTTATTGTTTTTATGAGAGATAATTATTATGACAAGTGGACGGAATTCTTTGAGAGTGCTTCGTTCGATCGATCTATAGAAGCCGCACTTCTTGGTTAATTGATGAAGACGACGATGATGAAAATGACGATGATAATGACGAAAATGATGATGATGTTATGATGACAACGACGATGACGACATAGTTCCACAGTTTTTCACCTGAAACGTTGCAGCTAGACAGCTATAGTGCCAAAGGGGCGACCTCGCCCCACCCAACACACACCTCGTCCCGCAGGGGCCGGGTGGGCGCAGGGCATTGTTGGGGGGAAGAAAAACTATTTGCCGGTAAACGCAAAGTATCACGAGAGGCGTACCGGTTAGGAGGTCGGAGTGTGATGACGTTGGGAGTTCGGTGCGGCGGAGTGGGGTGGGGTAGGGTGGGAGTGGGCGTTTCGGGAGCCGCCTGGTGGAGGCAAGGCATTGTTGGAGGTAAATTTGCCCAGAAACAGAAATATCACGAGGGCACACCGGTTAGGAGGTCGGAGTGTGATTAGGTAGGGAGTGGGTGGTGCGGAGTGGGGAGCGGGCGGTTGGGGAGCCGGCGGTTGGGACGGGTTCGAGTGGGCCAAAAGCGAAATTTATCGGGCAATGCAGAGTACTCCACAGAGGTAGAGGCAAGGTGGGCCGGCGGGTTAGGGAGAGTCGTTGGGAACGGGGAGAATCCTAAATTTCCCGGGCAACGCCGGGGTACCCCAGCCAGTAACTTAATAAGGAAAGAAAAGTTCACCAGCAATCAGAAAGAATCTATAATACTTGCACATGACATATTTTACTGAATCTAGAATCTTCTTTTCAGGCGTGGCACCTTGGATGCCGCTGTTCAACAGCAGATCATTGGATCAACTGATCAGAACCTCGTCCATCGTCAGAGCCGACCAGCTGACCCGCTTCCAAATCCTCAAAGTGTTTCTTGGGCGGATTGTGACCAGGTATTGCAGCGAATCTCTACGGCGCCACAGAGGGGTAGTCTGCAAATGCAGGGACCAATTTATATGCGGCCAACCTTCGGAGGCCAGCGAATCGTCACCGTTCACCCTGCGGCAGGCTATTGTGATGAAGGAACAACAGACGGTAATTTCAGTCGAATTCGGTTCTCTAATGTAGGAATTTAATATAATTATTATACATGCGAAATTGCTGCTACTGATCAAGGGCGCCCGCAGAATTTTTGCAGGAGGGGCAAAACACAATGGTCACAGTCATTTTTTTAGCAAGAGCTTGAAAATGCAAAGAAGACGGTTATTTTTCACAGAGGTTTCTAAAATTAATAAATTTATCAGTTTACGTTAAGTGCTTAATTAGTAATGCTATAGCGCTTTAGTACGAAGAAATTAGCTAAAACCAGAAAGGAGTAGGCCTAATCTTAGTTTAAAAAATAGAACTCGATTTTCCAGGGGATGGCATGTGCCCCCTCTTGCCCCTGTGTGCGGGCGCCCATATGCTACTGATGGAAGTTTCACTCACATGTCATCTCGCATCTACAGATACTGGCCTATGTAAACCTTTCTCCAATTCACATACAACTGATGAGTAACACAAGCACGGAAAACTATCCACCGTCAGACCAAATATCTACTTACCTAGCCTACTAACGTACTACTTACCTGCATGTCAACCTGTGTGGGGTGCCGTGGTGAAGTGGTGGGTTTGGTGCCTTAGAGCTGGTGGGTTCCAGGTTCGAATACACCTCATGCCGCTGCGTTAGGAACCCTGAGCAAGTCCTTCACATGCAATTGCTTGAGCACTTCTGCGTGAAACTCCGATGCAGTGTCCGCGCTGTAGGCGGAAGCGCCTCTGAGCAGTGAGAAATAGAATAAATAAAATTTTAAAAACCTGTCTGTGCACCAACCTATTTTCTTTTACCCACCTATACTTGAGCCCACCCATCTACCAAAACCCCGCTTACACAATCAGTCACGATCTACCCTTTTTTCAGTCAATTATTCATTCATTTTGAGGAGTTAGGGGAGGGTGCCCCAAGACGGGACGGTGCACAAGATGAGACGATTCAGTTTTCTCGCAGTCGTTTTGCGCGTTTCTTTCTTATTAGCCTTCAATGAATCGACTATTAGGCCTACCTCGGCTATGTATGTTCGAGTTTCAGTTCCTGTGTTGACGATATCCGATATACAGATAAACATTTTTTGTTTTGAGCCAGTTAGCTTAAGATTTTGCGAGTTTAAATAATCGCATAAAGTCATCACTGTACGGACACATTTTGAAACGTGTTTGGTGGCAAGACACAGTAAAATATATTACCAAACGCATGTATTTTGAGATGAGCGATAATACGTTGTATTTACATCAAAAATTGATGCGTTCACAAATCATGCATACAGTGCACAAGATGGGACATGCTTTGTGTGCCCAAGACGGGACGCGTCCCGTCTTGGGCACACGTCATATCCCAATGGTGAACTACTCGTCCCATCTTGGGCACCCGCAACACACCAGCTGTACAGTATGCACAGTAAAACAATTTCTTAGTCAGGATATTATATAGGTCGATGCATTCAAGCTTTAGACCACGCAATCAATTAGTGGTCATGGCTGCGCTAACTAGTGTTGTGTATTGTAGATCATTTTCTCGTGTGCTCGTTCGATGTGGAATCCCTCCCCCATTTGTCAATTCAGCCTTGTCCTGTTTGGTGAGAACAGTGCGATGACGATGCATGTGCTAAAACTGCTTGTTCACAGTGAAATCATCAATCTTCTGAAGTTGATAAATTAAATTAAGATGTTTAACATGGGAAAAGAATTTGATATTTTAATGTCCCATCTTGGGCACCCCGGTGCCCAAGATGGGACGATTTGTAGGTCAACAAAAGTTCATTGTTTCGTTTAAGTCATACATTGTTTTCTTGCAAATTGCTTGCCAGATGGTGGTTAAAGGATCAGTTTAAAGGAAGGAAGAAGTAGCGAATATGTAATATCATCAGCAAAGGTGATTTGGAGGAAATACTGCGAATCGTCCCGTCTTGGGGCACCCTCCCCTACATGTATGTATAGCGCCCCTTCAAAGGTAAATTTCTACTCAGGAGCAATCCCGACCTGATCCGACCTCAGTTGAAAAGGATTGAGATAGAGCGTGTCAGAGAGGACCATTGGCAGCAGGCGCAGGTAGGCCATGTAGGTAGCCTATTCGGCTATTCCAGACGACAAGGCCAGCAACAGTGAAAGCGCCTTGCTGTCTGGTAGACGTACGCGCGTAGGGGACAAGAACTTCGCCTATAAACTATCTACCTACCCAGTATACCTACCATGTATACCTACCATGTGTACCTACCCAGTATACTTACCATGTATACCTACCCAGTATACCTACCATGTATACCTACCCAGTATACTTACCATGTATACCTACCCAGTATACCTACCATGTATACCTACACAGTATACCTACCATGTATGCCTAACATGTATACCTACCCAGTATACCTACCATGTATACCTACCCAGTATACCTACCATGTATACCTACCCAGTATACCTACCATGTATACATACCCAGTATTCATTCATTCATTCATTCGGACATTTATATAGCGCTTCTTCAAGAAAAACTACTCAGAGGCGCTAAGTATACTTGCCATGTATACCTACCCAGTATACCTACCATGTGTACCTACTTATCCATCCGCTCTCTATCTGTGTTTCATATCGCTGATTTCTCTGTTAGATTGTGAGACGGGATCGGACAGCGATCCCGACTCCATGGACTCCTGTTCCCCTCAACGTCTCGGACTCGCCCCTCCTCCTCCACCACCCTGCGGTGCCTCACCAAGACTGCTCGACGCCCACCGGAAGTGGAATCAGTGCCTTCGCGACTGTGACTACGCCTACAGAGCCGCCTTGACCGACTCTCAACAGCGACCGTCAGTGGCTGGACGACATCCGAACTGGAGGATCGCCGAACAACAACAGCAACAGCAACAGGGTCTTCCGACTGGGCCTCCCAATCTGACTCAATACACGATGTCATCCGAACCACAGTCGAGTGCGATGAGTCCACTCGTAGAGAACCCGCAGCCAATCACCGAACCGGGGGCTGCGTCCAACAATAGACCCAGGACCTCGATCAGACCATCCGCTACGATACCCCTGTCGAGTACTCTGAAGGAGGGGCACGCCCAGCCGCCGCACGTCGCTCCTCTCTCCGAACTGCCCAGCGTCATTCAATCAGATCGCCAGCGGAGAATATCGACGCAGGAACCCATCTCCCCTGCGGGCAACCTCGGCGAATCCCAGATCATACAGATGAGATCCAGCGTCGGACAACCATACACGGTCGGCTCCCAGCAACCATTTCCGCTAGGAACTGGACAGGAGTCGAGGAACTCGACCTTCGATTGCTCAGAGATATACTACAAGCTCGCCTCTAATGCTCCTCTCGTGGACCGCAGCAGATACCGTCCGGGCACTGCGCGCACCATGGGCGTCTGCGATCAGCTGGACCAAGAAGAAGCGGCCGAAGATTCGCTCCTCTGCTGGGATGACGATGACGATCAGGATGTATCAGGTTGTTTTGCCTCCTCGGGGGCTAGGGATGAGTCAGACTGCGCGACGGGGTCCGGGTCCCATCAAAGAGGACGACCCTGCGCGGCGATGTTCTTAGAAAACAGGGGCCTGCGTACTCGAAGGGACCATACGGCGACACCGTTCCCACGTCGTGGACGCCCAAGCGGTGGCGTTCGCAACAGATGCCCACCCCTTCACGCATTGGATTGCTCGGGGGAGCGACTTCGCCCGGCGAGTAGGAGGACATTCAACGACCCCTGCAGTAGACGCAGCACCAGTAGCAGCAAGCGCGGCAGACGATCAACCTACGGAAGGCCTTCGGGTAATCCTCAGCCGAGGTCAGCAGCTGCTGGAATGGATTCGAGATGCAGGTCGAAGAACGTGGAAATTACCACGGGATCCAGGTACACGGATGATCCTTGCGCCAGTTCAGAATCGGAAACCGACTGCGAATTCTGAGGACCTGGATTTAAGGGAGGCAGGCGGGCGGAAGTCGCCGTGAGCTGGAGGACAGGTTTATGAAAAACCATAAAAATCGAATAATGTGTATGATAAAGGACGATATGCATCACATGCTGATTGTATATCAACCACTATATATGTGTATATATACACATATAATTTGAGTATATATAATTATATATACACAGAAAATTATATATTAACTATACATTATATATTTATATACATATAATTTGAGTATATGATTATATATATACAGAAAAATTATATATTCGATATACATATATATATATGTGAATATATATATATATGTGTGTGTGTGTGTGTTTGTGTGTGCAGCGTCGTAATCATGTATCAACAAACCTAATAATAATAATAATTGGTCCAGCTATAAACAGGAGCAATGTTGAATAACCTAATCCAAACGACTATTATTAATTAATTATTGCACTGTGTTTAATTAATTCAACATTTTCTAGAGGTAGCCAATGCCTAACCTGGCTAACCATGAAGCTACTAATGCTTATAATTAATTATCTAGATCCTTTAAACTTTGTTTTTGTTCGATATTGTCAGAGGCTTTGCTCAAGTCGAAGAACATCAGATAAACAGAGCATCGGAACATTCATTTAATAAGCTAATTAAATCGACCTTTGCAATCATGTCTGGCTTTTGTTTTTAAATTGCTATCACGCTTTGATTCCAGTTTATTTTTTCTTACTTACTTTGTCACAGTTTCACGGAATGTCTGACTCTAAACCACTGTAGCGCACTTTAAAGAACTCTTGCATTTACTATATATGTGTGGCAATAATTAGCTTGTGTAACTGTTTAAGGAAGAGGACCTACCAGCGGCGCCCGCAGGCGTACGCAAGTGCGTACAGCGCGATGACAAAAAAAAGGTCATCAGTTTTTTTCGGCGGATGGAAAAGGTATGTTTTTGAGGGAAATTTTGGCTTTTGGCTGATGACCCCCCAAAAAAAAGTCATCAGTTTTTTCGGCGGATAGAAAAGAAAAGGTATGTTTTTGGGAAAATTTTGGCTGATGACTAAGAAAAAAAGGTCATCAGTTTTTTCGGCGGATGGAAAAGGCATGTTTTGGGGGAAATTTTGGCTGATGACTAAAAAAAAAGGTCATCAGTTTTTTCGGCGACTTTGATGAAAAATTTTTCCCATCGAAAATTTCTGTGCGTACACGAAAAAAATCCTGCGGGCGCCGCTGGGACCTACTATCACGTCTATTCTTTACTCCGCTGGGTTTGTGTGTCTATACATTGCTCATTCTAGGAAGGAAGATTTCATATGCAAAAACACGAACTTGATCATGGTGACCGAAACTGTCAGGAACAGACCACTGTGGAGAAACTTCATAAGGGCCATCGAGATCTGTATACTCGCACCTTTTATCAGTGCTGGGAATCTGATCCTCTTCACTGGGCTAGACTGCTGGTGTGAAGCTTCTGCGTAGCTTTCATCTGCACTGAATGAATAAGATAAATTGAAATTGTAATCAACTTCATAATTATATATATAAAAATATTTTATTAGCTGCAGTGATATAGCATCAGAAACTCAGTGTACAGATACATCAGATAAGAGTGTTCGTAGGCTAAGGTTGAAAAATCTGAAAAAGAATTAATTAGCATATAAAATAAAATGAAAATGCCATCACAATCATCATTGTCTTTGCATTCAGAAGAAGCACAGGAAAAAACGCTCACCACTGCATAGGAAACCAGTCACACTGGTGGAAGTCACACTCTATACGATTATACATCTTCAAAAGTATGACGAGACAGGCTAGGCTGGTGCACAAAATCAATGAAAATCCGAAGTTCTAAAAATATTAAACTGGGTAATTTTCACTGAAACAATCCTACCAAAACACTTTAAAAACAGACCAATTATGGGCAATTGTCAACAGGAAAGAAATATACAAATATAATTAAGGGAAATAGGAGTATTTCACTGTTCACAAATGAGGAAAAAAATCGATTTACAACTAAACGTTTTCTGCATAGTCGCCTGCTTGGATATTGAACTGGTTGCACTTTGACTTTCTTTGGTTCAAATATTTAATAATGAACAATTGCAGACGTTCATTATGAACAGGCACTTGGCTAATGAGGTTCAATACCAGTAATTGGTGAAAAAGTCAGATTTTGCAAAACGAAAACAGTTGTGAAAGGTGTGTAATAGATTTTCTCTCTTTTGCTAGATGCAAAATAGTGCTGGAAGGCTTAATGACATTGCTATGATTGTGGGCTAAGACAGTTACACAATGCCAAAACACACAAACTCAAGAACTGGCTAAGCTTGGCAAACTCTATAATACTTCGTACACAAAAATAAAGCAAGACGAATAGCTGACGCCGATTAATCAGAACTTTCAAGCACAAAACACAGCAAAGCGCTGGAAAACAATACCGTGTTTTCTAAACATCCAGATACTCTTTAAATGCCATAAATTTCTATTCTGAACATATTCACAACTGTTTAACTGTAAGAATAGCCCGTCAAACTGCAGATACTCTTTTAAATGCCATAAATTTCAATTCTGAAAAAAAATCAGTTGTTTAACTGTAAGAATAGCCCTCAAACTCTTACTTTATCATGAATCAAAATCTGCTAGAAATGAATCCAAGCTGCAAACCTGCAGAATTAAATTCCCAGTAATCAAGAAATTATTCCTGGCAAATGTACTTGCAATGCAATTACAAAACATTAATCAGCACTGCAACTTTGATAATTTTCTATAATTTCAACAAAAAGCAATTATTGTCAGTGTGCACAAAGACATATTTTTACCATTGAAAATACTCAACACATTCTGTGTACAATGTACATAAAGAAAAACATGAAAATTACCACTGAAGTATCAGTAGTGCAGCATGGGAAATGAAGGCACGATACAATCAATGCTACTGAACTGAGCAATAGAACTAATAGAACTGGTGATTGGGAATAAGTTCGAGAGGTCAAGAACATTTACTTTGACACAAACTGCCACTATTGTCAAATCTTCACTGCATGTTTACCTTTAACCAAGCTCTAAGCAACCAACAAACTGCCTGTTCTGAACTCCAAAATCTCAAATAATTCTTAAAAGTTGACAATGGGTCATATAGCTGAAAAATCCTGCTGTTAAACGTGAATGGTTTAATGGAAATAACTGTTGAAAAGATACAGGTTTCATTCACACAAACTACAAACGCACACTTTACAGTGCCATCTACGAAACTAATATGGATCAGTTGATTAACAATGACAAAAAACATACATCTTCACAATGGCTTCACAGTTTGGCATTGTTAAAATACATTTTAACAATGGCTTCATAGTTTGGCATTGTTATCTGCAGAACAAAAAGATCGCTTAACCATCATAGCAAACCAATTTCAAATCACAAATCATTCAAGCAAGTCATGGGACTTAAACTTTCATCTTTAAGACAAGTGAAATTTCTTCATCTGCATTTTTCTCATTTAACTAATAACCAGGATACCATCCTTTCGATATCACCAATATTGCAACTCCAAACATAATTCAGCGTAAGTTAATGTTACCTCTGTCAAATATGTTACAATATGCAGTATTAATAATACATTCCAATATAAATTCTCGTACAAACACAGCTGTGACTCAGGACACCTGTGAGCCCTGTTTATAATCACAAACAAAAAAAATTCTTGACTAAATCCATTTACCACACTTTTATAAAAAATTATTAAAAATGAAATGTTTATAGCACAGACTGTTGTTGTTATTAGAGTTGCATACTTTTCTATAGCTCTTATTGTGCTGCTCTGCAACATGATGTTTATAATCGCACACTAGTTTTTTTATTAGTAAAATTCATCTTTCTCAATTACGCGTAATCTGAAGCACAGTCAAAATCCAACTACAATTAGCAGGCATTTCATCTAACCCCAGAAACCATCAGTTTAAAAATGCGTACAAGCATGTGATGTTTTACCAAACTCTTTCCCCTGCAGGTCCAAATCATAATTAAGAACATATTCAACATTGCTCACAGAAACTGCAAATGTGTTTATAATAAAAGGAATATATTCCTGTCTTCCCTTACCACAAAAAGTGCTCAGCCACCATGTTACATCTGCATAACCTTGTAAAACCACTACGAAAGCAACGTTTAATCTACTCCAACCTCACGCACTCTTGCGACAAACTAATCCCATTAAATCTGAAAGGAATAATTTCTATTTATTATAAAACCTAGGAATTCAGCCCACACTACAAATTTCCATATAGCCGCCAATTTTAACAAGATCTTGCAGTTATATCATATTCCACGCAGGAAGTATTTCTTACATTTTAAGGTGACAGATAAAGACACCACACGACTATCTTAGGAGCCATGATGTGGCAACTGCACATTTATTATACCCTGGTGTAATAAAAAGTAACTTGGTTTGCCAATGACCGTTTCTGCACAACAGCAGATTTCAAACAATTTGCTAAACGTTATCTTATTATAGTGTTATCTTATCATGTGTTGGTTTTCGCTTCCGTAAGTCTCACAGTGACGTTCGAAAACCATTTCATGCGCGTCACTGTGACCACCTCGAACTGACCGACGAAAAAATTCACTCAGACGAGACCGAATCCCTGAGCGTTTTCGATAGCACGCAGAAGCTTACTTCGAAGCAATTCCTTGTCATGGTACGGCGGTAGATCGAGGATGTTAAAACACGTGTGAGCAACAGGAAGGTAGCTGATGTCTACTTTCATCGGCGCAATTGTCAGCTAGAAAAACACAACACAAAAGGAACAACTGTTAATTGAGAACAATTGAATGAACTTTGTTTATTGCACACACACACAAGACAAACAGTATAAACATGCCTCAAAAAACATAGTGCAAAAGGAATCAGGAAAAGCTAACAGCTTATACAACCCTGACCCCTAGCTCCAAGACTATTTTTAGTGCAAGTCAGTATTAGTACTTAACTAATACTTAATTAATTAGAACATAACTGAAAGTAATAGGGATAAACATACAATGCAATAATAATAATAACAATAATAATAAAATTGTAAAATTAAATCAAATTAATAAAAAGTAATAATACTAAATAATAATAATATAATTAATATTATTACTAGAGCCTTCATCAGTAACTAACTGTTACACAGAAATAGCATAGTGATTTTAATCATAACCACAACCACACTTTTTATTGAAACCAAATAGTTTAACAGATGCAACAAATACAATGTTGGCTTCAATGGGAGAATCCTAAAAGGGTCTGAGCCTCGCTAACAAAGGTCATCCTAGAATAAACATTGAATTGAACAGTTAAAAGAAGGTAATCGGATTTTAGAGTACACCCGGGTATAATAAATCTGCAGCAGTTACCATACCCGCAGCTTCAAGATAATTACATGGAACTTGATGAGTCACCTCAAAATGTAAGAAACACTTTCTGCGTGGAATTACGCCATACTGCAAGATCTTGTTGAAAGACACGTTGCATCACCATTCATTCACCACCATCTTTGCCTTGCATCAACCTCATGGTTTCAACTCCAAACGTAAGTCTCACAAAGTGTCAAAGATTCATACCCCAATTCACCCTGTCCTCTACCTGCCAATCTGTCTTATTTCAGATAGAATCCACCCTAGCAGCCCCCATGCATTAATGCGCTTAATTCCCAGGGGTCATTCCACTCTGTTCCTTAAGAACCTAAAAACTGTTTTATTTAGCCGTGGTTGGGCCGGGAGCGCTTCTGAGTAGCCTACCTTGAAGAGGCGCTATATAAATTTCTGAAATAAATAAATAAATAAAATGCATTATTCTGGTCTCCTGGTAACCAGATCAGAACCTTCAACTGGCATACTCTGCCAACCCTCTAACTCATCAATAAGTTGGTTGGCAAGTAAGTAAGCAAAGTAAGTATATTCTTTAATGAACCAGCTGCCAGACTATACTCTGGTGCACATGCTCGTAAATAGCAATAAATGACAATATATCCTCTGCACCAAGCTTTCGAGCAGTGCACTAGCAATTCCCAGACTATGATTGTAATCAAAATTAAACTGGTACAGATCGAAGATGAGTCAAACATATTTGTGACCTGACCTTCAAAGCTTTCATTCCAAGAATTGGGATTCTATCACAGCCAGTTAGAAACACTGAAATGAAACAACACATCCCATGTATCTTGATTGCATGCATCGTAATTTATAACACGGCCATATTGATCACATTGATACCATCTGCATTACGATAATATTGCTGTAGATGTCTACAGATTCAGAGGCAGGCTGCAAATGCAGAGCACAGTAAATACGATTCCTTGCCAGGGCATAACACAACGATTACACAAATACCATGGTCATGTGAACGCTCTGATGACCAAACTGTAGAGTAAGTTTGATGACATGTGTAGTCTGCATACAGTGAGCCGAACTGCTGTTGACTTTCGCTGTCGTTAGCAGCCCAGCTGACACAGTTTTGGTTGTTGCGTCTGCCTCTTTGGCACGACAACGATGTCCACAACAATTCTTGTTCAATCAGCGAGCTTTGGCAAGCATCGTGTACACACTCCGGAATCAGACGGAAAAAAGACAACAGTGTGCATGTTATATTCATGAAAATATGGCACATTGACAATCCAGTACTACTACAATACTTGATCTAACACCAAACTCTACCACGCAGCATCAAGTTTAAACCTCATAATCAATGTACATTTTCATTTTCAGAAATTATTAATGAATTATGAATCTTACACAAGAACTTTTTCTTTTCTTCCAAAGTGAACTGATGGAAGACCTCCCAGAAGATCCTGATCGTAGGATGATCCTTCGTGTAGTCCTCCTTGTACTCTGTATACTACAACAACAAATCAGTTAAATTGAAGAGTTATGCTGGTTCCATGTACAACAATACCATCAACTATTATTTTAAGGGGCCCGGTAGAGTAATGAATAACATGCTGGCCAAGAGTGCGAGAGGTAGTGAGTTCGAGCCCCGTTGGTCGGATATACTTTGTAGGCTGCTATTAGTGTCACGTATTGCAGGCTGTCTGTTCAGTTGGTATAGTTAAGATTTATGTACTCTGTAATCTGGGTTCCTGTAAATTGTTTCAACTGCATAATTGTACACTGTAACCGGTTGCGGTCTGTCAACCGGATTGTTGATTAAACAAAAATTATTATTATTGTTATTATTATTACCACAGACATTAATTTTAGATAGGTAGACTTTACTGCAGTAATCCTTGTTTACATTTAAGACATGTCAGTAGGCAATTCATAAGTCAACGCAAGTTTTTCTATAAAAGAAATGCAAATAAATAACGTCATCGTCTTTAGGGGGGGTTCCTTTTTGCAACACGATGGAGACAAGAACCTTTAAATAAAGCCAAATGCTTAGTTTCTTAGGGATCTCTTCTATCTCAGTATTTAAAAGAACAATTAAAAATCTTAAGAATAGACAGAGAAAAAGAAAGGAGAATGTGTAACAGACTTCTTCAAGCTGATGCCAGTCGTAGTTTTCATTGCCAACAACCATTGCCTGAAGTTCCTCTGGCTGGAAAAGCTCCTGAACCAGCAATAAAACAAAATTAGCTAATTCCAGTGACTTATAGAAATCGCTGAAAAGCTGCTGTTCTTAAAGCCTACAGACACTTTTCAGAACCAAAATCAAGAAAAACTACAAAAGATTTATAAAAAACAAATTAGATGAAGGACGCAAAGTTACCAAAACAACTCTTCTCAACTCTGCTCATGAACTCTGCAGTAAAGATGGTGGAACCAGCTTATTCGCAGGTTTCCATATCATAAAACTAATAAAGCAGGTTTGGCCACATTCAAATCTAGGCTGAATTCGTTACAAAGCTATTGTGCTTGTAACGAGGGACTTCACTGAAATTCACATAGAAAGAGTTCACATAGAAAAGTTCTCACTGTTTCATTTATCTTCACATTATTATAAAGTAATTAAGACCTTGGATAATTCATGTCAGGATTTGTGTGAATGAAGCACATTGGCATTGTCAATGAATAAAAGATAAGACTTAGAAGATATTGTGGCATTTTGTAGGTCATTAAAGCATATGACGAAAAGTAGGGGGGGCCCTACATAAGAACCCTGTGGAACCACGTTTAACATATAATAGGACTTAGATAACATTCCAATAGAGAGGACATGTCGAGATCTGTCAACACGATAACTATTAAACCACTGACGAGTCACACCTTTCTATATTTCCATAATATAGGAGTCTTTCTAAAACCTTGCAGGTAATCCTGATCAAAACCATTCTGCAATGCATAGATTGGATATGACTGACCGTTTGACTGGTTGGCTGACTGACAGGTTCTAATCTAGGACCCCCATCTAATCACCATAAACACCACCAATACAAAAGAACAGAATACAAATACAATAGGACGAACAGAATACAAACACAATAGGACGAACAGAATACAAACACAATAGGACGAACAGAATACAAACACAATAGGACGAACAGAATACAAACACAATAGGACAAACAGAATACAAACACAATGGGACGAACAGAATACAAACACAATAGGACGAACAGAATACAAACACAATAGGACGAACAGAATACAAACACAATAGGACAAACAGAATACAAACACAATGGGACGAACAGAATACAAACACAATAGGACGAACAGAATACAAACGCAATACAAAAGAACAGAATACAAACACAATACGACGAACAGAATACAAACACAATAGGACGAACAGAATACAAACACAATAGGACATCTGACTGGCACCATAATGGACCAGACAAAGACACGGATACACTTACGAGAACACGGCCGCCACAGACTTTGAGGAAGCCGTCACTGAAGGCGTCGTACTGCTCGCTGATGGATGTCGTGAACGTGTATTCAATAAATTTCATCACATAATCTTTCCTGGAAATGTAACGGACAACTCAGAGAGTAGAAACCATTGATCAACAAAAATCATGCTGTATTGGACTCAACAGTTAATTGTCTGCATCCTTGGTGAGCTTCTAACCGTTGGGAAAGACACGAGTCATATGGCTGCCATCTGTTGACCATTTTTAATGAGCTGCAGATGCTCATTCTCATCTTCAGCATCTTGTGTAACTAGGACTACAGCATGATAGCACAAGAACATAATTGCAGTTTCTAAAATTGTCGTACAGAGCTTCCAAACCACGATGTGTTTTTCTATTGAATCATTAAATTCCAAGCAATAACAATGAATATAAGATCACTATAAACTAATCACTCGGCTTAATTTGATGATTTATAGTCATTCCACATTCACTGTACCTTCAAAAGCTACGATAAGCAACAAATTTAGCGAAACTGTTTTGGCGAAACTGTTCCTTGCGGCTCTTAAACTGTCAAAACCTTTAAAATGTTCCTGTGAAAGTAATACTAACTTGTTTTCCTGAGTAACCGATTTAACAGAGCCGCCTGGTTCCAATTCCGAAGTCAAGACAGCACCATATACTTCATACGATACCTGAAATACAGGCAGGGATACAGAAAGACAACTGGACTAGACATCTGCTTACACACTCATGTGCTCGCATATAATTAATTTAATTAATATCTTCACTATGGACACATAGGCGTACGAGGCGGGGGTCCAGAGGGGGCAAATGCCCCCAAATTTCGGGCAAATGTGTTTTTCGGGCAAAGAGGCATGAACGGGCAAAATAATTTCGGAATTTTTTTCGGGCAAAACAGGTACGGGAGGATTTTTTCGGGCGCGCAGGGATAAAAAAAAGGTCGTCAGATTTTTTGGACGGGAAAATTCTACAAATTTTGGGCAGATGACTAAAAAAAGTCGTCAGATTTTTCGGGCAACAAAATTTTTTTGCCCCCCCCACTGCCAAAATGTCCCGTATGCCTATGTATGGACATCAAGGCTCAGCGGGGTCGTGCTCCGAAATAACTGGTCAATGCAATACTTAGACTTCATTAAGCTTCCTCCCACCGTCCACTTTGCTCCTCCTATAGACTTGATCACTCCTCCATTCTTTCTAGGCTCTTGGTCTGTCATACTAGAACCGCTATAGCGAAGTCTCGATCATTTCCTTCAGAGTTCTGGACCTTCTTCTTGGAATATGCCATCTCCTTTTGTTCACTCTTTCATTCTTTCTGCGGTCCCTCTTCCAATGCTCTTCTCAAAACCGGCTTCTTCTCAAGGGACCACTGAACGGTTCAACCTAACAGAGGTGCTTTAGAAATGCTCAAATACAATAAAAAATACAATAGTGTCAACAGTACAGCAATCAAGATTCCCTAAGAGATAACATTTTAAATGAGCTAGCATTTATATTTTTCAAAATTTTCATGGTCCTCCGTGCCACTCATCATAAGCCGGCATGCCACAAGTGGCACTAGTGCTGCAGGTTGGCCACTTCTGTACTATATGCATAAGAATCAAAGACAATAGTTATGAAATGCTAGTGAAACTACCTCAAAGCTTAGTTGGAATGTACTCTCCAGGTCATCACCTTCATAATCCAACAAATGCTGTAGGCTCCTGCATGAAATCAAAATATATTGTAACATTCGGTCAGCCAATCAATCAGTCAGCCAGCCAGTCAATCAGTCAGCCAGTCAGTCAGTCAGCAACGTGTTATTTTGAGCAAGGTAAACCAGTCTTGACATAGACCTTTGGGTAGTCAGAAATCTAGTGTATCCTTGTAAAGTGCAGGCACATCTGTTGAATAACAACTTTAGGAGACTATCAAAGATTAATGGAACACCTTTCAGTTATACAAATAAAATTAACTTATATGACAAGTTAAAATATGGCCTCATAAAATATAAGCTTTGATATTATATATGTAAACTAAGGCTGCAGACTTTAATGATTAATTAAAATAAATCAATAAATTTTTAATCAATTTTAATGATTTAATTTAGTTTAAATAATGACAGATTGAAGACTGTTTGTAAGCTTTGTTATAATCGCCACTTCAGTTACATGTGAGAAACTTTTTAACTCAGTCAGGCATATTATCAACAAATAAAAACGAATTAACGATGTTGCTCATTAGAAGCTAGCAGTGTAAACATGCTGGCATAATACTTAAAAAACGCTAACAAGACTACTATTACGAACAAATAACTACAAAGTAACAATTAACTAGTAAAAAATATTAATAATACCATTAAATGATAAACAATAAATAATGCTAGCATGGTAATTTCCATTACTAATTTGGGAATATAACTGATCACAACTATCCATTAAACACAACTATCAATTAATCACAATTATCCATTAATCACAACTATTCGTCAATCATAACTATTCATCAATCATAACCATCCATTAATCACAACTATCCTTAATCACAACTGTCCATTAATCACAACTATTCATTAATCATAAGATTCATAACTACCCATTAATCACAACTATTCATTAAACACAACTATCAATTAATTGCTAAGAATTTCTTAAATAGTTTGCTATTTAAAAAATGTAATCATTACCAGCCTTAAGTATAAACTCTTACAGTAGATTAAAAATTTATGAATAGATTACCGGCCAACTGTTGGCTTCAACTGTTTCATATCATCAAGTGTAACAGGTCTGAAAATAACACAGCAACATATCGGACTTGTCAAGTGCCAACAAATCCATTACTAATCTGTCTCCCTGTCCATTTATCCGTTGAACTCTGCATTAAAACATTAGAAACTTCATTTTAGAAACAAAAATGAACCATTCATGTCAAGTTACAGCTAACATGACTTATTGAATCTGTCAGAAGGACTAATACGACTCTAAAATCATAGCTATGTGTGTTTTGGTTAGACAAGACCGATACTCAATCCCACAAAACCATGTATACGTCATAATATTATGTTTGTAACAAAAATAACTCTCATGCTGACTGAAAACCGAGAGCTGATACATGTCACAAAGTGAATGTCACACCAGACGTCACAACATGACCATCGTCGGTGGGTGACATTCACCGACTTTCTGTTGCACATGTGTAAAGGAGCACAGACTTTGACTCGCTATGTACTCACATTCTGCTCTGTGCTTTTTACGATCAAAACAGAGTAATAGAAACAAGTAAAAACTGGCAAGAACACAATATGATGTGAAACATGACATTCTTTATAAATTTATCAAACAACTTTATTGACTATTTACTGTAAAATGTAGATATATAAGCTCTTTCTACCTGACCTTCCAATATTCAATTCAAATTCAATTCGAGTTGTTTATTCAAAGAGATCAAAGAAACATAATATCAAATCAACAAACTGACAAAATAAGCATGCACAATGTACATCGAGCCAAATAACATCAGAAAAAGGTAAATGATCCCTGTGAAAGGGTAACCCAGAAAGGGAGCGATCCCGCTAGCCTAGGTACCCACTAACAGGAATTAGTATCACGATTGCGGATAATGTTATGCTTACAAGTGTAGCATCAGGGCTCAGCACATGCCACTACATTAGTCCAGGCATGAAAAAGATCTTGCAATTACATAAGTGAATTTCTGCTGACCTATTTAGTAGGCTCACTTGAAAAAACTATAACAGTGGTTCCCAACCTTTTTTGACTGTCGGGCCACTTTTTCTAAGTTGGAGGACATGCATGAGGGTCACTTTTTCTTAGTTGAAGGACACCAGGGAGCCACAAGGCTAAAATTTAATTAGCTAAAGGCATATAAAATTGTTACAATTGAATCAAATAGAATGCTTGATGTGATTTATTGACGTCGAAATGAAATAATTTGTAATAGAAAAGAATTATATATTCTATCATGTCCAAATTGTCAATTTTTACATATATTTTTCTTTATTCATTGAGATGCTGCGGGCCACTTTGTAGGCCAGGCAGGCCACTTTTGACCCGCGGGCCAGGGGTTGAGAACCACTGAGCTACCAGATACCACCATTTTCTGTATACAACCACATACTCGTATTCCTGGTAATAGTGCAACTGCCAACAGTAACGTGCATTGTATAAATTGTCCTATATTAATTATAATAATACAATATCATTCGGAATGCAGAAATTGAAGATGATACAAATAAAAGGATCTTTGTACATTTCATATCACACTACATTGATTCGTTTACCTAACTTTGTCCTTAGAAATAACCTGCATATATCTGATCGAAGTTCCAGGAACAGTAAAGCCTACGTACTTCTTGAGCAATTTCTTGTAGATCGCAAGTGGAAGACTTAGGTCAATGATTGTGTCGTTGTAAATAGCCAGGCCACAGACGACGCCAATCAACTGGTAATTCGCAGCAGATTCAAAAGTCTACACAGAAGAAAACAATTCACACTGCAAACCACTACCAGTTCTAGTATCTTCTAGCAACAGTTTTGGCTCGGTACTGGTCTTTACCCTAATTGGTCCCTCTCCTTGTCCCCATCTACACGATCTCAAATTCCAGCTGGCAATATCTACTCCTCCTTTACATTTCTTAAAAAATACTTCTTCTCCCATGGCATTGCAGTCGCACACTGGGAGTGCCTTTGAACAGATCCACCTTTCTTACCTTTGTCTTTCTTTGCCCTTCCACAAGCATTTGAAAACCATTCTCTTTGATTGTAATTTGGTGTCAGGTCGGGAGCGCCTCAGAGGAGTTCTCTTGAAGGGCGCTATATAAATGTATGATTACAATTACAATTATTAGAGGCATTTTATAAATGTTTAATACAACACAATACCACGACCACCAAAAAGGCCTTCAGTAGAAAAACATAAAAGTCCGAATCACGCAATCCTGTAATCTAAATCTGATAAAACAGCGACTCTGAGTAGGTTTCTTGAAAAATTCAAATTCCAAACATGAATGAGTGAAATGAAGAAGTTGAACAAGAAAACTGATGGCATAAATGAGACGCAATGCCTGTAGCTCAGTGCACCTAAACCAAATATTGCAATCATAATAGGTAGGGTATCTCTGTGTACATCTTTTCGCTGTCCCAAAAGTACTTTCTTTTCTCTGCATCTTTGCACTGGGAGGGCCTTTGAGTAGTGTGCACTGTGAGAGGCACTTTAAAAATTTCTATATACAATATAATATTTTAACTAGGTTGGCATCAACCCAGTTTTATGCAGGAGGAACTGCTCTGGCTGCCAATGCACACAGCATTGACTATAAGATCCTTGCCTTGTGGGCCGTGGCCCATCTCATCTTATTTAGAGAGCTGTGTGCTTCTCCATCTCAAACATTTCTTCATTCTGCTGTGCAAAGGTGCAGGGAGGGGATGCCTGCCCTTCCATGCCTAATATCGCAGCCCTAGTCAGATTGCCCTCGATATATTCCTTTCCCCCCAACCAGAACATCCAGAGGACAGCACAGACACTTCAAAATGGTTGGTTCAAACCTTCTGGAATAGGTCCCATTAATCATCCCATGACATCAGCTCTTTGATCTTTTCCTAAGTTCGTGAAAACTATTTTGCTCGATCTTCGACTTCCATCATTAAGTCAAGAGCACCTAAATTTGAGCAGTTAAAAAGGCACTGTACAAATCTGTGCCGACATTACATTGTAATGCCAAGTAAATTTATGAGTAGGGGTATGTATAAATTGCACATACACCGTGAGGCATAAAAAAGGAAGCCCCTGGAAGAATCGTTATAACTCGTACAATAATTGATCAAAACAAATGCAATTTACGGAGAAACATCTATCGTTAAAATCAATAATTTTATTTTATAAGAGGCGCTATAAAAAATTTCCATTAAATCGTTGACGTAATAATGATGACGTCATTAATTTTTCCTCCATTTACGATTATGAAAATGGCGTTCAGAGAGCAAGATAAACACGTTATTAGATTTTTAAGACAAAACAAACATTATGGAGCAAAAAGATTTTTAAAAGAATTTCCTCATAAAGGCTGGTCTCGTAGTGGATTGGATAAGATTATTCGCAAGATTGATAGTACTGGAACTTGGCAACGTCTTCCCGGCAGTGGCCGTCCGCGCACTGCTCGAACTGATGACAAAATTGAAGAAGTTGAAACTCTTGTTTTGAGTCAGGAAGATTTGCCGCAAACACACCGTACTCAAAGACAAATTGCTCGGGAAGTTGGTATATCTCAACGTTCCGTTAATCGTATTGTGAAGAAAGACTTGCGTTTGAAATGCATGAAGAAACGTAGGGCACATGAATTGACCGTGGCCAACAAACAAGCTCGACTTGACCGCAGTCGCCTTTTGTTGCGTCGCTACCCAGCTGCCCTAGTGCATTTCATTTGGTTCACGGATGAGAAACTATTCACAGTTGCTTCTCCTAGCAATACTCAAAATGATCGTGTGTATGTAACAGCTGGAACTCGAAAGAGAGATATTGCAGCTGACCGCCTTTTACGCACACGTCCAACGTTTAGCAAATCCCTCATGGTGTCAGTCGGTGTTTCTTCTCTTGGGCGCACGTCAATTCACTTTGTTGAACCGGGGGTAAAAATCAATGGCCAATACTACAGAGATGTTTTACTAATGGAAGGCCTTCTACCTGAAATCCGAGAACTCTCTGAATTTTACATTTTCCAGCAAGATGGTGCTCCAGCGCACAGAGCTCGAGAAACGGTTGCACTTCTGACGAATGAAACTCCTGGCTTCATAATTCCTAATCTATGGCCTCCTAACAGCCCGGATCTGAATCCCGTCGATTATAAAATATGGGGATGCATGCAGGAAATGGTGTACAGAACAAAGGTCAGTGATGTTGAAGATCTTCGTAAGAGAATAATGCAGGCTTGGAACGATCTTGACCAGCGAATTATTGACTCGGCGGTGCGTGAATGGCGCAAGCGACTTCGCGCATGCGTAGAAGCTAAAGGCGGACAGTTTGAGTACAAACTGTAAATTTGTTTACATTGTCTGCCATTTAGCTGTAACTTTCCTGAATTTCATTGTCATTGTTTGAATATTGTTAAAATAATAACGATTTTTCTAGGGGCTTCCTTTTTTATGCCTCACGGTGTATATTCAGAGAATAATTCAAAAAATTCAGAGAATACCTTTTTACCTGTGTACAGAACCATAATAGTTTCGACTCCTCGTAGTACTCGAACATTCCGTACTTTGGGTCGAGTAGATCCCGCAGGAGCAGCAAGAAGAATTCCTAACAGAAACAATTTGGTAAATAAACCCCATTGTCGTTAGATTCAGCAAATATTTCTCTGCAATTTTTATGATACGTGACACCAGGGCTCAAAACCCATCGCTTGTCACTTTCTAGATATTGCGCTAGAAGCTGAAATAGGCAAGAGGGGTCAAGAATGTAGAACATTCTTCAATTTAACAGATGGCTATAATTTGGTAAGTATGTTTGATGAATTAAATAAAATTTTCAGCAACACTCATTCTAAGTGCATTACCGCATCTAGTTAATTTCTTAGTTAAGATCATTGATAAGTTTTTAAAAATAATATGATAATGTAATGCTTCCATAGTCAATTCTGAATTACACAATTTACCTACTCGTGACATTTCTACTGTGATGTTTTGTTTTCCCACTGTGCATCATTTTTCACCATTTTTTCAATTTATTTCGTACTATTTCATTCTGTGGATATCCCTCCCCGCAGGATTTTGATCCCTTTGGGCCTCCCCTTTTGTAGCCAATGTCTCATCAGTCTGTTACAGTGCTGCCTATGAAATTGGTTACAACAAAAAATTACTTGACTTAATTAATTGCTTCACTGGTTTGGCGTTGTCTCCTTGGCTGTGCTCCGACTTATCTTTCTGAGCTCTGCTGTCCAGTATCGGTTGTCCTGGCTCGCAGAGCCCTTCGCTTTGCCTCTAGCGGGAAGCTTTTGGTTCCACGTGTTGAAACCTCAACCTGTTAGCAACGTGCTTTCTCAGTTGTAGGTCCATCTGTCTGGAATAGTCTCTCGTTGCAGGTTCGCCTGCTACCAAGGGTTGACTCATCAGTGTTTTACAGGCTCCCTAAAACTTTTTTGTTTCACCGTGGTTGGACTGGGAGCGCTTCTGAGTGGATTTCTTGAAGAGGCGCAATATAAATTCTTGAAAGGAATGAATGAATGAATAATATAAGAAGCACTTAGCTCTAAAAGCAATGGACACAACTCACCTTGCGTACACCGCCAGCATCCAGGGCCTCTTCGTTTGCGATTATCACCTAGAAATACGCCAAACTTATGCAGTCTCTTACATACAGCATCTGCATTCCACAAGAACTTTTACTCAATATCTCTTGTTCGTCGTTATACTATGATGAATAAAAAGATAAAAACAACCTAATCTCAACAACTTAAGGCACTGATATAAATGTAGCTTGACCAATTCACCAGACGTACTACTACTGTGCAACTGTGCGTTAAAATTAGAATGCCTTTTCGACAACCACCTGGATATTTAAGCACAAGCAGACAAAATTCCTAAAATTCCAAATTTGGGGCTTTTCTTTACCCTGTGAATAGGAAATTTAGGCATCACTGGAACGCATGGCACAGCAGCACATTAAGTAACTAGGATTACATTTTCATTGAAAAGTTTGAATAACTGCCATAACTCGTGCGCCATCGAGAAAAGCCATAGAAGCAGCAATCTACACAATGAAACTCTTCTAAGTGCAGATAAATAATAATAATATAATATAATATTTAATAAAAGGCCTGCAAGCACATTGCACTGTACATGCACAAGTTATGCAATTCAAACAATTCACAAGAATGTGAATTAGAGAAGATATAATTCACAAAATTTCAGCCATGCTCTATGTACTTGAAGGTATAGGTATGGAAATCAGAACTAGACATGCAGATAGCTAACATTCGAATCTCCAGCACTGTTCTGGGTTCACCAGATGATATAAAATATTTACTATTTCACAAATTTTTAAACAAGGATCACACCAGAAGTATGTGCCTTACTTTGAGAGGCTTCTTTAGCTCAAAGTCTCTGTACTTGCTCAGCTGATCGATCGTGTTGTGGACGATATTTTCGCGAGACACGATAAGGAGAAGTACGGGCATTTCAGGTTGTTGCATGATCACACTAGTAAGAAATGCTCCACCCATTGCCATCTGGAAATATCATATGGAAATATCATATGGAAATAAAATATGGAAATATCATACATATCATAAGAAACTGCAGAACTAAAGCAACGGCTTCCAACTTTTATCACATCAAGCACCTTTACAGCCATTACCATCACTGGCAAATTACCCTTATTTAATGAATTTTCCTCTTCCAGCTAGCTCCTTAATTCTTTATAATTGTAATTGTAATCGTACATTTATATAGCGCCACTTCAAGAGAACTCCTCAGAGGCGCTCCGGACCTGACACCAAACCACAATAAAAGAAAATGGTTTTCAAATGCTTGCGTAAAAGGGCCAAAGAAAGACAAAGAAGTTGATTACGGAGACTAATAGGTAACTTATTCCAGAAAGACGGACCGACCATAGCAAAGCCTCTATGTAGCACTGTGGAAAATCGAGCCATAATGATGAACATAATTATATGTCCTTTTTATTGAACTGCAGTGCTGCAACTGTTCCTATGCTATTTAGTTTTAAAAAGTTAGAAGTATCAGTAGCAACAATTAGCGTTTAACATTTTTTTACCCATGCTGCATCCAACTGTGGTACCTCTAGAGCAGTTTCATGCACCCTTGGGTGCCATGTAACCCAGGTTGAAGAAACACCGAACTAGAGCATCACATGCAGGAAAGAATGCAATTCACCCTTTTGTTCTGAATAATGACTTCCAGCAAAGCGAACGGTGAATAAAATAAAATGATCAGATGGTACTAGCCTCAAAATCAATCCAACTTACCGTCATCTGAAGTTTGGCATCCACTTTCAACACCAGAGTCTTCGACTGGCCATCGAAAATAAATGGATAATGGCAGAACGCCCACAGGGAACCCTGAAAAGACATCAGACATTTTACATTATCTCATTCATGAGTCATTTTTTTATGTCCAATCATTTTGTCACAATGTTCAGTATCTGCATAGTAATTTCTAACACATAAGTGTTCACTGGTCATGTTTACCAAAGTTAATCTTCTTTTCGCAATGGGATTTTTTATGCTTAGTAGGTGAAGATGATGATGGTTCTCTGCCCGAAAGCAGGTTCATTGGCTTTACGCCCCTAGGGATGAGATAAGTTAGGTGGTTTCCCGTTGCCTTCCCCACAGACAATGATGGGTAAGCGACTTGCCCAAGGTCGCTCCGCAGAAGCTTGCGCCCCTGCGTCCCTCACGTGCTGGCCCGAGAGACCTAAATCTCTGAATGTAAACTCCCAGCCCGGGCTTGAGCCGCAGTCCATTGCAACTAACAGACAAATGCCGCTCTTGCTTACCGGTGTAGCTAACTAGGTCAGTTTTTGCTTAGTAGGTATTTTGTTCAAATCTCATATTGACTTATATGATTGCAATCATATAAGTCAATATGAGACACAGATAATACTGTGACACAGACGATATACTGTGAAAGAGATAATACTGTGACACAGACAATGATGTGACACAGACGATATACTGTGAAAGAGATAATACTGTGACACAGACAATGATGTGACACAGACGATATACTGTGACACAGACAATGCTGTGACACAGACAATGCTGTGACACAGACGATACTGTGATTCAAACAATACTGTGACACAGACAATGCTGTGACACAGACAATGCTGTGACACAGACGATACTGTGACACAGATGATACTGTGACACAGAAAATACTGTGACATAGATGATACTGTGACATAAGTGATACTGTGACACAGACGATACTGTGATACAATACAGACAATACTGTGAAACAGACAATACTGTGACACATACGATACTGTGACACAGACGATACTGTGACACATACGATACTGTCGATATTGTGAACACCATTTCCATCTGGGCAATTTTCGTCTCGTGGAGCAGGACAGAGAGCATGGCTGGTGGCGCTTCAACCTACTGACTGGCAAGCCTATTCTATGTTAAACGCTGTAGCATCTGAAGGGTAGCCAGACATACATTCTCTTCTATCTATAGGGACTATTCAACAGCAGCAGCATAATATGTCGCATATGCTGTCACCTGTCATCAATCAAAATGACTGATGAAACTTTGGTGCGCAGACAAGATGCAATGTATCAACTGCAGACAGGACTTGCATGTTCGTGCGGTTCCACCAACTGAAGAAATTCTTAAGCCAAGCATAGCGGGGTGATGGCTGAACAATAATGAACCGGCACAAAGAACAGAAGGGTACAATGGGTTCAAAACCCACAAGCCCCCACCATAAAGTCGACTCATCATTCAACTCCCTAGTCTAGTAATTATATTATATTTAACTTGTGATTTTAATTTGTATGTTTTTATCACCTATTATTACTTCGATGTATTATAATGATGTTTTGTGTCCCATTGTGCGTTTGCAAATGGAGTAATAAAGAAAATACTGCAACGCTTATCAGTTTGAATTAAAAACGAATATATATTTGAAATTTAAACAGATAAAAATATAAACAAATACAACTGGTTTTAAATGGATACCTTGAGTTTTACTGGTAAAGGCAACACGAATGGATTCTCCTCAATAGATGGCCTCATCTGCAATAACAACGCAACCAAAATTTTTTGAACACTTGCATATTAAAAAAATAGCAGTTGCTGGAACAAATGCCTCGTTTTCTGTTTTGTCACTAACCAATGCAATCAACTGCTTGCTCATTTGCATGCTTTTAAAAGTGCAACAAATAAAAAAGGTTCTCTCAAAACCAACTGGAAAGAGAAATTCACTTTCAAACTCAATAAAATGCTATTTACAAGTAATTTCAAAGTTCTGGAATCCTTTATATTAACTCTTTCGTTCGCACCAAAACCAAACTTCCAGCCCCATGGTCCCAAGTAACGATGATGAGTTCTCTGCCAGAAGGCAGGTCTTTTATGCCCCCTTGAAATGAGATGAGTGAGGTGGTTTCCTGCTGCTTTCCTCACAGGCAATTATAGGTGAGCAACTTGTCGAAGGACAGAGGCATGAGGTAGATTCGAACCTGCGACCCTTCGGTTAAAAGGCACAGAACATACCGCTACACCGCCACGTCCCAGGTAAGACCTCACAAATTAGAGAAGTTTTGTGACAAAGAGCATTTGTATCCAGAAATACTGAAGGGCAAAATTTGACTAACGAACAACCCTAACTACACCAATCCTGGACAACCTTGCCCATTTGGCATCACAGCCTCACCACAAATCTTTGATTCCATGTTCAAATCCACAGTCTGGTGCAGCAGGTCTGTCTGTTGCCAATGACTCTTCGACTCATGCAATACACTTACTTTTTCATTAAATAACATTACGAAATGGCAACAAACAATGGTATGGAATGACTTCCCACTTGAGGCGCACCTATTCCCTAGGTCAGTCTCTGACACATTCTAGCAGCGCTTGAAAAACTTCTTTTTGACTGTTGTGTAGTCTGGAATACCTCTGAGTAGTTTGCTTAAAGAGACCTGTGCTACATAAATACATGAATGAACAAATGAATGAATAAATAGGTATACCACATAAACCGACGACTAGCAGCATACCTGTCCAGTTTGCTGAAGCCACACCACAAAGTCAACACTAATGTCAATTACTTCATGCAGTGATCGAATGTAGAACGATTCGAATGGCACGACAGAATCCGATGAGTCATTCGCCTGCAACGAACATAAGGCTCACCAAATTGCAACACAGTCTATAATCTCAAGAAAGATTTAACTCTATTCTATGAAAATAATCAGTCATAATAACAGAATAGGTCGACTCATGAATAGGTTGACTCAGAATAGGTTGACTCTGAATAGGTTGACTCTGAATAGGTTGACTCAGAATAGGTTGACTCTGAATAGGTTGACTCTGAATAGGTTGACTCTGAATAGGTTGACTCTGAATAGGTTGACTCTGAATAGGTTGACTCTGAATAGGTTGACTCGGAATAGGCCGACTCGGAATAGGTTGACCCGGAATAGGTTGACTCTGAATAGGCTGACTCTGAATAGGCTGACTCTGAATAGGCTGACTCTGAATAGGTTGACCCGGAATAGGTTGACTCTGAATAGGTTGACTCTGAATAGGTCAACTTGGAATAGGTCAACTCAGAATAGGTCGACTCAGAATAGGTTGACTCAGAATAGGTCAACTCAGAATAGGTCGACTCGGAATAGGCCGACTCGGAATAGGTTGACCCGGAATAGGTTGACTCTGAATAGGCTGACTCTGAATAGGCTGACTCTGAATAGGTTGACTCTGAATAGGTTGACTCTGAATAGGTCAACTTGGAATAGGTCAACTCAGAATAGGTCGACTCAGAATAGGTTGACTCAGAATAGGTTGACTCTGAATAGGTCGACTCAGAATAGGCTGACTCAGAATAGGTTGACTCTGAATAGGTTGACTCTGAATAGGTCAACTCAGCCTTCCATTCCCTGGGATGGCGAAATAAGCAGCAGTAGGACAGACCGTAATGTAACGAGCAATTTCTATAGCACCACTCACAGTCATGGCCATTCAGTAGGAACATTTGAAATAAATTCAAGAAAAGAAAGGCTCAACCCAAACAAAGTCCAGCATCACTGGGAGAACTTACCGCTTTGAGTTTGCTTAGGATTTCCAGACATACGTAGATGTTCTGACGCCGATGAACGCCCTGCAAATACAGACCAAGCAACTCATTAAATTACTATTCATAGTGTACTTAAACACATTCTTATGCATTTATTCATATTTTTTCGCACTGCAAATCGTGATACATACTACTCCATCTGACAGTTCAGAAAACATATTCAACTAAACTAAAATCACAGCTATCAAAAGACTGCCATCTGCCCTCATTAGTGCACTTGTGGTGCTCTGAACATACACTTTCTAAAATGCATTCATACTTATAGTAAGTAGACAGCACGAAAGTCAGTTTATGTAATCTCAATGTTTTGAAACATTTTCCATTAATTCTACATTTAAACTATAATATTATACCCCTGATGTGTCACTGACATATTTAGATTTATGAATGCAACCAGTTGCATAGATCTGTCAGCTTGCATCATGAATAAACAAATGATGGATTGGTTTATTGACAGGGTAAGATAATATAGAAAGAATCATCAGAAACGGATAATGACGTAACAGCAGTCAGTCGATGGATTTTTCTACCTTATGATTTAAATGATTTACAAGTAACGCAAGCTCGTTAGAACACGCTTTTTACACCGTTGTTTTCCTTTCAAAGCCAAGACCTGGAATATATACTCATTTTTATATACTGTACACGGAATTTTGCGAATTTTTGAGCTGAAAAGGGTAACGTACATCTGCAGAAATTCAGAATTTGATTTCATAATCTCAAACCGCAAGCGGTTATAGCATCATCTCACCGAACATCATGCGACGTCACAATGAGCGTTGCCTAGCAACAAAGTAAAGGCGCTCGTTGTTTACATCTCAAACGATATTTTATTTCCTTGAATCCACGTCTTATCTCTCTCACTCCTGGGCATGACTTTAAACTGCAGCCGGTTATGGATTAACCTGAAAATCTAGAACCGCGGGCAGCAGCGGGGTTCTTATCGGTTGTTGGCGGATGAGGAGCTCAAATGCACCCAACGGCAATCACCGAGCGTATGATTAGGCGCATGCCGGGTCCAACCTGGTAAAACGGCTAATCAACTGCGTGACCAGCAAGAGAATGGGATACTAAGTTGGTTAAAAACGTCTCCCACACAACATGAATGGATCACAATGAAAACGAAGATATACTGGCTCGGACGTCGCCCAGGATAAAAAGGCCCGCGACACCCACCGTAAGAGTCAGGATGGGTGCCGATAAATGTGCTACTGACTCAACATCACCACCGATGAAGACGAAAACGACCAATGGAACAAGGAAGCATCTAAATGGTAGACATCGCGTTATGATTGGACAATGGAACGTGAGAGGACTCAACGCATTAGGCAAGCTGTCGATGCTTGGAAACGAAATGGAGAGAAAAGGTATCAGTATTTGTGGTCTGTCAGAAACCAAGTGGTCGGGTAGTGGACATTTTAAGACGTTGGATGGTCACACCGTGCTCTACTCAGGTAGGCCTACATCTGGACGGGAACATCATGGAGTGGCAATCTGGATAAACAAGAACACCGCCTCATGCTTGGCATCATACAACACAATAAGCAACAGAGTAATATCGTCCACATTTGCATCAAAACCGAGAGACATGACAATAATCCAGTGTTACGCGCCAACTGCTGACAAACAAGACGAAGAAATCGAACAATTCTACCGAGACCTGGATCGCGCAATCTCAGAGGTTTCCAAGCGAAACATACTTCTGATCACAGGAGATTTCAACGCCAGAGTCGGAGAAGACGCAACTGAGACCGACGTCCTTGGGAAATATGGACACGGGAATAGAAACGATAGAGGTCAGATTTTGGTGGATTTCTGCGCGGAACACGGACTAGTTATCACCAATACTCTCTTCCGTCTGCACAACAGACACAGATATACATGGAAGAGTCCAAATGGATTCACTAGAACACAAATAGACTACATACTGATAGGCAAACAGTGGAAACAATCGGTCAACAATGCACGCGTATGCCTCAACGCAGATTGCGATTCCGACCACAACCTGGTGATTCTGACGATGAAACTGAGATTTAAAAAGAAGCGAGCGAATAAACCGTTACTTGGATCTTGAGAAACTCAAAAATAGCCAGGTTGTGCAACAATACCAACTGGAGGTGACGAACAGATTCGAAGTATTGGAAGGAGTGGACGAATCGAGAACACCAGATGAATTATGGCGCCAATTGAAGGAAGTCACCTTGGGTGCTGCAAAGGCGACAGTACTAAAGGATCACCATAAACGCAAGAACTGGATTTCCAGCGACACTTTTGAATGGATTGGAAAGAAACGCGAGGCCAAAACAAAATCCCCCACAGAATACAAAAAACTAAGAAGTGAGGTACAGAAAAGACTGCGGCGGGATAAACAGGAAGAGCTTGAGACATTGTGTAGCGAATTAGAGGAAAACGCGAAAAAGGGTAACAGTAGACCAGTCTTTCAAACAGTGAAGCAGCTTACGGGATCATTCGTCCCTCGTACCACGGCCATCAGGGATGCCTTCGGCAAGAAAATTGTCGAACCAGAGAGAGTGAATCAAAGATGGAAAGAATACTGTGAGGAACTATACATCGAAGAAGACGAGCACGTAGAGATTGACATCCAAGAAAGGGAACCACCACCGCTGAAGGAAGAGATCAGGCGTGCAGTAATGAAGTCGTCATCACGAAAGGCACCAGGTCCGGATGACGTGGCAGCTGAATTACTGAGGTTTGGAGGAGAGATGACAGTGACCAAACTACATGAGATATGCACGGAGGTGTGGATGACCGGAGTATGGCCGGAAGAATGGACTCAATCAACATTCATCCCACTTCCCAAGAAGGGTGACCCGCTCCAATGTGACAATTACAGAACCATCGCACTGGTCTCACACGCAAGCAAAATTTTACTGCGCGTTATGCTAGACCGCATGCAAAACAAGCTCGAAATGGAGATTGCCCAGGAACAAGCGGGCTTTAGACCAAGAAGAGGTACAAGAGACCAGATTGTGAACCTCAGGATCATAATAGAGAAAGCAAGAGAAAGAAATCAACCACTCTACTTTTGTTTCATTGACTTTACTAAGGCCTTTGATAGGGTCCGACACGATCAGCTATGGCTGACCATGCTCGAAATGGGCTTTCCACCTCATCTAGTCCAGCTGCTAAGAAATTTGTACAGACAACAACGGGCAAATGTAAGAACAGACGACCACACTTCGGCATGGTTCAAGGTTAAGAAAGGTGTTCGACAGGGCTGCAACCTCTCCCCATGTCTGTTCAACATTTTAGCAGAACAAATTATGCGAAAGGCACTAGCAGGTTTCGCCGGTGGATTCAGGATTGGCGGAAGAACCATCAACAATCTGAGATATGCAGACGATATCGTCCTACTGGCCACAACACCAGAAGAACTGCAGGAACTCGTGAAACAAGTCGCAAGTGCTGCAGAAGAATATGGCATGTCGATCAACGTAACAAAGACGAAAGTTATGACGAACACTGAGGAGGTGCTCGAAACGGTGGTGGGCACGGGAAAACTAGAACAAGTGAATTCCTTTGTATATTTAGGTAGCAGGATAGCAAAAGATGGGAATTGTGTGAATGAAGTTAAATCAAGGCTAGCCATGGGGATGACTGTCATGACCAAATTGACGAAGATTTGGAAGAACAAATCAATCAGCATCGACACCAAATTGCGGTTGATGAAGGCTTTGGTGTGGCCAGTAGCGACGTATGGATGCGAAGCATGGACTCTGAAGAAGGATGAAGAAAAGCGAATTCAAGCATTTGAGAACAAGTGTATCCGAAAGCTGATGAGAATTCCATGGACAAAAATGATGACCAACGAACAGGTGTATATGTCAGCGGGAGCCAGAAGAGGACTATTGGCCCACACCAAAATTCGAAAACTTCGATATTTTGGTCATAGCATGAGACAGCAAAACGATAGCATCGAAAACAGCATCATGACGGGTTTTGTGGAGGGGAACCGAGGACGAGGAAGGCCGAGGATATCTTGGATCGACAACGTTCTGAACTGGACAGGACTTGTAGGTTCTGACTTAATGAGCGCGACAAGGGACAGAAGACTCTGGGCATTAAAAATCCATTCATGTAGCCAACCGTCGCGATGCGACGATGGCGACATGACATGACATGACATGACATCAGAAGGAGAAAATTGTGAGTAGTCGGATTATATCTTTCGTACGGACGAAGATCACAGAGTGAAACCGGTGATGTCCTGGAATAATGGTGAAAGAAAGAAGACCATAGAAGAACAGGTACACCACTATAAGAGTGACCAAGTGTCTGGAGATATCTTGGAACGAGACCATGGAGCTGGTGATGGACATGGACAAGTGGAAGAGATGTGCAGACCTGCACGGGAAAGATTAAGTACGAAGTAAGAGTTATTGATTGAATTTTATCAACATGCTCAGAATTTCGAAATCAAGCACCTGCTCAGTCTTTTAAAGGTCTGGTCCACCTACGGAAACATCTATATAGTATATAGGCACCCCACAAATGCAACCTTGCAAAATCCATTATTACACCAGCAACCGGACACAGAAATCAGATAAAATATGCCCAAATCATTCGACCATCTATTCACTCTTGCACACAATACGTACTGCAGATCCATCCACAAGACCTTCTGATGTCAAAATGTTTGTGATGACTTGCTTGAAGCTCTACCAAAGAAAAACCATACGATCATCAGCATGCCATGGAAAACGGCTTCACAGAAAGCCACGGTAATTCTTAATTCTGTTGTTAACTATTAAGATTAAAAGTCCAACATTTCACCAGCAGTAAGGAAGCAATTAAACCGAGTTCGTAAATTATGTTTGAGTTTGTTAAGAAAATGCCGTAACTGTGCAGTCATTAATCATTGTTATTATTATTATTATTATTCATTGAACATTTGAGCCTTCTTCTAGATCGAAGTCTTCATCGTTCTTGTCCACACAGGGATGTAGCACACATCTTTTATCCGAAAGTATACCTACTGTGTCTGTAGTGCAGCAGAATTGAGGCACTATCTACTTGTCAGCCTGTGCACTGTGTGCAGGTGGTGACTGACTGAGACAGGTTTAAACAAACAACTGACCAAGGCTTGCTACATGGAACCACTCGGTATGCCCAAACTTGCAACTGTTCAATTACAGGCCCACAATAAACAGTTATCTTTAACTAAGACTGGGCTATGATCACTTCACAGTAGTACTTCAACAAACTAAGACTTACTTTTTATATACTTGCAAATTAATAAACAATAGGTTGCCTCTCTGTAGTAGTAGACAATGCACCAACAGATGATCAATTGTGCATTATACAATGACATTTTGAAAGACATTTATAAGTAACTTATTAATTTTAATTAATTAATTAATTAATACAAGCAGAAATGCAAACATACCTGAATCATGTGCACCAGGTAGTCCGGTCCTAGTTGACTCCACCACATGTCTAAAAATAACAGAATAATGCATACCGGTATACAATGCAATGCAGAATGATTAAAAAGATTTTGACATAGAAAATAAAACTAAAAATCAAGACTTTGAAATCATGATCATAAGTATTTTTACACTGTTTGATCACATCTTTCTTAAATAAGATACTTGCAAAATTAAGACTTTGAAATCACGATCATAGAGTGTTTGATCACATCTTTCTGGAAAAAGATACTTGCAGTCACTACAATAGACTCCTTGGTCTTCCTTTGCCCCTTTTCTGCAAGCATTTGAAAGTCATTCTCTTTGATTGCGGCTTTGTGCTGTCAGGTCGAGAGCGACTCTGAGCAGTTTCTCCTGGTGCTATACAAATTCATGATCACGATTAAATTAATTGAGGAAAGGTTATTTCTTTCAGATACAAATTAATTTCAATTGACAAAAGGATGAGAAAGAGTGACATTATAAATTGAAAACGTTACCAATGACTTTTGCAGGATTTTTCTCCAGCAGAAAGATGGCCTTTCCAAACGCGCAGATGAGACTTTGATTGAGCGGAGGATCGAAATACGAGGAGCACGGAAGCGTGAGATAGAATCGAAGAGCTTCGTAGTCTGGAGCGTGTGACGGCAGGGTGCTGACCAGATGAGAAATTGAATGCTCTATCTGAAAGATTTTATTTCACTTCATTAATTAAAGCACTAGCTATTATGAAAATGATAAACACAAACAAACAATATATATATAAAATGATTAACACAAAGAAAATATATATGCAATTTACTGTCATCCCAATGGAATGTGTATACATTCCTCTACTACTAACACACACCATCTTATTTCTTACCATCATTCTATCTGATCGCAAAACTGTGTTATGCAGAGTTGAACTTGCAACCTGTAAAAGGCTGACAGCTGTACTTTTTACCACTTTGGATTCATTTGGATTGACCCTTACACACCAGCACTTGAAATGCTTTTGCCTCTTACACACCAGCACTTGAAATGGTTAAGATCTTAGGCAGAACTTTCATAATTTGATTTATCTGTTGCATGGCTAATGATTATTCAACAAACAGTTTCAATCAAACTTATCTGGCTCTCCATTACAAACCAAACTAAGTAGAAATGGAGTTTTTCATCTACAGTATGTATTATTGTCTTCATGATTTTTGTTAAGCAGTGCTGGACCTAACAATTGTTGCTGCAGTGTTCACCTAACAATTGTCGTTACCTGTATTTACTTACTCCATTACACCTTCAGCAACATTAACTAATGGAAGATGACAAAGATCACACAGAGACCTGCATTTGTCTGAACATCTGCCTTGAATTGTCAATAACAAGTGCTTTGAATTGTCAATAGCATGTGCTTTGAATTGTCAATAACATGTGCTTTGAATTGCCAATAACATGTGCTTTGAATTGTCAATAACATGTGCTTTGAATTGTCAATAACATGTGCTTTGAATTGTCAATAACAAGTGCTTTGAATTGTCAATAACATGTGCTTTGAATTGTCAATAACATGTGCTTTGAATTGTCAATAATATGTGCTTTGAATTGTCAATAACATGTGCTTTGAATTGTCAATAACATGTGCTTTGAATTGTCAATAACATGTGCTTTGAATTGTCAATAACATGTGCTTTGAATTGTCAATAACATGACCACTGGCCATCAATAAATATAAATTATGGATTTAAACTGAACAGTCCTGCTGTAAAGAATGTCACTTTAGGTGCAAACTGGTCTCTTGCAGCTTTCATTTGAGATGTGATATAGGCCTATTATAGACAATACACCAGACAATGGACCAATGCCTGATTCCTTGTGCAGTTTGACAGTCTGTTTTCATTGACTAGGCAAGTTCCTTCACAAACTCTGTCTGTATGAATGGCACCACTTAAGCAGTCATTTTCAGCACTATTTACAGTTTCGTCAAGTCTAAGATACAATCTCTTACACAGTTATGATCAAAAGCAATCCAATACCTCTTACACAGACACACACCCATACATGCACGCACACCCACACGTGCACACACACACACACACACACACACACACACACACCATGCAATCAACGCTACTGGCACAGTCAGTAAACCTTCAAATCTAATGGTAGTTACATTCAATTATGCAGTATGTCCTAATCATCCTAATGTATACATATTTAGGGGAAAAACACTTGATGTACTCATACAATGTATGTTGAAGTTCTTACCAAGTCTTTGATGTACTTGTTTGAGAGGTTGTTGATACAAGTGAAAGCCTCTCCTGCCAATTTAATGCTGACTCCATGATTCTTTGGGCCACAGTCAAAGTGGTATTCACCTCTGCAGACGAACAACAAAAATGCATAAATCTCTCTTCTTTCGAGATAAATCGACACATTTATGCATGGAATCCAGCCAATTCACGTAATTCAAAGTATCTAATACATGTCAGGAATATAAATACTCAACAGTGGGGTGCGGTGGTGTAGTGGTGGCGCCGTTGCCTTGAAGCTGGAAGGTTCGAATCCACCTGAAAGTCGCCACGTGGGGACCTTGGGCAAGTCCTTCAATCGCAATTGCTCAGCGCTTCAGCGTGAAACTCCAATGCAGTGTCCGCGCTGTAGTCGGGCGCGCCTCTGAGTAGCGGTTGAGGGCTGGAAGAGGCGCTATAACAAGTGCGCATACAAACAATAAAAGTCTCTAACGAGGAATTAAAATTATCTACAGACCTCACACACAGCTGACTAAAACAGCCTACGAAAATAAGTCAACATGATGAAGCACATTAAATATCCTTACAGCGTGTCAGCATTTTAGTGTGCATCGTCATTTGTTAAGAATTCTTGTCATTATAACTTAAATGTCAAATAGGTCATCAAAATCAATGCTTTATAATCCTACTATTTCCACTATTAATTCACCCAAATGCTAAGAACTGATTTACGATATACAGAATGGTAGAAGAGGCATTCCTGCAGATTTGATAATATTCTCTAAATTCTGTACTAATCACAAATTAATTATGCATGAATCTGTTTACTTTACCAGTTACACATTAATTTAATCCGAATTGGTAAAAGAACTCACGGCATAAGCAAGGACCCATTCCAACAACCAAGAGATGTAAAGAGTCTCTCAATTTCACTGAAACATTACAACAATACAAACCGATGAAAAAATATTTTCTAAACAAATTTTTAAACAACAACAAATTATAACTTTTCAAAACTGCACGGCTGAGTCTGAAATATTTTACATCACATCACAAGGCATAATAAAATAATTAAAGCAATGCCTCAGAATGCAAAGTGCAATAAGTACTTCCCTTCAGGAATAAAGTCACTAAACAAGCTAAATCTAGAACATCATGAATTTAATTTAAAATGTGTACAAAATTTAATTTAACTATGCCCAGCTTCTCGAAACAAAGTGGCAACCAGAGAAAGCAGGTAATTCCTTACGAGAAGAAATAACAAGCGATTTATACTGTACGCAATAAGTACTAGCAGAAAATTATTGAACTGAACAAATCTATTCGTTTATCCCATAGTAAGGGAATTGATAATATAGATCCGTTTGTTGCATCCCCCTCTATTAATGTCATTGCTCAGCCACTTTCTGAAATTGTAAATTGTTCTTTTAACACAGGTATATTTCCTAATGCCTTAAAAATCGCCAAAGTTGTACCAATTTTTAAAAGAGGAGAGAGGACTGACGTGGCCAATTATAGACCAATCTCTGTCCTGCCCTATTTTGCCAAAATCTTTGAAAAACTCATGTACAAAAGACTGAGTATTTTTCTTGAAAAAAAACACATTATATATCCATCTCAACATGGATTCCAGGCTGGTCGGTCTCCATATTTACCACTACTAAGTATTCAGGACAAAATTTCTGAAGCAATTGAGAATAATAAATTTTCCCTTGGAGTTTTCTTTGACTTAGCCAAGGCTTTTGACACGGTGAGCCATGACATCTTACTTAAAAAACTCGATAACTATGGTATAAGAGGAGTCCAACATAAATGGTTTTCCAGTTATCTTGAAAATCGCTCACAAGTAGTTTACTGTAACGGTGCCTATTCAACTATGCGCTCTATTTTCTATGGCGTTCCGCAAGGATCGAACCTTGGACCTTTATTGTTTCTTCTTTTCATTAATGACCTTCCGAACGCATCTCCCATTATGTACTTCATCCTTTTTGCTGATGACACTAATATCTTTTATTCTCACAGCTCCCTTACCACCCTCTATCAAATAGTGAATGGCCAACTTACTCAGATTGCTAACTGGTTTCGTGCCAATAAACTATCACTAAACCTTGATAAAACTAATTATATTCTATTTAGGTCTTATAGAAAAATCTCAGTCGCTAATGTAAATGATTTGTGTATTGATGGTCAGTCCATTAAACAGGTTGAATCAACCAAATTCTTAGGTGTCATATTAGATCAGCATTTGTCTTGGAAAGATCACATTAAAGCTATTTCTTCCAAAATTGCTAAGAATATTGGTATTATAAAACGAGCTTCCTTCCTGCTGCCTCCTCATGTTAGGCTAACCCTTTATTACACACTCATCTATCCTTATCTTACCTACTGTAATATAATATGGGCTTCTACTTATAAATCTAATTTACAAAGGCTAACAATTCTACAGAAACGTGTCATTCGCTATGTGGCTAATGTTCCGTACAATTCTCATACTTGTCAACTATTCCTGGAATTTAAGTTACTAAAAATTGATCAAATTAGGACGGTTCAGATTGGTGAATTTATGTATCGAAACGAACATAACTTGTTACCAGTTGCTTATAGGCAAATGTTCTTCCGTGCCTCTGATTTTCATTCCTACTTAACAAGAAATTCTAATTCGTATAGACAACCATTTGCTCATACCAATACTCGGCTATTTTCAATCAGATTTTCAGGTCCTAATGTTTGGAACAGTATCCCATCTGCTATCTGTCAATCTCATAATCTTCATGTCTTCAAGAAATGCCTTCGTTCTTATTTAATCGATTAAATTGATTGATTGCACATTGTGTTATATTGGGTGTGTTAGTTAAGTATTAGTTAAGTGTTCATTAAGTGTTAGTTAAGTTTTCTTTATCAAGTTCATTCCCTGTTTATATTTGTGTTCCTGAAATTGTCTCAACTGACTGTCATGTGTTTTGATTAATGATTACTGGGTGGCCCTGTTAGCGGGATTTCCATCCCTTCTGGGTCTCCCCTTGATGACCACTAAGCTATTCATTACCTTTGTTTACTGCTATAATTGTTCATCTGGTGGTTTCAGGAAATAAAAGATTGATTGATTGATTGATTGATTGAAAGTCAGGGCCGCAATAAGGTTATTGCGGTCCCGGGGTGCTATGCTTCCACTGACCGCCATCTGCAAATGTGCCAGTCCATCACACACATATTTTAACAACTGGCTCTTCAAAACTGCATACTTTAATGTGGTCCTGAAACACGTAACCTTAATGTGGTCCTGAAACACGTAACCTAAACGAAACACGTAACCTTAATTGTGGTCCTGAAACACGTAAACTTATGTGGTCCTGAAACACGTAACCTTAATTGTGGTCCTGAAATACGTAAACTTATGTGGTCCTGAAACACGTAACCTTAACTGTGGTCCTGAAACACATAAACTTATGTGGTCCTGAAACATGTAACCTTAACTGTGGTCCTGAAACACATAAACTTAAGTGGTCCTGGAACACGTAAACTTATGTGGTCCTGAAACACCTAACCTTAACTGTGGTCCTGAAACACGCATAACCTAAATTAATGTACAAAATTCAACAAAATGTGACATAATTACCGTGTAAGATCCTGAGACGGTTTTTCCTTGGGAGGCACTGCACTAAGTTGACCAAGTCGTTCGTTCGTAACGCGAGAAATCTCATGATCGATCGAACCAAACCGAAACTCTCGCGGTCGTATGCCAGACTACAAAGAGTGCAACAGAAATAAGCCACCAATTTTCGTATTGTGTAATGGAAACACAATTAAGGCAACAATGAAATCAACAGTCACGTTTTGATGCAAATCTACACAAAACATGCAACATTTTTTCAAGACCCCAGTAGTGTTAACACAAAAGTTATTCTTAAGATTACCAGGCACTCCCAAACATCAATTGTCCTTTCGTGTGATAATTTTGGTCTCTTATCTACAGGGTGGGCCAGCATAAATGTCCCGACTTTGCAGGCGTATAACTTCGCCAATTTTTAACATTTATTTATACTTTATGCATCAAATTAAAGGTATTTCACTCTAGTATTAACTCTAAAATAGTCGAACTGATACTAGTCTCGGTTTTAATTATATACTTGGATCAGCGCTAGCTACCGTTTTTTGTCATTACTGACGCATTATGACGCCGTTTCCCGGGAAAATTCTATCGTTTTTTGCCAAAACGCGCGTAGACACGATCATTTTGAGTGTTTGTAGGGTCCCTACCATGAGTATATTCTAATCGCAAAACCGCGTCCTTTCAATTTTGCCAACAGCCGTGCACTGCCATGCGCTGCTTCAGACGCTTGCACGCTGCCAGTCGTTTCTTTGCGTAAGAGCTGGAGAGTTCGTGGGACTTCTCGTCGACAAATTACTTTAACTTTAGGTCTATAATCTTTTCCAATACGCTATTCAGTGCTTCCAAGACGGCCTGTTTTGCGCTGAATTTGCATGCAGGGCCTGCCCTGGTCATTGTCTTGACTGCAAATGTACGCGGACACACGAGCAATGTTAGCGGATGTGAGCGCCGTCCGCTCCGATTCCCATGGTTTGCAAGTAGAAAGTCCTGTTTTATTAATTTTCCGTAGCAGATAATACAAGGTATTGTTTATTCCATCCTCTGTTAGAATATTCGTTAATCATTTCAAACGAATTAAATCCCTTACCAGTTCGTAAAATTAAGATCGAAACGCGATCATTGTCTGTCAACGGCGCCAGGTTGCGTCACAAATGACAGCAAAATATGGTAGCTAGCGCTGTTCCGGGCATATAATTAAAACCGAGACTAGTATCAGTTCGACTTTTTTAGAGTTAATACTAGAGTGAAATACCTTTAATTTGATGCATAAAGTATAAATAAATGTTAAAAATTGGCGAAGTTATACGCGTGCAAAGTCGGGACATTTATGCTGGCCCACCCTGTATAAGCAAAAGATTAGCTCACAGAAAATACTTAGCTAAATGTACAATGACAACGGTTCTCAACCTGTGGGTCGCGACCCCCACAGGGGTCGCCTGACGATTTGCAAGGGGTCGCCTGGGGCCTTCAGAAATTTTCAACAAATGCACAAATGTTCATGCACTGACAATTTCAATGCTACACTATAGCAACTTGTAATACAGAATAAATTTGTGCTTGTACTTTTGTTATGATTTATTCGTTGGATCGCGGCAGCTAATTTTATTTGTTTGTTTTAAAATGCAAATTCCACTTTTGCCACTCTTCCATCGGTTTGCTCAAAGAATCTTTGGTCTCTGATAGTGAGGCCTAAGCTTATACACGGGCGGAGACTTTGAGGGATAGGGGACGTTCCCCCAAATATGTGGTGTGGCCGAGCTGCCTATATCCCAATGTTTCACAAATATTTCATAAAAATGCATACATTAATAATGAGCAATTTTGTTAAAATGAGAGCCTGAAATGTTACCATTGAAGCGTGGAAATTCGGAAAAAAACGATAATGGGGAGGGACACATTTCTCTCCAATTCCATCCAATGATAATTAAGTATTCATTAAGAATACAATTAATGAATTAAAGTTTATTAAATTGATAGCCTCCCAAAACAAATTGGCTGGGCGAAATAAGTGTCAGGAAAATAACTATTTATTGACCAATTTTTAGAGTAGCCTCTGGCTTTAATAGTTGCAGCTAGATAGAGAAGCTACAATGTCTTATTTGTACCGAAATATTGTCTGTCGATTCGATAAAACCTAACAAATAAACAGAGGCGCCATTCAGATGCTGAACAACCTAACTGCAGAAAAGCACGAATAGTATTTCTTGGAACAAAGCTGATGACGCCAAGAAGGCACACATGGGTAGTTTCAGCAGCAGCACGTGACAACTATTGAAATTTTTAAAAACTAATAGACTTATGAAATTCAACTGCCGAATAGGTAGGCTTAGCTCTCAGAAGCGCAAGAACCAGGAAGCCTCCAACAATGATTGCCAAAAGCAGTGTTCGACTTATGAAGTGAAAATGCATGACAATGGACAATGGTAAAAATTTTTAGTGACCATGAGGGGGGCTAACTCAATCAATTTTGTCGTTGGGGGTCGCCACAACATTCAAAATGTTACCAAGGGGTCGCCGCACTAAAAAGGTTGAGAACCGCTGTACAATGAGCAATTCTCAGTAACTGGTTTTAAATCCAGCTTGAATTTGAACAGTGCGTGTGAGCGACTCAATAGGCGATTGCATGTGTTGTAACACAGGGTATGAGGTCCAATTACCTTAAGTACCAAATAAGTGACATATGCGCAGATCCTAAGTACCATTCATTCATGCTTTTTCAGCTTCATTTTCTATTCTGATAGTGAATTCTAATAAATTCAAGAATAATTATGTTAAGAAAATGACTACTAACAATAATGAGATAAACTATGACAACAACAATACAACAATATGTTCAGCAGTACAAGTGGTTTTTACTGAATGGGATGCTGTTAGAACACTCTAACATTCAAACCAAGTGCTAAGATATGAAATCAGTTCCTTCAGTCATACTGAAACACAAGAAAATAAACAAAAATAAAACAAATAAATTAATTAACTTGATAGATGGTCGGTCATCCACATGGAATCAACTTCAATAGAAATAATGCCAATACAAGTTGCTGAAATCTAATATGTATTGCCGTGGTTGGGTTGGGAGCACCTCTGAGTAGTTTCCCAAACGGGCACATTGAAATTTCTAAATGGATTAAAGAATGAACTAGGCGATCATATTACCTTTGCGGAAACGGTAGAAACAAAGCATTGGTCTCCACCCGCTGAAATGAAATAGACCAAGTGACTTCCTGCGTTTAAAGAACAACTGGAGTCGAACTGAACGAGCGACGGAGCCGGGCGGTTCTGCTTCGACCCAGTTCCAAGCTGTCCGTTGCCACCGAGGCCAAACGAGTACAGCTTACCGCTCGGCTGAACATAAGCTAATGTATGGCTCCTTCAGACACAACACAAAAGTCTATCATTCAAGTGCTAATTAATGCAGTGGAAAAATTGCTGAGTATGGCAAAGACTTTAACATTTTAATAAAAAGGGGCCAAATTCATAACCATTCACCCTGAAGATATAGTAACCATGTAACCATACTTTTATTGAAACCCCAATAAGGAAAAGACAAAGAAACTGGATTGAGAGGAGATACCCTTATGCGGGAACTAATACAGCGAAGAATATAGTGACGGAGAGGAAGACCTAGACAGAAGCTTCTGGACTGAATGATGCTGGAGGGATATCAACAGTCAAAAGAGGAGGCTGAACAATGACAAGGGGGTGGCGCCATCAGACGTACGAACCTGTAAACAAAATGATGATGATGATGATGACACAAACCTAAACGCACACAGATCTATTGAATGACAATGTCAGTGACAGTTATAATTCAAAAAGAAAAGCCGACCTTCCGCAAGCCACCATCGTCACTTCGTTGCCCATCAGTTCAAAGACTTTTCGTGGATTGGTCTCATGGTTCAGAACATTGTGACCCAGTTGACCGTACATTCCTGCACCCCACGTGAAGACACCACCATTCTACAAGAATTTGAAACAAACATAGCAAAGCCAATTAGAATGCAATCAGTTCTTGATCTCGTGAAAACCAAATGGCTAGAAATATTTTAGAAACTGTGATTGCCGTGCCCGAGTTCATTTTCAGTGGGTACCCGAAAGTTTGTGAGTCCGTCATTGTAAAAACGGTGTACGGACCATTGCTCATAGGCTGATTGCTCATAGGCTTATTGCTCATAGGTTTATTGCTCATACGGCTTATTGCTCATAGGGTCTTTTGCTCATAGGTCTTTTTGCTCATACGGCTCATTGCTCATAGGGCTTATTGCTCATACGGCTTATTGCTCATAGGCTTATTGCTCATAGGTTTATTGCTCATATGGCTTATTGCTCATAGGCTTATTGCTCATAGGTTTATTGCTCATATGCTGTCACAAATAGTCGAGTGCAGTTATAGAAAAAAACACTGATTGAAATGGAAACATTTACTTGGTCATGTAATTGATCAAATGTAAACAGTTAAACTTTTTAACTACAAGAGTGTTCATTACTAAATAATTATGTCCAATACAGGATAGTTCACTGTATTACATGTTCACTACTTCAGATGTCAAGAGTGTTCACTACTACAGATGTCCAGACTACTTAAAGGATAAGTACGACACGGCATGAAGATAGGTGAGGATGTCGGTTTTCCCGTATGTTGCCACTGCCCGCAGGACACGATCTTTGAGAATACGGTATCGCTTGGCGCTTCGTTGCTCAACGCCACTAACACCCTGTAAGAAAGCCGCTTTCTGCTTGACGCAAACTCTCTGCAGTCCAGAGAAAAATCGCCACATCGTTGGGTGACTGCTTTGGAACAGAGATTGGAGTCCAAGGTGCCATTGTATTAGTCTACCAACGCAAATTGTCCCTAATTGATAAGCACAAGCTAAGGCGTGAAGAGGGTCATCGATATAGCAAACGGTATATTTGTTTTAAACCTAGGCCAAAGTTCGTTTATTTTGGACATATGAGCAATGAGACTATGAGCAAAAGACCCTATGAGCAATCAGCCATATGAACAATAAGCCTATGAGCAATCAGCCTATGAGCAATCAGCCTATGAGCAATGGTCCTAGAGCCGTAAAAACACTCCAGGAAAGCCAAATATATTTGTGTTAGAATACACAGCATATAAAATGGCAGATCTGACAGCTCGCTAGTCGTTAGTAGACTTTAAGATTCGCTAAACTATGTGTAACTGCCACTTGTAACTGTAAGATGTATCTACACGTAACTGCCAGACTACTAACATTTCTTTTAAAAAGTTTAAAAGTGACCTGCAGCTACAGCTAAAAACACAAAACAATAGATTAGATCTTTATTTATAAACTACTCAAATTTTTATTGAAAACTGAAACATCAATGGCGGCAAATAATGAGATTACTTTTCAAGTCTCGAAAAACCAAGTCGGTCTGCAACCAATCTAAGACCGGAAAATAATTCATTCATTCATTCATTCAATGGACTTATAGCATTCCCAAGAAACCTTCTCAGGAGTGCTCCCAGGCCAGCCACGGACGACGAAGAATTGATTTATAAAAACAAAGTTTGATTGGTCAGATGTAATAAGTTCAGCTTTGAAGGGAGGTCATTCCAGATGGACGGCCCTACAACCGAGAAAGGTCGGTGTCGTAGCTACCAGCTTAGCCAGCCGGTGGAACGAGGAACTGCCCCTTAATAGCGAAGCGAAGAGCCCGACGTGTTTCAACGGCAGAGATCCCATAGGTAAGATGGAGTGCAGTCAAGGATGCAGCGTGAAACCAGAGTAGTAATCCGATATATGAGATGCGCTGTGCTACAGGCAACCAACATGACGCATCACGCATGAAGGCAGAGAGAGGACAATTTGGGGATTCACCAAATGAGCCAAGCACAGAGCCTATATCTAATCATCCCAGGACTTCAACGGAAAGCAAATCATGCGGTCCAGAAGGTCGTATGCCATTAAATAATATGCACAAAGGCATACGGGCAATCGGGCATATGTGCAGTGGATCATTGTTTACATGTATACCAAACGATGCATTGACAAAGCGTGAAGCTATATATTATGGGGTGGAATTATTACTCTGTTATATTATCAGTCCAAACTGCACCGAATTCTCTCGTGATGAAATGAGCATGTGGAGTGACTCTCACAGTATTCTGTAGTGACCAGAAATACCATATTCACCAACGGATAATTCCGTCAGACTCACCTCCGTCAGAACTACAGTGTGGTTCTCACCACAGACCACAGACTTTGCCTTCTGTGACCGCAGCATTTTACAAAGTCGGGGCCCCAGATTTCCTACACAAAGTCAAAAACCCAATCATAACTTTAGCGGCATAATTATTAACAGAATACAAACTATTCTGATCGCTGAAGATAACTGCAAGAACTGAAGACACATAAAGGTTCGTGAACACAATCTGATAGCAACATGGAACACTGTCAGGTTTCTGGCAATATTTATACAAAGGGCAATTATGACAACTATAAAACAGTGGAAACACATTTATGCACAACAGGTTTACTTCTAAATCAAATCAAAGTGGCTCCTGACAATGCTTTGGGCTGGAAGCTGGCTGAATGGCAACACGCTGACCAGTACAAAGATCAGAAGGATGCCAGCTCATTACCCCATAACCCCATAAGGTTGATTCAGCATCCAAATTCCCTGAGGAAAAAATGAGCAGCATGGCAGATGGAAGTCTTGTAAGCTACCATACAGTTAAACTCAACTCCTGTTGAACTTGTTATCACCTTTTACTAACAATATATCCTGCAATATCACTGCATACTTGAAGTATCACTGCATACTTTTAATATCACTGCATACTTGACAGTTTGAATAACTAAAAGAATATTTAACATGTGATAGCATGTATGAACTAGCATAGTGCAATAAAAAAAATGCTCAGCTATGCTACAAGCCTGCCACAGAACAATACATTTATAAGATAATCAGCTTTGCAATTTTATCATTCAAGTTGATGAGTTTCATTCATTGTCATCAATTTTAGAAAGATAAGGTAAATTAGAATGAAGGAATTAGACACCGAATGTTAAAAATAAATGATAGTCTGTTATTGAATAAATAATAAATGACAGTCTGTTACACAGACTGTACTGCATTCTCACGAAGCAAAATGTGCGCGTGAAGCCACTGTAAGAACGTTCTTACCTTCTTCCGACGTATTGCCCACGCCCAGTTGGCCATACCTAAAACATGCATTCAGCACCCAGTATCAGCCACAAGAAAACACCTTTGCATCTGCATCCTACTGCCGCCACCCCTTATCCGTTATCGATGTTGTGAATGGATTGGGACAAACACAGGGCAGCCCAAACTGCAAACAGATTTGAACTATTGGTTCCTCGGTCTAGAACTGCCATGGCTCAGTCTCGATCTTTTGTCTCAATTGGTCCTTCTCTTTGGAATGCTCTTTCTCCTTCTGTTCACTCTACACTTCTGTCTGTCAGTCTCTCCTCTGCTTTGTCTCTTCTCAAAACCTGCTTCTTCTCGCGGGAACTTGCGCACTGGGAGCGCCTCTGAACGGTTCACCCTACTAGAGGCGCTTTATAAATGTCTAAATACAATGCAATTCCTAGGTGCAATGTTATCTTTCATAACACTGTGCTGGTTATGCGTTGTCTTCCTGTCTGTGCACCGGTCTTTCTATGTGAGCTCTGCTGTGAAGTGTCTGTTGTCCTAGCTCACAGAACCCTTCGCACTGCCTCTAGCAGGGAGCTGTTGGGTCCCTCGCGTTGGAACCTCAACCTGTCAGCATTGTCATCGTGCTTTCTCAGCCCATCTGTCTGGAATAGTCTCCCATTGGAGATACACTTGTCACCTAGGGTTGACTCGTCAGAATTCTACACACTTTTTCAAACTTTTCTGTATCGCCGTGGTTGGACTGGGAGCACCTCCGAGTGGGTTTCTCGAAGGGATGCCATATAAATTTCGGAAATGAATTAATGACTACAGAGACTAGATATTTTGCTAAATCAACACCTATCATCTTGCACAACATTAAGAGGATGAAAAATTTTGGTTTTTTACAAGATATACGAAACTGAAACTTATGAATGAGGCGAATACCTGTTGAAGCCCCAGCCGAACAGGGCGCGTGATATGGTAAGACAGAAGCTGTGGTATCCACCGGCCGCAACCTGAGCAACAGCCAGTCCGAAGAGACTCTGAATGCATTTTGGACTGTCGACGCGCTTTTCGTCGAACGAATGACCAAGTTGACCTTTTTCATTCGAACCCCAGGAGAAGATCAGACTGTCTGCATAAGAATTCAAAATGAATTCATCACCATCACCATCATCATCATCATCATCATCATCATCATCATCATCATCACCACCACCACCACCACCACCACCACCACCACCACCACCACCACCATCACCATCATCATCATCATCATCATCATCATCACCATCATCATCAGTATTCATCACATTATTTATTAACATTCAGACACAAACAATCTACACTGGTCAGCAATATCCACAAGAATTTTTTTAAAGCCAAATCCTGTTGTTATTCTATTGCTCTCTAGAGTTTATTTGAGACTGACTGCTTGTGAGGCTCTATGTAGCAGTATGGCCACATAAAGGTGCCATATAAATTGTCGTTAGTATTATTATAATTAGTCTCTTAATGATAGTGATAAAAAAATCATATGAGCTTTTAGTAGCATAAATAGGGACTACAGTAAAACCCATTCATAGAGCTCTGTCAAATCTTCCAAACCTTTTAGTAGCACAAATGGAGATTACAGTAAAACCCATTCACAGAGAACTGACAAAACCTCCAAACCCTTTAATAGCACAAATGGGGCCTACAGCAAACTCATTCATAGAGCTCTGACAAATCCTCCAAACCATTTAGTAGTACAAATAGGGCCTACAGTAAAACCTATTCACAGATAGCTCTGTCAAATTAACCAAACCTTTTAGTCACGCAAATAGGACCTACAGTAAAACCCATTTTAAGCTGTAAAATCATCCAAAACCTTACTTTAAGCATTGTTTCCTCAATCATACATTTCTCATCTGCTGTCCATTACAAGCAGAAGGAAGTCTCTGCCATTCATAATCTGACCTTAACAATACATAGGAAAATCTGAAGGAAAATGAAAAATGAGACTCTGTTACCATTGGTTAGAGCCAAAGTGTGATGGTATCCACAGGCAACTTGGATGACAACAGAGGAGGTTAGTTGTTTCACTAATCTAAAAACAAAAATGTCGAATACTGGTAGAGGAGCTCTTATTTCCACATTAAATTACCAAGTGCTAATTTCAATAGCAAATGCTACCAGCAGGAACAAGGGCCTTTAGAACTACCACTAACAGTCAACTTCTACTTGTCATTGGTCGATCAGGCTATTAACTTACAAATTTACTTACTCATTCACTCACTCACTTACTTACTACTAATTACACTGAATGTGATGGTGCTAGGTATTAATGCTAATTAAAATACCCAACGAAATGAGCAAGTCCAAAGAAAAATAGGCAAGACACTGATGGCTGCTTCCCTTTCTGTCTGAAGCCAGCAGAGCTAAATCACATAACAGAGAGAAGTCAAATACTATAATAATAATCTATATAAATAAAAATGTAAAAAGTTTGGTCCTAATGGGTTATCTCGGAAACTTCATCACCGATTCTTTTGAAATTTTTCGCAAAACGCTCCATTCGAACACGATCGTGTTTGTAAAAGGATATCCTGGAAAGAAACAAATCTCTTAGCGGGAGGAAGGGGGAGGGGAGGGAGCGGACAGGATGGAGGGAGGAGAGGGATGGAGAGGGAGGGACAGAGGGGAGGGAGGGTAAGAAACGGGAGGGAGGGGGAGGAGGGGAGGGATGGAGGAGGGAAGAGGGAGGGGGAATGAAGGTAGGGAGGGACAGAGGAACGGAGGGAGGGAGGCAGGGTAAGGGAGGGAGGCAGGGGAAGGGAAGTAGGGAGGGAGGGTTGGACGGTCTTTTCAGCCACAGCAACGCGTGGCCGGGTACAGCTAGTAATAATATAAGAGAGCACAACTAACTTTGGGCTTATGATAATAATAATAATATTACTTATAAGAGAGCACGACTAACTTTGGGCTTCGGCTTAAATTGTCGTCTGACGTCTGCCAACCAAGTTGGCCGCAGGAGTTGTCACCCCACGTGAACAGCTGACCCCGTTCGTTGAGGGCAGCACTGTGGTGCAATCCACATCCAACCTGCTCGATAAACTGCGTCTGGAGGGCGTCGATTTGCTCTGTGACAATGACAGACGAAGAGTTCATGAGGAACAGAAGAAGCAGAAAAACTCAACAACTGCAATCTGGCTGATTATTATAAAGACAATGCAGGCACCCTTGTGCTATGGTGTCATATAAATTGTTGGAAATATCATTATTATTATTCATGATGCAATTCAACTGAAGGACACAATCCACATTCATGACTAGGCTGCTTCAAGGAGTGCAATATAAGTCCACAGCATGAACGTGGCCAGATGGGCTGAGCACATGAGCCAAAAACTGTGCATACGTGCTTTATAACAAGACCAGTTAACCCTTTAATGCCGAGATGGTAGTAAATGGTATGGGAAATCCTATACCCTCCGGCATTAAAGGGTTAAAGGGCATTTCATCTGCAACAAGTAAAAACTTTCAGGCAGACTTTTATTCAGCAACAAACATGCAAAATACTGAAAAGCTGCCAGCCAAAGCTGGAAAACGCTTCAGCCACTTACTCGGCGGTCGTTCGCAAACCTTTCAGCCCAAAGAAAGCATTGCAGACCCCCTCAAATCTTTAGGTAATGCAAAGTAGAGTTCTGCAATTAATGGCAACAACACAATAGCCATATACATGTTGAACTTTCTTAAATTTCGGCAAATGCTTAATCAAAAAGTTTGGGACATGATTTCAATATTATTTCAGCTTTATACAAACATTTTAACATTTTCAAGGAGAGCCTCTGAATAATCATTCTGCAAGCGGTGCTATATAAATGCATAGATACAATACAACACAATTATATAAGGTTAAAAAATAAATATATATAGTACATACAACATTCTGAAAAGACAGCAACAACACGTCAATCCAACCTGGTCGTCTCTGTTTCTTCACACCGCCCTCCTGACTTGCGTAAATACGAGAAATAAATGGACAACAGTTCAGACCTGGTTTTCGTCGTGTCTTCTCGTGACCGAGCTGCCCATAGTCGTTGCTGCCGCAACTGTAGACTGCCCCGTCCTCCATCACAAAGAGGGTGTGCTCCACCCCACATGCCACGTTTTTCACTCGACGACCTTTAAACGCCCCCAGCTCGCGAGGAGTGAATATCTGGTCATCCTCAATGCCACCGAGCCCGAGCTGGCCCTCGGCCACGTTTCCCCAGCAGAACATAGCTCGATTTGCTGTTGCCATTTTCAGTTGTTACGTGCCCTATGGCACCATCTAGCGCATCTTAGACGTTCTGCGGGTGCCTCCGATCCAGGGGGTTGTCTGCAAAATTAGGAACTGCTATAATTAAAAACTTTTCAAAGCATTCAAATCCACATTTTTATTAACAAATTCAAGTTTCATGTTCTACAGTTCCTTCACATATCACAGTCATACTGCAAACCAAGCAATTTCATACGAAATAATCACTTTTGTTACATCGCCTAGAAACCCACCATTTTTTACCCTGCATGCACACAGTCCAAAGTGCACTACCTGTCACCCTACCGCTACTACTATACCCATACCTATTTTAAGATCCGTGGCAAGTTTTATGGCTGTTCGTTGTATAAGCTGACCTGTAACAAAACCTTAAAAACTATCAACATAAGAAATTCAATCAGTGTCATTTGATTGGTCGTTAACGCAAACACGTAAATGTGAGCGATAATTGAGGTTATACGTCTTGCAGAGTCACGCAAACTTAAAAAGCTGTCATCGGTTAACCATTTAACAATATCAACTAATAATTTTATTCTTTAAGGCTGCTTAAGTTATTTCAAGTATGCTAATTATATAAATTTACTCGAGCGCAATAAAATTCAAATAATTCTCACTTTACAAAACCTCCAACGATTGCGAAACCAACGACCTCGTATTATGGTGATAGCGAAAAGTTCCGCCGCTTTCGATCAGGTGCCATTCATTGTAGCCTACCGAGCAGACACTTTCACAACCAATAATTTTTCATTCAGCAGTTGACTTCTCTTTCGGTTTTCCTCTATGTAAAAAACCACGAACTGTAAAGTTATTTGTGGGGTGCTGCCCCGATCTTGCCTCATACGCCTAAGCCCGTATGTAATAGTTTCCGTCTATTGTAAATGTATGTAGGCCTAAATGTAATCGGATTTTTATATAGCGGTCTATGACCTCGACCCTGAGGGTGAGATCCTTCACCACCGCTCGCCCATTTGAATGGACCCCACGCCATTTAGGCAATGTCTCGGTGGACACTCGCGGCTTTCAGTGACGGCGCCACCATGGGTCACAGCGGGTCTTTGACCTGCCTATTTTACTCTTGACCTGCCAAAAATCCTTTGGGGTTTTTAAATACTTTATTTACATTCAATTTTTTCGACCTGCTGAGCGGCTCGTTAGCACTTAAACAGTATGGCCGTCACAGATAATTATAGCCTGGCATGCCGCCACTGATGGCATTTGAGAGGAAGCTAGCCATAATTCAAACATTCCACAAGTCCGACGCTTGCACTGAAATAATTCTCCCGAATGTTCTTCCCTTGATAATTAATTTACACCAGGCCCTCGAATTGCCATGTTTGACCCAACTAAAAAACCTCTTCCACTTTAGTGTCCTTCCTTGCTTAACTTTAAATCAACCAATGTTCGCATCGTGTAGTTCAATTAAAGTGCCATAAACTTAATTGAAGGTGCTCAGCATGTAATAAAATGAACCAGACATTTCCATTTGTGTTGTCTCTGATATCATTGCTTTTAATCGTCAATTTCAAAGTGTAATTGCATCAAGGAGAGAGCTGAAAATCCAAGCTAAAATTTCCACTTACAATAACTAAAAACACTTAAGTTACATTTTCAAAGTAACTGTAATATAAAAAAAGTTGCTTTTTCGAAAGCAACTTATTGTATGAAACTTTTTCATTTCTAGTAAAGTAATAAGTAGGGCTTAAAGTGTGCCTGGACGGTCATGGACGGCGTCCATGCACTTGTTTTAAAATCTGAACGCCGTCCAGCCCCTTATTGGCGAGCAGACTGGAAAGGTAAGGGGCATTCAGGCACTTCTTTTGGAGAGGTAAGGGGCGTCCAGTCACTTATTTTTCGACACTTTAGGCACTGGTAAGTGGTAACAAGTTACTGCAACTGGCAACCTTTGAAAAGTAACTATTCAATAGTGACTAGATGCTTTGTCAAGCAAATTGTGGTTGTCAGTTTGGCAGTATCCGTAAAACATAATTTCTATTTTCTACGTTAAAAATCAAAGCAGTCGATATCTATTGGTAAAAGTGTAAGCCTTGAACATGATTTATAGACAGCTATTCCATATTCTATAGTTTACTCGTCAATTCCAGTAATTCCAATTAAAAATTGACTCCTGTAGCGTTCACACTTCCTTAATTCTCACTCTTGTATATCACTTTGACTTTCAAAGAAACGCCTCTAAAACACGACAAAAGACAGATCCTCTTTGACAGCAGTACATCCAAAATGCTGATGGGTGATAAGTTAATAAAAAAATCTAAGGTTTCTTCGGTCAGGATCGTTTTGTCATAGCTTTGAGATGCTTGAGCGCATTGCGTCCAGCGAGTATGTGTGCTTCTTCTGCCGAGTTCCCTGACCCGTGACAGACCGTGACAGGTATCGTCGTCAACTGAATCATGCACTGATGAAGACCTGTCACAAAAGTCAACTCAAACAATGTAATGTAATCAGGAAATTTTTTAGCACCATTTATAGTCAATGTTGGACCAAGAAAAATAAACCACCTTAGTCATTTAACAACACCCTATTATTTATAATTTAGCAACACCCTGTTATTTATAATTTAACAACACCCTGTTATTTATAATTTAACAATGCCCTATTATTTATAATTTTCATTTCTCCACAATGCAAACTTTTCTGCCATAAAAGTAATTTTTTTATTCAAGTTCGCAGACTTTAAAATAATTTTTTTTAATTCAAATTCATGAACTGTGGAGACTGACAGTACACATGACTGCATAAAAAAAAGTGCACAGACCTGTAGATTCATAGAATGTATAATATCATAGTTATATCGCAATGTTAATAAGCGTGGAAATATTACTGGAATGTAATTACAAAACAACATCTTTGAGTTTGGTTTACTTAATGACACTGTCAGCACAAATACACAACGAACTAAAAACATTTGTATACAGAGAAATAAGTGAACAGAATAAAAAGAATCACAGAGATACAAGTAAACAGCACCATTACTTAAAAGAACAAAAACAAGCACATTACTTAAAAGATGAAAAGAAGCACATTTACTAAAGGTCATCAGTCTCCTACCAGAAATGGATAAATGTTCCATGTCAATATATTTGACTTCGAATTTCTGTTCTTTAGAAAGTTCTGAAAGTTTCTGGTCGCAGTCGTCTGAAGTCTCATCATCAATGGCAATTCGCTGCAGAGAATCGAGGACTTTGCCCAGCTTCGTTCTGCCCGGCTGGAACATCGCGCTGATCTTCTTTCTCTCGATAAACTCTCCAGGTGGCCGAGCATTTTCAGCATTCTTTGTTGGCCCAAAAGGGATATTTGTCTCATTCTGTGGCTGAAAATTTTGTAATTGCAAAATTTAGCCAATACGAAATTAATTCAAACCTTAGCATCACACATTTAGTATTAACTTGCCCAGATCTCTGGAATGTGCAGGCCACGATACTCTTGAATAAGCATTATAAAAGTAATTCTAATAAATAAATATAAGTGAGTTCAAGCACTTTTCAATGACGAGCTATAGCTGGCTTCCAGTCATTTTTAGCACATGCTTGTTGTTAAAGGGTAATTGCCTAGAATGTGTAGCTGCAGTTATTTGAATGGCTTCGAAATCAAACAGCTGACTTTACATTTTGAGTTGCAAATCAAATTTACCCAGGCAAATTTCTAGGTAATAGGACAATTGTAACAATGCTACTGACAAGGGGTCATTCATAGAATGTCTTTATGAATAAGAATGGCTTCCTGCTGAAGTTTAACATTGCATGCTTGACCTTTTACACAGACCTTTTTATTCTCTAAACAATAGTCTCACTATCCACGCCTCTGATTCACATTTCAGTGTGAGCATGGCCACACTACAAATTTATTCAATAATAATAATAATAATAAACGAGGGATCCATGGGAAACAACATTTCTGTTCCAACAAATCTCGCTAGTGCAACGCTATAATTGTAATTGTAATCGTACATTTATATAGCGCCCCCTCAAGAGAACTTCTCAGAGGCGCTACAATGCTGTGGCCTTTAAGGGCACCTTTTCACCAACCACGAAACAAAAGATGAGTAGCGCCTTTCCAGACTTTTGATTTTATATTGGGTGCTAATGAGGTCACTGAGGGATCCTGAATACCTCATGGCAAATAATAACAATAATAAAAATTTATTTTTTAAAAATAAATTTAAAAAATAAATAAAAATACTCAAGTCAAGTGAATGACAGAGACATCCGAATAAAGAATAGGCTACAAGAAAAGTTTGACAGCTACCAGACTGGAACCAACAATAGCGATCCAGAGGGTCAAGAATGTAGATGATTTATTACCAGTGGAATTGTCTCTTCGTCAAACTCCTCACACGTATCCGGCTGGATCTGGGGTGTCACCCCACCCTGAAGAATACGTTGGATCATCGCCTGTGCGGCATTTCTCTTCGCCAGTTTCTTTGATTTGCCGACAGCTACGGCAAAAGCAAATCTTATTCTTATAAGTCTGCATGAACGCCATTTTGCCCATGTGCCGCATAAACTTTAAAAAAAAACATCCAAAAAAAATCACTAAATAGGGCAACCAGTAAAACTCAACTTCTAATCTTGTAACAAACTTGTGTGATTGATTGAAAAAAAGAAATATATGGTACAATACAGAACAATACAATGCTCTGTATCATGCACTGTTAGTCACACCATCAGCAAACTCAAAATAGGTCAACCAGTTTCATCAAGACAAATCACGTTGACCTGCATTATATGTCGCCTCCCCCGCTATAAGATTGCCATTTTTATTGACTGTGACATAATTAAAGCTAATTTTTCATTAATTCATTCATTAAAAAAATTAATATAAGCACCTCTTCAAGAAGTGTACTCAAAGCGCAATTTTACCTAACTTGATTAACCTCTTTTTACCTCACACAACTAAGAGCCCATCATAGGTAAGAAATAGAAAAAAATTACCATTGTACACCACTTCCTTAGTTTTAACCTAAGCATACGGACCTCACTCCAAAATAAAAATATTATGAATACAAAAAGATATGGTATAATACAGAAAATGCTCCCACGCCCAGAAAAAGATCGAAGATCACCCTACCCCAGAAAAAGATTGAACAACCCCCACCCCCAGAAGAAGACAGACCTTGTTCTGCGAAATTGAACAGCCGAACAGTGCAGACAAATTCTCGTGCATGCGGTGGACCCTGTTCACTTGTAAAGTCGTACACAGGAGGCGGCCACATTCTCTTCTGCGTTATCTCCTGAAGCTCCCCAACTGGATTACCAGCCAGGCTGTCCACTTGATTCAGCCGAGCTGCGGGAATCTCACTACAGCAATCACAATCACATATCCATACACAATCAAAATATTTCTACTTAGGCCTATTGCTGGGCTGCTGGCTAATATTACAAATAAAGTACTCTGACTCAGGGTACCTTCTAAGGAACAGGTCTGAGCTTGTCCCAAGACAGGATCAATGAGGAGGTTCCGTGGTGGGCTTGCAACCCATCCGGGTAAAAAAAACATAACAGAAACAATGCAATGCTGAAAGTCAAAGGAACAGAGAAAGACCATGAAAGAACTGGCAGCACACCATCAAACTGCCGATCAGCTCCTTATTGCATTCACTACACTGGCTGCTGATCTCTCTTGCACTTAACAAGATATTGCAGTTATCGCGGTCTTTGTTCAAAATTCACTCCCGAACGTATACATACATGCTCAAACTCGAACTTCAATCAGTAAGGACTTTTTGGTGACACTTAATCAATACACAACAAGACTAGAGAAATTTTTCTGTGTCAAAACGATTGACTACTTCATCACTTACCATCATATTTAGGCGGAGAATCTAGAAAAAAAGCAAACCTTGTTAGTGTCTTTTCTCCGGTTGTACCGTTAGTAACATCTGACATCTGGCCGAGGACAGAAATGGCCGCGTTGTGTTTGGCCTTCTTCTTGCTTGGACCTTAAAAACAAATTCCAGCAGTAATGCACCTTCGATAGAAAAATTATAATCCTAACTTGGATTCTAACTATGCCTCAGGATATCCAAGGATAGCCTGAGCCTGTCCCAAGCCAGGATATAGGGGGAAGGGTTCAGTGGTGGGCCTGTTTGTTTTCAAAACAAACGCATGCAACAGAAACCACTTAATTTTACTTTAAGACAGCGGTTCTCAACCTGTGGGTCGCGACCCCTGCGGGGGTCGCCTGACGATTTGCCAGGGGTCGCCTGGGACCATCAGAAAATTGTAAAAGATGTTGGTCTAATATCAATTTCAACGCTATCCACTGCACCAAAACAACTCAACATAAATTGTTGCTTATATATACTTTTGCTAGGAGTCAACTGTTAGACTGCGGCAGCCGGTTTAATTTTTGCCATTTTAATTTTAAAATTTAAATTCTCCTTTCCCATTCTTCTTTAAAAATGATCAATATTCGGTTTTATAAAAGAATCTATTCTGCCAGCTAGTGAGCGTGACAGAGGGACGGTCACCTTGAAATTTGTGGCGTGACCGAGCTGCTTATAATTTTTATCCCCAATATTTCATAAATATCATTGTAAATTTATACAGAGTCATCCGCTGTTTATCCATAATGAGCAATTTTCTTAAGATGCCAGCTTTAAATGCTATCATTACCGAGTGCAAAATAAAAAAATTGGCATTTGGGTGGATATTATTGAGGTATTAAACCACGTCTCTGAGCACTGAAATTATGAGTAGTGTTGCTAAGACGACAGCCTAAAGTGCTACCATTCATTCAATCATTTGTTCATTCACTCAGAGAATTTATATATTGCCTCTTTATGAGATCTACTCATAGGCGCTCCTAGCCATGCAGTCACACATACAAAGTAGGATTTGAGCAAATTGTGATTTGTGATTCAAGCAACTAACTACCATTACAGTGTGCAAATAAAGATAAAGTAAACAACGAGGAAGAGAAATCATGAGCAACTTTGTTAAGATGACAGCTTAAAATGTCACAGTTATAGTGTGCAAATTAACAAATTGTAAACATTTCGAGGCGGCACTCTTAAGTCTTAAACCAAGACTGTCAGCATTGAAAAATAGCAATGCTACTAAGATGACAGCTTAAAATGCAGCCGTTACAGTGTGGATATTAAAAAAATTATAGTGGGGAGGGGATATTTATTGAAGTCTTAAGCCATGGCTTTCAGAACTGAAATTCTGAGAAATTTTCTTGAGATGTCAGCTTAAAATGCGACCATTGCAGTGTGGAAATTAATAAATTAATCAATGGGAAGGGGCAAATGGGAAGGGACATTTTAAAGTCTTAAATCACGACTTTGAGCACTGATATGATATGATAATTATGATCTAAGCAATTCCGCCGAAATGTCAGCTTAAAATGCTACCAGTGTAGTGTGGAAGAAATTCGACAATGAGAGGGGCACTTACATGACTGTATCCATCCCCAAACCGCTCTACCTGCTGAAAAGACTTAGGAAGCTTAAACTTAAAAACTTCAACTACCAGGTAGCTCTCAGGATCGAAAGAGCCAGGAACCTCACGCAACTGCCAAAAACGGTTTTCAAATTATGAGGCGAAAATGCATAACAATGGACAATGGTAACAAAATGTAGTGAAAGGGCTAACACGATCAATTTTTTGCCGGGGGGTCGCCACAACTTTCGAAATGTCACAAAGGGGTCGTCGCGCTAAAAAGGTTGAGAACCGCTGCTTTAAGACCTCCACCTTAAAACCTTTGCCTCAAAGCTGCAACAGACTCGTTCTTCTGTAGGCAACTTAGCCTGTTCCTACACAGGTAGACATATGCAATTCTTCAGTAGACTTGTAAACCACACAAATAAAATACCCACGCAACAGAAACAGTACAGCAATTTAATAATAACATATTAGTAATATAATTTGCGAATACGCAGTAAGATAACAAGATATGGTAGAAACAGGTAAACAAGTGTGACAAGAGTCAAATTTAACTTCATGGCAGCCTGCAAAGCACCTAATTGTCCCCCCACTGTTCATTTTACAGTTGTCCCTAGGGAGCTAAGACTTGAATCAACTTTATCGGATAGTTAGTGGGAATTGAACCCACATCTTTCTGTTCCTCATGCCCGCATATTGCCATTCAACCATTACCCCACCCCATCTATGTGCCAAATCTGATCATCAGATGATGCAACGTCACTGGCAACACGCAGAAGTGAGTGGAGATTCTGCATTGTCTGACCTGCCGAGGAAAGACCTAGTACTGATATACTACACAAAAATTTTAATCTTCAAATGTTTCTACTATTAATACCAGACACTACAAAAATGACAATAACAATAATAATCTCCTGCCAGAGAAGATGAACAGCAAACCTTTTCCGGTGCCCACGTATTCGCCAGCCGTAACCTTAAAGACAAACAGCGGTTCATGGACGGCCCCTTCGTTTGCAACGAGATCGTACTGCGGGGTGATTCCACGCTTCGTGCACAACTCCTGGAGATAGCTGATCGGCGTCTTTCCCTGGAGCAACGTACCCTACAAACAAATACACAAAATTATGCATGATTTCTTTTCAGATGCTGGCAAAACATTAAAAAAAACCACCACATGTATGGCTTTTTTTAACGTGCAGTTGTACACAAAATGTGCAGTTGTAGAAGCACTTCTGTACATTTAGAACTAGTAAAAAAGGTCATTTTCCGCCGATTGGAAGTAATTTAACATGGATGATCGGAAAGGAAAGGAGTTGTGCAGTTCTAAAAATTCCTTAAAAACAGCCCTGAAGCAATGGAACAGCCATGTTATTCCTTTTAGCAAGCTGCACCTTATTTTTATATAATGATCGACTGCAAGCGAGTTAGTAATAATAATAATAATAATTTTCGATTAATTTCAAACTAACACAAAGCTCAGTGGATTAATGCGAGTCCTTATGCATACTTCTGCCAGTGACAGTGAGGTTCACGCTCACTTTGAAATAACCAAAGGCAGAAAACATCAACGAAATCAATCATACGATGGTCCTAAAAAAGTATTTGTATTCAAATATCAAGTAACTAACCTCATCTGTTTCTGCCATCTTCAGCGAACTTTAGGTGATTGTAAAGTCTACAATTAAAAGTGCAAACAGATCTTATGAAGTTGATAATTCAAAATAACTAAATTACTTTTCTACATTTCGTGACTTATGGCCATAGACTATACCAGTGGTTCCCAACCCGTGACTCGTGGGCCAAAAGTGGCCCGCCAGTCTTCAAAAAATGGCCCTCATCTCTCAAAGAATTAGCAAAAATATATGAAAAATTGACAATTTAGGCAGGAGAGAACACATAATTATTTTCCATTACAAATTATTTTATTTTGGCGTTTATGAATAACATCAAATGTTCTATTTCGATTCAATTATATGATTTCATATGGCTCCCTAATGTCCTTAAACTTAGAAAAAGTGACCCTCGTGACCTCCAACTTAGAAAAAGTGGCCCTAAAGTCCAAAAAGGTTGGGAACCACTGGACTATACGGAGCTCACATGTAAGTCATAAGGTAGGTTCAATCTCAACCCAGGCATGGAGAAAGAGGAAAGTCTTGAGTAGCTTATAGAAAGAGTTAGCCTTGTACGTCGCGTCGAAAGGAATGCAGGCCAAACGGGAAGCCATTTCAAACAGAGAAAAAAGCCGTATTCTGTCTGATGACCGTGCTATAATGCTACAGTAAAAGTGCTCAAGGCATGAGGTGACAGTCACTGATAAGCAACATTATTGTGAAAGCCAAACTCCAGGGTCACAGGGTTAATACGGACAAAAGAGCTTTAACCACTAACACTGCCAATGCGCTACTAAACTTTACAATGCAAGTTCCAACAACACTGAAGCTTTAGCTTTAGCTTGGTTAATGCGTAAAGCCGCATTGAATTTGGTTATGGAATTTATGCTGGTCAAACGGTTTCTAAAATTAATCAAGTTCTGCTATTTGCATTGAATCCTGTGGCTCGATTAGTTAATGGTTCACCTAGGTATTGGCATATCAAATCAAATCTTGTTTATTCAGAATCAGAGATTGATATAAAATTTAAAGCAAATGAGTAACAAGGAGTGACAAAACAAACAAAAAAGTAAAATTGCACATGAATTCTTGAGAAATGGTTACCCAGAAAGGTAGGGTTCCACCAGGCAGGTGCGGCCCGAATCCTCGAAACTTGAATCCCCAAAACGAGTTTCAGCCGGATCCCCGATGCAGATTTCCGCGCACACAACCTAATGATCATTAGACACTAAACCAGACTAACATGTTCTATTGCTCATTATGTCATGTATATAAATTAACTGAGCTGTACTGTATAGTTTTCGAGAGTTTAGCCTATTTCTATAAAACTGTTTTCGGGCAATCGGACATAATGTGTATTTTCAGCTTTTTCGGGGATTCGGGTTGACTCCACAAGGCTTAGGCAACCACACGTGACACGAGCAGAGAACCTGTTTTGCTGGAAGGAGTGACATATTGAGCGCCTGTGAATAAGCTGGTTCCCGCGACTTGGCTTTTGTGGGCGCTGTAGAAGTCTCGAGATTACGATTACGATATTCGACTATGTTGATGCAATTCTCTTGATGCCACTATATTATCGCTCTCATCCATAAAAAATGGCTACTTCCGTTTCCATGTTACTAGTTCTACGAAAAGTAGATTTGACTTCGAATTCAAATTGAGTCACAGGCTGCGTATTTGGAATTTTTCTGCGAGAGGTAAACACTTAAGCATCGATCAAGGCTTCAGAAATTCACACACATACACTTAATATTACCATCGGTAGTGCCTATTTATTTTATTTATTTATTTCTCGCATTTTCTTTCAAGCAATCTACTGAAAACTGCATGTTAATGTAAGGATCCTGGGGGTGGGCCATGTTCCGAGGGACGCTGCGGCGATTTAGGTGCCCCGGAGAGATGCCGCTCCAGGCCACGCCTTCTAGCCCATGTTCTGGTAGGCCACGCCTCCTAGCCCATGTTCCATAGGCCACGCCTCCTAGGCCATGTTCTGCCGCTCTAGCCCGTGTTCCCTAGGCCATGTTCTGCCGCTCTAGCCCGTGTTCCATAGGCCACGCCTCCTAGGCCATGTTCTGCCGCTCTAGCCCGTGTTCCATAGGCCACGCCTCCTAGGCCATGTTCTGCCGCTCTAGCCCGTGTTCCATAGGCCACGCCTCCTAGGCCATGTTCTGCCGCTCTAGCCCGTGTTCCATAGGCCACGCCTCCTAGGCCATGTTCTGCCGCTCTAGCCCGTGTTCCATAGGCCACGCCTCCTAGGCCATGTTCTGGTAAGCCACGCCTCCTAGGCCATGTTCTGCTAGGCCACGCCTCCTAGGCCTTGTTCTGCTAAGCCACGCCTCCTAGGCTATGTTCCATAGCCCATGTTCTGGTAAGCCACGCCTCCTAGGCCATGTTCTGCTAAGCCACGCCTCCTAGGCCATGTTCCGTAGCCCATGTTTTCCGTAGCCCATGTTCCGTAGCCCATGTTCTGGTAGGCCACGCCCCCTTAGCCCTTGTTCTCTAGGCCATGTTCCTGGGCGGTTATAAATAGCTCAGCCTGCCTAGAGAGAGTAGCTAATAGATGTAGTTGAGGAGGAGTAACAGACGTCCGTTGGTAGCCAGTAGTCAAGTGGTGAACTAGTAGATGTAGTTAAGAGCCGGTGCATGTCGCCTGTGTCGTTTGGCGGTCTTTTGTACAGTGATTGCGACGAATTAATAAACTCTGCTGAAGAAGAAGAATTCGTGTCGTTTGTCAAGTTCTATTGTCGTCGGGGAAACTCAACGTTTAAGCCCTTCGATAGACCACGAAGGCCGAACTGTCACGTGTCCTGGTCACCGGTGCATCCTGGTCCTTTGCTTTGGTGAGACGCGCACAGGGTTCGAGTTCGACGTTTAAGCCGGCGAAGAGGCTTCTTTTCACCACACTGGTACCAGAAGTGGGGTGTACAGCTTTCCTGCAGAACGACGACAACTAGAATCAACCGAGAATGTTGACCGGAGACGACGAAATCACGATCCAGTATTCGGCGACTGGGGACGCCAACACGCCTCCCGACCGCGAAACACCAGCAGCCCGGAGAGCAACGATGGAAAGATCGCCGCTGCGGAACGTGGAATTCGGATGGGAAGACGACGAGACACAGGTGAGACAAAGCTACCGAGAGAGGACGGACCGACCGGTACGGACGACGGATCTGCTGGAGACCGTCGACGGCTTGCTGCGAAGGCGATCGGCGCCAATGAAACCCGGTCGTTTTGATGGAACAGGTTCCTGGGAGTCTTTCTACGCACAGTTTGAAGTGTGCGCCCGCTATAACCGATGGACTCCGGCGGACAAGGTCGACCATTTGCGCTGCGCGTTGGAAAAAGCGGCGACACAACTCCTTTGGGACTTCGGCGCGCAAGCAGACGTGAGTTATGAGGAGCTGGTGGAACGCCTCCGACAGAGATACGGGTCGGAAGGTCAAGCAGAAACCTTCCGGGCCCAGTTATATTACAGACGGCAACGAGCGGAAGAAAGTCTCAGCGACCTGTTGCACGAGATTCGGCGTCTCGTAGTCCTGGCGTATCCCGTCCCATCCAATGAGACGACCCAGATCATCGCGAAAGACTCATTCCTGGAAGCCCTACGAGACCGTGAACTCTCATTGAAAGTACGAGAACGAGAGCCGCAGACTCTCGACGAAGCATACCGCACAGCCCTGCGTCTGGAGGCCTATCAACGAGCATCCGAGAGCGACGACCGAAGGAGACCGACGAATCGGGTTCGTGGGACTCAGGAGATCGACCCGAGTGCCCAGCTCCAAGCGACGCTGGACCGGTTCCTGACGGCGCAACGGGACGACCAGCGCCAGTGGCAGCGCGAGATAGAGGATCGGATTGACCGACAACTGCGGGAGCTGCGGAGCCAAGCTTCGAACGATAACGATCGGGGACGAAACGATCGTCCCGGAAATCGCAACGACGGTGACCGACAGCAAGAGACTACGAGACGGGCGGTCACGTGTTTCAACTGTGACCGAACCGGTCACGTGGCTCGTGACTGCCGCCAAGCACGCCGTTTCCGGAACCGCGGGAACGACGCCGGAACGACTGGAACCGAGGAACCGATGCAGCCGGAACCAGTAGCCATGAACCACACTACGCGATCGACGTTGCCGGACAGAGCCAGCAACAACGCCATCTACATCAGAGGGACGATCAATGGACGACAGCAGCTGTGCCTGATCGACACTGGATCAGAAGTCAGCCTGGTGCCATCCTCCGTCATCGAAGGGTTAGAACTTCGTTCATGTAATCGTACTTTGATGGCTGCTAATGGGTCAGAAATTAGGGTCCTTGGGGAGGTCCTAGTGTCCATTAAGATTGGGAGAGGTTTTGAAATCCCGACCACGTTTCTGGTGTCTGACCAAATAGTAGAACCTATGTTGGGCATGGATTGGCTCAGAGAGCACCGTTGTAGACTGGGATTTGGTGCAGGGGCATTATTTGTGGGAAAGAGACGCATTTCTCTTGTGCGGGGCAATGGCTCTAATTGGTGCCGGCGCGTTATCGTTGCCGAGGAGGTCGTAGTATTGCCTAAGTGCCGAAGGGATGTCCCGGTTAAAACTCTCTACGGGAACCTGACCACGGTTGCTCCCGCTTGGATGACCGAGGCTCAAGAAATCAGCCCCGGTGTGCATCTTGCCCGAGTGGTGATAAATGATGAGATCGATGCCCATGTACAAGTTGTAAACTTAAACGAAGACCCGGTGAGATTTAATAAGAATCAGTGCCTGGGAGGTTTGCACCCGGTGCAGATAGAGTCGAAGGCGACAGGTACTGCAGGATTTGAACCGGTTAAAGAGAGTCCGCCGATGGAGGCGTTGTTAGCCGATTTACCAGAGGAGGTACCCCCTGAGGTTCGGGAACGACTCAAGGAATTGTTGGTGGAGTATGGGGATGTTTTCTCGGTGGCCGACCGAGACCTAGGAAGGACGTCCTTGTGTACCCACAAGATAGAGACGGGAGACGCTCGCCCCGTGAGGCAACCGCTAAGGCGCCACCCGTTGCCACATCGGGTCTACGTGGACAGTCAGTTGGACAGTATGCTAGAAGATGGGGTCATAGAGCCAGCGGTGAGTGAGTGGGCATCTAACGTGGTTCTGGCTCGTAAGAAAGATGGCTCGTTGAGGTTCTGTATTGACTATAGACAGTTAAACGACCGGACAAGGAAGGACTCGTATCCCCTCCCAAAGATAGACGAGTGTTTAGACTCCCTTGCCGGCGGGGGCTGGTACAGTACTTTGGATCTAAGGAGTGGGTACCACCAGGTTGCCATGGAAACGAAGGATGCCGATAAGACCGCATTTGTCACTAGACGGGGTGTGTTCAAATGGAAGGTGATGCCATTTGGCTTGTGTAACGCGCCCGCCACCTTCCAGCGACTTATGGATATCGTCCTGTCGGGTCTCAACTTCGAGATTTGCTTGGTTTATTTGGATGATGTTATAATCTTTGCAAACACCCCAGAACAGCATTTAGATCGGTTGACACAGGTGTTCCAGCGGCTGAGAGACGCGAATCTTAAATTAAAGCCGAGTAAATGCCGTTTACTGCAGAGGACCGTCTGTTTCCTGGGACACATAGTGACACCGGACGGGGTGTCAATGGATCCGTCGAAGATAAAAGATGTAGTGGAATGGCCTACCCCGCAACGGTTACGGGACGTGAGAGCGTTTGTGGGACTTTGCTCGTATTATAGGAGGTTTGTGCGTGATTTCTCGATGATGGCTGCTCCGTTGTTTGCCTTAACCAAGAAGGGCAGAAGCTTTGTGTGGGACGAAGTCTGCCAGGAAGCTTTCGACTCGCTCAAGACTACGTTAACGACTGCGCCTATTTTAACGCTCCCCCGGGACGAAGGGACGTATTACCTGGATTGCGATGCGAGTGATTTAGGCATAGGCGCGGTGCTGTCCCAAAGCGTGGAAGGTGAGGAACGGGTGATCGCATACGGAAGCCGATTATTATCAGCCGCAGAACGGAACTACTGCGTGACCCGGAAAGAGCTGTTGGCTATAGTGTATTTTACTAAGCTGTATAGACAGTACTTGTTGGGACGACCATTTGTCCTGAGAACCGACCATGCTGCGCTGCAATGGTTGCAGCGGACGCCAGAACCTATTGGCCAGCAGAGACGATGGCTGGAACGCCTGGCTGAGTTCGAGTTTCAAATTGTCCACCGGCCTGGCAGAAAGCACGGCAATGCGGATGCGCTTTCGCGCCGACTGTGTCGGCAGTGCGGTCTATCTGACCCGATTGCGGTAGCCGCGGTGACGGAAGTGGTGGGACCGACCCCATCGACCGTTGAGACGGAGCCTAATGGCTCGATGGAAAAGAGTCAGCGCGAGGACGCCGACTTGCGAGTTGTACGAGCCTGGCTAGAGGTTGGCGCCGAAGCGCCCAATCTTGTCGAGATCCTCTCAGAAAGTGAAGCCATAAAGACTTTCTGGCATCAGAGAGACCGACTTTATCTGATAGACGGAGTAATGTTCCGCCGGACGCCGGATGGCGTAGAACAGGTATTGGTGCCGAAAGCAGAACGTGAGAGATTTCTAACGCTTGCACACACCGGTATGACCGGGGGTCACTTGGGAGTGCGCAGAACGAGATGGCAGGTACGACGCCGGGCCTACTGGACGGGATGGTCGGGCGATGTCAAACGGTTTTGTCGGCGGTGTTCCCCTTGTGCCCAATACCACCGTGGTCAGCCACCCAAGCAGGGACTTCTGCAGCCACTATCCTGTGGGGAGCCCTGGGAGCGGCTAAGCATTGACATAACTGGGCCCCATCCACGTAGTCGTAGAGGGCATATTTATATTCTCACGGTGATGGATGGGTTTACAAAATTCGTAGAAGCTATTCCGATGGCTAATCAGGAGGCAACGTCGGTTGCTAGAGCCCTCGTAGAAAACGTTATTGTCAGATATGGGGTTCCCCTCCAAATTTTGACAGACCAAGGGAGGAATTTTGACGGAATCCTTTTCGGGGAGCTTTGTAAGCTTTTAGGCATCGACAAAGTAAGGACTTCTAGTTACCACCCTAGCGGGAACGGGTTAATCGAACGCTTTCACCGGACCATGAATGCCATGCTGGGGAAGGTAATAGACAGCCATCAGAGGAATTGGGACGAGGTTCTGCCGCATGTCCTCGCCGCCTATCGGGCTTCGTTGCACGACGCAACGGGGTTTACTCCGAACTTCTTGATGTTCGGACGGGAGACCAGGGCGCCCATTGACCTTGTCTACGGCCGACCCCCCGATGAAGGTCAATCCCCGACGTCCTACAGCGTCTACGCCCAGGAGTTCGCCGAGCGTATGGAGGACGCATATCGCTTGGTGCGTGAACACTTAAAGGTCTCCGCTGAAAGAAGGAAGCATACATATGATTTACGCGTCCGTCCACAGCAATTCTCTCCCGGCGACCGGGTCTGGTATTACACCCCTCGACGTTACCAGGGTCGGAGCCCGAAATGGACTCGTATGTACACCGGGCCCTTTGTGGTGTTGGAACATTGTGGTGCCGTCAATTATCGTCTCCGAAAAACGAGGAATTCCCGTCCATTCGTCGCACATGTGGACAAATTGCGCCCATGTTTTGGAGAAGAAGGAATAGCAAACAACTCTTCGCGTGCGGAGGCCGACAATGTAGTCGCTCCCCACCTCGCTGTGGGAACCGATCGCCCCAAACGGACGACTCGCCGCCCCGCACGTTATTGCTAGGCGTGCCGACGCCGTTCTGAACGCTGATTATACGGAAAAAGACTTTCTGAATGAACAGTTAATTTGGACTTTTCAAACGAACATTTGAAATGGTAATTGTTACGTTAGGCCTGTTGGCCGATGAAGCCCGTTGGCCTCTTTTGTGTAGAGTATTGTGTGATTGTTGGACTCTTCGCCGCTGCTTACGTTAGGCCCGTTGGCCATTCTCTATGTGGACTTATTATGTTAGGCCCGTTGGCCGTTTTCAAGTATATACATGTGGAATTGAGTGCGGTCGTGATGGCCCGTTGGCCACTTTTATGAGGTAAAGGCTGTGCGAACTTTGAGTAGATTGGTCCGACCCGTTGGTCGTGTTATTTGAAGCGTACGGTCAAGTCGACCTGAGACTTTGATAGGCGATAGACTCGGCTCGTTGGCCACCGTTGTTTTAAAGCCACGTTTGGCTTTTTGCTTATTGTTGAGCCATGTGGCTCTGCTTTATCAGTTCAGAGGGTAGGGACACCCTCTAGCGTAGCGGGGGGAGCATTGTAAGGATCCTGGGGGTGGGCCATGTTCCGAGGGACGCTGCGGCGATTTAGGTGCCCCGGAGAGATGCCGCTCCAGGCCACGCCTTCTAGCCCATGTTCTGGTAGGCCACGCCTCCTAGCCCATGTTCCATAGGCCACGCCTCCTAGGCCATGTTCTGCCGCTCTAGCCCGTGTTCCCTAGGCCATGTTCTGCCGCTCTAGCCCGTGTTCCATAGGCCACGCCTCCTAGGCCATGTTCTGCCGCTCTAGCCCGTGTTCCATAGGCCACGCCTCCTAGGCCATGTTCTGCCGCTCTAGCCCGTGTTCCATAGGCCACGCCTCCTAGGCCATGTTCTGCCGCTCTAGCCCGTGTTCCATAGGCCACGCCTCCTAGGCCATGTTCTGCCGCTCTAGCCCGTGTTCCATAGGCCACGCCTCCTAGGCCATGTTCTGGTAAGCCACGCCTCCTAGGCCATGTTCTGCTAGGCCACGCCTCCTAGGCCTTGTTCTGCTAAGCCACGCCTCCTAGGCTATGTTCCATAGCCCATGTTCTGGTAAGCCACGCCTCCTAGGCCATGTTCTGCTAAGCCACGCCTCCTAGGCCATGTTCCGTAGCCCATGTTTTCCGTAGCCCATGTTCCGTAGCCCATGTTCTGGTAGGCCACGCCCCCTTAGCCCTTGTTCTCTAGGCCATGTTCCTGGGCGGTTATAAATAGCTCAGCCTGCCTAGAGAGAGTAGCTAATAGATGTAGTTGAGGAGGAGTAACAGACGTCCGTTGGTAGCCAGTAGTCAAGTGGTGAACTAGTAGATGTAGTTAAGAGCCGGTGCATGTCGCCTGTGTCGTTTGGCGGTCTTTTGTACAGTGATTGCGACGAATTAATAAACTCTGCTGAAGAAGAAGAATTCGTGTCGTTTGTCAAGTTCTATTGTCGTCGGGGAAACTCAACGTTTAAGCCCTTCGATAGACCACGAAGGCCGAACTGTCACGTGTCCTGGTCACCGGTGCATCCTGGTCCTTTGCTTTGGTGAGACGCGCACAGGGTTCGAGTTCGACGTTTAAGCCGGCGAAGAGGCTTATTTTCACCACATTAAAAAAGCCCTGACATCAATTTTTTTAATTTTACGCGTTTTTCAATAAAGGGGATAGAATGGTTTATCCCCGGAGGCCTAGTCTAGACCGGTATATTCCATCCGGGAGATAGATTACCGTAATTCATCCCCTGCGGATAGCTTTAAGGGGGGGATAAAATATCACAGGGCTTTTGTAACGTGCAGTTCTACACAAAATGTCCCGGCCGTAGATCAGTGGAGATCGAGAGCGCTGGCCGTTAAACTGAGAGTCATCCGCGCGACCCGGGTTCAAGCCTCGCTCAGGGCATTAATTTATTAAAATTTCTGTTAGCTGCCATTGGCGCTTTGCTGTTGTGTTGCTTGACTCGGGTTCTGCCAAAAATAAAGATAGCCCCTCCCACTTCTGGCTTGGCCGACCAGAAGTAGTGCCGGCGCCAGGATTTCAGTTTTGGGGAGCTAAAGAGGGTAAATCTATTTTTACATGGGAGAAAAAATGGATGGTTTTTTTAGGGGGCTTAGCCCCCTAGTCCCCCCCTAGCGCCGCCACTGACCAGAAGTGATCCAGTAGGCTACTTAGGCCATTAGTTAAGTTACCGAACCCACTGCTGTAAAGCCGACCTGCGTGTCGTGCTATATATATAGTGGGCCGTATTTCGTATAACCTGTAGGGCCTACCTGTAATAGTTCTGCGGTGTGTCAGATTGAATCATTAAAAGGAATATTATAGTTGCAAATGGATTTGCGCAATTGCTTCGAAGTACTTCTGTGCAGTTAAAAATACATAGTGAACAAGGCAATATTATTGTCCTCCAATTGAAAGTTATTTGCCATGGAGGATGGGAAGAGAAAGGATTGAGAGGTTGTGCAGTTTAAAAAATTCATTAAAAACAGTCCTGAAAAAGGCTGAAATAGGCCTATCACGTGAAACAGACCCTGTCAGGACCGGCCTTATAGGCATAGGCATAATTAAGCAGGCATGCATGCAGGTGCTTGGGGCGCCAAATTTCTGGGGCGCCCAAGTTTCTAGAGGGCGCCAAAAATCTACGTTAACATTTTCATGTTTTAAACATTTTTTAGCCATTTCCCCGAAAAATTAGCATATCCAGGGTTCAGTGAAGGCCCTATGAATTAAAACAAATACTTAATTGCATCAAAGTATATCTCTGGCTTGACAATCATTGAACCAAAATGCCAGTCAAAATTACCGACCCTCCCATTTTCCATATTTATTTCCTCTCAAGGACCCTTGGTCCCTTGGGAGACTATAGTTTTACTGCGGCTTCTTCGTTGCTTTAAGCAAGCTGGGCTCCGTCCGTCTTGCCATGGCGGAAGTGGTTGACGATGATCTAATGTAATAGACGCAGGTGGTAGGTGCAACGGTAAGCCAGAATGAGAGGTAGGATGGAGATGATAATCAGGAGGATCGGGAGAAGAGGAGGGAAGGAGGGGATTAGCAACAGCAGCAGACTTAATTCATGCAGAAGATGTAGGCCTATAGTCTTGCAGAGCCAGCCCTAGCCCAAATGGCGCCCCAGGCAAAGCACATTGGCCCTGCGGTATATTTGATGCCCTCGATCTGATTCAAATCTTCATTCCACGTCGATAGCATTGCATCTATACATTCACAAATTTCACATAGCGCCTTCGGGTAATATAGCTATTCAGAGGCACTCTCAGCACGGAAACTCCGGAGGAGGGGAAATAAATATTCAACCAAGTCCTCTAGCTGCATTCTCCGTTGGGCTGTCACAGGAATCCATTCGGCGAGCTCATGCAACCAATTTTCTCTGACTTGGCTGAGGTCTTCAATGCATGTAATAGGCCATGTAGAACACATATATGTTCTATCATATAGGCTACAGAAAAACTTATGCTCATTCGTGTTCTGATTGGAGTCATTGGACTCGGACATTCAGTCATAATTATCCATATGTTGCAGAGGCAATCGCCTTAGCTGATAGACAGGATTGTGCATCTATACTGTTTTCTATGTGGATATGCCATCAAAACGCTTCCGGCTTAGGCCTAAACCCGGAAAAGTTCGCTAGAGCTGGGTTTGTGATCGACGCCTTCGGCTCCAAGAAGATCGACATGCATGATATGGATTATTTTGTACTCTTGCGGGTGAAGCAGATGGAAAAGTGAGGAAGAAAATGACTGTCGGAATTAACTAAAGAGACAGTTTATATCGAGCTCGTTTTTGCGGTTTGCTTGAGATCCGAACAATGCACCTATATCTGTCTATGTATCTGTCTCTGTCTCTGTCTCTGTCTCTGTCTCTGTCTCTCTCTCTCTCTGTCTGTCTGTCTGTCTCTCTCTCTCTCTCTCTCTCTCTCTCTCTCTCTCTCACTCTCTCTCTCTCTCTCTCTCTCTCTCTCTCTCCCTCTCTCTCTCTCTCTCTCTCTCTCTCTCTCTCTCTCTCTCTCTCTCTCTCTCTCTCTCTCTCTCTCTCTCTCTCTCTCTGCCTCCCTCCCTATCTCTCTCTTGCGGCATAGTGCCATCTAGCGGAAGGTATGGGAAGAGCGACGATCTTAACTTGTAATGAGCCATGCAAGCTCACCGCTTCAATCAATCGACATATTATACAATTGGCTGTCAGCCTGTCAGTGTAGAGTGTAGACGGCTGGCAGTAAACGCGGTAGGAACCTTGGTGATTAAGATACATCAAGTGTCGTGTATATAGGCCTACAGTCTCAATTAGTGCTTCCTTTAAAAATCGGAAAACTATACTGACTGTTTTTTAAACGTGATAATGATGTTCTGTAATTATTTCCGATGCTGAAATGTAATCAGCTATCCTCACGCTCGCACGCACGCACGCAGCTATTATCATCGCATTTACATGGCCTTAGCCGTGACAGCCATTATCAGTCGCATCAGCTTCGTGCGTACTGCCCGTAGTTTATTTACTTCCAGTTTCCAGTAATATTAGGCCAACTCTAGTAATTCCTTCATCTCTGCCCCGACTTGTTCAGCCTACTGCTCATCGCTTTACATTGACCACCGTCTGGATGGGTGGGCGTCGCGACCGCGCACCCATGCTCCTCAGCGCGCCTTGTTGGTTAAAAAAAATACCCAGATTCGGTCACGCCTTTTCGTTACATGGCAGAGGCCCTACGTCGGCTCCCTGTCCGCCAACGTAGCCTATGAGGACAGAAAGATCAAAACCCTGATTTTTGGAATGATGAAGGACACCAACAAAAGAGGAAGGCCGCATCGAGAGTGGATGGATGATATTAAAGAGTGGTGTAGAGCAGACCTCCAGAAGCTTGGGCATGCGACTCGACCGGAACAGACTCGAGTGGAGAGACATTGCGAAGAAGACATTGGACACATAGGCTACACGGAAATTGAGCCCACGGTTGTTGGTCGTGTTGTCTAATCTGTTTAGGCAATATTTAGCAGGCTGTTTAAAAAGACAAATTTATGCAGAACCTTTCCACACCGTATCGATAAATTAATTTAAGAAGCAGACTGAGCCATTTTTTTATTTTTCACCATAGCATAAAGAGACATGACATATACTGCAACAGGCCTGGTAGTCAACAGAATCCTATCACTATGACCGATTGATACCACAATAAATCAATCAGAGAGTTCCTAGCGATTTAGAATTTCATCATGCTTGACTTACAGCAACAATCGAACTACAGTGATCGAGACGGCTTAAAACTAACAGGTTTGCAAGACATATAATTATATTAAATTATTGTAGATACGAGGACAGTAATATGGCTAAAGCCTAATTCTGTGTATGTCACGAATGTGCATATAATTATACCGTTTTATACGCACAAATTCCACTTATAATTTTATAGGCTAATGGTCAATTTAGGAAATCACTGAAAAACAGGGCCTAATAAATTACACCAGACAAGGTGCATCGGCAAGAGAAGAACACTTGTGTTGGTGAGTAATGTCAATCAAGGCTGTGTGACACAGTGAAGTTACTAAATGGTAATCGCAATCTTCAGATTTCTAAAGGGCCACTCGGAAGCCATGTTTGCACTGTGCATGGCACCATGGGGGCCCGGTAGAGTAATGGTTAACACGCTGGACAAGAGTGCGAGAGGTAGCAGGTTCGAGCCCCCGTTGGGCGGATATGCTTTGTAGGCTGCTATTAGCGCCGTTGTAATTGCAAAGCTGTCTGTTCAGTTAGTAGTTGAGTTTAATTAAGATTACAGCATAACTTGTAAATGTAAAGCGCAGTGCGTTTGCAGGCGCTCAATTAAAGAAAAGATCATTATTATTATCAGCTTATTCACGAGCGCTGGCAAAAGCGCACTAATCATCTCTGTAAGCAACCGCTCCGGTGTTGCAGCGATCCGTCAGCCCGATGTAGGTATCGCATCGCAGGACACTGAACGTGTCATCCGGGAAGTGACAATCGCTGCTGTATCCTCCTGACTCGCTGAAAAACCTGCGATTTGCGATCTGGTAGTTTCCGGTGACAGAGTACCTTGTCTGTTCAGGCTTATACTCTGTTTCCGACAGACCCATGACCGTCTTCGTGCAGGTTGACGTCATCGTCATCGGAAGTAGGGACCCAAAGGCGCGGTTACGTTTGATCGACGAAATCCTCATCCGGCAGAAGTAGAGGTTGCGCCGTGATCCTTGCATGCACGTTCCCTCCGTGAACCAACCACTGAACGACAGACCGGCATGGACTTTTGACACTGAAGCAAGCGGAATTGAACAAATAAATTAATTCATTCGTAAATTTATAAAGGGCTCCTTCAAGAAACACCACCATGAGGCGCTCCCGGCGGCCTCCCGCTCCTGTCGAGTACGTCCAAAAAGAACAGTTTTAAGTTGAGTAATGAATGATCCTGGTAGAGTCCCAAGGTGTAGGCGTAGCTCAAAGGAAGGCCATTCCAGACCACTGGCCATTGTGAAGCGTCATAGCGATAACTGGCCTTTTCCAGTTAGATGCAGTAGGGGCCTAGGCCTAAAGGCTACCCGTGGTCTTGAATCATGATTGAAATAATACACCTGGGATATATCAGCAAAATAAAATGCGTAATGCCTGATGATATTCTTCGTCCCTCTTGTGTCGTCATGAGAACCTTCTCAAAATAATAAGACAACCTTAGCCTGATTGAACAATGGTGAGCTATCGATTTCACTTAAGGTTCTTCTTCGAAAAGAGGCGCTATTTAAATTCTCTGGATGAACGAGTGAATGAATGAAAAAGTGGGAAAATGGAGGAGTGCAGGAACGAATGAGGGAGTGGAAACTAGATCTCAAAGGGAATCCATGCAGGTTGAAAGATCAAAAGATGGAAAGTGATCAGCGTCAAGTTAAGCTTATAAAGAGCGGAACATCATGAAGCTGTGGGAGAGTTTTCAAGTTCAACAAAGTTAATAGTTAATACTTGAATCAATTAGACTTACCCTAAGATTTATGTATGCTCTTACCATTTGCTATTGCCCAATTACTCTTGACAATTACTCATAACAGTTACTGTTACTCATTACTCTCAACAATGGATCTTAACCTGGAATCGAAATTGACCTTAGGCCTACTAACATTTCATTAGATCTATTTAAAACCAGTCTATGAGCTTTTCTCAAAGCTATCAAACTTCGGCGCTACATAAATTCTAGATATCGGTTAAGATTACCGTCACAATAGTCTTTGTCTTCGTCATGGCCGTTGACACAGTCCTTGACCCCGTCACAGATGAGTAGCTTCGACACGCACTGTCGCTCGATGCTTCCGCATTGCAGTTCGTGGTCCGCGCATCCTGTGCCTTAACAAGATGCAATTATTGGAAGCTATAGTATACAGAGTTGGGAAAAATAAGTGGTCATGATTCATGAGCTTGTGGAATTCAGAAAGTAAAAGCATTTTATAAATAATCAAAATTATTATTTAAAAGCTAGATATTAGCAGGATTTAAAGTGGGTGGGAACGCGTGGGAACGGAGTTCCCACTGCTCTGTAATTTTTTGCTTGCGTTCACCATGTTTGGAGCTCTGTAAACTTAGAAAAGTGGTCTAAAGTTTAAAAAATTGGTTGGGATCAACAACTGCTGTTCAAAAATGGTGACTTAAACAATTAAATAGCCTAATGACACTATAGACCTATATAGTTATCTGAATCCTTGAGAGTACGGTGAAAACGTATGGAACATCATTAAAAAAAATCATGGAAAATGATAATAGACAGTAAATGAATAAAGTAAAAAAAACTATATATATATATATATATATATATATATATATATATAAAACAAAAAACGACGCTTTTGGTAGAGAATAAAAAAGTTTTTTTTATAACTTTGAATAATTATGATATTTACGTGCCAGGCGTTAATTCATGAACCAGACACACGGTCAGTCGTTGTAAGGAGGGAGAGATGGGAAGCCAAGGAAGAGATGGAAAGCCGCGGCAGAATTGGACATCCGAGGGAGATATGGAAGCCAAGGATGACGCAGGTGGTAGATGCAACGGTAAGCCGGAATGATCGAGAGGTAGGGGGCCACTTTCTCTTAGTTGAAGGACATTAGGAGGGCCACAAGGCTAAAATTTAATTAACTAAAAGCATATATAATTATTTCAAATGATTAAAAATAGAATGTTTTATGTTATTTATACACATAAAAATAAAATAATTTGGCACGTAGATATCATAATTAGGAATCAGACTTGATGACTTTGAAATCTCTAGTTTTAGAGTAAATCGAGAGCTGAAAATCGTCGCGTTGACCTGCAAATTTTCATAAGATTGATTCTAAAAAATTCAAGTCACGCGAAATTCTACAGTTTCAGAGCCTTTCCTGGGACAGAAAGATCCTACAGATTTAAAGCCTTTCCTGGGATAGACATCCAGGGCCGGCCTTAGCCCAAGTGGCGCCCTAGGCAAGGCATACATTTGGCGCCTCAGGCATAGGCCTGCGTTAGGATTTTATTTCGGGGGATGTTTTCTTGACCGTGAATTTTGAGGTGCGTACACGCTGCGGGCGACTTTTTGGTCGAAATTTTCTGACGACTTTTGTTAGACGTCCAAAAAACGCTATTTTCCGCGATTTTCGACTTTTTTCTGCTCAAAAATACATTAAAAACTGTCATGTGCTAGCAAATGCATAATTATTTCATTTTTACATTATTTCATTTAGGAGAGGGGCGGTGTTCAAACACCCAAAACATCCCCCTACCTACGGTCTTGTAGGCCTATACGCTCAACTGAGTAATTCATCATAATTTTTTTTATTAGGGCACTGAAGGCTGGATATAATATTCAATTTTGTGAAGAATGGTATAGGTTTAAAAATATTAAAATACGTACACTCTTGTGGAAATGGCGTCCTCTTTGTGGAAATGGCGCCCTCTAGAACTTGCAATGGCGACCCATGCAACTGCCTGCTTTGCCTATGCCTATGCCTTAGGTCGGTCCTGCCTCAGCTACTGCCCTTTCTTCATCGTCGTCCCTACTAGACTGTTTTTATTTCAATATGAATAAAGGGCAGGCTGTAATGTTGTAATCTCATCTTCATACTCAGCAAGGCCCACTCCCATTTCATTTCTTGCAACATCTTCACTATCGAAATTGAGCGTCGCGTATTTTAACCTGTCTCCTAAAGCAAAGAGTAGGCCTATAGCCTACGGAATGTCGTTAAAAATCGAATTTTATTTGTCGATTTAAAATTTATACAGTCCTTGAAATTGAATTAGGCCTACCTGAACAGTGAACAGGTCCAAAGAATCCATAATTATTTTAAATTCTTTCCATTAGCAAAATATTTGAGTTTAAAAGAATTATAGTGTAAAAAAATTAATTCGCCGGTACCGCGGCGCCCCCCAAAGACTGCGGCGCCCTAGGCAACTGCCTACTTTGCCTATAGGTAAAGCCGGCCCTGTAGACATCCATAGGGTACACCCATCGCCACAGAATGACAAAGATTCTGAAATATATATTAGATTATTGTATACGAACGCGAAAATTTTCACCTTGTTTTATCACAGTCTGAGACATTTCAATAATCGTGTCCGGTTCGACAAAGCAAAGCGATCTCGCTGTGTAGACCCAGAGCGGATCCAGGGGAGGGGCAATCCGGGCATGGGCTCCCATTAAAAAATTTCTTTATTTTTGACCATCTATTCTGGCTTGGAAAGTTGACGTGGCCTCCTTCCCCCCTCCTCCATGAGTAGTACCATCCCCACACCCTCGAGGTCCGTATACCGAAAATCTTGGCGCCCATTCGAAAATTTCTGTATCCACCCTTGTGTAGGCCAAAGCATTCGATCTTTCGCGCATTCAATAATTTTGGTACGTTATATAGAAGTTATAGAGTGCACAAAAAGTACTCTGCTATTGTTGTAGGCTAAACATTTGTTGTCACCTTCCAATCTGTTTACTTTATTTGCAATTTTTCGGTAGACTGTCTCAACGTCAACTGGTTTCGTCTTCAGTTTCTCCTCCAATCTCTCAATGTGTTGGTCCAGCTTGCCGATGACGATCGCATTTCCCAGCAGTCGAAGTTCCCATCCGGATGTGTCGTTCGATCCAGCCTGCACTCCAATCGCACCTTGGAAAGCACCAAGGAGTGCGACTAATAAGAGAACGGCACCATTCATTTCACCGAGATAGCCCTGCGAATCCGATGCGCGCTTGATAGGCCACTGAACTATATTCAACGTTTTTTTTCGTCAAATAGCCTGCATCGACCAGCTGGCGGCTGGTTCCTATACACCCAAAGCAAAGGCTATTAGCTTGACCCAGATTGTAGTTCTAGATACTGACCCCAGGTTCCAGCGTAAGTTTGTAATTTATAATGGTCTATTATTTTGTTCACGATAGCATACACAACCATAGCATGTCAAGGTTTCACTAAAATCAATGGTGTGCGCTTCACGGCCTTAATACATTATCTGACATCTGTTTATATCCACACCATAGGTCAAATTTATGCAGCATTTAGAAACTGAGCGATCAGGCACTGCATAACATAATAGCCTTTAGCAGGGCTTGAAGTGTTGCAGGACGGTCGTGAACGGCGTCCAGGCACTTATTTTTAAATCGGAACGCCGTCCCACCACTTATTTGGTCAGCACATAATGCCTATACTGTAAAATCCAACCTCCGCAATAAAGTATCGCTCAGGCACTTCTTTTTGACACTTTAAGCGTTGGCCGTTAGTGATTCGAGTCCAAGAATACAGATGTCAACCATAGGCGCAACCATCCTATGAGACCCACGGGACGCGTCCCCCCAACTTTTGAGTGGTCCCATTGACTTTATCATTATGGTCCCCCCCAACTTTTAGGACGTGATTCATTTGGTCCCTCCAAACTTTTAGGACGTGATTGCGCCTATGATGTCAACATGCTATGTAGGCCTAAATTAAGTTGCAAGTTCGGTAAAACTATAACACGAAATATTTAACAAATTCTTGTTGTTTACGTCAGGCTTTAGTGCACACGTGAGCCAGACATCTTTTGCAAATGGCCTAGTATCCAGTGCAGGAATAGAGGTGCATGTCCAGTGCATGGGCGGGTGTAGGACATTAGCCCCCTGGACATTATCCTCCCGGACATGATCCCCGGACATTAGCCCTCCGGACATATTCCCCCCCGGGGTAGGACACTATCCCCCAGTCTACGATATTATTACCTAAAATGATCCACAAAATATAACAATAAGCCTATGTTAAGTTGATATCTGTACATCACACATTAGTTCATCTCGATTCCCATTCGTTCATTTCAAATCTAAGTCTCGACCTACTGACACAATTGAGACCTACGTAACTGATAAAAAGGTTGCGAAGCTTAGACGTACATGTATACCGTAGCTTAACTGACGACAAACTTTCTTGTAGTTGTAGACACTAAACAAATGGGCCCAACCTACGATTCCAATTCGTTCATTTCAAATCTAAGTATATAGGCCTACTGACACAAATTGGACCTACGTAAACGACGTTAATAAACCTTTGCAGGCCTACTGACTGTATACGATTCACATTCGGATCGTTCATTTATTTACTGTATTGAATCTAATTTTGAATGGAAACGACGCTAACAAGTCTGCGAAGCTCGAGGTAGATAAACGACATTAAGAACTTTCGTTTGCATGTTATTGCCAGTGAGAAGTCTTATCGGTTACGGCATTATTCTACGATTTGCACAGGGGCGATAATGTCCGGGGGCATAATGTCCTACGAAAAATCGGGGGGAGGGGGGTAATATGTCCGTGGGGCTACCGGCTAATGTCCGGGGGGATCATGTCCGGGGGATAATGTCCAGGAGACTAATGTCCGTTCCCCGAAGTGTCCAGTGTATGGGCGATTTATGCCCAAAATAGATTCTCGGCATGGCAAATATTCTGGGAGGGCAACGATCAAGTCAAATGCTTCTTCAACAAGGCATTTTCCCCGTCATTGGTCAATTTGCTGTAGGGCCGCCACTGCTTCATAGGTATTGTAGTTTTAAAAAGATAGGACTAGTCCAAACCAGTGGCGTAGCCAGAAATTTTTCAATTTTTTTTGGCCTGGCCGGATACCCTTTCTGAAACCAACCCAACAGTATTACAGTAAATAAAAAGGAAATAAAGTAACAAAGAGAATAAAGTAAGAAAATCACTTGTTACTACAAGCAATTGTTTTTTTCTTATTTAAGTGGATAAATAACCTTTAAAAAAAATTCATATGCCAATGGGAGGGTTTTAACCCCCGAAACCTCATTGTCTACGCCACTGGTCCAAACTCATCATAAATGCCTAACATACAATAAACTGCAGTATGGTTTAACGAGACTGTTCTAAAGCGAACGTATGTTTCGGACTGTCTGTTGCGGATAGCCTTACGGTCTGTAATCATGACCTCGTCGAAAACAAATGGTTTCGTCCAAAGATCATTTTGGAATGCAGTCTAATTTAGAAGCGACGCCTTGTCGGTGTATTGTGTAAAACGATAGAGGAGCTATATAAGTTTCGCAATCAAATTACGCCTGGCCGTATAGGCTACATTCATGCGAACGAATAGCGTCTGCAGCAACGTCGGCAGAGGATTTTGAGTGCCTGGTCAATACAACCATTGGTCGGACAGAGTCCAAACGACGAGCCCAACGAATACAAGGGAATGTCACGTTACAGAAACCGACATTGTTTTGGTTTCGAAGACCTATCGTACTCCATTGTTAAGACGTCGTAAGCTGTTTAGCTCACTGATATATGCCAGGCCTGCACGCGGTGCCAAGATAGAATGCCATATCCTATATGTACAGGCCTACAGCTAGGCCTACATTCAACCAGTTAGGTCAAATGGTCATAGCCATTGTTTGGCCAAATGGATAAACTATTCGGTTCAAGAACGTGTTCCTAGTGTTCCAATGCACAAGTCTATTTTCAGAAGTTCTCAAAAATGATAAGGACCCGACTTGGTAAGACAGACCATAAAAATTATATGAAGAAACTTTGGAGTCCAAACAATTGGAAAAGCTACAGCTGCAAAAGCGATGACAGAACCAAACAAGAACGAATGTTGAAACTGGTGCGATGATTTGAGTTCCTTCCCGCGAAGTTTTCGAACATGGAGAAATTAGGCCTATATAGCTGCTGGAGCTGATGAGGGACTGTTTCGTGATATAATCCTAAATGCCAATCACAACCTCATGAGAAGCTTTCTCCCACCTCTAGCAAAAACCACTTATAACTTACGCCCTATAGACCGCATCCATTCGTTCTATACCAGTATACATATAGGCTAGGCATAGACTGAGTAGAGGATGTTATCAACGTTATTGTGAGGATCCTCTTTGCAGGTGTCGCGTGACAGAGTCTCGTCTAAAAGTCTCTCCCAGGAGACTTTATTTCGATACAGATTCTCCCCCCGGCGGATCTTCTCCAGAATAAGTATCGCCCCTGGAAACTACATTCTCAAATAAAGTTTCCGGGGGGGGATAATTATTTCCTCCGCCTATACGAAATAAATTCTCTCACCGTTGAGCGTGAAATAGGCTACAGTCGCATAAAATTTAGGCTAAAGATGTGCATATGAAACCGTTCGTAAGCGTTACTAAATTTTTTTAACACAAACATAATAATAATAATATACTTTTACATCAGAAAATGTCTTTCAATACAGATTTTTCTGCCAGGGGAGACTGTTTCGGGGGAGACATTTTTATCGGGGCGGTCTCTATACCACGACACCGGTCGTCAATGATATAGTGTAGTCCTAACAGGACTACTAGACCTGTAGGACCGTTAGTCACCAGCCGGTTGATGCAGGTTTTTTCACACAAAAAACATTGAATATAGTTCAGTAGCCTATCAAGCGCGCATCGGATTCGCAGGGCTGTCTCGGTGAAATGAATGGTGCCGTTCTCTTATTAGTCGCACTCCTTGGTGCTTTCCAAGGTGCGATCGGAGTGCAGGCTGGATCGAACGACACATCCGGATGGGAACTTCGACTGCTGGGAAATGCGATCGTCATCGGCAAGCTGGACCAACACATTGAGAGATTGGAGGAGAAACTGAAGACGAAACCAGTTGACGTTGAGACAGTCTACCGAAAAATAGCAAATAAAGTAAACAGATTGGAAGGTGACAATATTATTGTTTACAACAATAAGAGCTAGAGTACTTTTCTGTGCACCCTATAAGTTTTTATTTAACGAAATGCCAAAATTATTGAATGCGCGAAAGATCGAATGCTTAGGCCTACACAGTGAAGTCACTTTGCTTTTTGAACCGGACACGATTAGTCAAACGTCTCAGACTGTGATAAAATAAGGGGAAAATTTTCGCGTTGGTACAATAATCTGATATATATCTATTTAAGAATGTTTCTCATTCTGTAGCGATGTATATGTATTAGTGTGGTCCTTATTTTAAAATTTTGGATTTTTCAAAGTCGAACCCTATAAAACTGTTCCTATAGACAAAGTAATAACTCGTGCAAAAATTTAGTCTATTTGCTTAACATTTAGAGGTAGCTCAAGAAGGTTGAATTTATTGGTATATTCCATAGTTGGTTAACAATGAATAAATCAATACAAAAATTCAGGAAACTTTACCCAGTGTACCTGCAGTCCTGGATAGAACGAAACTGAGTGACAGAAAGGCAACATTTGTATTAACAACAAATGCTCAAAGCCTTGACCATGATGTCCTGGAGTTAAAATGTCAGTCGTTCGTCAATCTATAGAGCTAGAGAGCGCTATCGAGCGGATATTGCTTCGCAGCTTAAAGTCAGACGTTTCAAGGAAATATCTGACTCGAGGTTCACTGGGATGGCAAACTCCTGAGAGATCTTACTGGGAAGGAACTTGTTGATCGATTGCCAGTAATAGTTGTGGGAGCTGGAGTTAATCAGTTACTTGGTGTTCCCAGATTGACTTCCGGTACTGGTGAAGCTGCCTCCGCTGCAGCCCATTGATAGAAAACTGGAGCCTTGTTGATCGCATAGCTTCAATGTGTTTTGATACCACTTCCAGGAAAAGTAAATGGCGCTTGTGTTCTGCTGGAACATAAACTTGGTAAGAAGCTTTTGCATCTGGCATGTCGGCACCACATAATGCAGTTAGTTCTAGCTGCTGCCTTTCGCGACAGTTTTGGAGTAACCTCAGGGCCAGATGTCGCCATGTTCAAACGTTTCCAGATGAACTGGAGCAATATCGATCAGGCCAAATATGAAACTGGAGCAGATCATGAAGAGATGGCAAGTCTGCTAAAAGATGACAAGGACAGCCTGCTGGCATTTTCTGAAAACCAGCTTCACCAATGTCAGCCAAAAGATGGCTATCGGGAATACAGAGAGCTTGTGATAATTTTCCTTGGAGGTGTACCACCACGCGGAATATCATTTAGGGCTCCTAGAGCCACACACCATGCTAGGTGGATGGCAAAAGCACTGTGCTCCTTAAAGATATGGATGTTCCGTGGTCAATTTAAACTTGTCGCTAGAGAAATGAAGGGACTAAAGAATATGTGCATCTTCATAGTTCGTATCTATTTCAGAGCCTGGTTCATGGCTTCAAATCCTATTGCATCTTCAAATTATGATCTGAACTTCATTCAGCTCTTGAACCAGTACGAAACAGTGAACAGATCTATAGCCAATGCCACGCAAAAGAAATTTGCTGATCACCTATGGTACCTGAGTGAAGAACTTGTCGGCTTTGCCTTTTTTGATGCATCAGTGTCTGTTGAATCCAAACGAGCAATGGTAAAGGCAATTAATGGAAAGAAAGGTACAGAAGAACCTGCCAAACGCCCCAAAATTGAAATGAGGAAATGTCAAAACATGCGAATTGAAGACTTCGTGACAACAAATACAATGAATTTCTTCTGCCGGCTTAGCATTTCGGCTAGATTTCTGAATTGCGATCCGGACTTATGGCCACAGCAAAATGATTATAAGGATGTCATCAAGACTGTTGAACATCTGAGGGTTGTCAATGACAATGCTGAAAGAGGTGTTGCCATCATTGAGGACTACAACAGCATTATCACGAAAAAAGAAAATCAAAAACAGCATTTGCTTCAAGTCGTCCAGGAACATCGTCGACTGTTTCCAACTTGCAGAAAAGACTTCTTTACTTCAAGATCGTTACCATGCAATTCATAGACAATTGCAGGATAGGAACTCTGCTGAAGGACTGTAATCAAGCTTCCCATAGACAGATGATAGACGCTCTATAAATAAGATGGCTAATTTTTTTTACCTGGCTAAAGTTTGCTAAGATGTATATCTAATTTTTAATTTTTTATGTAAAATTCATGGTTTCGCAGAAATCAAGGAAAATTAAGGTCTCGTGAGCTACCTCTAAATGTTACAATATTCACCTACAATTTGACTGGAGATGATTCTGTACTAATTGGAACCTATCTGAGGGGTTTTACCAAAAGAAATCAAACATTTATTTTTTCCTGTACTGCTAAGGACCACCTTAATATGTATGTATATCTGTCCCAAGAAAGGCTCTGAAACTGTATTATTTCTCTGTCCCAAGAAAGGCTCTGAAACTGTATTATTTCTCTGTCCCAAGAAAGGCTCTGAAACTGTATAGGATTTCTCTGTCCCAAGAAAGGCTCTGAAACTGTAGGATTTCTCTGCCCCAGAGAAAGGCTCTGAAACTGTAGGATTTCTCTGTCCCAAGAAAGGCTCTGAAACTAGGATTTCTCTGTCCCAAGAAAGGTTCTGAAATTGTAGGATTTCTCTGTCCCAAGAAAGGCTCTGAAACTGTAGGATTTCTCTGTCCCAATAAAGGCTCTGAAACTGTAGGATTTATCTGTCCCAAGAAAGGCTCTGAAACTGTAGGATTTCGCGTGACTAATATTATTGTTTAAAATCATTCTTATGAAAATCTGCAGGTCATCTCGACTATTTTCAGCTCTCAATACACTTTAAAACTATAGATATGTGATTTGAAAGTCTACCAGTCTGATTCGTAAGCTTCGTAAGCGAATCCCTATGAGAACTGTAAAACCTATCGTCAAAATTACGGTTTAGATAGGCCTACTCCTGGCCTAGTCTCCCTTTAAACTGTTCCATTGACTTTTGTAACCTAAAGCCAGACGTCACTGGCTCTCGATTTTCAATCAAATTACAGATGCAGATATTACCATTAGCTTCGAAATACGTTGACATTTTGTTCCCGAAGTTGGGTTTATCCACACGTTAACCATAACCATAACCACAGTTTTTATTGCTCAACGTGACAATTGACAAAACATCTTTATTACATGAAAAAGGATATAGAAACTAACAAAAAGCAAAAGGAGAGAACCCCTAAGGGGCTATTGTCACACTGGCAGGGTTTCCCAAATACAAGTTCAAATAAACAGCAACAGGTTATGCAAATTATAAAGCACCAAGGTATAAAGATTAATTATTATCTTAACTAGTTAACTACATCCTGGGAAAACGTAAGAAGATGATGTTGAGTGAGTCAATTTAGAAAAGTCTTTAAAATAAAAGAATATAAGTAGTAACATAGATGGTGATCGGTAGATTTATCAGGAGACAGCATAAAGTAAATGACTTGTAAGTTTAGGCCTACGTTTAAACAAGGTGAAGCAGAGGGAATTCTGAATAGACAAGGGTAAGTTGTTCCAGGTCCTAGGACCCGCACTTCTAATTGAGAACAAGCGAGTATTAGTCCTAGTGATAATCCTTCTATAATTATTAAGTTGTCCGGAGGTACGCTGTGAGGCAGCGGTTCCCAACTTGTGGGCCGAGGGCCAAAAGTGGCCCGCCAGGATTCGAAAAATGGTCTCTTTTCTCAAAGAATTAACAGAAATTTGCGACAAAATTGACAATTTGGACAGAATTGAACACATAATTATTTTCCATTACAAATTATTTTATTTTCATGTCTATAAACAACATTAAACATTCTATTTTGAATCATTTAAAATTATTTTATTTTCTTTTAGTCGATTAAATTTTAGCCTTGTGGCCCCCTAAGTCCTTCAACTAAGAAAAAGTGACCCTCATGTCCTCCAACTTAGAAAAAGTGGTCCTAAAGTTTAAAAAAATGGTTGGGAACAACTGCTGTGAGCCTGTGAGGTATGCTGTGAATTGGTTATCCTGTTTTGAACCCAACAAATCTTTTTCAAAGACAAAATTACTCTTGATATCGTCACTTTTTCGTTCTGAAATTTCGATAAATTCACAGTTGTAAAAATGTATAAAGTTTCCAAATTGAACTCTCAAATGCCCCATATAAACAGGTCTATTTACGCAAAATATTCATGTAAACACAATGAGTAAATCAACTAGGCCTACAATGTAATGACGTGAAGACAATTATTTAAAGAGCGAAACTTGGAAAGATCCACAACGGCGCAAAAATTCGTTCATTAAAAATGTCACAGCGCATTTAAGGGACCACACATTTAAAAAATACAGTGCGCGACAAGAAAACGTTGAGCATTACGAGTTTGAATTTAGGAATGAATTAATAATATCATAGATAAAAAAAACGATGGAAATGGAATAAAAAACACCGAAAAATCGTCGTTTCATCTTTAAAAAATTACAAGCCACAATAAACGACAAAAACGGAAACGGAAAATAATTTGCCATTGTTACATCTGAAACTTCATATTAAGCTTAAACACCTTGTTCATGCAATTTTATCCTAATCTGCACATAAAACAACTTTATTAGTGGGCCAAATTTAGTTGTTTTGAGTAGCATTATTCTACAACAGTTTTTTTCTTATGACTTTGGTTTATTAAGAAATTGAGAAAAATTAAAGGCAGGTTAATGAAATCTTTCAAATTTAAAATCTAAACATAAGTCCGCATAAGTTCATGCTGATTGACATAACGCAATTAAAATCTAATCAGAAGTAGGGGCCTAAAGACTAAGGATGTGTGCTAAATTATATATTGTACATTTGTAGCCTACTTAAAATTGTTACTTATATTATAGGCTCACGAGTTTTATATCAAGATAACTCTTACAAATTCCCTTTCTTCTAGGGACCTACAGTGAAAGCTTACTACATGTATTTCTCAAATGACGACTTAAACAATTACATAGCCTGTTACACTATATAATTAGCTGAATCCTTGAGAGTATACGGTGAAAACGTATGGAATATCATAAAAAAGAAATCAAGGAAAATGATAATAGACAGTAAATAAATAAATAAATAAAGTTAAAAAACTAAAATTAAAAAAGGAAAAAACCGATGCGAAAAATAAAATAGGCTAAACGAAAAAAGTTCTTAGGGAGAATAAAAAACGGAAAAACCTTTTTTTTACAACTATGAATAATAATTATGATATTGACGTGCCAGACGTTAATTCATGAACCAGACACACGATCAGTCGTTGTAAGAAGGGAGATATGGAAGTAAAGGAAGAGATGGAAAACCAAGGAGAGATGGGAAGCCAAGGAGAGATGGGAAGCCGAAGGTGAAAGTTTGAGTGATGGATGAATTAACAAATGAGAAAGTTTTAAGTTGGCGCTTGAAGGATGACCGAGACTGTTGGGACTGACTGACAATAACTTGTAAGAAGCATGACTCCGACATCGGTGCAACGAGTGAATGTAGAGCTTGGCACAAATATTCATCACCATTATTTTGGGATTAAAATTTCCGTCACGGAAGAAAATCTTGGTTGAGATTTCTGCCGCACTAGCACTTCCTATATAGCTAACTCAACTATAATGAGTACACCGACTGCACACTGTTTGTGGGAAGACGAGACGGTGAGGGAGAGAATTATTGGCCACCCACCCTCATATGCCGAGGCTGAGCAAATGAAGTCTAATATGAGTAATATCTAGCTTTTACTTTTAAATAATAATATCGATGATAGGCCCATCTTAAATGCTGTGTCTTTCTGAATTCCGCAAGTTCATTAATCATGACCACTTATTTTTACGGTTTGGGTCCACTATTCCGAGGGTCCACTATTCCGAGGGTCCACTATTCCGAAGGTCCACTATTCCGAACCCCAACCCTAAACCTAACCCTAAACCTAACTATAACCCTAACCCTAACTCACCCCAACCCTAACCATAACCCTAAACCTTATAACCATAACCCACTACAACCCTAACCATAACCCTGAACCTAACCATAACCCACCCCACCCATTACCATAACCCTAACGCTCTCCAACCCTAACCATAACCATAGCCCAAAACTTAATCCTAACCCACCCAACCCTAAAGCACCCAAACCCACCCTACCCCAGTCCTAACCCACTGTGGCCCCAACCACCAAAGATAACGAACAAAATATAGCGGATATTCGGAATAGCGGACCTTCGGAATAGTGGACCCTCGGAATAGCGGGCCGTTACCATTTTTACAACTCTGTAGCTTCCAATAATTGCGTCTTATTACAGGCACAGGATGCGCTGACCACGAACTCCAATGCGGAAGCTTCGAGCGACAGTGCGTGTCGAAGCTACTCGTCTGTGACGGGGTCAAGGACTGTGTCAACGGCCATGACGAAGACAAAGACTACTGTGACGGTACTCTTAACCGAAATCTACGATTTATGTAGCGCCGAAGTTTTATAGCTTCGAGAAAAGCTCATGAACAGGTTAAAAAAGAATAGATCCAATGGAAGGCTAGTAAGGTCAATTACCATTCCAGGCTAAGATACATTGTTGAGAGTAACGAGTAACAGTAACTGGTATGAGTAATTGGCAAGAGTTTTACGCATTTTATTTTGCTCATTTATCCCAGGTGTATGATTTCAATCATGATTCAAGACTAGGGTAACCTATGGGCTTAGGCCCCATTTATCCCAGGTGTATGATTTCAATCATGATTCAAGACTAGGGGTAGCCTATAGGTCTAGTCCCATTTATTCCAGGTGTGTGATTTCAGTCATGATTCATGAGCCTATAGGTCTAGGCCCCTACTGCACTTTACTGGAAAAGTCCAGTTATTGTAATGACATTTCACAGTGTTAGCAGACTAACTGACTGTGCTTGGTGACAGTGCTTAAAGTGTAAAAAAGTGCCTCCACGACGTGCACGCCCTCACCTTTATAGGTGTGCTGGATAAAGAAGTGGCATGACTGAAACTCTGAATTGCTATATTATTCGTTCGTTATTTGCATGACTGAAACTCTGAATTGCTATATTATTCGTTCGTTATTGATTCATCCAAGAATTTCTGTGGCGGTTCTTTAAGTGGGCGCCTGTTTAAGAGAACTATTCGGAAGCGCTCCCGACTGTAGCATGGCAAAAAGCACGATTTTGAGTTAAATAAAAAGTACTTTTCAGCGTCATCAATTCTTCAGGCTACACTCCAAACCGACAGCTTGCCTGCGCTTCTGACCTGAATCTCGAAACCCGGATTGATAATTTCCGCGGATGTGTGGAACGAGTATAGACTTAATAATTGCGTCGCAAGTTAAATTGGCCGATTCTCAATACTAATAATATTTTCCCTTTTTAAAGCAATCCGATTGACAGACCGCAACCGGTTAGAGTGTACATTTATGCAATTTAAGCAATTCACAAGTACGGTACGCAAATTATTGACTGCAGAAGACATAGATCTTAACTACTAGCAGGACAGACAGCCTGCAATACAGTGATATCAGCCTACAAGGCAATTTCACCATACGTAGCGGGAACTCGTTGCCTCTCGCTCTCCATGTCAGCGTGTTATCAAATTAGCTACCGGCCTCCATAATACTGGACAATAATTATTTACTTGTTCAATTCCGTTTGTTTTCAGTGTCCAAAAGTGTCTCACCTCCTCCCCTTTCTTCCCTCCCTCTCATTCCCTCCCCTCCCTCCCCTTCCTCCATCCACCCCTCTCCACCTCCCCATTCCATTGTCTTCACCTCCATTTTCCTCCTCTCTCACACCACCTCCCCTCTCTCCCGTCCCTCTCACCCCTCTCTCTCACTCCTCCCCTTACTCCTTCCCTCCTTCCCTTCCTTCTCCCTCCCCCTCCCCCTAACTCCACCACTCCCAACCTCCCCATTCCCTCGCCCTTCTCCTCACCCCTTCCCTCACCATTTCCCACTCACCTCTTACCCTCCGTCCCCACCACACCCGCCATACCCCACCGCACTCCGACCTGCAACGGTACGCCACCCGTAAAATTTTGGTATTCGGGAACAATTTTCTTCCCCTACAACCCCCACTCCCACCACCCTCACTCACCCACCACACTCTGACCTCGACAGGTACGCCACCCGTGAAATTTTGCTTTCCGGAAATTTTATCTTACCCCCACCCTCACCCACACTCACACCCCTCACCACACCTCACCACACTCCGACCTCCACCGGTACGGCACCCGTGAATTTCTTCCCCGGAAAATCTCCACGACACAACCCCTCCCCCACCCCACCACACCCCACCACACTCCGACCTCCACTGGCACGCCACCCGTGAAATTTATTTTTTCTGGAAAAATTTTCTCCCCACCTCTCAACAATATCCTGTCCCACCCGGCCCTGCGAGCCGGGGTTGTGTTGGGTGGAGGCGAGGTGGCCCGCATAAAAATCTGTCTAGCTGTAACGTTTCAGGTGAAACAAGTGTGAAAATATGCATGGCAACGTCTGAAAAGTAGCAAAAATGAGGGGTTTTGCTCCCACCCTGTCCCCCATGGTGGCAGAGATTCGCGAACCCCCCTATAAATTGGCCTGGGTCTACCCCGAGCACCTGCGAACAGTGGCGGCGCCAGGATTTCTGGTTTGGGGGGGCTGAAGCCCCAAGCCTTCCTCCCTCCCCCCAGAGACGCAACTAGAACATTTTCTTCCCAGGGCGGTCATATTGCAATCGTGCGAAGGGTTTTACAAGAAATTGTGCACTGGCACAAACGCGCTCCACATAAATATTCCATTGCAAGATGTAGTTAGAGATTGAGTGGGTTATTTAAACGAAGTCAGCAATTGTTGAGGTTTTTGATTTTTAGAGTATCCGGCCGCAAACCTAGATTAAGTTCCGAAATTTCATAAACAAAGGTGTCCAACTAAGGTAGCAAAGGAGAATGGGAGGTCCTCAAACGCGTCCGCGTAAAGTCTATGCCGTGCCAGCGCTGTACCATACCCCAAATTTCAGTCATCTGAGCCGAAAGGCAATGCATTATATACTGTGCGTGTGCACATAGCAGCCCGAGTAGCTATGTGGTGCAGACAGTGAGGTAATGTAAAGTCCCTATTGTCCTTGACATACTGATATGCAAGCACTCAAAAACCACGTTGACTAGAGTTCTAAATTATCACAATAAGAGGTGTCCAACACCGAATTAATATTCAGAAATTCTACAATACAATGGTGTGCAATTCAGTATAATAATCGTATAAAAAGTCAACCATGTACATAGACTCGAGTTCCCAATTGTCACAATAAAAGGTGTCCAACACAGTATTAATATTCAGAAATTTTAAAATAAAATGGTGTGCAATTAAGTATTATCGTATAAAAAGTCGACCATGGACAGGGACTCGAGTTCCAAGTTATCACAATAAAGGTGTCCAATACAGCATTAATATTCAGAAATTTTACAATAAAAAAGTAATCACAATAATGGATGGATCCGATTTGACTAGGATCTATGACAACAGAGTCCGTTACCCTGGACATTCAATTAAGATAATCACAAATAAAAATAAATCACAATAAAGGTGTCCAACAGCGCATTAATATTCAGAAAATCCACAATACAATGGTGTGCAATTCAGTACTATCGTATAAAAAGTCAACCATGGACACAGACTCGAGATCCAAGTTGCCACAATAAAAGGTGTCCAACACAGTATTAATACTCAGAAATTTTACAATAAAAAAGTAATCACAATAATGGATGGATCCGATTTGACTAGGATCTATGACAACAGAGTCCGTTACCCTGGACATTCAATTAAGATAATCACAAATAAAAATAAATCACAATAAAGGTGTCCAACAGCGTATTAATATTCAGAAAATCCACAATACTATGGTGTGCAATTCAGTACTATCGTATAAAAAGTCGACCATGAACACGGACTCTAGTTCCAAGTTATTACAATAAAGGTGTCCAACACAGGATTATTATTCAGAAATTTCACAATAAAATGGTGTGCAATTCAGTATTATCGTATAAAAAGTCGACCATGGACTCGGACCCGAGTTCTAAGTTATCACAATAAAGGTGTCCAACACAGGATTATTATTCAGAAATTTTACAATAAAATGGTGTGCAATTCAGTATTATCGTATAAAAAGTCGACCATGGACTCGGACCCGAGTTCCAAGTTATCACAATAAAGGTGTCCAACACAGCATTAATATTCAGAAAATCCACAATACAATGGTGTGCAATTCAGTACTATCGTATAAAAAGTCGACCATGAACACGGACTCGAGTTCCAAGATATTACAATAATTTATTATTATTCCAAAGTTTAACGTCATCGTATGACAACAAAGGCCGTTGACGACAATACAATATAAGTGTACAGAGCAGTAAAAATAAACTTATAGAATCTAAACAACACCAAAGAGGTGTCTAAACGGAACTGTACAATTTCCATGACATTCAATTTTTTGACAACATAAAGAAGTTCATCTGACTATTATTACAATAAAGGTGTCCAACACCGAATTTTCCAACACCGAATTAATATTCAGAAATTTCACAATAAAATGGTGTGCAATTCAGTATTATCGTATAAAAAGTCGACCATGAACTCGGACCCGAGTTCTAAGTTATCACAATAAAGGTGTCCAACACGGATTATTATTCAAAAATTTTACAATAAAATGGTGTGCAATTCAGTTTTATCGTAGAAAAAATCGGCCATGGACACGGACTCGAGTTCCAAGTTATCACAATAAAGGTGTCCAACACAGTATTAATACTCAGAAATTTTACAATAAAAAAGGCATCACAATAATGGATGGATCCGATTTGACCAGGGTCTATGACAACAGAGGCCGTTATCCTGAACATTCAATTTAAATAATCACAAATAAAAATAAAACACAATAAAGGTGTCCAACAGCATTCACAGGACACTATTATAATTATCTGCCTGCATATTGCTAATGACAGAGAACAGTTAAAGTTTCCTTAATACAAAAATATGCATGCTTAGATATATGCACACAATAATTTTATAATTATAATTATAATTATCTGCACACAAATGTTTTACATATATATGCTAATAGCACTAGGACTTTTTAGATGACCATTATATCAAACGTAGGCCTACATTCCCAGACAGTGGTGGTATACACAACAAGAATATAATAATTATTATACCGAAAATTACAAAAGCGCACACATTTGAGGTGTGTAAGAGAAACATGATGCAAATCTGACAACTACATTGTTGTGTCAAAGGCATTTTTGGATAAAACGCAATCTTCTGGATAAGCAGCAGTCAGTAATATTATTTTCATGCATGAAGTGCATGAAGTGCAGTACAGATGCAACACCACTATGGGAGACTTTAAAAATTTCACATATTGCAGAGTGCACTTTAAAGAGTCCAGCTCACTTTTGGTAGGGCTGACAGCTTCCATTCAATAAAGAAGAAACGGTTTACAGTAGGCAGCTACTAAATGCAACAAAACTGGTTCACTAAATGTGTAGCATTTGCAATACAATGAATGAAATGACCTATAAAACTTAATATATATATATATATTTATATAGAATATGTATATTATATATAATAAATTATATTGTTGATTTCGATGCCATTGACCATTGTCTAGCTTTCTTATTACGAGATAAGCCGTTATGGATATTTTCAGCTTTTTGCTTTGGAGGCGGGGGCTGAGCCACATTTAGAGGCTATAACCCCTAGCCCTCTCTCACCGCCACTGGCGCAAGCATCTACGCTATGAATATATAGTTGATTGCAGGAGGAAGAAAATCCTAAACATTCTTTTGTGACGATGATTAAATTTGTGAATATGCGAAAAATCAAGAGAAAATACAGCTTTGCACCACTTTTTGAAGGACTAGGCAATTTCGATATTTCTATACGTCTAATAATTATAAAACGGTACAATCTGAAACGAGGTGTCTAAGAGCCATGATGTTTCTTCGACAATTTCGACAACCCTGTCCGGTTGTATGGTCAAAAGGTAAGGGTGCAAACTTGTCACCCGTTTTCATAGACTGAGGCCAAGAAAGGAAGTCGCTAACTTCAGTCTCAAATAGATTGCGATGCCGTTGATGATTGTCTAGTTTTCTTATTACGAAATTAGCCGTTATAGACATTTTCCGCATTTTTCTTTGGGGGGGCTGAGACGCCTTCAGGGGGGGCTTAGCCCCCTCCAGCCCCCCTTTGGCGCCGCCACTGCCTGCGAAGGATTGGAATCGATTGCTTCAAAATTGTGTCTCATACACAAACAAACAAACAAACACACAGACTTACTGAAATATAGCCTAGGCTATATATAAGATTAACTAAGCGCTCTGCTGAAAAGGGAGTCCTCTTAGTTCCTTTCGCTCGTGTGTTACCATGAAGAATCGAGCCCTTTTCTGTGGTTGGCCCAGTGGTCTGGAATGGCCATCCTTTTGAGCCACGCCTACTCCCTGAGACTACCAGGATCCTTCCTTACTCAACTTAAAACTGTTCTTTTTGGGCGCGCTCGAGTCTGGAGCGCTTCAGAGCAGTTTTTTCTTGAAGGAGCGCTATATAAATTTTCGAATGAATGAATTTATTTTTTCAATTCCGCTTGCTTCAGTATCAAAAGTCCACGCCGGTCTGACGTTCAGTGGATGGTTCAGGGAAGGAACGTGCATCAAAGGAACACGGCGCAACCTCTACTTCTGCCGGATGAGGATTACGTCGATCAAACGTAACCGCGCCTTTGGGTCGCTACTTCCGATGACGATGACGTCAAGCTGCACGAAGACGGTGATGGGTCTGTCGGAAGCAGAGCAGAATCCTGTACAGACAAGGCACTCTATCACCGGAAACTACCAGATCGCGAATCGCATGTGGTACAGCGAGTCAGGAGGATACAGCAGCAACTGTCACATCCCGGATGACACGTTCAGTGTTCTGCGATGCGAGACCTACATCGGGGTGACGGATCGCTGCAACACCGGATCGGCTATGTACAGAGATGATTAGGGCGCTTTTGTCAGCGCTCGTGAATAAGCTGGTGCCCTGCGCTTGGCTTCCGAGTGGTCCTTTAGAAATCAGGAGATTAAGATTACTATTATTTTAGTCACTTCAATGTGTCGCACAGCCTTGATTGACATTACTCACCAACGCTCCTGCTCTTCTCTTGTTGATCTTGTACGCCATATAATTATTTTTCAGTGACTTCATAAACAGCCCATTAGCCAATATAAGTGGAATTTGCACGTATATATGCACATTCGTGACAGACACAGAATTAGGCTTTAGCCTTTACAATCCTCATATCTACAATAAGCGTATATCTTTTGCAGACCTATTAGTTTTAAGCCTTTCGATCACTGTAGTTCGCTTGTTGTTGGTATTGTAAATCAAGAATGATGAAATTCTAAATCGGAACTCTTTGATTGATTTATTGTGGTATCGATCGGTCATAGTGATAGGATTCTGTTGACCAACAGGCCTGTTACAGTACCGTATATGTCATGATTGTCTCTTTATGCTATGTTGAAAATTTTTAAAAAAATGGCTCAGTCTGCTGTTAAATGAATTTTATCGAGACGGTGTGGAAAGGTTCTGCATAAATTCGTCTTTTTAAACAGTCTGTTAAATATTGCCTAAACAGATTACCCAACAAGACCAACAACCGTGGGCTCAATGCCCGTGTAGGTGTCCGATGTCTTCTTCGCAATGTCTCTCCACTCGAGTCTGTTCCGAGTCGCATGCCCTAGCTTCGGAAGGTCGGCTTCACGCCAATCTTTAATATCATCCATCCACTCTCGATGTAGCCTTCCTCTTTTGTTGGTGTCCTTCATCATTCCAAAAATCAGGGTTTTGATCTTTCTGTCCTCATACGTTGACGGACAGGGTGCCATAATTATAACAATAGAAATGACCGAATTTGGGTATTTTTTTACCAACAAGGCGCACTGAGGAGCATGGTGCGCGGTCGCGGCGCCCAGCCATCGAGACGGTGGCCAACAGAGCTCGAGGGTACGCGTACCCTAAAATAGAATACGTTAAAATACGTACGTACCTTTCAAAAAATACAATACGCGTATGGTACGTACCACATAGAATTTTTTGGCTTACTCGGTGACCCATAGCCTACATGTACGTATACACTGTAGCCTACAGTCAACAGTATGTGTCATTGAAATCGGTATTTCCGGTAGGGTAGCATGCAGTAAATATAATTCGACGAATTCTTCTATTGTAATTAATTGAATGCAACTGTTCAACCTTTTCCTTGGAGTTGGACTTTTAAGTGCTGCCGCAAAACTGAGCCGACTAGCTGACATTAATTAGTGCATCAAGTGCAATGTATGCTGGATAAACATAGACCTACAATATAGCATTGCAGCAATTCACTACGCTGTATACTTGGCTGTGATTTTTGCTTAAATTAAATTGAACATTCCTATAATGATTAATGACGAGGCTAACGTATTTTATTATTGTTTGCGTACCCTAAAATAGGGTACGTTAAAATACGTACGTACCTTTCACAAAATAGAATACGTATGGTACGTACCCTCGAGCTTTGGTAGCCAATGTAAAGCGACGAGCAGTAGACTGAATAAGTCGGGCAGAGATGAAGGAATGTACTAGAGTAGGCTACGTAGGCCTAATATTATTGGAAAACTGGGATTAAATTAACTAGCGGCGGTACGTACGAAGTTGACGCGACTGACAATGGCTGTCACGGCTAAGGTGATGTACATGTAAGTGTGATTATATGTGCGTGCGTGCTTGCGTGGCAATAGATTACATTTCATCATCCCCCGAAAATGATTACACACCATCATTATCGCATTTGAAAAAACATTAGGTCTCCTATTTTCAAAGGTCTTAGGAAGCACTATTAAAGACTGTAAGCTTATACGACACGATGTATCTTAATCACCAATTGGTTCCTACCACGTTAAATGCCAGCCGTAGATACTGACAGCCAATTATTGCATAATATGTCGATTGATTGAAGCGGTGAGCGAGCATGGCTCATTACAAGTGGGCTAAAGACCGTCGCTCTTCACATACCTTCCGCTAGATGGCACAATGTCGCGTTTCTGACAGCCACATAAGCAATAATAATAATAATAATGATGATGATGATGATGATGATGATGATGATGATGATGATGATGATGATGATGATGATGATGATGATGATGATGATGATGATGATGATGATGATGATGATGATGACGATGACGATGACGATGACGATGACGATAATAATAATCAAAATAATAATTTACTAGTAATTAAAATAATAATTATAATAGGCCCTAATCATTCTTCGGTATTGCCTTTAGAATAGGGACGCGCCTATTTTATAATGAGGGAAGTTGGTTATTATCATAATAATTACAATAATACTACTAGCCTAATTATTAATATTCAAAATATAAAAATTAAATAATAATGTAACAAAAATAATATAGTAATAATAACAATAACAATGATATTATCTAATATTGCGCCGTATACATGTACACAGCCATGCATTACAAGAGCGCCTCAATTTCAACTATCAGCAGGATAGCCTATAGGTCTTACAAAAAATAATCCTTGAGACCTGATTTGAAGGAGTCAACTGTGTCAGCCGTTCGCAGGGCTGGAGCAAAACATTTCCAGCACAAGTTAGTGCACTATACACGGCAATTAGGCTACACAGTACACAGAAGTGCAATATCTTGTGCACTGTTAGATCTTTGATTAATTTTAACTGCTTAAGCACCGTAAGTCCGTAACTTTAATAATAGGTTTGTGGGAATCGCTTTCCAAGAAACATATAATTTCTTAAGAAGATCTATCAGATCCGATCTAGTCGTCCGAATAACGGCCATCAACCTATCGACGATTAAACCGGACTTGCTGTGAAATCGAATTTCAATTTGGTTTTATGGCAGTTCAGAAGAGAATCTTTGCAAGAGACGATGGTTAAGGCAAAGATACATCGGTGACATCTTGGGAATAAATGTCAGATAACAGCACACATTGTTGTGTGTAGACCAGAGCCCCTGCGATAGTCACTACCCACTCGAGTTGGACTCAAAATAGTCCAACTCGAGTGAGCGGGTGAACTATCGCACAGAGCGGTGGTTTACACCGTGGTTACAGAACGTTCTCTGTAGCGCTGGGGATTTCTCGTAAGTAATTTTGTAAAAGATGCAAAACTATGGTGGACTAACCTTTGCAATGTGCAGCATGACACATTAAAGCTGTATAATATTAGACAGATTTCAGACAGTGAAGGTTGTTAAAGCACTACGTGTCTACGTTTTGCTTTCTATCGATTAAATTTTTTGTAAGATATACAAAAATTATACATGTAGGGCCTATACACCAGAGCTCTGCGCCGACTTGAAAGTGTCGACGGCGGCGCGCCGGTTATTTTTGGTCGGCGGCGGCGGCGTGCCGACCAACAAAAATCTGCGACCGCGCCCTCGAAAAGTCGGCGGCGCGGCGTCGTTTGATTAGCGCTCCAGCGTCGCATAGTTATTTTAAAAGTTGTCACACAAGCAACCTATGTTTTAAAGAGACGCGTGTTGAGCAACTACTTTTTGGCAATTACCAGTCTTAAATTAATATTCATGAAAAACAATTATTCTTAGAATAGGCGTTCAATTAGATAATATAATTCAACAAAGGCTTTAGTATCAAACTCGTAATAATGTATGTTTAATGGGATGGAATCGTAAAAATCGAGAATGGCAAAAGGGGTCAGAATTAGGACGTGGTCAGAATTAAGCACTTTTACCCTCACATCCTCTACTCAGTCTGGTCCTACTGGTAGAACGAATGGATGCGGTCTAGGTCGTAAGTTATAAATGGTTTTTGTTAGAGGTGAGGGAAAGCTTCTCATGAGGTCGTGATTGGCATTTAGGATTAAATTATGAAACAGTCCGGCATCAGCTCTATCAGCTAATTTTTCCATGTTCGAACACTTCGCGGGAAGGAACTCAAATCGTCGCGCCAGTTTCAACACTCGTTCGAGTTTGGTTCTGTCATCGCTTCTGCATCAACTGTAGCTTTTCCAATTGATTGGACTCCAAAGTTTCTTCATATATGGTCTGTCTTACCACGTCGGGTCCTTATCAGTTTTGAGACCTTCTGAAAATAGACTTGTGCATTGGAACACTAGGAATACGTTCTTGAACCGATTAGTTTATCCATTTGGCCAAACAATGGCTATGACCATTTGACCTAACTGGCTGAATGTAGGCCTAGCTGTATGCCTGTACATATAGGATATGGCATTCTATCTTGGCACCGCGTGCAGACCTGGCATATATCATTGAGCTAAACAGCTTACGACGTCTTAACAATGGAGTCCGATAGGTCTTCGAAACCAAAACAATATATCGGTTGCTGTAACGTGACATTCCCTTGTATTCGTTGGGTTCGTCGTTTGGACTCTGTCCTACCAATGGTTGTATTGACCAGACACTCCAAATCCTCTGTCGACGTTGCTGCAGACGCTATTCTTTCGCACGAATGTAGCCTGTACGGCCAGGCGTAATTTGATTGCGAAACTTATATAGCTCCTCTATAGTTTTGCACAATGCACCGACTGGTCGTCGCTTCTAAATTAGACTGCATTCCAAAGTGATCTTTGGACGAAACCATTTGTTTTCCAATGGGTCATGATTATAGACCGTAAGGCTATCCGGAACAGACAGTCCGAAAGATACGCTCGCTTTTAGAGCAGTCTCGTTAAACTATTGACCTACTCCAGTTTATTGTTTGTTAGGCATTTGTGATGAGTTTGGACTAATCTTATCTTCTTAAAAGTAGGCTACCACTGAAGCAGTGGCGGCTCTACAGCAGATTAGCCTATGACGGGGAAAATGCCCTGTTGAAGAATCATTTGACTTGTTCGTTGCCCTGCCAGAATATTTGCTATGCCGAGAATCTATATGGGGCACAAATCGCATCTGCACTGGTCACCTCGCTTCCTGCCATGGTTATTATAGGCTAGTTGCAAAAAGTCTGGCTCACGTCTGCACTGAAGCCTGACGTAGACAACAAGAATTTATTAAATATTCCGCGTTATAGCTTTACCGAACTTGTAGCTTAATTTACATAGGTCCTAATAGGATGTTGCCCTCTGTGCAGTGCACACCATAATTTTAGCCGTTCAAGAAAAACCTTGACATGCCATGGTTGTGTATGCTGTCAGGAACAAATAGCACCTTATAAATTTCAAGCTTACACTGGAACCAGATCGAGTCAGTATCTAGGACTACAATCTGGGTCAAACTGATAGCCTTTGCTTTGCGTGAATAGGACCCAGCCGCCAGCTGGTCGATGCAGGCAATTTCACGAAAAAAACCGTTGAATATAGTTCAGTAGCCTATGAAACGCGCATCGGATTCGCAGGGCTATATCGGTGAAATGAATGGTGCCGTTCTCTTATTAGTCGCACTCCTTGGTGCTTTCCAAGGTGCGATCGGAGTGCAGGCTGGATCGAACGACACATCCGGATGGGAACTTCGACTGCTGGGAAATGCGATCGTCATCGGCAAGCTGGACCAACACATTGAGAGATTGGAGGAGAAACTGAAGACGAAACCAGTGGACGTTGAGACAGTCTACCGAAAAATAGCAAATAAAGTAAACAGATTGGAAGGTGACAAAAATTGTTTACAACAATAAGAGCTAGAGTACTTTTCTGTGCACCCTATAAGTTTTTATCTAACGAAATAGCCTATCAAAATTATTCAATGCACGATAGATCGAATGCTTAGGCCTAAGCGTATACACAGCGAGGTCACCTTGCTCTGTCGAACCGGACACGATTAGTCAAAACACTCAGTCTCAGACTGTGATAAAATAAGGTGAAAATTTTCGCGCTGGCACAATAATCTAATATAGGCCTACACTTTAGAATGTTTGTAATTCTGTGGCGATGTAATGTATACGTATATGTCTGTCCCAAGAAAGGCTCTGAAACTTCTCTGTTCCAAGAAAGGCTCTGAAACTGTAGGATTTTTCTCTGTTCCAAGATAGGCTCTGAAACGTTAAGATTTCGCGGGACAAAATTATTAAAAAATTATTATTATGAAAATTTGCAGGCTAGCGTGACTATTTTCAGCTCTCAATTGAATTCACTCTAAAACAAGAGATTTCAAAGTCTACCAATGATTTCTAAGCTTCGTTAGCGAATCCCTATGAGACTTGTAGAACCCATCGTGAAAATTGACTCGTTGCACCGATATCGGAGTCATGCTTACTCTAAGTCTTAGAGAGAATAGGTCACCCGCCAACTTATCATATGCCGAGGCTGAGCAAGTGAAGTCTAAAATCCAGCGTTTAAAGTGGTTTGGGTGAGCAGTGGAAACGGCGATTGGGTGAGCAGTGGGAACGCCGATTGGGTGAGTAGTGGGAACGCCGATTTGGCGAGCAGCGGGAACGCCGACTTGGTGAGCAGTGGGAACGCCGATTTGGTGAGCAGTGGGAACGCCGATTGGGCGAGCAGTGGGAACGCCGATTGGGTGAGCAGTGGGAACGCCAATCGGGTGAGCAGTGAAACCACCGATTACAGAGTTACAAGCATGGTGACCATTGGTGAGCAGTAGGAATCATGACCACTTATTTTCTCTCTGTAGCTTCCAATGATTGCGTCTTATTACAGGCACAGGATGCGCGGACCACGAACTGCAGTGCGGAAGCATTGAGCGACAGTGCGTGTCGAAGCTACTCATCTGTGACGGGGTCAAGGACTGTGTCAACGGCCATGACGAAGACAAAGACTACTGTGACGGTAATCTTAACCGATATCTACAATTTATGTTGCGCCGAAGTTTTATAGCTGCGAGAAAAGCTCATTTATACAGGTTTTAAAAATAGATCTATTGGAAGGTTAGTAAGGTCAATTTCTATTCCAGGTTAAGATCTATTGTTGAGAGTAATGAGTTACAGTAACTGGTATGAGTAATTGGTAAGAGTAATTAGGCAATAGCAGATGGTAAGATCAGACATAAATCCTAGGGTATAAGCCTAATTGATTCAAATATTAACTTTGTTGAACTTGAATTCTCTCCCACAACTTCATGATGTTCCGCTATTTATAAGCTTAACTTGATACTGGTCACTTTCAATCTTTTTATCTTTCAACATGCATTGATTCTTCTTGAGGTCTGGTTTCCACTCCCTCATTCATTCACTCACTCCTTCATTCATTAACTAGCTCATTCATCCACTCATTCATTCATTCATTCATTCACCCATATAGACAATTGAGGGGGTCCGTAGCTCAGTGGAGAGAGCGTTGGCCGATAAACTGAGAGTCATTATCGCGACCCGGGTTCAAGTCTCGCTCAGGGCAAAAAATTTATTTGAATTTTTTGTTAGCTGCCAGTGGCGCTTTGCTGCTTCGTTGTTTGACTCGGAATCTGCTGAAAATAAGATCGCCCCTCCCACTCCTGGCTTGGCCGAATCAGGAGCGTTCCAACACTTAGGTCATTAGTGTTAAGTATATCGAGCCTGTTGTAGCCGACCTGCGTGTCGTGCGAAGCTTGCCGTATTTCGTATAACTTGTAACTGTAATCGTTCTGCGGTGTGTCAGTTTGAATTTGAATAAACGAATATTATTATACAGACAATTTATATAGCGCCTTTATTCGGAGACGAACCTTAAGTGAAATCGATAACTGACCAATGTTCATTCGTGTTAAAGAGATAGGCACTTGTTTTATTTGAGAAGGTTTTCATGACGACGCAAGAGGGACGAACAATAACATCAGGGGTCATTGCATAATTATGTAACGCTCGAGGGTGGGTGGGGTCATTGAAAACGTTGCGAAACGTTACGTGGGTGGGTGGGTGGGGGGAGCTGAACGTTGCGTAACGCCATGAAAAAATTTATGAATATGAAATTACCATCGAATAGCAGTTCAGACATGATATGATCGAAGTTTAAACTTCGCGACATTGATTTAAAACGTAACCGAAGTAGGTCTATGTATCTGAAGATGATACGGCAGCAGACACCAATTACATGCCAGGTCAACATTATCTAGGCCATTTCCCGTCTGTGCAAACCGGAAGCTGCTGTTCGAATTGTTTGGATCCGTGATAGTTTTGCCAAGGGAACAATTAACGCACGTGGTGTGGCCTAATTTCCCCATCGAAGAACCCCTTTGAGGTATATTTTACTCAGTGGACACGAATCTCAAACATTTTAAATTGATGCTCAACAGAACTCCGCAATATTTCTATTAATAATAATCGAATTGCCCAGATTTAGCAAATAATTAGCTACTCTTAATTTTGATTAATTATTAATGAGCAATTTAGTCGGTGAAACTTTTCAGTAGCCTAGTGTGTAAAATTTTACTCTTGATGCATTTCAAACATGACTCATTTACATAAAAAACAGCCTGTATATTGTAGGCCTAGCCTAGGCCTACTGTCAAATTAGCCTACAAGCGCAATTAATTCTCGTAGGCCTACTACGCTATATATTACCAGATAACCCAATAATGGACCTAAATCTCAACTGATTTTTTGTAACAATCGTTACGTAACGCTAGAGAGGGTGGGTAGGTGGGTCAATGGAAACGTTACGAAGCGTTACAGGGTGGGTGGGTCGAAAACGGTCAATTTCGGCGTTACGTAATTATGCAATGGCCCCTCAGACTTTACGCATTTTATTTTGCTCATTTATCCCAGGTGTATGATTTCAATCATGATTCAAGACCACGGGTAGCCTATAGGCCTAGGCCCTATACTTCATTTTATTGGAAAAGTCCCGTTATCGTTGTGACGCTTCACAATGGCCAGTGGTCTGGAATGGCCTTCCTTTGAGCTACGCCTACACCTTGGGACTCTACCAGGATCCTTCCTTACTCAACTTAAAACTGTTCTTTTTGGACGTGCTCGACAGGCCGCCGGGCAGTGGCGTAGCAATAGGTTGTGCAGCTTGTGCAGTGCACAAGGGCCCCCGGCTGTTTAGGGGCCCCCGGCGGTCAGAGTCAATTTTGTTATTTTAAGAATTATTCAGAATGTGTTTATATCTACATGTACGGCGGTGGCGTTGCAATGGATTGTGCAGACTGCACTAGGGGCCCCTGGTGGTCAGAGTCAAGTTTTTACATTCAGAATATTCAGAATGTAATCAAGTCTACATGTATTGTAGTTATCAGTGCTGATCAGTGCTGAGGTGGTGGTGGCTATTGACACCGAGCAGAGAGGATCTTCGGATGCATTACCAAAGGATTCAGGAACGAAGGCATCTCAATTATATTTTGCGCAACGGAATTCGCCCAAGTGGACATTTTTTTACATTTCGGAATTTTTGGCTTCTTCTTTTAGACTTATCGGAGCAACCGAGACTTAAGTCACTTCACATTTACTACATTGTTTCTTTTTTAGTCAACTAAACTAACCCAACTGTTTGATAGAATTTAAGAGTGGATCATGATAATTCATACTTCAACAGATGAAGCAATTTTTTGATATGTCAAGTACACTAATTGAATTTTCTCTGGCCACCTGAAGAAATAGAAACTGATTATAAAGACTAACGGGAGAAAACAATTAAAATTGCAGTGAATTAATTTTTATTTAATTTCGGGTTCGAAATAGACTAATGCAAATTAGGCTAATAGAGTCTATCGCAAAAGAGCCAGGCCTTTTTGCCCAGCCTTTTTCTTGATATCGAGGAGGCTCAAGTAATGAAGAGGCCCACCACCGAAACCCTGCACAAGGGCCCCCAAAAGCCATGCTACGCCACTGCCGCCGGGAGCGCCTCATAGTAGTGTTTCTTGAAGGAGCCCTTAAAAAATTTACGAATGAATTAATTTATTTGTTCAATTCGCTTGCTTCAGTGTCAAAAGTCCACGCCGGTCTGTCGTTCAGTGGTTGGTTCACGGAGGGAACGTGCATGCAAGGATCACGACGCAACCTTTACTTCTGCCGGATTAGGGTTACGTCGATCAAACGTAACCGCGCCTTTGGGTCGCTACGTCCGATGAAGATGACGTCAACCTGCACAAAGACCGTGTTGGGTCTGTCGGAAGCAGAGCAGAATCCCGTAAAGACAAGGTACACTGCCACGGGAAACTACCAGATCGCGAATCGCAGGTGGTACAGCGAGTCAGGAGGTTACAGCAGCAACTGTCACTTCCCGGATGACACGTTCACTGTCCTGCGATGCGAGACCTACATGGGGCTGACGGATCGATGCAACACCGGAGCGGTTATGTACAGAGATGATTAGGGCGCTTTTGCCAGCGCTTGTGAATAAGCTGGTGCCCTGCGCTTGGCTTCCGAGTGGTCCTTTAGAAATCAGGAGATTAAGATTACTATTAATTTAGTCACTTCAATGTGTCGCACAGCCTTGATTGACATTACTCACCAACGCTCGTGCTCTTCTCTTGTTGATCTTGTAGTCCCTCTAATTATTTTTCGGTGACTTTCTAAATTGACCATTAGCCTATATAGCCTAAATGGAATTTGCACGTATATGCACATTCGTGGCACACACAAAATTAGGCTTTAGCCTTTAGGCTACTGTCCTCATATCTGCAATAGTTAATATAATCATATCTCATGCAAACCTGTTAGTTTTAAGCCTCTCGATCACTGTAGTTCGCTTGTTGTTGTGAGTCAAGCATGATGAAATTCTAAATCTCTAAAAACTCTTTGATTGATTTATTGTGGTATCGATCGGTCATAGTGATAGGATTCTGTTGACCAACAGGTTTGTTACAGTACCGTATATGTCATGATTGTCTCTTAATGCTATGGTGAAAAATAAAAAAAATGGCTCAGTCTGCTTCTTAAATTAATTTATCGAGACGGTGTGGACAGGTTCTGCATAAATTCGTCTTTTTAAACAGCCTGTAAATATTGCCTAAACAGATTAGACAACAAGACCAGCAACCGTGGGCTCAATGCCCGTGTAGGTGTCCAATGTCTTCATCGCCATGTCTCTCCACTCGAGTCTGTTCCGAGTCGCATGCCCTAGCTTCGGAAGGTCTGCTCCACGCCACTCTTTAATATCATCCATCCACTCTCGATGTAGCCTTCCTCTTTTGTTGGTGTCCTTCATCATTCCAAAAATCTGGGTTTTGATCTTTCTGTCCTCATACGTTGATGGACAGGGAGTCAACTGCCAATGTAACGAAGAGGCATGACCGAATTGGGGTAGTTTTTAACCAACAAGGCGCACTGAGGAGCATGGTGCGCGGTCGCAGCACGCTAGTCATCCAGACGGTGGCCAATGTAAAGCGACGAACAGTAGCCTATTATGCCTACATAAGCTGAAGAATTCGGGCAGAGATGAAGGAATGTAGCCTACTAATATTATTGGAAAACTGAGAGTAAATTAACTAGCGGCAGTACGTACGAATCTGACGCGACTGACAATGTGATGTAAGTGCGATGATATCTCCGTGCGTGCGTGCGTGGGGACATATTTCATTTCATCATCGGAAATACATGTATGATTACAGAACATCATTATCGCATTTAAAAAAACAGTCAGTAAGTCTCCATTTTCAAAGATCTTAGGAAGCACTAGGCTAATTAAGACTGTATGCGACACGATGTATCTTGATCACCAAGGTTCCTACCGCGTTAAATGCCAGCCGTCTACACTGTACACTGACAGCCAATTGTATAATATGCCGATTGATTGAAGCGGTGAACGTGCATGGCTCATAACAAGTAAAAACCGTCGCTCTTCACATAACCTTCCGCTAGATGGCAATGTGCCGCATTTCTGACAACCACATGAACAACAACAACAACAACAGCCACAACAACAACAACGATAAAAATAATAATAATTATAATAATAATAATAATAATAATAATAATAATAATAATAAAAGGGCAAGTTTTTTTTCCAGGGCACCTTGTCTGGATTTCCCGGGGCCATGGACCGGCCACCCTAAACAAACTAAAATTTATATATAGTTGCTCTGAAATTATAATAATAATAATAATAATAATAATAATAATAATAATAATAATAATAATAATAATAATAATAATAATAATGTTCCAGATGTTTTTATCTTAGCATTAGGGTGTAAGTCCCTGAGAAATCATAAGTACCTCGGGGGAAAAAAAAATTATTATTAATAATAATTCCATTGCATTTCGTGGCACTTTCACTGCTGTTGCGGAGGACGAGGCCTGATTTTCTGAACACTCAAAAACAGCTCCAAGCATAATTTTTTGAAATCCCGAGGGATCCTAGGTACCTCGGGTAAAAATTTTTTTAAATAATAATAATAATAATGATGATGATGATGATGATAATAATAATAATAATAACAATAATTATAATAATCACTTATTAATAATAATAATAATTATAATAATCATTCTTATGTAGGCCTATTGCCTTTAGAATAGGCCTAGGGACACGCTTAATTTGTAATGAAGAAAGTTTGTTATTATCATAATAATGATAACAATAATTATTAATATTATTTTAAAAAATTAAAAAGTAAATAATAATAGCAGTAATAATAATAGTAACAGTAATGATAACAATAACAACGACATTATCTATTGCGCAGTATACATGTACACAGCCATGCATTACAAGGACGCCTCACATTCAATTAACAGCAGGATAGGTCTTACAAAAAAGTCCTGAGACCTGATTTTGAAGGAGTCAATTGAGTAAGCCATTCGCAGGGCGGGAGTAAGACTGTTTCAGGACAAGTTAGCGTACCAAACACGGCAATTAGGGGAGACGGGGCAGGTTGCAACATTTTTCACATTTTTGTGTGTCACATTTTTATCTCTAGAGCTATCTGCAAACAGTTTAGACCTGCTTTGTTTTGTCCAATGACACTATCAGGTATGTTTATCAATACTGGATAAATTTTTCGCTTTTAGTTTTAGAGCACTTAGAACATTTAAAACACTTAATAACACTCAGAGCCACAAAATAAATTCGAGTTGGCTTTCTCTGAACATTGCTTAGGACACTTAAAACAATTAGAGTCACTTTATGTTTTGATTAGAGCATAAATTGTTCAATTATAGACCTAAGCATTTTTCAAAAAGGGGGGATAGAATGGTTTTTCTTTCCGGATAGTCTAGACAGGTTAATTCCATCCATGGGATAGATTAATTCATCCCCCTCTCGGATAGCTTTCAGAGGGAATACTCTATTTCGTGACAGCAGATTAGCCTATGACGGGGAAAATGTCCTGTTGAAGAAACATTTGGCTTTGTCGTCGCCCTCCCAGGATATTTGCCATGCCGAGAATCTATTTGGGGCATAAATCGTTCTGCACTGGTCAATTCTATTCCTGCCATGGATATTAGGCTAGATGCAAAAATTGTCTGGCTTACGTCTGCACTGAAGCTCAAGAATTTATTAAATATTTCGTGTTATAGCTTTACCGAACTTGTAACTTAATTTACATAGGCCCTAATAGGATGTTGACATCTGTATTCTTGGACTCGAATAACTAAAGGCGAACGTTTGAAGTGTTAAAAAGAAGTGCCTGGGCGATCCTCTACTGCGGAAGTTGGGTTTTACAGTAGGGCTATGTGCTGACGAAATAAGTGGCAGGACGGCGTTCAGAGTTGAAAATAAGTGCCTGGTCGTCGTCCATGACCGTCCAACCACGCTTTAAGCCCTGCTAAAGGCTTTGTATGTTATTGGCATACAGTGCCTGATCGCTCAGTTTCTAAATGCTGCACAAATTTGACTTATGGTGTGGATATAAGCAGATGCCAGATCACGGATTAAGACCGTGAAGTGCACACTGCACACCATAATTCTAGCCGTTCAAGAAACCTTGACATGCCATGGTTGCACGTGTATCATGAACAAACGGAACCTTATAAATTTCAAGCTTACGCTGGAACCTGGGTCAGTATCTAGGACTATACAGTCTGGGTTAAACTGATCAGCCTTTGCTTTGAGTGTGTATGGCCTAGCCGACAGCTGGTTGATGTAAGTTATTTCACGAAAAAAGTTGAGTTCAATAGCCTATGAAACGCGCTTCGGATTCGGAGGGCTGTCTCGTTGAAATGAATGGTGCCGTTCTCTTATTAGTCGCACTCCTTGGTGCTTTCCAAGGTGCGATCGGAGTGCAGGCTGGATCGAACGACACTTCCGGATGGGAACTTCGACTGCTGGGAAATGCGATCGTCATCGGCAAGCTGGACCAACACATTGAGAGATTGGAGGAGAAACTGAAGACGAAACCAGTTGACGTTGAGACAGTCTACCGAAAAATAGCAAATAAAGTAAACAGATTGGAAGGTGACAATATTATTGTTTGCAACAATAAGAGCTAGAGTACTTTTCTGTGCACCCTATAAGTTTTTATTTAACGAAATACCAAAATTATTCAATGCGCGGAAGATCGAATGCTCAAGCCTACACAGCGAGGTCACCTTGCTTTGTCGAACCGGATACGATTAGTCAAAAGACTCAGTCTGTGATAAAATAAGGTGAAAATTTTCGCGTTGCTACAATAATCTAATATATACATTTCAGAATGTTTGTCATTCGGTGGCGATGTAATGTATGCGTATATGCCGGTCCCAAGAAGGGCTCTAAAACTTCTCTGTCCCAGAGTTTAGTACGATTCATCATTATTATTTCAGGGTGAAAATCTCCGTCAGGGAAGAAAATTTGGGTTGGGATTTCTGCTGCACCAGCACTCCCTAGCCAACTTAGCTATAATGAGTACACTGGGAAGATGAGAATTGGAGGACCCACCCTCATATGCCGAGGCTGAGCAAATGAAGTCTAATATCCAGTGTTAAAATGGTTTGGGTGAGCAGTGGGAACGCCGATTGGGTGAGCAGTCCATGGGAACGCAAAGTGGGCCAGCAGTGGGAACGCCGATTGGGTGAGCAGTGGGAACGCCGATTGATTGAGCAGTCCATGGGAACGCAAAGTGGGTGAGCAGTGGGAACGCCGATTTGGTGAGCAGTGGGAACGCCGATTGGGCGAGCAGTGGGAACGCCGATTGGGTGAGCAGTGGGAACGTCGACCGGGTGAGCAGTGGGAACGACGATTGAGTGAGCAGTTGGAACACCGATTGGGTGAGCAGTGGGAACGACGATTGTGTGAGCAGCGGGAACGACGATTGTGTGAGCAGCGGGAACGCCGATTGTGTGAGCAGTGGGAACGTCGATTGTGAGCAGTGGGGCCGCCAATTACAGAGCTACAAGCATGGTGAGCAGTAGGAACGCAAGCAACAAAATTACAGAGCGGAGGGAACGTCGTTCCCACGCGTTCCCACCCATGTTAAACCCTGCTAATATCTAGCCTTTAAATAATAATAATAATATCGATAATCAATTAAATGCTGTGACTTTCTTAATTCCGCAGGTTCATACATAGATCATGAACACTCATTTTCGCAACTCTGTATCTTCCAATGATTGCGTCTTATTACAGGCACAGGATGCTCCGATAACGAACTGCAGTGCGGAAGCATTGAGCGACAGTGCGTGTCGAAGCTACTCGTCTGTGACGGGGTCAAGGACTGTGTCAATGGCCATGACGAAGACAAAGACTATTGTGACGGTAATCTTAACCGATATCTACAATTTATGTTGCGCCGAAGTTTTATAGCTACTAGAAAATCTCATTTATACAGGTTTTAAAAATAGATCTATTGGTAGGTTAGTAAGGTCAATTTCTATTCCAGGTTAAGATCTATTGTTGAGAGTAATGAGTTACAGTAACTAATATGAGTAATTGATAAGAGTAATTATGTAATAGCAGATGGTAGAAGCAGGCCTAAATATTAAGGGTAAGCATAATTGATTCAAATATTAACTTGGTTTAACTTGAATTCTCTCACACAACTTCATGGTGTTCCGCTATTTATAAGCTTAACTTGATGCTGGTCACTTTCAATCTTTTGACCTTTCATGCATGGATTATCTTTGAGATCTGGTTTCCACTCCCTCATTCATTCACTCATTCATTTACTCGTTCATTCATTTATTCAGTCATCCAGAGAATTTATATAGCGCCTTTATTCGGAGACGAACCTTAAGTGAAATCGGTATACGCTCATGCACCATTGTTCAATCAGGTTAAAGAGATAAGCAGCTGTTTTATTTGAGGAGGTTCTCATGACGTCGCAAGAGGGATGCATAAGGCATTACGCATTTTATTTTGCTCATTTATCCCAGGTGTGCGATTTCAATCATGATTCAAGACTAGGGGCAGCCTATAGGCCTAGGCCCCTACTGCATTTTACTGGAAATGTCCTGTTATCGTTTTGACGTTTCACAATGTTAGCAGAATATTTGACTATGCTCCTTAAAAAAAACTACTCTAAAGCGCTCCCGACACGAGCGCGCCCAAAAACAGTTTTAAGTTGAGTAAGGCCCAAAAAAATAATGCCGTGTTTCCGGTAACAGAGCTAAAAAAAATTGGGTAGGTAGGTCGAAAAATATTTTTATTTTGGTATTTAAAATATTTTTATACAGTGACTATACGAAAAATTATACCGAAATACTCTTTTTTGCATATAGGTACACGCTGCAACAAAGTACGTGTTCTAAGCAAGTATAAACTGTCTATTTCCCTGTACCTAAAATTGCTCTAGAAAACAATTCTATTAATTTCATTTTGTTGACATCCTTTCTGGTAATATAAAGTGGGAAGGGAATGGGAAGATGAGCGAACAAAACATCACTGCTAGGGGTCGTTCCAGACTGATCGAGCCAGTGACTAGGTACACCTAGAGGTTGCTAGATTTATTTTCCCTAATCACCGTTAGAGGTGACTCAAGTGAGAATGATAAGGCTAGAGGTTTCTCAAGACTGGCAGCCAGGAAGTAGTTAGGCAGGCGTGAAACTCTAAGGCAATGTCAATGTAAATAAAAAAAATTACGCCAAATTTTCCGAGTCGCTGCAATAAAAGTGAGTCGGTTGGGTTACCGGGAACACAGCATTTTTTGCCTAAGATCCAACTCTATACGGAAGGCAATGTCACCGTATTATGTCAGAAAAAAATTTGGAGAAAACATTTTTTTTAATAAAAAACATTTTTTCACAAATTTTTTTAAATAAAATATTTTTACAAAATTATTTGAGTCGCGGCAACAAAAGAGGGTCGGTCGGGTTACCGGAAACACAACGATCCCAATAAACGATTGAATTTATTTGTTCAATTCCGTTTGTTTCAGTGTCAAAAGTCCACGCCGGTTTGACGTTCAGTGGTTGGTTCACGGAGGGAACGTGCATGGAAGGATCACGACGCAACCTCTACTTCTGCCGGATGAGGATTACGTCGATCAAGCGTAACCGCGCCTTTGGGTCCCTACTTCCGATGAAGATGAGCTCAACCTGTACGAAAACGGTGTTGGGTCTGTCGGAAGCGGAGCAGAAGCCTGAACAGACAAGGTACTCTGAAACCGGAAACTACCAGATAGCGAATCGCAGGTTTTACAGCGAGTCAGGAGAATACAACAGCATCTGTCACTTCCCGGATGACACGTTCAGTATCCTGCGATGCGAGACCTACATGGGGCTGGCGGATCGCTGCAGCACCGGAGAGGTTATGTACAGAGATGATTAGGGCGCTTTTGTCAGCGCTCGTGAATAAGCTGGTGCCCTGCGCACATGGCTTCCGAGTGGTCCTTTAGAAAACAGGAGATTAAGATTACTATTTAGTCACTTCAATGTGTCGCACAGCCTTGATTGACATTACTCACCAACGCTCGTGCTCTTCTCTTACCGATGCAACTTGTCTGGTATAATTATTTTTTAGTGACTTCCTGAACTGTCCATTAGCCTATATAAGTGGAATTTGTACGTGTATATGCACATTCGTGACATACACAGAATTAGGCTTTAGCCTTTACAATCCTCATATCTACAGTAAAAATTTACATCTCTTGCAAACCTGTTAGTTTTGGGCCGTCTCGATCACTGTAGTTCGCTTGTTGTTGGGATTGTAATCAAGCATGATGTAATTCTAAATCGCTTGGAACTCTGTGATTGATTTATTATGGTATCGATCGGTCATTTGTGATAGGATTCTGTTGACCACCAGACCTGTTACAGTATGTCATGTCTCTTTATGCTGTGGTGACAAATAAAAAATGGCTCGGCTTCTGCTAAATGAATTTTGTTGAGACGGTGTGGAAAGGTTCTGCATAAATTCGTCTTTTTAAACAGCCTGTAAATGTTGCCTAAACAGATTAGACAACAAGACCAACAACCGTGGGCTCAATTTCCGTGTACAAAACTGTACATGTACATGTAGGTGTCCGATATCTTCTTCGCAATGACTCTCCACTCGAGTCTGTTCCGAGTCGCATGCCTCAGCTTCTAGAGATCTGCTCCACAACACTCTTTAATATCATCCATCGACTCTCGATGCGGCATTCCTCTTTTGTTGCTGTCCTTCATCATTGCAAAAATCAGGGTTTTGATCTTTCTGTCCTCATACGTTGACTGACAGGGAGCCAACGTAGGGCCTCTGCCATGTAAGGAAGAGACACGAGCGAGAACGAGCCGGTTACTTACTGAATATTTCCTGATACACTTACAGCAGAAACTTTAGCTTAAGAGGCTGATAAGGTGCTTTTCAAAGCTGTTCAGGGAAATGAACTTCATGTCCTCCGTAACCTCTTTCCACTACAACGTGATCCATTATATAACTTTAGAGAAAGGGCTCACAATTTCATCCTCCTCAATAAAGACTCGTTAAACTTTATCCCAAGAATGTTATTCAAAAACATGTACTGACTATTTGACCATAAGCTTTAAGCAGCCATACTGTTAATGTAAACCTACAGCGTTCTGTCTGTTGTTTATTGAATTAAACGAATATACAATTATACATATATGACCGATTTTGGGTATTTTTTTAACCAACAAGGCGCACTGAGGAGCATGGTGCGTGGTCGCGGCGCCCAGCCATCCAGACGGCACGTGGCCAATGTAAAGCGACGAGCAGTATATAGGCTGAACAAGTCGGGCAGAGATGAAGGAATGTACTAGAGTATACGCCTAATATTATTGGAAAACCGGGAGCAAATTAACCAGCAGTACGCATAGGCGTAGGGGACATTGGGGGAGGGCGCAAAGATTTGAATTTTGCCCGAAAGTATACTTTACATTTTTTGGCGGACCGCGATCGAGTCGCCGACATTTTTCATCGACCAAATTTCAAATTTTTTCTGATGACCTTTATTTAGTCATTTCGTACAAATCCCTGTCTGCCCGAAAAAACGGTTTGTCCGCCCATGCGTTTCTTGCCCGAAAAACGCATTTGCCCGAAATTTGGGGGCATTTGCCCTCCCTCTGGACCCCCGCCTCCTACGCCTATGGCAGTACGTATGAAGCTGACGCGACTGATAATGGCTGTCACGGCTAAGTTGATGTAGGTGCGATGACATCTGCGTGCGTGCGTGCCTGCCTGCGTGCGTGCGTGCGTGGGGACAGATTACATTTCATCATCGGAAATAATTACAGAACATCATTATCACATTTAAAAAACAGTCAGTAAGTCTCCTATTTTCAAATATTATCTTAGGAAGCACAAATTAAGACTGTATATTATATATGACACGATGTATCTTAATCACCAAGGTTCCTACCGCGTTAAATGCCAGCCGTCTACACTGACATCCAATATTGTATTTAGCTTAATATGTCGATTTATTGAAACGCTGAGCGTGCAATGCATGGCTCGTTCGTCGTTATCAGAAAATACCGTCGCTCTTCACATACCTTCCGCTAGATGGCACTATGTCGCATTTTTGGCAACCACATAAATAATAATAATAATAATAATAATAATAATAATAATAATAATAATAATAATAATAATCATAATCATAATCATAATCATAATCATAATCGTGATGATAATAATTGTTCTAATAATTTACTAATAATTATAATAATAATTATAATAATCATTCTTCGGTATTGCCTTTTAGAATAGGGACGCTGCGACGCACCTATTTTGTAATGAAGAAAGTTTGTTATTATCATAATAACGATGATAATAATAATTATTATTATTGAAAAAATTGAATAATAATAGTAGGCCTATACATTATGGTAATGACAACAATAACAATGACATTATCTATTGCGCCATATAGGCCTACATGTACACACTACACAGCCATGCATTACAGTGACGCCTCACTTTCAACTAACAGCAGGATAGGTCTTACAAAAAATAAGCCCTGAGACATGATTTGAAGGAGTCAACTGAGTCAGCCGTTCGCAGGGCAGGAGTAAGACTGTTCCAGTACAAGTTAGCGTACCAAACACGGCAATTAGGCTACACAGAGGTGTAATATCTTGTGCACTGTTAGATCTTTGATTAATTTCAATTGTTTAAGCACCGTATGTCCGAAACTTCAATAATATATGTTTGTGGGAATCGCTTTCCCGAGAAATATACAATTCCTTGGGAAGCTCGATCAGAGCCGATCTAGTCGTCCGAACAACGGCCATCAACCTATCGACGATTAAACCGGACTTGCTGTGAAATCGGATTTCAATTTAGTTTTATGGCAGTTCCGAAGACGAATCTTTGTTAGAGACGATGGTTAAGGCAAAGATACATCGGTGACCGGTTCACATCTGCATGGGGAATAAATGTCAGATAACAGAACACATTGCTGTGTGCCCCTGCGATAGTCACTGCCATAGGCGTAGGGGACATTTCAGCAGTGGGGAGGGGCAAAATTTTTACTTTTGCCCGAAAACATAAACCCGAAATAATTGACGTCGTGCACACATAGCCACCTCTGTTCTTGCACCCATACCCGGGGACAAGGGCCAGAGGGGCAAATATCCTGGGGCCCTGCCATAATTATTATTAGGACCAGGCTGCATGGGTAATTTTAGGTAGGCCTATATATGCAAATTTACTATGTAGTCTATGTATAATATTTCTGACACATAACCAGTTCAAACTTCACACTAGCAACTGATTAAGTTCATAATTGTATATTGTTTTGCATTGTATCGTATTTAATCATCTACAAAACGCCTCTAATAGGGTGAACCGTTCAGAGGCACTCCTAGTAGGCAAGACCATCACGAAGAGGAGAGTAGGAAGAAGATAGACTGCCGGAGAAAGTGTAGTGCGAACGCAAGGAGAAAGCTCATTTTAAAACAGAAGGACCAATTGAAGCAAATGATCAAGACTGAGCCATAGCAGTTCTGGAAGGAGGAAGCATCTGTTGGATGCACGAAGTGGACGGTTGGAAGAAGCTGAGTGAGACCTTAGTATAACGTCGGTCAGATATTTTTTGCAAAACCGAGATGAGCCTTGAAGGTCAGAGTGATGAACTTAGATTGTGTGTGAGCACGGAGAAGCACGGAGAGGAACGACTTAGAAGACAAACTACGAGGAATACCTTGCAGATGGTCAGGCAGGGTTTAGAAGGGACAGAAGCACGGTACAGCAGATTTTAGCGTTACGGCTGATAGGAGAAAAGGCTAGAAGAAAAAAATAAAAAGATCTACAACTGCTTCATAGACTTCAAGAAGGCGTTCGACAGCATTGATCAGAGGGTAACGTGGGCAGTTTTGGAGTCATATGGGGTGGATTGCAAATTGACTCATCTCTTGAAAGAAATAAACAGCAATGCAAAGGCAGCAGTCAGAGTATGTGGAGACACTGGACCCTGGTTTAACACTAGCAGAGGCACAAGACAAGGTGACCCAATATCACCAAATACCTTCATCACACACTTGGAAAGGTTAATGGACAAAATCAGGGAAAATGACGGTGTAATGATTAGTGGCGAGAATATCAACAATCTATGCTTTGCCGATGAGATCGACTTGATTGGAGAAGACGAACAACGAGTGGAACACACAGTGCAGACGTTGAATGAAGAAGGAAAGAGATATGGGCTCACGATGAATTTTGATAAGACAAAAACAATGGTATTCGGCGACAGGGATCTAACAAAGCAGATGGTTGTAGACGGAATCCAATTAGAGAACGTGGACAGGTTCACATACCTCGGTTGCAACATGACGCATGATCTTGATTGTAGGCAGGAAGTAATGGTCAGAATTGCAAAGGCGACGGCAGCACTAAAAACTTTGGACAAGATCTGGAAAAGCAAAGCCATAAAGCAGGAAACTAAGCTGAGTGTGCTAAGAACTTGCGTCTTCAGCAGCATACTATATGGATGCGAGGCTTGGGTAATAACAAAAGATATCGAGAAAAGAATATTGGCTTTTGAAAAGAAATGCTATAGGAGGATTTTGGGAATAGTGTGGACACAGTAAGTAACTAACGTAGAACTGTACAATCGCATACACCTCAAGGAAAACGTGATGCAGAGTATAATCCGTAGGAAACTGGGTCTGTTCGGTCACATATGCCGAATGAGCAATGACAGGAAAATAAAGACATTGGTGTTTGGAATGATGGACGGACAAAACAAAAGAGGGCGACCTCATAGAGAATGGGCGGATGATTTAACAGACTGGTGCGGAACATCACTGCAGAAGCTGAGCCACATCGCACTGGAAAGAGAACAATGGAAGAATATGGTTAAAATGGCGTCAGACTCCTACGGGCGTTGAGCCCACGGTTCATGATGATGATGACGGAGAGGAAGCCAGTGGGTAAGGACAGAACGGCGAAAGATACTGAGACACCTTAAATAAAAATAAGAGAAACATGTGCTTTTGGAAATGTGCTCACTGACTGCTCAGCTAAGGTATACCCGTTGAGCAGAACGAGATCTGCACGTTCAATGCTGATGATCGCAAGATTATCATGTCTATTTTGCCTCATGAACAGGGTTAGAAGAAATTTCGATGTCATTCAGGCAGTGAATTTCGTTATCTGTGGCACCCTGGCTTGAATGCTGCAAATTTCCCCAAATGTCACGAATAGTCGCAATATTCGGGCAAATTTCGGCTCGTGAATTTGACGCGATTCTCGCCATTATTTGCAATAATATGCTACCGTCAATTATTCTGAACTTTTTCGGGAATTTCTGCTGTCCACGGTTGTTGTGAGCTAGTATTTAACTCGATTCGGGCATGTTGGAACTGGGAAATAATGTGGTATATATATATTCGTTTAATCAGAAATCAGGTTGACAAGCCGCAACACAGTTACAAGGTGAACAGAAAAATAGTTATATATGAAAAATAAAATTTAAAAAAAATGTTTGTACATTGTTCAGGAGTTGCATTATTTATTAATTTTAAACTAATCTCTTATTTTTATCATTTGCTTTAAGCTATTGTAAAGTACTCTAGGTATGAAGTTCTTATCATCTTTAGTTGGCAATTCAAAATTATGGTATACCAATGAACTTTGAACTTCAAGAAGTTTGGCTAATATTAGTTCGGGTCTACTTGCCCGAAAAAACAGACTTATTTATTTATTTATTTATTTATTTTTTCCTCAACCAAAACAACAAACAAACATATAATACAATTATGGCATTGAATAATACATTAACATAATTTGGTGAAGAAGGGGAGACCCAGAAGGGATGTAAAATCCCGCTAATAGGGCCACCCATAATTCATGTAAAATATAAAAGAAAAAACATGACAGAACATTCAATTGTAGGAATAAAAAAATGATGAGGAAGAGAGAAAAACAAATTAAGCAATCGACATTTCTGTATATAACGAGAAAAACAACTCTTAACTAATGACTTAACTAAAGACTTAACTAAGGGCTTGGCAAAACCACTGAGCAGAAACCTTAACCATTACATATCAGGAAGTGTTTTAAGTAGATAAAGGCGAAGTTTATGCTTAAATAATCTTGTGTTAGGTAGGGAATGAAGATGTGTAGGGAGAGAGTTCCAACATTGGGAGCCAGTATATTGTATAGAGAATCGACGAGTATTATTATGTGCGTAGGGAAGGTCATAAACAGTTAATTTTCTAGTTGAATAAGAGTGGCGATCAGAGGTAAGGTTAAAGAAATCATTAAATACAAGTGGTAATAGGCCATGGTTATAACGGTACATAAACTCTCCTATTTGCAAGTGCCTAATTTGATCGATCTTTAATAATCCAAATTCCTTGAAATACAGAGCGGTGTAGGCTCGGCGAGGAATATTAGCTATAAAACGGATTGCATATTTTTGAAGGGTGACTAGTCTGATAAAATTAGATTTGTAAGTAGACGTCCAAATTAAATTACAGTAGCCTAGGTTAAATAAGGATAAATAAGAGAATAGTATAGCATAGACCGGATAGAGACAGGAATCAGTTTAGATGAGCGAAATAGCACACCAACAGTCTTAGCAATTTTGCTAGAGATATTATTGATGTGTTCCTTCCAATTTAGATGCTGGTCAATGTATACGCCCAAAAATTTTGTGGATGTTACTTGGGTGATAGGAGTCCCTTCAATAAGTAGAATAGGAAGTTCATTGGGATATTTTTTCTTATGGGATCTGAAGAGGATGTAGTTGGTTTTATCCAAATTTAGAGTAAGTTTATTTGATCGAAACCAATCAACGACTCGGTGAAGCTCAGAATTAACAGTGTCGAATAGGGTATCAATAGATTTATCAGAATGAAATAAGTTAGAATCATCAGCAAATAGTACAAAATACATAGAAGGCGATACATTAGGTAAATCATTAATATAGATTAAAAATAAAAGAGGTCCAAGATTAGATCCTTGAGGGACACCGTGAGAAATGAGTTGTAGATCAGAAGTGCAATTGTTAACAGAAACCAGTTGAAAACGATTTTCAAGATAGCTAACAAACCAATGTAATTGTGTCCCTCTAATTCCATAGTTATAAAGTTTTTTGATCAAAATATGATGATTTACAGAATCAAAGGCTTTAGCTACATCAAGGAAGTATTCGTTATTTTCAATTGCATTAGAGATTTTGTCTTGTATGCTTAGAAGGGGCATGTAGGTAGAATGACCCTATTGGAATCCATGCTGAGACTGTTGGGGGGGCATTTGCCCGTCTCCTACACCTATGGTCACTGCCCACTCGAGTCGGACTCAAATAGACCAACTCGAGTGAGCGGATAAACTATCGCACAGAGCGGTGGTTTACACCGTGGCTACAGAACGTTCTCTGTATAGCGCTGGGGATTTCTCGTAAGTAAAAGATGCAAAACTATGGTGGACTCACATTTGCAATGTGCAGCATGACACATTAAAGCTGTCTACTATTAGACAGATTTCAGACAGTGACGGTTGTCTACGTTTTGCTTTCTATCGATTAAAAATGTCGTAAGATATACATGTAGGGTCTATACAACAGAGCTCTGCGCCGACTTGAAAGTGTCGACGGCGGCGCGCCGGTCATTTTTGGTCGGCGGCGGCGGCGGCGCGCCGACCAACAAAAATCGGCGACCGCGCCCTCGAAAAGTCGGCGGTGCGGCGTCGTTTGATTAGCGCTCCATAGTTATTTTAAAAGTTGTCACACAAGCAACCTATGTTTTAAAGAGACGCGTGTTGAGCAACTTCTTTTTGGCAATTAGTGGTCTTAAATTAATATTCATGAAAAACAATAATTATTCTTAGAATAGGCGTTCAATTAGATAATGTAATTCAGCAAAGGTTTGAGTATCAAACTCGTAAAAATGTATGTTTATGGGATGCAATCGTAATAATCGAGAATGGCAAAAGTGGCCAGAAGCAGGACGCGGCCAGAATTAGGCACTTTTACGGTTTTACCCTAACATCCTCTACTCAGTCTGGTCCTACTGGTAGAACGAATGGATGCGGTCTAGGACGTAAGTTATAAGTGGTTTTCGCTAGAGGTGGCCCAGGTGGGGGAAGCTTCTCATGAGGTTGTGTTTGGCATTTAGGATTAAATCTCGAAACAGTTCGGCATTTGCAGCTCCATCAGTTAATTTCTCCATGTTCCAAAACTTCGCGGAAAGTAATTCAAATCGTCGCACCAGTTTCAACATTCGTTCTAGTTTAGTTCTGTCATCGCTTATGCAGCTGTAGTCTTTCCAATTGATTGGACTCCAAAGTTTCTTCATATATGGTCTGTCTTACCAAGTCGGGTCCTTATCATTTTTGAGAACTTCTGAAAATAGACTTGTGCATTGGAACACTAGGCTACGTTCTTGAACCGAATAGTTTATCCATTTTGCCAAACAATGGCTATGACCATTTGACCTAACTGGCTGAATGTAGGCCTAGCTGTAGGCCTGCACATGTAGGATATGGCATTCTATCTTGGCACCGCGTGCAGACCTGGCATATATCATTGAGCTAAACAGCTTACGACGTCTTAACAATGGAGTACGATAGGTCTTCGAAACCAAAACAATATATCGGTTTCTGTAACGTGACATTCCCTTGTATTCGTTTGGTTCGTCGTTTGGACTCTGTCCTACCAATGGTTGTATTGACCAGGCTCTCAAAATCCTCTGCCGACGTTGCTGCAGACACTATTCTTTCGCATACGGCCAGACGTAATTTGATAGCGAAATTTTTATAGCGCCTCTATATCGCTTTACACAATGCACCGACAGGTCGTCGCTTCTAAATGAGAGTGCATTCCAAAGTGATCCTTGGGACGAAACCATTTGTTTTCCCAAAGAGGTCATGGTCATAGACCGGAAAGCTATCCAACGGACCTGGACAGACAGTTCGAAACATACGTTCGCTTTTACAGAAGTCTCGTTAAACTATGCTACAGTTTATTGTATGTTAGGCATTTGTAGTGAGTTTGGAATAGTCTTGTCTTCTTAAAAGTAGGCTACCACTGAAGCAGTGACCATGTCACGAAATAGAGTATCCATGTATTAATCGTATCCCCAGAATGGAAGAAAAGTCAAAAAAGCCACTTCCGCGTGTATTTCTTTTTACAAATTAATTTTCATCTGATTTCTTTTGAACAATGACACTAACAGGTATGTTTTGTCCTGCTGGATAAATTTGTTGCTTTTGATTTTAGAACACTTAGAACATTTAAAACACTTAATAACACTCAGAGTCACAAAATAAATTCAAGTTGACTTTCACTGAACATTGCTTAGAACACTTAAAACAATAAGAATCACTTTACATTTTGATTAGAGCATAAATTGTTCAATAATAGACCTACGCATTTAAAAAAAAGGGATAGAATGGTTTATCCCTCCGGATAGTCTAGACAGGTTAATTCCATCCATGGGATAGATTAATTCATCCCCCTCCCGGATAGCTTTCATGGAAGATACTCTATTTCGTGACAACGGCGCTACAGCAGATTAGCCTATGAGGGGGATGTGCTCCTCCCCATCAGAAACTTTTTGAATTTCCACATTGCAATGGCAGCATTTTAAGGTGTCATCTTAACAAAATAGCTGTATTTTTTCAGTGCCCCATCAGAAACTTTTTGAATTTCCACATTGTAATTGCAGCCTTTTAAAGTGCCATCTTAACAAAATAGCTGTAGCCTACTTTTTCAGTACCCCATCAGAAACTTTTTGAATTTCCACATTTTAAGGCTGCATCTTAACAAAATAGCTGTACTTTTTCAGTGCCCCATCAGAAACTTTTTGAATTTCCACATTGTAATTGCAGCATTTTAAGGTGCCATCTTAACAAAATAGCTGTAGCCTACTTTTTCAGTGCCCCATCAGAAACTTTTTGAATTTCCACATTGCAGTGGCAGCATTTTAAGGTGTCATCTTAACAAAACAACTGTACTTTTTCAGTGCCCCATCATAAACTTTTTGAATTTTCACATTTCAATGGCAGCATTTTAAGGTGTCATCTTTAAAAAGCTGTACTTTTTCAGTGCTTATAAGAGTGGCCTTGGACTTGAATAAATATAATATGCAATACTTTAAAAATATTTTTGTGGGAGCTTCCACACTGTAATGGTACCCTTTCAAGATGCCATTTTAGCAAAACAACTCCATTATTTCAGTTCTGATAATAAGTGTTTTAGGATTTCAATATACACCGTGATTCAAAAAAAGTAAGCCAAATTATTTTTCATATATATCCTATGCCTGATGACATATCACGCCAAAATTTTTCATATATTTAGAGAATTGGACCAAGAATATGATTCCAAGATTTCATGAGATAAAGTTGAACGGATAAAAATATATGTATCTTTCAACTTCACATGCAGAAATCTCGGTTTACAAGCAATTTTCTGTTAGATTCCATAAAATGTGAGTCAAACGTTTTCCGTATCTTTCTGGCCTGATAACTAATCATAGCAAAATTTTCCCAATATTTAGAGAATTGAATCAAGAATGGGATTCCAAAATATCAAGTCATAAATTTGAACGGATAGAAAGATATGAATATTTCAACTTCATCTTCCGAAACTTCAGTTTTCAGCAAGTCTGTTATGGTGTTCTTTGCGGCTTCGACGCTTGGTAGTTCCCAATTTTGGTCTTCAGTGATCCTGGAGTAAAAATTATTGAATCCTATTATGGCGACGTTCTGCTGTCACAACATCCTCTATCTGTAATCAGAAATCTAGCCCCCAGAAGGCTGGTTTTTTTTCAACAGGACAGTGCTCCAGTCCACAGAGCCAAGGAAACCATTGAAATGCTGACAAGAAAGACGCCAGTCTTCATTTCTCTCACATTATGGCCTCCGAACAGCCCAGATTTGAATCCTGTCGACCATAAAGTGTGGAGTTTGATGCAAGACCGAGTAGACAACAATCCATGGTATAAATTATCTGAAGTATAGCGCTTGATGGAAGTGTGGGATGACCTGGACCAGCGGATAATCGACGATACTGTTGCTCAATGGCGCCAGCGCCTCCAGGCTTGCTTGCAAGCAGGAGGAGGACATTTTGAGCATCTTATTTAATTAAATAATCAAACCAAACTGTGGGAATCATGTTGTTATTCAATTCTCTACATATCTGGAAAAATTTAGCATGATTAGTCATCAGTCATTAAAGATATAAGAAAAACAATTTGACTTACATTTTATTGAATCTAACAGAAAATTGCTTGTAAACTGAAATTTCGGCATATGAAGTTGAAAGATACATATCTTTTTATCCGTTCAACTTTATCTCATGAAATTTTGGAATCATATTCTTGGTCCAATTATCTAAATAGTTGGAAAATTTTAGCGTGATATGTTATCAGGCATTGGAGATATATGAAAAATAATTTGGCTTACTTTTTTTTGAATCACGGTGTATATTATTTTATTATAATCACAATAAAATATCTTTATGTATCGATTTCAGCAGCTCAGTTCTGTTGTTGGGTTATTCTAATGAATAACTGCAGACGTGATTATATAAGCTGACTTTTAAGCACTATAATCAGCTTATCTCCGTTTCCCAATACGGTCCTGAATTACTGACCAAGATACACATTCCGAAATCATTTGGTACACAAATCAAGGATAGCACTGAAAAGAAGCCATTCAGTTGTACAAAAATAGTATTTGTACAAAAATTGACAGTAAGTTATACTCATTTTAGCCGGATTGTGTCATATATTATAATAGTAGATATTACTATAACCATATAATAGAAAATAATATTGCGGTATATTATTATAACAGTTCATGTAATGCGATGATGTAAACAGCAACTAAAAACTATTATCATTTTGACGAATTTTTCTGAAGGGATGTCATCTCTGTTTTTAGCTAGAAAAAGGTGTTTATACAAATATATACAGTAAGTTATGCTCATTGCAACATATATTATAGCAGTAAATAATGTCATTATAATCATATAATAGTAAATAATATCACGGTATATCATGGTATATTGTAACACTTCATGTAAAACAATGATGAAAACAGTAACTAAAAAATATCATGTTGTGAAATTTTTCTGGGGCGGGGGAATGTGTCAATCCTGGGGAGCTTCCACCCCCAGAGACGTCTAGATTAAACACTGGCCTGTACGCTCCTTTATTGCGAAAGTTGGGTGTCACAGTATATGTGCTGGCGAAATAAGAGGCAAGACGGCGTTCAGATCTGAAAATAAGTGCCTGGTCGTCGTCCATGACCGTCCAGCCACGCTTTGAGCCCTGCTAAAGGCTTTGTATGTTAATGGCATACAGTGCCTGATCGCTCAGTTTCTAAATGCTGCACAAATTTGACTTATGGATATAAGCAGATGCCAGATCATGGATTAAGGCCGTGAAGTGCACACTGCGCACCATAATTTTAGCCGTTCAAGAAACCTTGACATGCCATGGCTGCTTGTTTGTATTTGCTTGTATGCGCACTTGTTATAGCGCCTCTTCCATCTCTCAACCGCTACTCAGAGGCTCTCCCGACTACAGCGCGGACACTGCATCGGAGTTTCACGCCGAAGCGCTGAGCAATTGCGAGTGAAGGACTTGCCCAAGGTCCCTACGCGGCGACACGAGGTGGATTCGAAACTCGAACCTTCCGGCTTCAAGGCAACGACGCCACCACCGCGCCCCACAAGTGTATGTGTATCATGAACAAACGGAACCTTATAAATTTCAAGCTTACGTTGGAACCTGGGGTCAGTATCTAGAACTGCAATCTGGGTCAAACTGATAGCCTTTGCCTTGAGTCTGTAGGCAATAGGACCCAACCGCCAGCTGGTCGATGCAGGCAATTTCACGAAAAATCGTTGTATATAGTTCAGTGGCCTATGAAACGCGCATCGGATTCGCAGGGCTATATCGGTGAAATGAATGGTGCCGTTCTCTTATTAGTCGCACTCCTTGGTGCTTTCCAAGGTGCGATCGGAGTGCAGGCTGGATCGAACGAAACATCCCGATGGGAACTTCGACTGCTGGGAAATGCGATCGTCATCGGCAAGCTGGACCAACTCATTGAGAGATTGGAGGAGAAACTGAAGACGAAACCAGTTGACGTTGAGACAGTCTACCGAAAAATAGCAAATAAAGTAAACAGATTGGAAGGTGACAAAAATTGTTTACAACAATAAGAGCTAGAGTACTTTTTCTATAAGTTTTTATTTACCGAAATACCAAAATTATTCAATGCGCGAAAGATCGAATGCTTAGGCCTATACCTGCACAGCGAGGTCACTTTGCTTTGTGGAACAGACACGATTAATCAAAGGACTCAGACTGTGATAAAAAATAAGGTGAACATTTTCACGTTGGTACAATAATCTAATATACATTTCAGAATGTTTGTCATTCTGTGGCGATTTATGTATACGTAGGTCCATATGTTTGTCCCAAGAAAGGCTCTGAAACTTCTGTGTCCCAAAAAAGGTTCTGAATCTGTAGGATTTCTCTGTTCCAAGAAAGGCTCTGAAACCGTAGGATTTCGCGCGACAAATTAGAAAAAAATCAATCTTCTGAAAATTTGCAGGCCAATGTAACTATTTTCAGCTCTAAATTCGCTCTAAAACTAGAGATTTCAAAGTCGGCCAGTGATTCCTAACTTCGTTAGCGAATTCCTATGAGACCTGTAGAATCTATATTGAAAATTCACTCGCTGCACCGATATCGGAGTCATGCTCACGGTACTCTAAGTCTTAAAAGAAGCATGACTCTGACATCGGTGCAACAAGTCAAGTATGGATGTAGAGTTTAGTACGAATCACGACCACTTATTTTCTCTCTGTAGCTTCCAATGATTGCGTCTTATTACAGGCACAGGATGCTCCGACAACGAACTCCAGTGCGGAAGCATCGAGCGACAATGCGTATCGAAGCTACTCATCTGTGACGGGGTCAAGGACTGTGTCAACGGACATGACGAAGACAAAGACTATTGTGACGGTAATCTTAACTGAAATCTAGAATTTATGTAGCGCCGAAGTTTTATAGCTACTAGAAAAGCTCATATACAGGTTTTTAAAATAGATCTATTGGAAGGTTACTAAGGTGAATTCTTTTTCAGGTTAAGATCTATTGTTGAAAGTAATGAGTAACGGTAAGTTGTATGAGTAATTGGCAAGAGTAATTATGTAATAGCAGATGGTAAGAGCAGGCCTAAATCTTAGGGTAAACATAATTGATTCAAGTATTAACTTGGTTGAACTTGAATTCTCTCCCACAACTTCTTGATGCTCCGCTCTTTATAAGCTTAACTTGATGCTGGTCACTTTCAATCTTTTTATCTTTCAACATGCATGGATTCTTCTTGAGATCTGGTTTCCACTTCCTCATTCATTCACTCACTCACTCCATTCACTCACTCCTTCATTCATTCACTCGTTCATTCATTCATTCATTCATTTATTTCGAGAATTTATATAGCGCCTCTATTCGGAGACGAACCTTAAGTGAAACCGGTAGCTGACCAATGTTCATTCATGTTAAAGAGATAAGCAGCTGTTTATTAGAGGAGGCTTTCAAGACGACGCAAGAGGGACGAACAATAGCATCAGGCTTTACGCATTTTATTTTGCTCATTTATCCTAGATGTATAATTTCAATCACGATTCAAGACTTGGGGTAACCTATGGGGTTAGGCCCCATTTATCCCAGGTGTATGATTTCAATCACGATTCAAGACTAGGGGTAGCCTATAGGTCTAGCCCCAATTAATCCAGGTGTATGATCTCAATCATGATTCAAGACTAGGGGCAGTAGAGGAAAAGTCCAGTTACACAATGTTAGCAGACTATCTGACTATGCTTGGTCGCAGTGCTTAAAGTTTAAAAAAGTGCCTGCACGCCTCACCTTTTCAGGTGTGCAAGACGGCATAGAGATTTGAAAATGAGTGACTGGACGCCGTCCATGACCATTGACCGTCTATCCATACTATAAGCCCTGCTTGGTGGCAATGATGATGATTTAAGCAATTTCACTGACACTCTGAATTACCATATTATTCATTCGTTATTCTTTCATTCAAGAATTTCTGTGGGCCTCTTTAAGAGGGCTACTCGGAAGCGCTCCCGATTCTAGCATGTCAAAAAGTATGATTTTGAGTTAAATAAAGTGTTTCGTCGTCATCAAATCTTCAGGTAACACTCCAAATCGACAGCTTGCCTGCACTTCTGACCTGGATCTGTATTGATAATTTCCGCGCATGTGTGAAATGAGTAGACTTCACTGCGTCGTAAGTTAAACTGGCCGATTCTGAATACTAATAATATTTTCCTTTTTAAAACAATCCGATTGACAGACCGCGACCGGTTAGAGTGTACATTTATGCAATTTAAACAATTCACAAGAACGAAAATTATTGATCATATATACAGAACAGAAGACATAGATCTTAACTAATATATAGCAGAACAGACACCCGCAATACAGTAATAGCAGACTATACAAAGCATTTTCACCCTACATGTACGTGGCGCGAACTCGTTACCTCTCGCTCTCCATGTCAACGTGTTATCAAATTAGCTACCGGTTCCCACAATAATTATTTACTTGTTCAGTTCCGTTTGTTTTCAGTGTCCAAAGTCCACGCCGGTCTGACGTTCAGTGGTTGGTTCAGGGAAGGAACGTGCATTCAAGGATCACGGCGCAACCTCTACTTCTGCCGGATGAGGATTACATCGATCAAACGTAACCGCGCCTTTGGGTCTCTACTTCCGATGAAGATGACGTCAACCTGCACGAAGACGGTGATGGGTCTGTCGGAAGCAGAGCAGAAGCCTGAACAGACAAGGTACTCTATCACCGGAAACTACCAGATCGCGAATCGCAGGTTTTTCAGCGAGTCAGGGGGATACAGCAGCGATTGTCACTTCCCGGATGACACGTTCAGTGTCCTGCGATGCGATACCTACATCGGTCTGACGTATCGCTGCAACACCGGAGCGGTTACTTACAGAGATGATTAGGGCGCTTTTACCAGCGCTTGTGAATAAGATGGTGCCCTGCAGCGTACATGGCTTCCGAGTGGTCCTTTAGAAATCAGGAGATTAAAATTACTATTTAGTCACTTCAATGTGTCGCACAGCCTTGATTGACATTACTCACCAACACTCGTGGTCCTCTCTTGCTGATCAAGTAGGCCCTATAATTATTTTTCAGTGACTTCATAAATTGCCCATTAGCCTATAATTATAAGTGGAATTTGTACGTATATTTGCACATTCGGGACATACACAGAATTAGGCTTTAGCCTTTACTGTCCTCATATCTACAATATATCTCTTGCAAACCTATTAGTATTAAGCTTCTCGATCACTGTAGTTCGCTTGTTGTTGGCATTGTAAGTCAAGCCTGATGACATTCTAAATCGCTTGGAACTCTTTGATTGATTTATTATGGTATCAATCGGTCATATTGATAGGATTCTGTTGACCACCAGGCCTGCTACAGTATGTCATGTCTCTTTATGTTATGGTGAAAAATTTAAAAAAAATGGCTCAGTCTGTTGTTATAAGAATTTTACCGAGACGGTGTGGAAAGGTTCTGCAAAAATTCGTCCTTTTAAACAGCCTGTAAATATTGCCTAAACAGATTAGCCAACAAGACCAACATACATGTAGCCTTCCACTTTTGTTGGTGTCCTTCATCATTCCAAAAATCAGGGTTTTGATCTTTCTGTCCTCATACGTTGGCGGACAGGGAGCCAACGTAGGACCCCTGCCATATAACGAAGAGACATGACCGAATTTGGGTATTTCTTAACCAACAAGGCGCTCTGAAGAGCATGGTATGCGATCGCGCCGCGCCAGTCATCCAGACGGTGGCTAGCCAATGTAAAGCGACGAGCAGTAGGCTGAACAAGTCGGGGCAGAGATGAAGGAATGTACTAGAGTAGGCCTAATATTATTGGAAAACTGGGAGTAAATTAACTACGGGCAGTAGGCCTACGTACGAAGCTGACGCGACTGATAATGGCTGTCGCGGCTAAGGTGATGTAAATGCGATGATAGCTGCGTGCGTGCGTGGGGACATTACATTTCATCATCGGAAATGATTACAGAACATCATTATCACATTTAAAAAATAAATTAAAATAAAAAGTGTTGTTTAATAGCTATTACATTGGCGACGAGGATGGGATTCTCTCGTCGTCAATGTAATAGCTATTAAACAACACTTTTTATTGTCCAACATACCGCAATCGCCATTCATCTTGTCCCGCAAATCCCGTTCTACTCTCGATCCATAACTGTTTATATAGCGCACTATTGCATATGTTTATATCGCGCTATTACAATAATAATAACCACATTGATGATAATTTTAATAATAATTTACTAATAATCATAATAATAATTATAATAATCATTCTTCGGAATTGCCTTTAGAATAGGGACACGCCTATTTTGTAATGAAGTAAATTTGTTATTATCATAATAACGAACATAATAGCCAACCAAAAATAATAATAATTATTGTTATTATTTTAAAAAATAAATTAAATAGTGATAGCAATAATAACAATAAAAATAAATAAAATAAAATAATGATAGTAATAATAATAATAGTAATAGTAATAGTAATAGTAATAATAATAACAATTGCATTATCTATTGCACCGTATAGACCTACATGTACACAGCCATGCATTACAGTGACGCCTCACTTTCAACTAACAGCAGGATATAATTTATGTCTTACAAAAAATAAGCCCTGAGACATGATTTGAAGGAGTCAACTAAGTCGGCCGTTCGCAGGGCGTGAGTAAGACTGTTCCAGCACAAGTTAGCGTAGCCTACTATACACGGCAATTAGGCTACACAAAGGTTTACGTAATATCTTGTGCACTGTTAGATCTTTGATTAATTTCAATTGTTTAAGCACCGTAAGTCCGTAACTTTGATAATAGGTTTGTGGGAATCGCTTTCCCGAGAAATATATAATTCCTTGGGAAGCTCGATCAGAGCCGATCTAGTCGTCCGAACAACGGCCATGAACCTATATCGACGATTAAACCGGACTTGCTGTGAACTCTGATTTCAATTTGGTTTTATGGCAGTTCCGAAGACGAATCTTTGCTAGAGACGATGGTTAAGGCAAAGATACATCGGTGACCGGTTCACATCTGCATGGGGAATACATGTCAGATAACAGCACACATTGCTGTGTGTAAACTAGCGCCCCTGCGATAGTCGCTTACCACTCGGGTATACTAGGCTACTCAAATAGTCCAACTCGAGTGAGCGGGTGAACTTACTGAACTATCGCACAGAGCGGTGGTTTGGCTACAGAACGTTCTCTGTAGCGATGGGGATTTCTCGTAAGTAAAAGAAGCAAAACTATGGTGGACTAACCTTTGCAATGTGCAGCATGATGCATTAAAGCTGTCTAATATTAGACAGATTTCAGACATTGAAGGTTGTTGAAGCGTTACGTGTTTAGGTTTTGTATGTATGTATGTATGCATGTATGTGTTGTATGTAGGCCTATTCGTATGTATGTATGTATGTATGTATGTATGTATGTATGTATGTATGTATGTATGTATGTATGTATGTATGTATGTATGTATGTATGTATGTATGTATGTATGTATGTATGTATGCATGTATGTATGCATGTATGTGTATATACGTACGTATGTATGTAACTATGTATGTATGTATGTATGTAAGCTTGTCATAGCGCCCCTTCAACATTGCTACTCAGGAGTGCTCCCGACTATACAGCACGGTTTCACGCCAAAGGGCTGAGCAATTGCGAGTGAAGGACTTGCTCAGAGACCGTAAGCGGCGTCTTGACGTGGATTCGAACCCGCAACCTTCCCGCTCCACGGCACCGAACATAGCCAAACACCATCGCATCAACGATGACGCATTGCTACTATAATCACGACTTATCTGTCCGTGGGATATTAGTCGTAGGATTTTTATTGCGCCATCGGCCAATGCTTCTGCCATAGAAATCAACGCAACAAAACTTACTAATTACAGAAAAAATTCCCCACAATGAGTCGGCATTCAAAAGAGCGTCACAAAGGCGAGCAATAATTGTCAACAGTCCGACTTTGTTAACAGGTGTTCAGCAGGACTGAAGGGGACACGCAAACGCCTGCCAAGCGACAGACTATACGACATGCAGTTTCCGGATATCATGGAACGCAATGAGGCATAGCGCGGCGGCGACGGCTCATTACAACGTCTGCCCAGCGGTGTTTCGCGATTAACGTGACGTTGCCGCGGACGTGTCACGTGGCCGGAACGCCCAGAACGACGTAAATATTCGGACGATAATAAAGCCCGACGATGACTGGCAGCGAAACGCTTATCATGCTGAAACGATATCAGGTGTCAGAAGAGTCATTTGTCAGCTGACGAGGGGCTGAAACTATTCCGCGTTTATTGCGATATATGTATACACGGGTCGTTTCCATTTATTTTTCCATTTCATAATAGTACCGCTAGATATAATTGGTTAGTGCAGCCGTCTGGGTTGTTTCTCTTTGAGTAGGGAGGGGGAAGCGACTGTGCTCTCTCTTGAAAGTAGAACGAGTGAGATTTCGGACAACTATGCCCATTTCATTAATTCATTTCAGGAGTTCGATAGAGCGCCTCTTCAAGTAACCTACTCAGAGGCTCTCCCAGCCCAACCACAGCGGTAAAACCTGGACTTCAGCAACTTATAAAACGTTGACGCACTGCCATTTGGCGTTAGTTGACAGTGTGTGGACATTATTTTCTAATTGCAGGCCACGTATTATAATTATGTGTAGGTCTAGACTATATATTATTTTGGCTTACGTATTATTTATTGACAGCTTGACCGAGAGACATGATTATATATAATTTTATATATATATATATATATATATATATATATATATATATATATATATATATAATAACCAATATATAATTGTGCAATAGCCCTTAGAATTAGTCAGCTTTTGGACCATGGACAGATAATGAAACTGTTACGTGTGTATACATTATGTAATGTTTTCTGTTAATAGCATGAGGGGTTACCCATGCTAATGCTAATTTATTTGATTGTTTGATTGCTTTTGCTTTTATTTTGTTCCTTCTCTGAACTTTTCATGTAGTGTTTATTACATTAGTTTTTTTATAATAATTTTTTCTTTCCCTAGTTAAGTAATATCTCTGCATTCAAATACTCCCTTCAGCTTTCACTTTCTCACTTCACTTTGTTAATTAGGCCCCTGCTTAGCGGGACTTGTCCCTTTTGGTGTGCCTTTTTGCTCCCTCACTCTTATAATACCTATTCACTTTGAGTATTTTCTTATTGTGAATTATATCTATACTTGGTTAAACATACATGTACAATTGTTGGGATCAATAAAACTATGTCTATGTCTATGTCTATGTCTATTTGTAGGCCTACACTAAAATTATGATAATGTTCGGTTAGTTTATCTCACCTGCGACTTTTAGATCTCTAGTCAGTATAGCAGACAGAGTATATATATAATTAGTATGCGCCTCGATTGCTCTTCGATGAAAAAGAACTTAAGCGGTTGCATGCAGTAGATGTTTTTTGCGCCAATCCGCCCTTTCCTAGTTCTGCTTCCTTCGACCCTTCTGATGGATAGGCGCCGGTGCTCTTGCGCTGGTAAAAACACAACAACACAGTTGCAAGGAACAGGCGACCAGCGTTTGTGGCAAAAAGCTGTGGCCATGCGTTTAGCCTTCGTGAGATGCTTCAGAAATTTAGAATCAGCAAAAATGTATAGAAATTAATGCTTTGCCTTAATTCGTTGTCTAGTGAATTCGGATTTGTTCTTCATCGTGTTCTTCATCTTGTCAATCATTTTGTTCTTCATCTTGTTAATCATTTTGTTCTTCATCTTGTTAATCATTTTGTTCTTCATCTTGTAAATCATTTTGTTCTTCATCTTGTTAATCATTTTGTTCTTCATCTTGGTCTTCTTCTCCTATTCTTGTTTCACTTCTTTTACGGAAGCTATAGACGTGAACTCCCCACTATTTACATAGTGAACGTGTGCACACAAGATTACACGACAAAATGTGGATGTGTATACGTAGGCCTATATCGAATCTAATAAAGCATTTGTAGGGATGGGGAAGCGACTGTGTTCTCTCTTGAAAGTAGGACGACTGTGATCTCGGACAATTATGTCCATTTCATTAATTCATTTCAGGAGTTCGATAGAGCGCCTCTTCAAGTAACCTACTCAGACGCTTCTCACAGCAGAGCTACTCAGAAGCGCTCTCAGCGTGACAGCCCATGAAAAAAGAAAAGTCTTCAAGCAAGCAGCGAAGAGATGCAGGTGAATTTCCTACAAGAATCCTGCCACGAATTTCAGAAGGATGGTGATTCAAAATTAAAGGACCAACAATAGCAAAAGCCCGATGTTGGGTTAATGAGGTTCGTGATCTAGGTACAAATAGATCAAAGCGGTCAGCAGAACGAAGAGGGCGTGAAGATCTTGCAGATCTTTATATACACGATGTCCTGATTAAAAGTAGACCCCGGCAAAAAGTGTCATAACTCTGTCAAAACTGTAACTTTTCATCGGAACGCCGTGTATAATGTATATATACTAGAGACCTCTTCTATGGAAACTGTTAAGATGTACGATCAACGACTGAAAGGTCCTTCGAGACTGAGTAGCACGTAGGCCTATACAACAGCAGTGCCCGACAGACGAACATTAACTCTATACATTACACATTCAACATTAGGATGACACGACGTCCTGCCACGAAATCACACACCACGAGTAGCCTAGACCTCTCTTCCTAAAATCGTCTATCCTCCTCCTATTGTCGGTTTGTCATTAGACGAAGAGGGACGATGATGATGATGATGATGATGATGATGATGATGATGATGATGATGATGATGATGATGATGATGATGATGATGGTCTCCATGCAGCAGCGACGAGAAAGGGACGAACGAATCATCCACGGAACCCGCACGCAGTCAGATGTGCCTCCAACATGTACTTCTAGATAATAGTCACCGAATGGGAGCATTCTCATGAGGTCGACGTCTCAACGAATCCGGTCGCTAGCAGTCAGTGCAGACCCGGGTCCGGTGACAACCTTTCGAGCCCCCTTCTGTCAGCCACCGGCCCACCAGGCACATAGTTAGGTCTAGGCCCAGCCTGGGGTGAGAATTGCTGAGGAGTCATGAGGGTTCAACACCTAGTCTTTCTTAGGACGCCATAGTAAAGACTGTAAAGTCTTCATCGCAAACTCCAAGTCCATATAAATCAACGTCTAACCCCCAGTTATTTTTCTAGAATGCTCATGCTGCTCAGGCCTATAGGCCGACAGTACCTACCATGTTTAGTAATGATTATGAACTATATATACGTAAGAATGGTTTTCTCATGGGGTTTTGTTGCTACGACAAATTCGTCAGACACTAGAGAACAGTGATATGAGGAACGAATGAAATCAAAATTTAAATAATTAATCATTCAAAGCAATTTTTAAATTTTTATAGGCTAATACTTGGCCAAGTTTAATTTGATTGAATCCTTCCATGTTTAAGTCTAAAAATCGTCATGGTCATCACGAATCAGGTCTTAAAAAGTTATGATTCATGTTTAGCATACAGCGAAACCATGCGAACTTTCATAGAGCCTATTATAGGCCCACATTGAAGTAGACGTGCGAAGTAAATACTCAACTACGCCGTGATTGCTGAAAAGTGACACCACTAGTCTTCCCAAAGATAAACTATCTAATTAATTAATAATAAGTTCCTGCGATATCAACCAAATCACAAATAGTTTGAGTTAATATATCTCGAGTGTGGGAGAACTTTGAAAAAATTTCGTCGACTATATAACTTCGTATTAATATTAATGTTGCGGAATTCTCGCTAAGTAATGTCATCACGCTCGAAAATGCGGGCCCCTCAAAGCTGCGGGCCCGGGTGCTGCAGCACCACTATAGCATCTACCTTAATGCGGGTCTGCTAGCAGCTATACTATAATTATAGTGGCTTGAATTGTTGGCTGCGTTGATGCGCTTCACGCTCTGTGGCTGTTCTAGAGAAGTGCGCGCATTGAGAGTCAAACGGCGCCGCTCACATCCGCCCATCCTCTCGTTCTGTTGCCTCTGGCAGCGAGTGGCTCCGTCTTCACGCGACCGGTTCCAACGCCTCCTGCTGCTGCTCCTGCTGATGCTGATGCTGTGACAGTAGTCGACAACGACGACAGCAATTGTGTTGACGACGACGACGATGACGATTTCATCAACGCCTCTTCTTCTTCTTCTACTACGGAATATGCGATGCCGTATGAAAGCGATCGTCGCTCCAGTCGTCGTCGTTGCTCTGATTGCCGTCGATCTCGGTAAGTCGTCGACCGTTAATGTGGCTACAGAAGTTCTGATTATAACAGACACGCACACATACGCAAATACATACATGATGGTGGTTGCGGTGGTGGTTGTGGTGGTGGTCGTGATGTTGATGATAACAATGATGACGACCACGATGATGATGATGATGATGATGAAAGTAGTGATGTCGATGATGACTATGATGATGATTAGGGTGATGATTATGATGATGATGATGATGATGACGATGATGATGATGATGATGGTGACGATGACGAAAATAAAGATTATTATGATGATTGTAGTGGTGGTTGTGGTGATACGAATAAGTGAGAGGTAGATCCGACCATGCACTACCCTCGCCTTGTATGACTCAGAAAGATACATGTAGCTATACACCACCGCAATCCGTATTATGCCTCAAATAATAGTATTACTATAATTATGACAGATGATAATTGGGATTATGTTTAATCTCTATTAAGAGAACACGATTGCAATCAAAGCCGGCGCGTATACCTTTTCGGAGAATGTCTTCATTTTATTCCATTGTTAACGCATTCGTAATTATTCCATCTATTGTCTGCAGCATCCATCATGGTTCATAGCATCTCAGATGACGCTGATTGTCTTTGAAATATTGAGACGAGACAAAGCCTGTCGTTCTGGCGGTTCTGTGAGTTATAGCATAGCTTTTATTGTCGCTATTCATACAGAGAATCACTTACATCCGGTTCGGTAGATGTTTAGAAAAAGGAAAACAGCCGTTATACATCGCAAAGAGAATTTATGTTTCATAGAATTTATGTTTTTCAGACGAATCTCAATGTAGCTACGGTACTTGATAGTCAAAGAACATGGCGGTCAGCTGTTGAAAACTCGGAAAACTGTGGGGAAGGATGTTGCCAATGTCTTTAGAAGTAATGCAATGATGATGATGATGATGATGATGATGATGATGATGATGATGATGATGATGATGATGATGATGATGATGATGATGATGATGATGATGATGATAACAGTGATGATGATGATGATGAGTGAGTAAAATGAATGAATGAGTGAGCAAATAAGTGAGTGATTGAGTGAATGAGTGAGCAAATAAGTGAGTGCAATAAGTCAGTCTCTGAATCAAAATGCTTGTGGTCCAGCCAGCTGCATCGGTATGAGCGTACGTCTCTGAATGCGTACGGATGCAGGTCCGCATACTGATACGAGACATTTGAATTTCGGACTAGCGGGGTCCGTAGTCCTGTATACACAGGACTCTTAAGGAACGCTGAGACCATTTCAAGAGGGGTATCGGTGGTGAATGATCTAACCCGCGATCAGTTCGTTGAAAAATGAGCAAATTATATGATCGAGGCCATAACATACGGGGGCTGTATAAACGTATATATAAAATATATATATATACACTCGGAAAAAGGCAGAGGCGCTGTCAACTTCTAAAAACATATACAGGATGGACCATAAAACGATCCCTATACAGTCTTTTGCCAATAACTTGTCGAGGAGTAAGAATTTTTAAATAAAATTTTAAAGCCTTAAAGGGAATTTATATTACACATGATGGCCAAAGTTAATCCAAATATTTCAAAAAGATCAAAAGTTATATAGCTTTTAATGAGACTATCGACTGTTTTTTTTAATTAAAAACATGACGCAACAAAAAGTAGCAAAAACGATTTGATTAAGTCACATCTCAAACAATTTTTATCAAATAAACTTGATGGTCATGGGCGCCCGGAGAAATTTTTGCAGGAGGGGACAAAACTCGATGGACACGGTTACGGTTTTTGTAGTAAGAGGTTAAAAATGCAAAGCAGGAAATTAAGAACATACAAGAATATTTTAACTATTTTTCATAGGTGTTTCTTAATGTAAATTTCTTAGTTTAACTTTTTCATAATTTTTATTATGAATGTAGTTTCTTTAGTGCATAGAAATTTGTTGACAACCAAAAAGTAGCATTTAGAAAAATAGATTTCAACTTTCCAGGGGGGGGCAAGTGCCTCCTCTTGCCCCTATGTGCGGGCGCCCATGTTGATGGTGCTTCACAGCCTGTGTTCAATGTGTTCCCTTCAGTCATGTTGCTTAATGATGTCACAGTAACGTGCAGCTACGCTGGTACCATGTTTATTTTCTAAATAATAATAGCAATGATTATAAAATCGTTTTTTGTTAATTGCGCCATGTTTTGAATCGTCAAAAATTAGTGGGTCGTCTCATTAAAAGTGACATAACTTCTGAGCAGTTCGAAATATTGATGTAATCTGGCCATCATGTGTAAATATGAGTTGTCTTTAATAGGCCTGTCAAATTTGATTTAAAAATTCCTACTTCTTGCCAAGATATTGGCAAGAACCTCAGGGTGATTTTTTATGGCCCACCCTGTCCCTGTATAGTGTATATATATACAGTATGTTGTCATGAACTACTTAGCGAGCAACTTATGCAGCGCCGCTGTCCGGAAACTGTTCACACGACGGTCGTGACAAAGACAAACCACGGCAGACGTCAGACATTATGACCCTCTACCACCGTTGACGTAATGAAGTCAGGCGTCGCTCGGAGTTATTTGCCCCGCACCGGAAGTCAGGCGCTTCAACGTGTTTCGTTGAGACAATCCGCCATCGGATTCGATCAGTTTTGCATCCACGTTCAGACGATGAGTCCCCTTCATCCGTGGCGCCAAAGCTCCACAGTAATTTCCTGAGTTGGGCATGGCTCTGCCAGTTACCATGCATGCAGAATATATGTATTTATATATACTAAATGATATAGTAGATATATAGTTGTATAGATATACAAATTATACATATATATTATATATACACATATATATCATATAATATTATATATATATATATATATATAATTTATATGCTCGTCCGTCTGATCGTCCTTCTATCTAATAGTCCGTCTTTTAGAGGACTGCGGATACGCATGGAGCGTTTTTGATACTCGACGGGCAACAGTATACAGAAAAATCACTTGTACTCGTAGGCCCTACTGTTCACCCGCACTCAACAAATTACTCCCAGATCCGATATGTGCCCGCTGATGTACCCGCGCCCGTACCGTATACCACCACATCATGATCACGCCTTCCCATAGTTCAAGTTCTTACCGGTTCCAAAAGCTCAATAGTTTGCATAGGGACCTATTCATTCATTCATTCATTCATTCATTCATTCATTCATTCGGACATTTATATAGCGCTCCTTCAAGAAAAAACTACTCAGAGGCGCTCCCGGCTCCAGCGCGCACAAAAAGAACAGTTTTAAGTTTAGTAAGGAAGGATCCTGGTAGAGTCCCAGGGTGTAGGCGTAGCTCAAAAGGAAGTATAATATAATATATAGTAGGGCTAAGTAGGCTAATAATAATAGAGGATAATGACACTAATAATAATAACGACAATATATATATATATATATTAATTATATAGGCCTAGTAGTACTATATATAGCAGCAGCAGGAGCAGGAGCAGCAGCAGCAGCAGCAGTTTAGTCTGCAATAATAATGACGATAACAGTTAACTTGCTTTGTGAGCCATCGCGCGCTGCAGCCTTTCCAAACTAAATCTCTGCCACTTTTCGGCATAATTATCTCGTGAGTCGTATAGTTAGCTTTTATGTACTGTATAGCTTACGATCGATACACCGATACTAGTTTAGTCTGTGTGCATCTACTATATGCCATCCGACACTATACTTGAAGTCTGAATTAGAAATATTATCATCCAGGGACATCATGGCTGTAGATGCGTAGCTTACCGAGTGCACAAAATCCGCCGTATTTTTTTAGTGGCTTTGCAGTCCATGGCCATTATTCATCTGGCAAATATATAATATATATTATATATATGACTATGTATGTGACTATAATATATATATATATATATATACTCCTCTAAGTCTATTGGCCGTGGATTTTCTTGGACCTTATTATAGCAACCTTCGGTATTGGAACCCATGCATGGGTCATGCCAACCATATCATAAATCACATGCTCTCTCTCTCTCTCTCTCTCTCTCTCTCTCTCTCTCTCTCTCTCTCTCTCTCTCCTCTCTCTCTCTCTCTCTCTCTCTCTCTCGCTCTCTCTCTCTCTCTCTCTCTCTCTCTCTCTCTCTCTCTCTCTCTCTCTCTCTCTCTCTTCTCTCTCTCTCTCTCAGCGTGTGTCTCTTTCTCTCTCTCTCTCTCTCTCTCTCTCTCTCTCTCTCTCTCTCTCTCTCTCTCTCTCTCTCTCGCCCTGGGATCGTAATTTATACTCTGTGGTCGCCCAGCTCAACAGTCGATGACTTTCTAAGATCTTCAGATGTGTAGACTTTCCATCTGGTACACGTAGATGTGTTGCACTGTAGCTATAGATAAATTTATATAGCGCCTACTCGCGGGCGCTCATGTGTATAAGTAATTATTATGAATACAATCAACAATTATTTGAATTTGTGTAGGCCTACATGTAGGCTATGCTCATTGCTCACATGAATTTATGTTTTTTTATTATTATTGCCCCGAGGTATATAGGATTCCTCAGGGACTTCAATGCTATTATTTATTCTTTCATTATTATAATATAAATTTGTAACGCGCAAGGTCACATCGAAATGTGAATCTGAGGCGCGGATAGTCAGTCGCCAGAGGAAGCTATGCAGTCAGAGATCCATGTGCTTAAAAGCCAAAGAGAAGTAGTAAGTTTTTAGCCGCTTTTTGAAGGAAGGAAGTGAAATTGAGCTTCGAAGAGAGAGTGGCAGCCGATTCCATTCCCTGGGTGCAGAGGCATGGAATGCACGCAATCCCATAACTGTTTTGCATCGAGGTTCAGATAAAAGTCTTGTACTCAATGAACGCAAGCAACGAGGAGGAATGTAAGGAGTTAGTAGTGACTGAAGGTAGGAAGGTGCGTTGGTGCTGAGAGATTTGTAGGTCAGACATGCCAATTTGAATCTTATCCTGTACTGAACAGGAAGCCAGTGCAGTTGATGGAGTAAGACTGAGGAACTCGTTTGTATTGGGAAGGCATGCAGTTCTAATAGTTTAAACAAAATTGGAGAAGTTAGCTGAGCTGTAGGTTAAGTAAGGATAGTTGTGCATTCGCCTAAAAGGAGCACGTACTTTCTTGTTCTTGAAACTTTGATATCTTTCGTTATCTTTCGTTTGGCACGTGCTTGCGTGAGCACGTTATTTATTGTCAGTTTCATTTCCCTGTATGCCTATTAGGCAAAAGCGGTGCCAGACGTTTTCCGTGAGACTGTGACCAGGGCATAACCAGAGCAGGTGTACCAGCGCTGCAGAGAAGGCGATTTATACCCCAAATTAATTCCCGGAAGAGCAACTATTCTGGCAGCCTTTGGCAAGGCAACGGCTGGCTTTTTAACCAGGGCATTTTAGCTCCGCCACTACGGATTAGACCTATAATTTAGCGCCGCGACAAAGACTGTAGTCGTCTAAAATCAGTTTGACAAAATAATGTATCTATTTTGATAATGAGTATGATGTTAGTTTGTTCATCGGGCGGAAGAAAGAAGTTTGGAATCTTTAAATAGCCACAATGAAAAGAAACATGGCTGTCGTTGTAACGCTTTGGATCCTAACACGGATGAGTGCGGACCTGCATTTCAGATATTATTTTAAGCGTTTTGATTTCGCATATGCAGTGACTTTTTGGCTCAATTAAACACTAGCTGTATGAAAAAGTATTTATAAAATATGCTTCAAACAAGAATCTAAATTAGAACTGAAATTATATTTTTAAAACTTTAATTAGAAGCGTAGGAGATTATATTTGAGAGTTAAAAAAATAGAAGTGAAGTTGAGGTCTTATCACTGCCGTGCAATTGAAGACTGCAGAGACTGTAAAGAAATGCGTAACACCGGCAGCCCTGCATATATAGGCCTAGACCTACAGATAACAACTGGGTATAGACTCCATTCTTATTCAACGATGTTGTAATTGACCCGCTGAAAGGCATTCTTCAAATGGCGACGTATGCACTGAAGATGAACTTGACATGAAATGAATTCGCGTAGGATGAAGGTTGGATCATTGGACCAAGTGAGTGAGGACGCTTTCGGCAAAGACGACTGCGAAGAAGACAGAGAATGCAATTTAGGTTTCGTCATCATTTCGACCATCATTTACTATAATATTATGTCGAACTCATCCAGCATCCAGCTGACATTGTGTTGATGAATAGGTCTACAATGTACGTTGGTGAAACGGATCCTTACGGACTTCTTCTTGCCAATAGCTACAAATCGCAGATAATCCTTCTACAATAAATGATCGGTTCTTCGATGTGAACGATCTCGTCGAACTGCCATGTAGAAAATAATGTCGACACGTCATTCCAACGCCCTAGGCTCACTCCTTTGAATGAGTGAGGAGCGAACTGACTCCATTGGAACCATATTGCTCCCTGTTTTGGAAGAACGAATACATTTGTGGGGCGCGGTGGTGTAGGGGCATATCCGGTGCATTGGTGCAAGCCGGAAGGTTGCGGGTTCGAATTTCCATCAATCCGCGGCGTACAGGGACCCTGAGCAAGTTCTTCACTCGCAATTGCTCAGCCGATTCAGTGTCCGCGCTGCAGCAGCAGGCGGGAGCGCCTCTGGGTAGCTATCTTGAAGGGGCGCTATATAACAAGTGCTCATACAAATATTTTCTCAGATGCTGCAGAGTAATTCACTGCGGTTCTTGTCCAGATCTGGTCCCCTGAATCGACTCTCCACTCACCTACATGTATATGTTTAGTTGGCCTATCCTATACTATACGCTGAGACAAGCTACACTGTATGTAGCGAAATGATGCGAAGAGAGCGTGACCGAAGCACGCGTTTGATGATGGTGCTAATCGTAGATTTATCTAGCCCTAGGTCAAGCAGTAAAGCGCTGGAAAGGTCGACCCCGAAGCTGGTCACTGGTCTGCGAAGATGACAGTCGAACGAGCGGACTTTGGCGGAAGGCTTCCCGAGCCTGGAGCGACTTATAACCTCTTGCCATGACGGTCTTGACTGAAGGGACCCAAAATTGTATATCGTCCCGCAAAGTATAGGCCTACAGCCCCCCCCACCCCCCGTATACATGCAGATCGCATTCGGAAACCGATGGGGTTCGAGGTGACTGATACTGGGCTGCCATCGTATCTCATAATAACGAACTTTAATGACCAAATGGGGGAAAGGCAAAGTGGGTCAGAGAAGACACGGTGGCGTGCTGCCTCATACCAATGCTCGAATGAGCTGTGCCACCAGCTGGTGTCTCATTTGCATCGCGGATCATGGACGTGGATGCTTTCGGTGTCTAATCAAGCTTGCAGGTATTTAGGGAAGATTAGATTAAAAACATCTGCAGTGTAATAATCGAAGATCACAAACACACACACACACACACACACACACACACACACACACACACACACACCTAAACACACACACACACAAGACACAACCTAAACACACACACACACACAACCTAAACACACAAACACATCCCCAAGTTTATTAGGACTCTGTACTTCCGAACATACGAAGACAGTCAACAAGAAACACGCACAAACATTCACTTATTATATTTAGGTGACACACATGCATGATAAGAGAAACATTGCTCACGTGTAAAGAGACAGAAAGACATAGAAAGATACGGAGAGACACGGAAAGAGACAGAGAGACACGGAAAGATACAGAGAGGAATGGAAAGAAATAGAGAGACATAGCAAGATACAGAGATACACGGAGAAATACATAAAAACATAGAAAGATACAAAGATACATGGAAAGAGACAAACATACATGGAAAGATACGGAGAAACATCAAAACATACAGAGGGACATGGAAAGAGAAAGAGATACACGGAAGCAGCAGAGACACGAATAGAGACAGAGAAACATGGAAAGATACAGGGAGACACTGCAGGGTAACATGGAGAGAGAGAGAGAGAGAGAGAGAGAGAGAGAGAGAGAGAGAGAGAGAGACAGAGAGAGAGAGAGAGAGAGAGAGAGAGAGAGAGAGAGAGAGAGAGAGAGAGAGAGAGAGAGAGAGAGAGAGAGAGAGAGAGAGAGAGAGTGAAACATGAGGAAAATAAGATGGACATGGATCGGAACAGATAGACAAAGAGGAGACGGAGCAAGTCATGAGAATTTCAGATATTCCGGAGCGTCGTGGAGACCTGGGCTGGTATGCACAGGGCACCGCGTAAGGTAATCACATATAGTGCCTAAACGCCGCTTAGTAATTCCCGATATAACCATTGGAATGTATCCATATGCACGAGAAAAAACAGCAACGAGAATAACTAATCTACACATTCCTTGAACCCGACGATGCATGACGCTTGCTATTCCCCCAATTCAATAGATGTTGGCAGCGTGGGGTAAACAGAATCAGACCTAGAGTGGCCCGTAGGGAAATATCGGACGGCTGCCTATTGTTCGCGCTGTCCAGCGAAAGTCGGCCGTCTATTGTTCACAATGGGAGTAGCCGGCTTAAACCTACCTCGAAGTTGGAATAACGTTATACATAGTTTAATTCGCTAATCTCAAGCCGTGCATACGGAAATAACCCAGTATTCCTGTATAGGCCAGATTTAAGCCAAATATACGAGTTATGCGCTCATGTACATACGGGCCCAGCATCTTAAGTGGCCAAATTAGGGAAGCAGCGGCGGCGGCGGCGGCGGCGAGACTGTTGCCGAGTATGAGTAAGGTATCGTTGCCTACACGGATGGTGGGTGACCAGGGCATCATGCAGCAGTGGTGGTGGTGGCAGTTACTGCTAATAACACAGATGCAGAAGTCGATGGCTCGTCGTAAACAACGAACTTCGTTTACGTTCACTGAATAGTCTTCATAATTGACTTCTATTCGTCGGATGTCTTCCGAGGGTTGGTGGGGGGGTGGGGGGTGGGGGGTGGGAGAGGGGACGACCAACCATGGCGACCGCCGACAACCGATCTCCGACTGCTGCAGGGCCAAAGCCCACCGCACCACTGGGTCTCTCGTCTCCCATGACCGGCGCTGGTGCAAACGTATGTCTGTATAGTACGTGGGCATCATTACTTATGCTCGCATGTATGAATACATGTAATTGTGTATGTGTGTATGTATGCATGTACGTATGCATGTATGTATGTAATATGTAAGTGTGTATGTATGTATGTATGTATGTATGTATGTATGTATGTATGTAAGTGTGTATGTATGTATGTATGTATGTATGTAAGTGTGTATGTATGTATGTATGTATGTATGTATGTATGTATGTATGTATGTATGTATGTATGTATGTATGTATGTACATGTATGTATGTATGTATGTATGCATGTATGCATGTATGTATGACATGTATGTATTGATGGTTACAATATATAAATGAAATGAAGTGAAAAAATGTATGCATGTATGTATGTATGTATGTATATTTAAATATGTCCTATAAGATATCTTGTGAAAGGTGGCTTTATACCAATCGCAGCAACCATGCAGTCGATAATTTTCAATCTTAACGATGGAATGATGTGCAGTCTGCTAGACGTCCTGGAACGGGGAGTTCCCTAGGAATCACATTTTCCCCAGGATTATTTCAGACCTGTTTTCACATGTAAAGTAAAGGTCTCTTCACTGGTGCAATTAAGAAACATACATGTAAAATTAGATGATTATACTAAAGAGTCACGAGAGACTACGAGAAACCCCAAATTGTGCATGTACTGAACAGGGTGGGACCAAAAAAAAGTTTTTTTTACCGATTTCTTGGCCAGAAGTAAGAATTTCGAAATGAAATTTTACAGTCTTAAAGACAATTCATATTTACACATGATGGCCAGATTTCATCAAAATACTTTAAACAGAATAAAAATAATATCCCTTTTTAGCCTGTAAAATTTCATTTCTAAATTCTTACTTCTGACCAAGATATTGGCAAAAACCTTAGGGGGTCTTTATTGCCCACCCCGTATTCGCGATTTGAACTGAAAGACTAAAAATGGTCATCGGAAATAGAGAGATGACAGGAGTAAAACCCCAAAACCTTCAACTGGTCAGCGAGACGCGCCTCAGCCAAGCGGTGCCCATGATTTGTTCTCGCCCTCCAAGCCTGCAGATCTCCCCCCTAAAGCAGCGGGACTAGCCTATAGATTGAACACTGAATGATGCGGGATATATAATCATATGAACGATGGTATGCCACACGAAAGTCTAAACAGCTGTAGCCTACATTTGTCCATTGTATTCCCAACAAAGCATCAGATTTGCCTTCTTATAGTCGTCCATTGATATAATTATTGATTTGTTTACGAAGTTTGATTCATTCGATTTCTATCATATCCTTCCGCGTGCATTAACAGTTTCACGCAATTTACAGACATTCGTTATTCGCCGGACGAAATCTGTATGGCTGTCACTTACAGTCGGCGCTATATAAATTCGCAGAAGAAATGGGGGATTTAGGGGTTCAATCGATACAACAGCGGGCGGGTGGCAGAAGGGCGCCGGAACGCCAGAGATAAGGCGTCTGCTTACAGCGTCTTATATGGCGTGCTGTGTATATCATAATTGCAATCGATGGCTGGAGTCGAATGCTATATTGTTCGAACCGTGGGAGCCATCCCGATTATATATAATTATATATATATACATTATATACATTATATCTGTATATATACACTATATATGCATTGCATATCTGTATGTATATATATAGAGCGTATCTGTATGTGTGTATATATATGCGGTGCATCTGTGTGTGCGTGTGTATATATATATATATATATATATATATATATATGCACACATGTAAATGCCGTGGTTGCATATAAAATGTATAAGTATCTGTACATGCATGTTTTGTGTATATCTGCCTGTATGAAAGATGAATGTCTTGTGTGTGCATTATATATGGGTTAGACTTAGAACGTTGCTGATATTGACGCATTTGTCCCGATGTGCTGGTTTAACAATAGACGAATTTAATAGCTCGGATCACAGATAAAGAAAGAGACTGGTGGAAAATATATAAGGAAAGGGTATCGGACGGAATGTGAGGGTGCGGTGGTGGAAGAGGAAGAGGAAGAGGAGAGGAGGAAAGATGTGAAGGCGAATGGAGAAGAGGGAAGACGAAGAGGGAAGGAAGTCAATAGAATGATGCATGGAAACAGAGGAAGGCCTGCAGGAGATAGCGTTGAACCAGCAACAACGTGTACATAGCAATGTACATGTAGCAGTATGTTGACTAAAGTAGGCCTATGAGAATTATAAACAAAATATTGAGGGGTCAAACTATATGCCAATTATAGAGATCCACGTGGGAAAGGCCGTATAGCCAGGATTTTATTTGGGGATGGGGTGCTTACTCGGCCTTGAGCAAACCGAAAATCAACCGAATCAGCTGACTAAGGATTTGGAGGAACGATATTAGCTGGCTCGCATTGCCGGTTCTGGACGATCAACACATTACACACTGCGAGGCAGTTAGTAGGCCTGCTATGCCATTTCAGGGCCTGAATTTGTGAATGAACCAATGGTGTTGTGTTGTGTTGTAACGACATGACGGAATATAACAAGGTTTTTAAAGTGGTTAAGAAGACCTGCAATCTGTACTAGAAATGCTGCAATCTCTCCAAGCTTCTTCCCACACTTGACTCTTGTGCTGAATAATTTTATTTTTGCAATATTTTATTTTGGGTGGTGTGTGTGTGTGTTCAAGCGCCCAAAGCACCCCATAGATACAGCCTTGCACGTGGAATTGGGTTGTGGAAAAAGGACTTTACTATATGGGATCCTAAGAAAAATTAGGGGGTTGAACCCTCTCAACCTTCAGGCAATTGTTACCATGCGTACATAGCTATGAATTATAGTCAGCCTTCAGATTCTTTAAAAAATTGAAATAAATAATCTTGAGCAATTTCACTGTGACAGCGAGGACAGTTCAAAGTTTAATTGAGCTGTCATTGTCCTGTCAGTGGACGTCCTATCTATCATGTATCGAAAACAAAAAAGTAAATGCCATCCTTTCTCAAGTTCACCATATGCATGGGACCATCATGAGTTTTGAATAAAATCTCTTCAGCAAAACTCCGTCATGCAGTGCCGTGTTCTGTTGGTGCCAGTCTCAAGCCTGCATGAAAGCAGGGGGAGACACCATCTGGCTTCTGCATGCATGGAAGCCATATATATGATATCGTCAAGCGCTGAGAGCCACTATAGGTCCCGATGTATCAAAGACCAACATGAAAGGTCTTGATTGCAGGGTTCAATAATTTGCTGCATGCCATAGATGTCTATCTTTAACATGCATGATCATGCGTGGTTTATGCAAGTAAATTTCGTTTCCTACATGATAAAAGCCACTCACAAGATAAGATAGAGGTGAGGCAAGACAAGGCAAGGCAACGCAAGGCGAGGCAAGGCAAGACAAGACAATGTAAGACAAGACAAGACAAGACAATGCGAGACAAGACAAGACAAGACAAGACAATGCAAGACAAGACAAGACAATGCAAGACAAGACAAGACAAGATAATATAAGATAAGATAAGATAAGATAAAGAAAACATAAAGATAAGGATAAGATAAGATAAGAATATTATGTACTAGGCTAATAATTAATTGCTATCCGCATTTTGGGGTACATTAATACATGGTACAATAAATAGTATACGCCACATCATCTATAGGGCCAATCAATAGTCAAATGTTTCAAAACGTCACACAAATTAATCCAAATATGAATAATATGTTATTTTAATGACCAACTATAGTTATACTGCACTTTGGCTTACATGTATTAATGTACACTTTGACATTTAAATATCATGCAACGACTAAGTCTTATAGCCGTAAAACTTTTAGATGACGTTGATAGTGTTGGAAAGTTCTAAGTTCCAAATCAATCTATTTGGAAGTGATTAAACATCAGGTTCCTCAGAGTATTAAATCTCAGTATACATGCAGCTAAGTGGGCTCACATTAGCCGTCGTGTAAGATGATATTGCATGCATTGGCAGACCAACGTTGCTGATGATACCATGGTCTGAAGTGAAAAGACAGACGACTGTGCATGAGTGCGACATCTCGTGCCAAACCACATCACGAAGACCTCCTCCTGCTCCTCCATGCATATTCCCATCATCCTGCAACATGACTCAAGTGACAGATGTTGACAACAGTAATCAATATAATACGAGTGTTTGAGAGTATATATAATCTTCAGAGAAATGCATGACACTCGCACAAACGCGAGGATGATGTCGAGGACGCCGCCGCCACACACTTATAATATCTCTATCGATGTGGCGACTAATAACAATATATAATATACAGTGTAGCCTATACGACAGATGTAGTTATATCTCAGTATACATAACAGCGAAGTTGGTTCACGTTAGGTTCACATCTCGCTAATATGTCTTTTTTTTGCCCACCCTGTATATAGACATACATGTACAATTGTACATGTATATACATATGTATACGAGTGCGTAGCCTAGATCTATAATTTATTCTTCAGGGTATATTCAACTGTTGTTATATATTTATATAAGTATATGTAAATTCGCTAAATGTTAAATATGAAATATAGATTTCTCTCCCTCCCTGTCTCTGTCTCTGTCACTGTCACTGTCACTGCCTGTCGGTCTGTGTGTGTGTGTGTGTCTATATACGGTATACCTACATGTGTGTCTGTAACATAATACAATACATGCAATACACACAGCCCTATATATACACAAACGTAGGCTTCAGTTCTATATATGGAGTATCACAATTACCGGACCATTTGCTGCCATTGGAGACTGCAGTGGCCTCGGAATGATGCATTTGAAAGTCTTGGCATCTGACGCTTGTATACATGCATGTAGGTCTTCTTTCGACAGCAAACAGTCCTTCGAGTTCTAACCGTCTATATAGGAATAGGTCTATGCATCAGCACGTCTGTGCAATGTGCATATTATATGCATGAGGAAATGCATCGGTATATTATGCATACTTTGCCGCATGATTCAAAATACATGTGTGACAAATAGCGACATTATTTCCACAGCGTATAGGCACGGAGATCTTTGACATGTGGTGGCGTCAGTGGCGTCATTGCCTTGAAGCCGGAAGGTTCGAGGTTCGAATCCACCTCGCCGCGTAAGGACCTTGGGCAAGTTCTTCACTCACAATTGCACAGCGCTTCGGCGTGAAACTCCGATTCAGTGTCCGCTCTGCATTCGGGAGCGCCTCTGAGTAGAGAGCTTGAAGGGGCGCTATAACAAGTGCACATACAAACAAACAAACATGTATCCACTAGCCAACCCCTTCATGCATGCTCTTTTTGTGCTCGAGAATTCATCTGCAGATTGTATCCTGTATTCCATGGAAATGATGTGACGATATTTCGCTCGGCTGTCCTTTGCTATATTTCCATCTGAAGACAAAATTCCAAGGTTGTCGTTGCGCTCTTCTCTTTTAAGTTTTCAGAGCGTGTGAAACGAATCATCATTAAGTCACCATGGACAGAAGAGCGCAGTGCGAGGCGGGTATGCAAGTGGAAAGAGTGAGGCAAAGCTCACATGAACGTGTCAATTCTGCACAACAAACCGCTGCTAATTCTGCATCTATCACATAATTATGGGCAACACTTAACATACTAGGTTTTGTTCTTTAAAAAGACACGTAACAGACAGACCATAGCCTGCCTGCTCTCCTGTTTGTTTGTATGTGCACTTGTTATAGCGCCCCTTCAAGGGTGGATACATAAATTTTCGATGAAACAGGGAAAACAATTTCGTCTGCATGGGTCGCCGAAAAGCCTGACGACCTGTTTTTTAGTCATCAGCCTCGAATTTTCCAAAAAGATACCTTTTTCCATCTGCCCAAAGAACTGATGACCTTTTTTAGTCATCAGCCTCGAATTCCCCTCCCCCAAATACTTTTTTCCATCCGAAAAACTCGCGGGTGCGGGGGACGGACATACGGAACTACTCACGGGAGGGCCTCGTCAACTTTTCGCGTCAGAATAGCTGGTGAAAAATAAAGACATTTCTAAATGGGGGGGGTCCATGGCCATTTTGGCCCCCTGGATCCGCCCCTGCGCCCCTTAAAGCTCTCTACTCAGGGGTGTTACCGACTACAGCGCGATACTGAATCGGAGTTTCACGCCGAAGCGCTGAGCAATTGTGCGTGAAGGACTTGCTCCGGGTTCCTACGTAGCAGCTTGAGGTGGATTCGAACCTGCAACCCTTCGGCTGCAAGGCGACGAACATACCCACTACACCACCGCGCTCCAAGTCAACTCTGTGTTTGCAGTTATGTTAGATGTTGGAGTCAGAAGGCTTCAATGCATCCACAACCTTTGACTCGAGTGGCGCTACGTGCATTTTCTCATTCAAACTGTTGGCTTTTTATTCTGCCATCGCTGTTTAATGTGTTTATCCTACCCACTCCCCCACACCTCTCCCCGTTATCCCTCGGCTGCGGCGTGTTTTTGTTTCTTCTCTCTAATTCTTGCCCATTTCTTTGTTTATTTTGTTTCTCTCCGTTTCTTTCTCTCGTTCTGTATCTCTGTCTGTATGTCTTTCTTCTCTGTCTCTATGTCTCTATGTCTCTCTGTCTCTCTGTCTCTGTCTGTCTGTCTCTGTCTGTCTTTCTGTCTGTATCTCTCTCCCTTTATCTTTCTCTGTCTGTCTCTGTATCGATCTGTCTGTCTATTCATCTTACTTTCTATGCCTCTCTCTATTACATTTCTTTCATGCTTCTATTCCTTACCGCTTCCATACATAGAACAGCTTGCTCTAGACAACAATTGATCTTCAAAACAATCGACTTTTAAACGACTCCAGTAACTAGCTATCTGCCGCAATTGCCAAGTTCTCTTGATTCGCAGACTGTCAAGGTTTGATTGATGGATGTCAGATCTGGATGGTGGATAGAGTCCGGCTCTTCTCTGCTCTGGATCTATAGATCTATAAGCTTACCCTCCGTGGCAATACTAAGTCAATTATTACTTGGTCATTTATTGATGTTGTGAGCAGTCGCTCTTCACTTCTGTGCTTTCAACTGCCGTGTATACAGAGCTACGCGAAATTTCGTAGTTTAGCCATTGAACCATCGGTTGTCTCTATCTCTGTCTCTATCTCTGTCTCTGTGTCTGTCTCTGTCTCTGTCTCTGCATTTCTGTCTTCTGTCTGTCTCTCTGTCTGTCTCTGTCTCTCTGTCTGTCTCTGTCTCTCTGTCTCTGTCTCTGTCTTTCTGTGTCTCTCTGTGTCTCTCTGTATCTCTGCGTCTCTCTCCTTCTGTCTTCTCTCCTTCTGTCTCTGTATTTGTCTCTCTCTGTCTGTCTGTGTCTCTCTGTGTCTTTGTCTTTCTATCTGTCACTATTTGTCTCGCTCTGTCACTCTATATCTCTCTCTGTCTGTCTCTCTGCGCCTCTCTCCGACTCTGCCTCTCATTCCGTCTGTGTATTTGTCTCCCTTTGTCTATCTCTGTCTGTCTCTCGCTGTCTATCTGCCACTCTCTGTCTCTGTCTGTCAATCTCTGATTGTCGCTGCCTCTGTATATCTCTCTCTTGCTGTCTCTCTGTCTCTGTCTCTCTTTCTGTCTGTCTCAGTGGACTTTTCTTCTCGATATTAATCTGATTACGTCTTGGTTTTGGCGCGGGTCTATTAGCGCCCTCAGTGTATTAGACACCTGCGCCAACAGTCAATCGGAATTTATATAGCGCCCTCTGAAAGTCTTCTCGCTCGTAGGCGACAGTGGTTGGTAATTGGAATTGCAATCGAGCCGTGTAATCCGAAATAAGGCGGCAGAAAATAATTATCTGATTGTTGCTCGAACCACATTCTCTGACGTCACTCTGTTGTTGATATCAACATCTATGACACCATGAATGTTCCATTGTTTTCACTTACACCATTACATCGATCTGTCCCATGATGCACAGGCTTTTAATTAAGATTAAAAATTACCACAATTAACTTTTTAACTGATGATGATGATGATGATGATGATGATGATGATGATGATGATGATGATGATGATGATGATCATGCTGCTGATAGCCTACTGCCGCTGCTGCTGTTGCTGATGATGATGATGATGATGACGAAAGCGATGATGATTACGGCTGATTTTCGAATAACAGATTTGAATGCACATTTTCACAATCAAACCTTACAATGTACATGAGCGTAGACGATGGAAATGTTGCTTAAAACACTGACATAGCCTGCCTGGCTCTTCCATAGATAAAGATAATTCTGCCTTCAAGGTCGCGATTCTGTCACGGAACCGATTTCCATATCCATTTCATTGGACGAGATAAAATTATTTAGCTCGACTGTACTTAGGCCTACAGCGACTCGTCTCCCATGGATTTTTGTAGATTTCCATTACGTATCCATGTCGCCGTCAGATGAAACCATTCATGCCGACATCACGATGTCACCAAGGAAGTATAGATGACGATGTTTTTGTGTCTCTCTGTCTATACCTCTGTCTCTATCTCTGTCTGTGTCTCTATCTCTGTCTCTGTCTCTGCCTGTGTCTCTATCTCTGTCTCTGCTTCTGTCTCTATCTCTGTCTCTGTCTCTGACTCTATCTCTGTCTCTGTCTCTGTCTCTATCTCTGTCTCTGCCTCTGTCTCTATCTCTGTCTCTGCCTCTGTCTCTATCTCTGTCTCTGCCTCTGCCTCTATCTCTGTCTCTGCCTCTGTCTCTATCTCTGTCTCTGCCTCTGTCTCTATCTCTGTCTCTGCCTCTGCCTCTGTCTCTATATCTGTCTCTGTCTCTGTCTCTATCTCTGTCTCTGTCTCTATCTGTCTCTGTCTCTATCTCTGTCTCTGCCTCTGTCTCTTTCTCTGTCTGTCTCTGCCTCTGTCTCTATCTCTGTCTCTGCCTCTGTCTCTATCTCTGTCTCTGTCTCTATCTCTGTCTCTGCCTCTGTCTCTATCTCTGTCTCTGCCTCTGTCTCTATCTCTGTCTCTGCCTCTGTCTCTGTCTGTCTCTGCTTCTGTCTCTATCTCTGTATCTGCCTCTGTCTCTATCTCTGTATCTGCCTCTGTCTCTATCTCTGTCTCTGCCTCTGTCTCTATCTCTGTCTCTGCCTCTGTCTCTATCTCTGTCTCTGCCTCTGCCTCTGTCTCTATATCTGTCTCTGTCTCTGTCTCTATCTCTGTCTCTGTCTCTGTCTCTGTCTCTATCTGTCTCTGTCTCTATCTCTGTCTCTGCCTCTGTCTCTTTCTCTGTCTGTCTCTGCCTCTGTCTCTATCTCTGTCTCTGCCTCTGTCTCTATCTCTGTCTCTGTCTCTATCTCTGTCTCTGCCTCTGTCTCTATCTCTGTCTCTGCCTCTGTCTCTGTCTGTCTCTGCTTCTGTCTCTATCTCTGTATCTGCCTCTGTCTCTATCTCTGTATCTGCCTCTGTCTCTATCTCTGTCTCTGCCTCTGTCTCTATCTCTGTCTCTGCCTCTGTCTCTATCTCTGTCTCTGCCTCTGTCTCTATCTCTGTATCTACCTCTGTCTCTATCTCTGTCTCTGTCTCTATCTCTGTCTCTGTCTCTGTCTATGTCTCTGTCTCTGTCTCTGCCTCTGTCTCTATCTGTCTCTGCCTCTGTCCCTATCTGTCTCTTCCTCTGACTCTATCTATCTCTGCCTCTGTCTGTCTCTTTCTCTGTCTCTATTTCTGTCTCTGTCTCTGTCTCTATCTGTCTCTGCCTCTGACTCTATCTGTCTCTTTCTCTGTCCTTCCCTCACCCGATGTCTCTGTCTCTTCGTCTCTCTGTCTCTCGCCCTATGTCTCTTTATCTCTCTCTCTGTATGTCTGTCTGTCTGTTTCTGTTTCTGTTTCTGTTTCTGTCTCTGTATATCTCCATGTTTCTATTTTCTCTACCTCTCCATTTGTCTCTGTCTCTCTGTCTGCATGTCTTTCATCGTGTCTTAATGTCTGTATCTCTATCTATGTTTCTGTCCCCTCCTCCCTCACTCTCTATGTCTGTCTGTGTGTGTCTCTCTCAGCCTCTGTCACTGTCTATATCTATCCGACTCTGTCTCTTTTCCGCACCCTCTCTCTTTGTCTCTTTCTTTCTTTCTGTCTGTCTGTCTCCCTGTGTCTCTCTGTATGTCTCTCTGTCCATGTCTCTGTCCCTCTTCCTCACTATCTGTCTAGCTGTCTGTCTGTGTGTGTGTGTATCTCTGTTTCTGTTTCTCTGTAACCGATCCTCTGACAAACGGCTCCTGCCATTCACATCTATTAGAATTGATGCTGTCGTTGTCAAATGTCGCTGTTGCTGTTCTACACCTTGCTTACGACGATGCCATCATCGATGCGGCCTCTGTAAAAGCCGCCGTAAATTTTACTCTTCAAGACTATCTCTTCAAAACTTTATTGACAGTAGTTAAAGCTGTAGTTGCAAAGCAATACTTCATGGCTCTGTAAGGCAGTTGATTGCTAGACCACGAAATCCCCCGTTAGTGTGGTAGATTCCTTTTTTATTTACATTTTTTGGCTATATGCCTTTTCAGTCATTTGCAAAACATAACGTTCTTAAGCAGCTCCAAAATATCTTTCTTTCTCAGTTTTCTTGACAGGTCGCTTTTCTGGTAAGAGAAATTGTGAACACTGATAATAGAATATCACCTTCTGGTGCATTTCTCAATTCTAAAATCACCATTACTGTATACAGAAACTTGGTTCTCTATGAAAGGCACATGCTAAAGTGGTTAAAAAAAGTATTTAGGAGCAAAAGCAATCGGCTGATTATATTCTAAAACTATACAATAGTATACATGTATATGTTTGGGGTCATTGGATATCGAGTTTGTCATCTTCCTACATGCAGCATTACTAAATGACCTTGTTTGGCTCCATGGATGTTACTAAATGACTTCTCTTCGGTTCATTGGTGTCGCTAAATGGCCTTGCTTGGCTTCCTGTGTGTTGCTACATGACCTTGTTTGGCTTCCTTGATGCCTGAATTTCCTTTGACGTGGCGCTATATAAAATTACGACTTCAATTCTAATTACAATTGCAATTACTCCTGTGGACCAATAGAACAGCGAGAAGAACTCGACACAGTAATTCGTGTTCTCTTTTCTGTGAGACTACCCGCTTTTTGCAATTCTTTTTCGGCTTTATCGCCACTCGTATATTCCGACCCATTTATATTGATGCCTTCTGTGGCCCTGACATCTCATCACACGAAAATGGACACTTAGGCTGAGGACTGCATGCACTAACCATCGCGAAATGTGGTCGTGTTTTCAACCGAAATGATGGCGTCTGTATATTATCTGGTCAGCAAGATCTAATGTATATGCAGACCCTGGGTCCAATGTGTACATGCATCTATACGTGGCAGTAGTTCATCTGAAATGTCCAGAAACACCATACGGGTTCTCTTTGTCAGAGAGCTGCTATAGACGCGTTCTATTTTTCATTGGCATGGCACATTAGTCTATTTCAAGAGCTTTTAAGGGACTTGTATAAATTATAATATAATTTATACAAGTCCCTTAAAAGCTCTTGAAATATGTGAAGTTTTTAAAGGGTCAAAGGATACGCAGGTACTGTATGGTCCTTCAAGTAGGTTAACAAGGAAAACGTTGCTGTAACTCCAACAATTTCAATTTTATTATTTTCTGTTTAAATGACATAACAACATTTCAACCAGCGTTTAACCTTTTCCACTCCTTGGGCCACTATAGTGGCCCGTTCAAATATGTCGTTCCGCTCCTCAGGCCACTATACTGCCCAATGCATTTCGATGCCTTATTAACTATTCTGCTTCATTACCATTTCAATGGATGAAGCTATACAGGCAGTATTCCTGGCGTCAAATGTCGCCAAGCCGAAGCTATACAGGCAGTATTCCTGGCGTCAAATGTATCTCAAATGTCAGATACCGACTGTTGAGGTCGTTCGGCGACATTTGTTTACCCTGAGCATTCACTTCCAATTAGCTGACCAAGCCGATCCGCTTGGCTGCTGCATAGGTCTTGCATAGAACAGTGCCTGTATCTATATTTCAAAGGACACACTATCGGCTCATTAGTTATTGCATGGGCTGCCTTGTACAGGTAGTAGACATAGCTCAGTCCTAATTAGCTAAAAGGGCCATCCGTAAGTCTTGAATAGACCAGTCATACTGGCATTTCAAAGGCTCATAACAAACGGCTCTTTTCAGAGCCACAAAATGATGGGAAGGAATGTCGTGTCTGTCGACTTGGCCCAGGTTTCAATCACTCAACCCTACTATCTATCTGTCTATCTGTCTGTCTGTATATGTATTCCTGTCTGTATCATCTATCTCTTTTCATTTTCGCCAGGCACATACTATATATATATATATATACTATATATATGTAATGAATTGTGTACATATGCAAAGGCCCATATTACCTAAATTTTATTGGATTTGGGCGGGGTATGGCATAGAAATTTTATGATCAATATTGGCCACCAAAGTGACCCAGTGGTCACTGACGGTAGCTTGTGAATTATCCCATAGATCGGTAAACATGTATCGCACGAGAGCCGTCAGCTAATTTGCTCCTCCTGGACAGCTTCATACAAGTCTCATTCACGCGGTAGATAGGCTGCAAGTGTCACTTGTCACATTATTCAAATCCCATTCCGTTCTGTACCTCGGACAACAATAGAGAAGTTGGACGGTCAGAAGACGGTCAAGCGGTCAGTTATATTGGATCTGGAGGTGCTGTTATAAAAATTTTATTGGATTGGTAAAGGTTAATCAATAGACGTCTCGGAGGGAGGAAGTTCCCCCTTTCAGAAATGAGAATACTTAAAATTTAGAGGCGTTGTTTACATGTAGATAGGCACCAATGTCCTCCCCAGAAGAATTATGTACGTGACATTTCTCCACGCCAGAAAAATTCGACAGCTGCTGTTTGCACGTATGTGTGTAAAATTTCCTCGTCAGAAGATGAATAATTCACATTTATTCGACTGCGCAGTAGGCCTATTGGAGCGTTGTAAAAGGTAATAAGATAACAAAAGTATATAAATTTGGAATCTGACTCCATTTTTCTCCGGTGTTCGGACGAAATAATCAAAACAAGGTCGTCAGATTTTAAAGGTCGTCAGATCAATATTTTTTATCTAAGCGCAATAACTCAATTGTTTCTCGGAGGACATTTTACATTCACATTTTTGCGAAAAGGTCGTCAGAAAATTTTCGGTCACAGATTTTCATCATCGTGTCTGACTCAGCGGGATATTATATCCTCTCTTAAAGATATATCCGGGGGATGAATTAGTCTATCCCCCGGATGGAATATACCGGTATAGACTATCCGGGTGGATAAACCATTCTATCCCAATTACTGATGAATGCGTATACATTTGAAATATTTATGCTGTAATCAAAATGTAAAGTGTCTCTAATTCTTTTAAGAGTACTATTTGCAATGTTCAGAGCAAAGCAACTCAAAATTATTTAGTAACTCTGAGTGTTCTTAAGTGTTCTAACTGTTCTAAGAGCTCTGCCTCCAAAGCAGAAAAATTATAATCTAGCAGGAATAAACATGTTACATACCTGTTTATGTCCTTGTTCAAAACAAAAGCAGATGGAAGTTAATTTCCCAAAAAACACGTATAAGTGTTTTTTTCAACTTCTCTTCATCTGGAAGGGATAAGATTAATAGGAAAATACTCTAGCCTATATCGTGACAGCGTCTCCCCAGAAGCCTGAATTTCCCCCCCCCCCAAAGCAGGGGGTTAGATTAGACACTGCATGCCAACATGCAAGTTAAGCTTATAGCATATAACCTGCTAAGCCAATACCCTGATTTGACATAATCTAGTTCAATCTATTCTTATACCATAGCTTTCGTATAGGCACCACAGCAATACATGTATATCTCATCCATATTGCATCCTATATAGCCTCCGATCACAGCCATATTGCTCAAGTCCACGATTTCAGCTTTCGGTTGTACAATGGACGTTGATTTACTCGATATGCTATGCATTGCAATTTCTGACGATGAAGCATTATATATATATATATATATATATATATATATATATATATATAAATCATGTATAAATGTATAAATATATAATATTGTAATTATATATCGTATGGCCTATATATGCATAAATATGCAGTTGTACATGAGAGTGTACAAATGCGTACTGTAGTCAGGCCTATATATACACATACATGTACATGTATAGTGTTATGTGAACACACATTTGCCCGTGTTGCATTCACAGAAATCATGTGCATTAGGAAGTGTTTCAGACATCTTCTATATATATGGTTCATTGGGTCAGCCGCTTCTATTATTACGGTTCTTTGAATGATTTCAATGATGTCTATATATATATATGCATATATATATATATATATATATATATATGCTATAGCCTACACGCTATATACTATATCTAGGCCTATATATATATTCAATATACACTGTGGCCAACATATTCGATTCAACCAGTCGTATATATGTATATAGTCGTAAACTCCAAATCTCTAAACCGCTGCTCTAAAGCTATATATATAAGCCCTGCAGGGCACCAGTTTATTCACGAGCGCCGAGTGGTCGAGATTTCCACATGCCTCTTCCATATAAGCCGACAGATTTTAACTCTCATTAATAATCCAACAGCGCCAAATCAGAGACTTAGAATCTCGAATTAAGAGACTCCACTGGGGATGAGGCGCTCTTGATATAGGACATCATATATATATATATAATATATAATTATATATATATGAAATTATGTATATAATTATATATATATATAATTATTAGTTCATCGGATTAAGATGGGCAGGTCAGTCAACTCAGGGTGAGAATTGCCGGAGGGGTTGCGTGGTTTCAACCCCCGCCCCACTATAGTCTTTCATAGGACGCCATAGTAAAGTTCTCATTGCACACCCAAAGTCTACATATGATCAACTATTTAAAATTGACCATGCACTCCCCAGCTATTTTTCCCTCAATTCTCATTCTGAGTCGCCTGCTATGCAGCAGTCACCATGCACCACGCACCATGCACTACGCACCATGCAGCAAGTTCATCGTTTTCGGAACTGCAGGATTAGAGCGTCAAACTATAGCACGTACTTACTTACTTAGCTTAGCTCGTACAACGGGAAATATTCCCTCCTAAGACTAGACGTCATTACACACACTCAAACCGCGACCACGTAATATTGTCAATGACTTTGACATATCAACTATAACGACAAACAGAGTTTCTTCCCAATGGTTTCGTAGTCTGCAAGCACATGTATTAGTTCTGTACGCTTTACAACAATACCGCTTTATGTCAAACGAACTCGCATTTTACTTGGAGCGCGGCGGTATAGGTGTACATGTAGATCTCTATGTTCGGTGCCTTGGAGCCGGGAGTTTGCGGGTTGAAACTTAGAATCCACCTCAAGCCTCCGCGTAGGTACCCTGGGCAAATCCTTTATTCGCAATTGCTAATGCGCTTCGGCGTGAAACTCCAATCCAGTGCTCGCGATATATAGTCGGAAGCGCCTCTGAGCATAAATCGTGAAGGGGCGCTATAACGAGTGCCCACACATACATACATTTTTCCATGTTCCATATTGCACTGCTATACAGCGTTCCATTTACGTACTGCATTACTGTACACTATACAGTAATGCAGTACGGAACATGGTACAGTGTACAGTGTTCCAAACATGTTCCGGGTGCCGTACAGCATTACTGTACAGTGTTCCGTGTTCCGTACTGCATTACTGAACAGTGTTCCGTGTTCCGTACAGCATTACTGTACAGTGTTCCGTGTTCCGTACTGCATTACTGAACAGTGTTCCGTGTTCCGTACAGCATTACTGTACAGTGTTCCGTGTTCCCTACTGGATTACTGAACAGTGTTCCATGTTCTGTATTGCATCACTGTACAATGTTCCATGTTCTGTACTGCATTTCAGTAAAGTGTTCCATGTTACGTACTGCAGTGCTTCACAATGTTCCATGTCACGTACTGCATTACTGTGCAGTGTTCCATGTTCTGTATTGCATTACTGTACGGTTCCACCCGGGTTATTTAATAAACAAAAATTACTTACTTACTTATAGAAGCCTGAAAGTAGTTAAGTGTGTTCAGCAGGTTGGCATCAGCTTAGAGCTAGATAAAGTAGTAAAGTGCTTGTTCTTGTTTTGTAAAATGTGAACGTTTATATGCTCACAATAATGAAAAGATTGCTTGACGTCACTTGGGGTTTGTTCCATAACCGGAAATTGTGATTTATTGTGAAGTGTGCAGCTGCGCATGCGTGCATCTCGGATTAATCAACCTTTAGAGTAGGTTATATATAGCACAGTGACGTCGTTACAGCTTGGCATGCCAGGGAAATGTATGCCCTGGTAAAAATCCCCTATCCTGGTCGTTGCCCTGCCGGAATTTTTTGTCCCGCCGAGGATTTATTTGGGACAGAATTCGACGCTGCAAGCACTCAGTGCATTGGTAAAGGCTACTACTCTGATGATGACTGCACTATATGTAGCTGGCTATGTCCTGCTTACAAAACACGTCTCATGTCCGCTCTTATCATGATGTGGCGTCAAATTAAGACACAGAAATGGCAAAATCTGCATGTCATGTGATGCCGAGGAATATATATATATATATATAGGCTATATTATGTTATATATGTGGCATTGTGTATATATTATGTATACAGGCTACACGTGGCGGCATTTGTGCTGCGGGCAATTTGAATTTTTTGCGTCAGACAGATATATCGTCATCATCTCCTCAATTTTCTTTTATCTCAGCGCTTCCTCCACTTCAATGCGTCGGCGAAATGAGCGCACGGCATTCAACCGCAATTGTTTCAAGACGAGTAAACTGCACATCATCCTGAAAGGTAGAAAACAGTGGCAAGGGTAACATCATTGCATTGAACAGTGGAAAGGGTAACATCATTGCATTGAACAGTGGCAAGGGTAACATCATTGCATTGAACAGTGGAAAGGGTAACATCATTGCATTGAACAGTGTCAAGAGTAACATCATTGCATGGAACAGTGGCAAGGGTAACATCATTGCATTGAACAGTGGCAAGGTAACATCATTGCATTGAACAGTGGCAAGGGTAACATCATTGCATTGAACAGTGGCAAGGGTACACCATCATTGCATTGAACAGTGGCAAGGGTGACACCATTGCATTGAACAGTGGCAAGGGTAACATCATTGCATTGAACAGTGGCAAGAGTAACATCATTGCATTGAACAGTGGCAAGGGTAACATCATTGCATTGAACAGTGTCAAGAGTAACATCATTGCATGGAACAGTGGCAAGGGTAACATCATTGCATTGAACAGTGGCAAGGGTGACATCGTTGCATTGAACAGTGGCAAGGGTAACATCATTGCATTGAACAGTGGCAAGGGTAACATCATTGCATTGAACAGTGGCAAGGGTAACATCATTGCATTGAACAGTGGCAAGGGTAACATCATTGCATTGAACAGTGGCAAGAGCAACATCATTGCATTGAACAGTGGCAAGGGTAACATCATTGCATTGAACAGTGGCAAGGGTAACATCATTGCATTGAACAGTGGCAAGGGCAACATCATTGCATTGAACAGTGGCAAGGGTAACATCATTGCATTGAACAGTGGCAAGGGTAACATCATTGCATTGAACAGTGGCAAGGGTAACATCATTGCATTGAACAGTGGCAAGGGTAACATCATTGCATTGAACAGCGGCAAGGGTAACATCATTGAACATCATTGCATTGGTGATGTAGTCCTCAACTCTCAAACCATTAAACAAATCATCATCTGCATTCCAGTGTTTAATCAAGTTCCAGCCTAGTCGAGAGGGGAGGGAGGAATTCAAGTTTTTCGCGGGGGGTGGGGAAACGATCGTTTTGGGCGGAGGGCGACCCCTCAGCCAGACACTGAGGATATGCTGGGGAAATGCTGCTTGTATCATTTTTCTGCTGGGGAGGGGTGGGAGAATGGGAAACGGTATATACATGTAAGCAACACGTGCCTCTCCAATTTTTCTTGGGTGGGGCAAAATTTCATTCCTGAGGGAACTTCTCGCCTCAAGAGACATTTCACCTTAAGCACTGATCATAATTATCTGAGCATAATATTCCACTCCAAAACTCCACCTCTTGCTACATCCCTACAGGTCTTTCACTCGAAACTCAAGACACTGGTTTTTTTCACAGAACCTATCCTGATTCTTCCACTTTTCCCGCAACACAGAATTGACTACAGCTTGGTGGCTATATAACTCCACCGTTTCCAACAACAGAATAAAATATCTCATCGATTTTATTTTGCAGCTTGTAATTTTGAATCCAATCTATTGGCTAAAAGTCCGCGCATCATGTCCACCAATACAAGTGATAGCAATGGGAAAATCGAAAACCCAGAGATTGCTGCATATATACAAGACATCAATCCCCGTGTGCACGGGTCAAGCACCCGAATTTGGGATCGATTTCACAGTTATTGTCCATCCAGTTGAACGACCATTCGACTGAGGCTTAAGTCGGGTTTATTTGCAAGGGTCAACGTGTAATCATAGATTAGGATGCCAGTTAATCCAACGCGTGCATTCGAATATAATATCCGAACCGGTTATAGAAACAACCACGTTGCGCTGCATGTACGTGTAATATCGCTCATGACTCTACCCATTGTGATTGTCCGGTTGTATGGTGTTTGGTTGCACTGCAGAATCGGTTGGCAAAGGTATTTTTTTATCCAGCGTACAGATACAGAGATCTCAGAGAGAGAGTTGGGAATCCCCATCCGTCTGCTACTGCGTCTGATGATGACAAATTGATGACGTAATCATGGATGTACGTGCGTCGGGCGGTGCGTGTTTTCCCCCGCCTCTCGCTACCGTAGGCCTGAGTATAGTGTGGCCAGATTGATTTTCAAAGCATCGTGGTGGCACCAACCAGACAGTCTGACTTAATAAAGGTAGTTAAGGTACGTGACTGTGTTCCTCTGTAAATCCTATTGATTATGCGTGTCTCCATTTGTTAAACCATCTCCGTCTGTCTGTCTGTCTTTCTGTCTGCCTGCCTGTCTGAGCGCTCTCTCTTCTCAATTCCCATCTATGACTTTTTCTTCGGTGGTGCGTGACCTTGGGATGCTCCTGGACTCTGAAGTCTGAACTCACCCTTGTCTCTCATATAGATCAGGTGCGCCGCAGCTGCTACTACCAACTGCGGCAGCTCAGGGTCATTGCTCGCTCTCTGACTTCTAAAGCTGCAGCTTCTCTTGTCCATGCATTTGTGCTGAGTCGCCTCGACTACAGTACTGTGCCTCCATCTTCGCTGGTCTCCCGCGGGTTCGGATTGAGAGGTTGGAGAGGTTCCACCGGGCTGCCGCACGACTTATTGGAGGTTCAGCAAGTACGACCGTGTATCCCTATATATATATGCGTGAGGTCTTGCACTGGCTTCCTTTCCCGCGGAGCGTCTAATTTAGGATTGCATCTTTGGTGTGGCGATGCTTATTATCAGTCTGGGCACCCTCTTATCTGTGTGAGCTTTGCCTCCCCCTTTCCACTTGCACAGGCCGCCGCGCACTGCACTCTGCTGTCCATGGTGACTTAATGGTTCCTTTCACTCGCTCTGCAACAATGCAAAGCCGTTTGTTGCAGAGCCGTTCGTTCTTTGTGGTTGGTCCAACAACCTGGAATGGGCTTCCCTTGACTATGCGACACATCCCAAGCTATTCTCCATTTAACATAGTGTTGAAGACGTTTTTTCATTTGATCTCGGCCGGGAGCGCCTCTGAGATGGTACCTCGAAGTGGCGCTATATAAATTCTGATTGATTGATTGATTGATTGTCTGTCTGTCTGTCTGTCTGTCTGTCTGTCTGTCTGTCTGTCTGTCTGTGTCGGGCCGTCCATAATGTCTCCTCGGCTTGAACTCCCCGAATTCTGGCCTGGCACCGGAACGGACAGAGCAACATGGCTACTGCGGGACTTGATTTGATATGGCGCCGCTGTATAAGCTGGTCATCCCGATCTGTCTTTTGCGCTGCGCTAAGAAACTTCAGAGTCTATAATAGACTATTATTATTAATAGTACATTGTTGGATATGGGAAACAACGGATGCATTGATTAGTAAATTTCTATCTTTGTCTATGAAGTATCTGCTTGTTTTAGACATGACCTGTCTCACTCACTACTACATAAACTGTTGCCTATGCGTGCTTCTATTGGGTAGCCTGTCGATGAGTGTGCCTCTTTCTGTCTGACTGCTTGTCAGTTTGTCTGTCTGTTTGTCTGCCTGTCTGTCTGCCTGCCTATCTGTCTGTCTATCTTTCTGTCTGTTACCTGTCTATCTTTATGTCTGCGTGTCATTCTGTCTCTCTGTTTGCCTGTCTGCTCATCTGTCTGCCTCTTTGTCCATCAATCTGCCTGTCTGCCTGTCTGTATGTCTGCCTGCCTATCTGTCTGTCTTTCTGTCTGCTTGCATGTCTGTCTGTTTACCTGTCTGTCTTTATGTCTGCCTGTCTGTCTGTTTTCCTGTCTGTTTATCTGTCTGCCTCTTTGTCTGCCTCTTTGTCTGTCTATCTGTCTGTTTACCTGTCTGTTTACCTGTCTGTCTGTTTACCTGTCTGTCTTTATGTCTAGTGTCTGTCTGTTTTCCTGTCTGCTTATCTGTCTGCCTCTTTGTCTGTCTATCTATCTATCTGTCTGTCTGTCTGTCTGTTTGCCTGTCTGTTTATCTGTCTGCCTCTTTGTCTGTCTGGCTGCCTGTTTGTCTGACTGTCAGTCTGCCTGTCTGTCTCTCTGTCTGCCTATCTGTCTGCTGTTTGCCTGCCTCTGCTCGACAGTTTGTCTATCGTGTCTCCTCGCATCCTGCAAGACCGCGCCCTTCCGTCACGTCCCAATCGCAGTGGCGCCCTCTATGTCATTCCCAGCCGTCACGCACGGCACGCGGCGTGTCATGCCCCGTGCACTGCATTCTGGGACCGGACGTCCGGTTCGGGTTCGAACCAGATCCGTCACCGGATCGGGTCCCAATGGTGCGTGCAAAGATAGCGCTATATAAGAGCGGCCGGTGGCGCCATCTATGCGACGACCGGGAACCGCGCTCGGCCAAAATCGAGAGATATTTGATCAACGGTGCGAGTTTTAATGCTGAAGGAACAGATGTACGACGGCGATGCCTGATGCTGTTATTGCTGTACGGCCTGACTTTCAATTGCGATGCATGTACATTAGTTTATTAGCCTGTATGACCTACACGTTGTAGTATAATTATTATCTGAATCCTATGGCTCTGAACGATGCTGTTATCGCTATTCCTGTTATTCAATAGCGATGCATGCAGCCTACCGTAATTATTATTGTTATCTATGATAAAGCGTCGCACGAAAGCCATGGGCACCAGCTTGTTCATGAGCGCTGATATATCCTTCAGTATTTGTTATCCGAGTATCTATATACGCTGTAGCTAATGCGGATAATATGGCTCTTACGGAGTTATATTAGTTATGCTTCGTTTCATTTTGCAAAGTGTACTTTATAGGGTCCACAATTGGACATACATTGTGTGGCTCGGTGGTGCAGTGGTATGTTCGATATAGCTTCGAGCCGGACTAAGGTTACGGGTTCGAATCCACCTCAAGCCGCCCTGAGCAGTGAGCAGTGAGCATGCCCTTTGGGCGCTTCCACGTGAAACTCCGATTCATTGTCCGCGCTGTACTCAGGAGCGCTTCTGATGAGCAGGAATCCTGAAGGTGTGCTACTGCATGTGCTCATGCATATACATACAAAAATGAGTATGCACTTGCTCTTGCTTTTTATGTATAGACTAGTCTAGTTTTTCTGGGAGCTCATGTGTTTTCATTCTCTGCTTTCCTCCTCGGCTTCAATGGGATCCTCCAAAGACATCTCTGGACATAATATCTCTTATACAACGCAACGCTCGCGAAGAAGTGTGTGCCCTGCGCTTAGCTTAAGAATAGCAATTTTAAAGACTGAAGTTCACGATTTGTAGTCGATAGTATACCGGTTAGCGTAGGGCATGCAGGTTTGGGGTTCAAACCCTTGCCAGAGCAGAAGTTTTCGCGTAGGTTTTGGATCCACGCGCATGACGTAGCCAATTCAGCGATCTTGAACTACATCTACTGGAACAACAGCAGTTGAAACAAACTACATCAAAATAACAATAACAATAGAAGTAATAACACGATTTATATAGAGCAGTAGCACTGCCGAGGCCGATGAAAACGGTGCTGTATAAGCCTATGGCTTACAAAAGACAATGACAGTAATCTGAAAGCTGACAAGACAGGTCAGGTCTTGAGCTGGGATTTGATGGCCAACAAAGTGTAAACCGTGTGGGTTCTACATCAGGCAACGAAGAAAAGTAGCCTACTGGACAGTGGACACCAGTAGACAGCGTGCATTAGTGGACAGTGGGCATGAACAGTGGACACCAGTAGACATTGGACACCGAACCCATAATACGTCGTGGTTAAGAGAAATAAAAATAATCACTATAGCACTTTGCAAATTCTCAGGGGGCTGTCTCTTAGAGATGCTAACTTAAGGGATTGATCATCAACTTCTTCCTCCTCCTCCTCCTCCTCCTCCTCCTCCTCCTCCTCCATCTTCTTCTCTTCTTCCTCGTCTTCCTACTCCTCTCCCTCCTCCTCCCCTTCCTTCTCCTCTACTTCCTCTTCCTCCTCCTACTTCTCCTCCACTATACCGTCTCCTAATACTCACCTAGCTCCTCCTCATCCTTTTTCTCCTCCTCGTCCTCCTCGTCCTCCTCTTCCTCGTCCTCTTCCTCGTCATCCTTCTCCTCCACCTCCTGCCCCTTCTCTTCCTCCTCCTCTTCCTCCTCCTCTCCTTATCCCTCTTTTCTTTCTCCTCCTCTTCTCCCTCCTCCCCTCTTCCTCTCCTCCCCTCCTCCCCTTTCTTTCCTCCCCATCTTTGTTCAGTGTCATGTTACTAATTGCTTGCTGCTGACGTCTGTCATCTCGCATGATCCTGCTTTTGACTTTGATCGATAGCTCATCTATATATATAGATATATTATATATAGATATATATATATATATAGATATATAGATCTATATATATATATATAATAGACTGCTGCACGCCCCATGATCCTTAACGGGTTGGGCGCTGTATAAATGCTGGACTCGTCTGTTTGACCTGCAGTGGATCCACTTCGCTTTTGTCCGATCGACTGACCGAAGGGTCAACCGCAGCAACAACACCAACATCCCTCTCTCCCTCCTTTCTTCCATTCCTACTTCCCTCCATTCTTCCCTCCCTCTGAAGTCCAATGGACCGTAGAAATCAAATTCGTTCGATCATTGCTATGGTCGTACATGGAACGACATTTAATTATTGTATATATGGGGCCGATGCTGTCTCTCTCTGTGTGTGTACTGTTGCTGTAAAAGTCTATTTCGATGGGAGGTTCATATCTTTCTACGGCAACTTTACCAACACCGATAGCACCACTACCAACACCACAATCAACGCAACCAACGGCAACACCACCACCAATGTCAATGTCACCACCTTCAGCAGCATCAACACAATGCCACTGCCAATGCCACCAACGCCACCATCAACGCCACCAACGACAACATCACTACTACCACCGACATTAACAATTACACCAATGCCAATACCATCAACACCGGCACCACCAGCACCACCAACGCCTCCAGCACCACCAATAATACCATCATCACCCGCACCACCACCGCCATCAACGGCACGCCACCGCGACTAACACCGCCCACTAGGCCTATATACCACCAACACCACCAACCCCAACGCCACCAACAATACCAACACCACCATCACGACTAACACCACCACCATCACCACTAACACCACCAACTTCACCACTAACACCACCACCACTAACACCACCAACTTCACCACTAACACCACCGCCACTAACACCACCAACTTCACCACTAACATCACCACCACTAACACCACCAACTTCACCACTAACATCACCACCACTAACACCACCAACTTCACCACTAACACCACCACCACTTACACCACCAACTTCACCACTAACACCACCACCACCAACTTCACCACTAACACCACTAACACCACCACCACTAACACCACCAACTTCACCACTAACACCACCACTAACACCACCAAATTCACCACTAACACCACCACCACTAACACCACCAACTTCACCACTAACACCAACGCCACTAACACCACCAACTTCACCACTAACACCACCGCCACTATCCACAGCATTTGAGTTCTTCGCCTGCTCCTTCTTTCTCATTTCAGCAGACTGTAAGCTTTGCAACAAATATTCAACAATCAACCAAACCTCTTAACGACCGATGCATCAGTTCAGGACTTGTTTATATTTCTAACTTTTTTTTGTTTGTATGCGCATTTGTTATAGCGCCCCTTCAAGCTCGCTACTCAGAGGCGCTCCCGACTGCAGAGCGGACACTGCATCGGAATCTTACGCCGAAGCGCTGAGCAATTGCAAGTGAAGGACTTGCCCAAGGTCCCTACGCGGCGACTTGAGGTGGATTTAAACCTCGAACCTTCCGGCCTCAAGGCAACGACGCCACCACTACACCACCACGCGTGTACATAATTGCATTGTAGTGAATGTATGCATTCATATAGCGCCTCTCACAGAACGACCATTCAGAGTCGCTCTCAGCAAGAAAAACTTCTTGGGGAAAAAAGAAATGCCTTCAAAGATTGGGGAACAGATGAGAAAAACGTGCGAGTCATTAATGTATATTGTCGTAATGTATGCATCCCAAAGCAAACAAATGCTTTTATGTCCATTGTTCATTACGCATTTGCATGCGCGGACATATGCGCAACAGGTGACGGCTTATTTATTGTCCAATTTCCATCGTCCCAAAACACGAGCATTCATACATATTCATGAGACGGAGGGAGGGAGGGAGGAGCTAATCATGCATATTCATGAGACGGAGGGTGGGAGTAGAGGCAGTTTGACATAACAACAGATGTTTCGAATACACAGTATACGCTTAACCAACGCTACTGTTGACCAGTTAGTCGCCAACTTCTTCAAGTCTCCACTCAATGCTTCCTGTAGGCCATGCTAATGCCGTCAATTTGCCAGCCGCGATGTTTGTCGTAAGTCCAAGTATAACAAACATTTTCTCATCACGATGTTTGTCGTAAGTCCAAGTATAACAAACATCTCCTCATCACGATGTTTGTCGTAAGTCCAAGTATAACAAACATTTCCTCATCGCGATGTTTGTCGTAAGTTTAAGTATAACAAACATCTCCTCATCACGATGTTTGTCATAAGTCTAAGTATAACAAACATTTCCTCATCGCAATCTTGTTTTCAATTTGTATTGCAAATCAGCAAAAATGGTCTAAGAACTCTGACATAATTATATGTTCATTGTTCAACTTAACTTTTGTTTTACACTTGTAGTAGCCTAAACCTAAAAGCGCTGCTGCGTTAGCTGCGTTGCCTGTTTCCTACTGCATCAGTAAATTTATCAACATGGGGCACGGTGGTCTAGCGGGCATGTTTGTTGCGTTGCAGCCGGATGGTTGCAGGTTCGAATCAACCTCAAGTCGCCGCGTAGGGACCTTGGGCAAGTGCTTCATTCGCAATTGCTCAGCGCTTCGGCGTGAAACTCCGATGCAGTGTCTACGCTGTAGTCGGGAGCAATCTGAGTAGGTAGCTTGAAGGGGCGCTATAACAAGAGCACATGGAAACAAAACAAACATGGCACACGTGCATATTGAATGCACTTATGCGGCTAAATCTCAGAATAAGAGATTGAGGCGGAAATCGGTGTAGTTTACGATTCCAGGGTTTGTCCCTATATACAGGGTCCAAAAATCCAAACTTCCTTGAACATAATCCTTAGGCTCAATATTCAAATATGAAGGCGCCACTCGAAGGGCGCCAGATGCAGGGCACCAGCTTATTCACGAGCTCTTGAAACGCCAATGCACTGTTCCGACAGGCATGCACTATATTTGAATCGTTGAATACGACGTGGACTACAATGGAGTCTTATTTTCTCGTGCTACGTGTATATATCGCTCGTTTGTTATCGCATTGTGCTGAGGAATTATCCCAGATGCACATAGATGCACGGATGGACGGATGACAGACATATTGCCGATCTCTGATGCTATGGTCTGCGTGAACGGACGGCGCCCTAATGAGCATCGAAGCGACTAATACAGCGCTCGACTAACAGACAATAATAGTCCATCCATGGGTCGGAAGAAGCTGTCATCTTCTTCTCTAGCTTCAGCAGCAGGAGGCACCATGGCTACGCTTATCTTGCGCGCCATATATAATTGAATACATATATATACATAGTATATATAATATATACAATATATACTTAGTATATTAACACACACATATATATACACTTAATATATGTATATGTATATGTGTGTATATATATATGCACGTCTGTCCGTCTCTCTTCTATTCATAGTCCCTTCAGTTCTGTCAATTTTCCAGTTGCAATTGCCGCGTGTTTCCATGTCAACCATTCTCGCTCTCGCTTCCGTTGGCACACCTTGCCTGATGCTTGCAGTCGAAATGTGTTGACTTTCCACGTTCTAAATTGCCGTATGGTGTCAGGGATCCCAAAGACTCTGACGAATATCAACAGCGTGTCCCTATTATTATATATAATTACATATGTATATATATTAAGTGTGTGTGCAACTGTACATATATATATATATATATTCAGTGCTTCAGTGGATCAGTGCTTCTTCTCCTGGTTCCTAACTTGCCGTGGTTTGTTTTTTACGGAGCAAAACAAACGAAAATGATTGTGTTCGTTATTATTACTGCTATTGTTGTAATCATTATCAGTAGGCCTATTGTTGTTGATGATGTTATTATTAGATCTATTATTATTATTTTCATCTTTATTTTTATTTATTTTTTGTTGCTGTAAAGTTGTCGCCCGAGGTAGTAAAGATCCCTCAGGCTGTGAAAGTTTAAAATAAGGTTAGGCCTAGAGGTTCTCGTCTCTTATTATTATTATTATTTTTTAATGCTATCATTAATATTATTATTATAGTACCGATATGTAATCTGATCCTCTGGATGTTTACCTGGTTTTGACAAGCCATCCGTAGATGTCTTGGGTATTATACACCTGCGATACATAAAATAATTGCCAATTAATAGCAATAATGCTCCAGCCCTTATTTATGTTTTACTAGTGCTACGCCTACGCATAAGTCTATACCATAGTAGAATTCGGCAATATAATTTCGTGCTATAAACCTCTGTATGTGGTGGTCTTTTTCTGTTTTCTATACCCTGCAACACATGTAAAATACTAAAAAATTTATTAAGTGTCTTTATTCAAATCAAATCATTTATTGTTCCCACAATAAAACATAACATACAGAAAATAATGTAACACAATTGATAGTTAACATAGTAACACATTCGGTGTAGAGATCTATAGATACAGATCAGGAAGCAATAGGAACTCCAGAAGGAACAAGTTCCACTTAGTAGGGGGGGCCTAAATAATATATATTCGTGAACAGTACACAAGCTATATGGGCCTATGCTCGAGTAAAGGCTCCTTTTGGAGGTGCTATATAAATTCTGAGAATGAATGAATTCTCATAAACACACGTATAGTACAGCAGCAGCAATATTGGTGAACTTACTTCTTTTGCTCGGTCGAGATGGAAAGTTACGAACAGAAGGGCAAACGGAAAACATGTCGTGGGTTGCTTCCGCAAATTGAAAGGCAGAGCACATACATACACGCGTATATTACATAGTCAATATTATATATATACATATATATATACATATTTATATCTGGACATCAGTGTATGCCTCTTCAGAACCTCGTATATATATATTGTTCATTCTTGCCACTCTTGGCACGTCCGACCGTCTGCAGGAGAGAATTGTTTCGTTAAATAAACGAAAGAAACCGACCACAGCAGAGACGAGAGTATATGCATACATGTATAATTATATATATATATATATATATATATATATATATATATATATCGGGACTTCAGCAGGCACAACGAGTTCGGCACAGCAAACAGACGAAATTTAGTATATTATGTGCATTGTACATGGTGGCCATAAAAAGACCCCTAAGATTTGTTTTTTGCACATAATTATCTTGGCCAGAAGTTGGAATTTCGAAATCAAGTTTTACAGGCTTAAGGACAATTCATATTTACGCATGATAGTCAGATTTAATAAACATATTTGAAGCAGAACATAAGTTGTATTACTTTTAGTGAGACCACTCACTGTTTTTTTGACGATTCAAAAACGTAACGCAACAAAAAGTAACAAAAAACGATTTTATTAAATCATTTATCAAATAACTGTTTTCAAATGAACTTGATAGTGCTTCCCAACTTGTGTTCAATGTGTCCACCACCAGTGCTCAAACTTGTAATGAGTCTCTTTGTAAAATTCTTGATGGCCTTGTGGATGTGTTCTAGAGGTAAATCTTCCCAGATCAGCTCCCATGCAAGAATAGAATCTCTTAAAGTTCTTGGTTTTGGCTGCAGATTGTGGTATTTCGCCAGCATGGATATATCTACACTTGATGATCCATCAGGTTCCAGTCTGTATATTTGGGGGTCATTGGGCTTTTCTCAATGAAACCCACACAATTGACATTGAGCGGATTTCCTTTCATCAACGGCTTGTTTCTTAACTCTCAATTTAACTCTTAATTTTCTCTGCGCTCACTGTGTTTAACAGAGCAAGCAGTGATCAGAGCTTTAGCTCCAAGACCCCTGCTCATGAAGTATGCCTGAAAACACATTTTCTCTGTCATTGACGTCTTGATCATTTTAATTTTTAGAAATTTGAATTTCATTGCTTTAATAGCAAGATTATTAATCTGACAGATTCCTTGTTTACCAGCTTGCTTATCTTGCTAAATGACTTCACAGTAAAGTGCGGCTACGCTGGTATCCTGTGTCTTTCCTAAGTAATAATAATGATGATTAGGCTATCTGGATGTATCAAGGCTATTTGACAACAATTATTTGAGATAATACTTAATAAAATCGGTTTTTAACACTTTTTGTTGCGTTACGTTTTTGAATCGTCAAAAAAAATGGGTGGCCTCACTAAAAGTGATATAACTTTTGTTCTGTTAGAAATATTTTGATGAAATCTGGACATCATGTGTAAATATGAATTGTCGTTAAGCCCGTAAAATTTTATTTGGAAATTCTTACTTCTGGCCAAGATATTGGCAAGAAACCTTAAGGAGGTCTTTTTATGGCTCACCCTGTATATTGCGTAATAGAGGTGAGAGATTATACTTATACGCAATTCCACATAGAGGGGCATATGTGCATGTGTGTATACGCGTTATGTATATTTATATATAGGCTGCATGTATACAAGCTAAAATGCGTTCGCCAACGTACATGTATATGCGCCCGCGTGTATGAGTTTATGGAGCTGTATATACTGTGTAGGCCTATTACCGTAAAACAGAAATGGCTTCCGCCATCTTGTCTGCGATCGTGGCAATGTTGAATGACGACAAAGACTAGTGTCACACGAAACGATAATATACGGTACCATACTTACGCTTCTGAATGTCTCTTACTGCGAGAAGCGTTTATATATGGTCAGATACAATACAATACAATACTACGATACAATACAATACAATGCAATACTACGATACAATACAATACAATACAATGCAATACAATACAATGCAATACAATACAATGCAATGCAATGCAATACAATACAATGCAATACAATACAATGCAATACTACAATACAATACAGTACAATACAATACAATACGCGTATATACGCTAAAAATGTAACTGCAGTGGCACTGTTGCAGAAAAAGAGCAAAATACATTTTATAGAAAATCAGTGTATTATATGCATACTAGCTGAATTACCCGGCGTTGCCCGGGAAATATGAGTTTTGTCCCCAGCCACGCCTGACCCCATTCCGACTTCACCATTCTGACCCCGCCTTCCATCGACCCCCGCGTTAAGGAGAAGTAACGAACCTCTCCGCTAGGTGTACAGGTCTGGTCGATAATCGAAGAGCAAAACCCGTTAAGTCCACTCGACACGTAACTGAGAAAAACGACTTTTCTGAAAAGATACTACCATTCAGCGCAACGTGCTTTTTTCATAAATTGTTCTTTGCCACTTAGATAAAGGAAGTTTTTTAAATCTACGCTTTTTTATTCCGATTATTTGCAGTTATATTCGCATTATTTACGTCCACAACATTTTTGCTACGCGGTTTGGCGAGATGTGACGTTAAGATTTTAGCTCAAAATAATGACGTCATGAGTTTAGTGAACATAATTATGCCGCGTCTAATATATCGTTTTTATAACAGCGAAATTTAAAATATGGAAAGATTTTTGGATCGCGATCTTTATGATTTTCTCGTGTGGATCAGAAGAAAGAAGCCGAGAATAATCCTCGCAAATATTTTCGATAGAAGTAAATATCACGTGACCTCAAACCGTCATGCCATTGGCTGTAGTTCTCTGGTAGGCAATGGAGGCCTTATCAACGTGAATGGATTTTGAATCGCTTATCGCGTGCAAGTTTAAATGTTGACATCTCGGGACTTATAAAGTGAATTGGCAGCCGAAAATAGTGGCGTTTAACTCCAAATGTAAGTAAGAATCGATTGCAAAATTTTTTTTAAAACGAATCGCTGTAATTTCCGAGTAGGCCTCCGGACAAAATTGGTGCATCCCACACACAGAAGGACAAACTTTGAGTTTTATACTTAAAGATATGCAAATGTTTGTCTATTGTACGATTAACTGTTGAATGGAATAGATCTAATTTTTGTTTCTTTATTTATTTCTCACACTTGCTATAATCGCCCCTCCAAGCCTCTACTCAGAGACCCTCCCGACGACGGCGGACACTGCATCGGAGTTTCACGCCGAAGCGCACGATCAATTGCGAGTGAAGGACTTGCTCAAGGTCCCTACACGGCGGCTTCAGGTGGATTCGAGCCTTGAACCCTTCGGCTCGAAGTCACCGAACCCACCACTGCAGTGACTACAGCACCGCTTCCAGTGTATGAGTGTATGGCCAACATGGTGTTTGACTGTATACAGCATATATAGTTGTGCTGATAGAAGACTATATACAGTTATTCCATGCGTTGACACCAAGGCTGTGTGATGCGCATAATGAATAAATTAATGTTAACGTACGTCAACGTATGTATATGGTAACGTAACGTAATCGAAAACATGCTGTTCTTTTCGTATGTACGGTCACACCTCTATTCTGTGCTATAGACAATGCGTGGCATGAAATACTTCGCTTAGTTTGATATTGCAAGTTGGAAGTCATTTATCAGATCGTTGCAAATTGCTTTCTTTATTGATTACCAGCTGGGGTATCCGGCGTTGCCAGGGAAATTTAGAATTCGCCCCGCTCCCGGCCAATTCCTTACTTCCCCACCCTCTCTTCACTTCATCCAGCATCCTCGCTCCTACTCCCCATCCACACTTATTTTCTCCATCCCACTCACCCACCGACCCCCTATCCCGCTGGCCCACCTTGCCTCCACCTATCTGGGGTACTCTGCATTGGCGGATAAATTTCGCTTTTGGCCCACTCCAACTCGCATCAACCGCCGGCTTCCCAACCGCCCGCTTCCCACCCCACCCCAACCCACTCCACCCCACCCCACCTAACCCAACCCCAACCTCATCACACTCCGACCTCCTAATCGGAACACCTTTCGTGATATTTGCGTTTACCGGCGAATTGTTTTTCTCCCCCCACACAATACCCTGCCTCCACCCGGCCCCTCCGGGGCAAGGTGTGCGTTGGGTGAAGTCATGTGGACCCTGTAGCACTATAACTGTGGAACGTTTGAGGAAGTTACTGTGAAACTATGACAACGGAATGAAAATTTACAGCGAAAATTAAGGTTTTCGTCCCACCCTGGCCCCCATGGTGGTAGAGATTCGCCAACCCTTGCACCGGGTGTCTCATATGTGCTCACACCGACACAGTATAGTGAAGGTTTGAAGCGAAAAGGTGAAAAATTGTGGAAAATGCATTCCTGTGGAACAGACAGATAACGCCCAAAATTGGTTTTTTTTACTCCCCACCACATTGGCCCCCATGGTGGTAGAGATTCGCCAACTCCCACCCAGCGGGTGTCCAATGCCCACACCGATACAGTATAGGTTTGGAGTGAAAAGCTCAAAAACTCTCGAAATGCATCCGGGTCAAACAGACACACTCACACACACGCAAACACACACACACACACACACACACACACACATATACACACAGAATCTTCTCTTTATTTATATAGACATATTGGGGTGCATAAATTTCCGGTAACAGTTATACAGTATTCTTTGGCATGCCGTTGCATAATAACGACATCAATCCTGACCTTCGCTACTCATAATATGATGGTCCAACGCTAAGAGAGAGACCTTTACGAAGTCAATCGATGGAGGTATACAGCAACAGATCGTAGGCTATGCCAAACACTGTTCATGCCAGGACCGTAGTCAGGATTTGATTTCGGGGTGTTTACTGTTTAGTATTCACTTTTTAGTGTTTACTGTTTACTGTTTACTGTTTAGTGTTTACTGTTTAGTGTTTACTGTTTAGTGTTTACTGCTTAGTGTTTACTGCTTAGTGTTTACTGTTTAGTGTTTACTGTTTAGTGTTTACTGTTTAGTGTTTACTGTTTAGTGTTTACTGTTTAGTGTTTACTGCTTAGTGTTTACTGCTTAGTGTTCACCAACTTTTTCGGCCAGATATTCTGACGACCTTTTTTAGTCCTCTAAATTTCCGAAGACCTTTTTTAGTCATCACATCCTTTTCGTGGGATTTTTCGCCTGAAAACCGTTCACCGCAGCAGCGTAGAAACGATCTAATTTCATGTTTGTTTTCTACTTCTAAAATCGCGAACTCCTGCTGGTTCTGGGCGGCCAAAACAATTCACACTGTATATAGTTCTTGCATTATGTGCTAGTAAATGCATTATATTATTTTTAAATTTTTTATTTGGGGGGTGTTCAAACACGCAAAGCACCCCCTTGGGTGCATGCATGCATGCATGTACGAATGGACGGTTAGATAGACGGATGTATGGATAAATGCATGAATGTATGAATGTATTAGCGGGTAGATGGATGGACTGAGAATGGATGAATGGATGGATGGATGAATAGATGGATGGATGGATGGATGGATGAATGGGTGAATGGATGAATGAATAAGTGGATGAATAGATGGATGAATAGATGGATGGATGAATGAATAAGTGGATCAATAGATGGATGAATAGATAGATGGATGAATGAATAAGTGGATCAATAGATGGATGAATAGATGGATGGACGAATGAATAAGTGGATCAATAGATGGATGAATAGATGGATGGACGAATGAATAAGTGGATCAATAGATGGATGAATAGATGGATGAATAGATGGATGAATGAATAAGTGGATCAATAGATGGATGAATAGATAGATGGATGAATGAATAAGTGGATCAATAGATGGATGAATAGATGGATGGACGAATGAATAAGTGGATGAATAGATGGATGGATGAATGGATGAATGGGTGGATGGATGGATGGATGAATGAATAAATGGATGAATAGATGGATGAATGAATGAATGAATGAATGAATGAATGAATGAATGGATGGATGGATGAATACGGCCTTGCTTCATGACATTTCAAAATCTTGACGGATGTAATAAGTTCACTTGACATGCCTTGGCCAATAATTAATTAATTATCGTGACGAGCGTGAATGCATGCTTGCGATGGGTACCGCACTGACGTCCGCGCCAGGCACGCGGCTCCACTATATATATACAGCGCTCGTGAATAAACTGGTGCCCACTGGCTCGCTTAGCTACACCGGTAAGGTCGAAGGCCGCGCGTCTGTATACGCAATTCACTCTGTGAAAGAGCGTGCGGGCCGCGGTTCGATTCCCGAAGGTGGCTATTTCAGAGATTCAAAAATCTCGGGCTAGCACGGTCCGTCCACGGGGACCTAAATGGCGTGGCGACACTAACCATCTTCGATATGGCAGTGTCGTTAAACATGTAATAATAAATAAGCCGGTGCCGAACTACGCCACTGGTTGTTCTCTGCCAGTGCCAGTCCCAAGCCTGGATAAAGGAGGAGGGCGACACTAATCATCTTTGATATGGCAGTGTCGTTAAACATGCAACAATCGCAAGCTGGTGCTTCGCGCTTGGCTTTCGAGTACCGATTTCGAAGTCTGGAGATTGCGATTACGATATATACTTTATAGGGCCAGGCAATACCTTTACTGCCTGAAAGGCAGGGGGAAATTGCCAGAGGAGTTGGGCTTTAAACCCCAGTCTTTCTTAGAGCCCCGTCTGTAGTAAGGTTTGTTTTTCACATGTGCACCCTAATTCCAAGTGGATCATAGTTTAACCCCGCCCCCAGTTATTTTTTCACACTTCTCACACTGCTGAAAGGAGGCCCTGTCTTGGACAAAGACATGTGCACCTCATGATATGAATCAGAAGGATTTTCTGTGACGGACTGAGATTTGAAACGAACCTCGGATCTTTCAAACCGTCGTGCACCTCTGATCGGAAGTGGCATATTGAGCACGCATCATGTGGTCATATATATGAATCTAATAAGGCTAATTATTAATGTACAGGGTGGGCCATAAACAATTCTTACTTCTGGCCAGGATATGGGCAAAAAACCGTATACGGTGTTACTTCTTATGGCCCACCCTGTATACATGCATGGGTTGTGCATTCCACGGATGCACAACTACACAGAATAGTATACACGTGTAATTATCGATAATTCAATGCAAATTCGCTGAGGTATAGGCCCTATGTATATATGTGGATCTTTTCAGCTGTGTATAGTAGTCCTACTGTCCTACACATGCGGAGGAAGCCCGGATGTTCCCGCAGCAGGATTGGTGTTTTTGAATCTGCATGATTTGTTATCGCATATTTGAATCAGAAATCATTCATTTGTAATTAACAACAACAATAACGGGAAAAAGTATACCGGGAAAATGTCACGCAACCAAACCTAATGCATATAAATTATATAAACCACTGGAGTGTGTACATTTTGAGAGTAGCCTATTAAAACACCCGTCAGAACCATGCATTGGATTGTATAACCGAAACCAGCAACATATCGACCCGAACTTGCGCATGCAATGCGACGTGTCGCATCCAGAATCTTCGCAACCGCTGTAGCCCATAGTTCGACACATACAATACACAATTGCACATGCCATCATGTCCATGCATGACTGCATACACTGTGTATGCACGCATACGTACACAATCACACACATAAAATTTAAAAAAATATATATAGCATTTATTCGCCTATATATAATACATACTGCGGATGATGTATAGATTCTATGTATATTATTTTATATGTAAATGTATATTATATATATATATATATATATATATATATATATATATACAAGCGGCGGATGATGTATATGTATATTATTTTTATATATGTATATGTATATATATATATATGATATGCATATGTATATTATATATTATATGCATACGGCGGATGCATGATGCCGTATAACTGAAGTGATGAAATATTCAGATGTGACGTCCAACTGGAGCGTACAGCGCCCCCTCACGACGTCAGTCAGCAGCGTTAGCGATGTATTTGCCGACGGTCGTCGATCGGCGAAGGAGAAGCGAGCGCGTATACATAGGAGCAGACGACAATGACAGTCGGCATTACTTCGGCGCGCACTTGCCCGTTTACGCGGTAAATTTTTGATGGGATCCCGCAAAGCAATTCGGAGTCGATCGCAGCGGTGACACTTTCGAGGTACCTGCATGAGCGGTGGGGGAGGGGTGGGGGCAAGGGGGCGGTGGGTGGGGGGGAGCGGAAGTGGCATCTCCTCTCGGTCGATTTCGACAGCAGTGCGAAGAGGTGCCAATCAAACAGACCTGTATAGGAGATGCTTTTAGCTGCTGAAAGCTGTCTCATCCACACGCACGCACACACCTATACATATCCGCACACACGTGCGCATACATACACGTGCGCGCACACATACACACACGCACACACACGCACACACACGCACTCACACGCACTCACACACGTGCGCGCCCGCGCAAGCAACCACACAAATATACAATAATACATAGGGCCTCACGTAATATTGAATACCTCCATAGCCTAATACAGGGTGGTCCAGCATAAATCAACCAACTTTGCATGCGTATAACTCTGTGCCAATATTTGGAATAAATTTATAGGCCTGCTTTATGTGTCAAATTAAAGATATTTCACTTTTGCATTAGCCGTGAAAAGGTCGAACTGGTGCTAGTTTAGGTTTTCAATTTATTATATACCCTCAACAGCGCTAGCTACCATATTTTGTTGTCATTGTTGACGTAATATTGCGCCATTTCCTCGGGATATTCACAGATTTATTTTTTTTGCTAAAACGCGCACAAACACGATCGTTTTGGGTGTTTTTAGAAGCATCTACCATGAATATCTTCTCGTCGGTAAACCATGTCCTTTCAATTTTATCAACAGCCGTGCATCGTCATGCACTTCTTCCAACGCAAAGAAATGGTTGCAGCACGTTAGCCGTTTCGTTGCATCAGTGTTGGAGAGCTGCAGCTGGACTTCGCGTCGACGAATTACTTTAGATCAACTTTTCCAATACGTTAAATGGTGCTTCCAGGACCACCTGTTTCGCGCTGAATTTCCGGGAGATTTGGTTGTTGGGCCTAACCGGGTCATTGTCTTGACTGCAAATTTACTCGGACACACAATCAATGTAGCGGATGTGCGCGCCGACTCCCATGGATGGTTTACGAGTAGAAGGTCCTATTTTATCAATTTTCCGTAGCAGATGATTAAAGGCATTTGATTCCATCATCTGCTAGAAAAATACTTATAAATTTTAAACGAATTAAATCAGTGGCGGCGCTAGGGTGGTTAGGGGGCTAAGCCCCCCCTACAAGAGGTTCAGCCCCCCTAAAAGAAGGGCCATCCGAAATTTTTACAGTGAAATATCCACGATTTTGGGCTGACGACTAAAAAAAAGGTCGTCAGAAATTTTGGCGGCGAAAAAGAAAAATTTTCATGAGATTTCGGTCGAGGCTTCAGCCCCCCCCCAACTGAAATCCTGGCGCCGCCACTGAATTAAATCTCTTATCATGCAGTTCGTAACATCAAAACGCGATCATCGTCTGTCAACGGCGCCATAGATTGCGTCACAAATGACAACAAAATATGATATAGCTAGCGCTGTTCCGAGCATAAAATTAAAACCTAAACTAGGCTACATATAGCACCAGTTCGACTTTTCACGCTAATACTATAGTGAAATATCTTTTGTTTGATGCATAAAGTATAAATATATATATATATATCCCAAATATTGGCAGAGTGCATATTATATGCAATCAAAGTTGGTTCATTTATGCTGGTCCACGGTGTATGTGTGTATATGCGCGCATGTGTGTGTACATGTACCGGTATGTTGGTAGGCTGATATCGATGACGATGTAATCTTTAGATATAGGTAATATATACTATGTGGGTTAGGGTGGCCCTTAGCATACAGACAAAAAATAAAAATCGTAAAATTTTGTCTGGCACCCTTTCAATCCATGCCAATTATAGAAATAACATTATGTTGAAAAGGATTTTGGAATAGCAAAACATTTAGGGGTGCCCCTCGAGCGCCGAAATTTTTCTTTATTACAAATTTGATCAATTGAATCGTACAATTTCAACCAAACTATATTCAACACACTGTCACTCAGAATTTTACAGAGATGACTAAAATACACTCTAGTGATGCTACAATGCCAATGAAACAAGTGTTTACTGTTCAATTATAATTCAGTTATTGTTCACTGTTCAGCTGGTCACAGAAGTAAATGATCAGTACAGGACAATAAAATGCAGGAATCACTGCTTTCTACTAATTTGACATGAGATTTCTTTTTGTACAGTCAGGGAACTGTCGTCGATGTTCACTGACAACCTGCAGGAGAAATTGAAGCTGATCGTCATCTTTTGTTAGCCTTTTTTAAATTTAAGTCCTGGATGAGTGCCACACCTCGTTCAGCTCTATTATTGACGACAGCCAACCCTTTGAGTACTGCTTGTGCTTCTCGAAATGCTTCATGCTCTTCCCAGGAGAGCAGGATCTTTGGAAAACATCATCTCAGATAGTCCACGCAGGTCAAGCACCTGGAACAGTTTCTTGGAGTTGGTTGTACAGTATTGTTCCAGACCGCTGGTGCCAAGAAATGCATTTGACTTCACACTGGGTCGTTTAGGCGGATGATCTGGGGTTACTTCTTCCATGGCAGCAATCATTAGCTTCTTGGAGTCATTGGATACCCTTGAATCAAAAAAGCAAGCCCAATAAGCTCTTCAGACAAATACCAGAGATGAAGCCCTAGCTTCTTGCTTGTAGCAGAAGAAATTATAGTATGTGGATAGGTGAGAAGGTTTGCCATGAGAGTGAAGTCATTCAGAGGAGCCTCCACAGCAATTGGCGCAGTTATCCAGGCTTTCAGGTAGACAACAACTGAAAATATGGCAATATCACGAATGCTGCGTTCTTCTGCAGCAGTCTTCTTGAACTGAGCACGAAAGAGCCACATCTTTATGGTATAGATTACTTTTGCCATCCATCGTGCCCGGTGCATAGCGCCAGGTATTCGAAACCGAATTCCACGAGAAGGAACACCTCCAAGAAAGACAACTGAGAGCTCGAGAAATTCCCTGTAATCGTCTTGTGGATGTGCAGTTGCTAAATGTCTATGAGCAAACTCCAAGATATCAGAACGGTGTTGGGCCACCAATGATTTCACCAAAGGATCTGACGAGGCTACCTGAAGTTTGTCGCTTTCAATGAATTTCCAGTGGTCTCGAAACCTCTTGAAAAGAAGAACATTAGGTCCAGTAGAAGTTCCAATGGAAGTTTTTCGAATGCAGCCCCAACAATTAGTTCCATAACATGGTGTCGACATGCCAGGAAATGAGATCTTTATTCAATTCTTGCTCTATTAGGAAGCATGGACCTGAGCGATGACCTGTGTTGCTGGCTGTGGTATCAAAGCACAAAGGAACAAGCTGATCCTGAATATTCCACTCTCTCAAACACTTGACGACTGCAGATGTTTGAGCTGAGCCTGTTCCTGAGGATAGTTATGGAATGCCCAGTAACTGTTCAATTCATACACGTGAGATCAGAACTGGAAGATGGTCAACATGTTCACGTGATGTCAAATCTTCCAGAAACTTGCCGTCCCAATGAACGGTTAAAGGAACTAAGGCGGAAAATTCGGATTGAAGGCTGTTTGATTTGGTGGTTCTGTTGCTCACCTTGGCTCGTTGAATGGAATTTCGGTTGATATTCAAGTCTTGACGTCACAGCCAAGACTGGAAGCCACTTCGCTAAGAACGAATGTAGCATTTCTTGACGAAATCTGTGTTCTGTCCAAAGCCGATGTCAGACCAGGAGACAGAATAATGATTCTGCCTCGTTTGGGCGCAGTTGCATCATTTTTACTAGTGTTTGTGCCGCAGGTTTTGTTTCCTTTACATCCAACATCAGGCCCATCACTTTCATCACTTTATTCTTCATCACTTGAACAGGAATCGGTATCCAGTTAGTAGGCCTAGTACTATGTCTGACAATGTAGGCCTATGTTTCCAATAGTAGCCTATACAAAAATCAAATGTCTTTCCTTGCATTAAGCAACTCTTCATAAAATATTGCCACCTTTTTCAACCAGACAACAAACGCTAATCAAACATTATCTTTGAAATTGTACTAAAATTTTAGAGCTCACGTAATTTTAATAAGTAACTAAGTACTAAATATTAAATGTTGAAGCATTGCAAACATTAGTAGGCCGACAGAATGAATTAAAGTACTGAAAATTTCAGTTTGCGATTCCAATTATAATTTGGAAGTTTACTCGTACATTATTGAAACTTGAGAGCTCGGGGGGCACCCCTAAATATTGCCCTATTGAAAAGATTTTTTGCACAAATTATTTTCTTCATAATTGAAATAGATTGGAGGGGTGCCAGCAGATTATTTTTAGCTTTCATTTTTAAGGGCCACCCTAATGTGGGTCAATGAGGAGTTTGTCCACATGACGAGGCTCTAAATATATTATGTATGATTTCGATACACACTTAGGAGTATCGTAATGTATATAAGTCTAGTCTCAAAGTGGAAAAACATTAATTAAAGGCCATCTCGAAAGCAAAGCGCCGGGCACCATCTTTTTCGCGAGCGCTTCGTACGGTGCATGTGTTAGAGGCATTTCTTGAGACGTTCATTGTTCAGTGCCGTTTCCAGACCGGTTTCCATGACACAGACCCGCAGGTATACACAAGCCTATGCTATAGAGTAGCCGGAGGAGTTGGTACGACTGCAGGTTTGTTTGAGGATGAGAAGCAAGGAGGAAAGATTGCTTCTTATGGGGAAAAACAAGAGTTGATGCAAATTATTTCAGAAAGGCGACTTGCCGTTAATAAATTATACGAATTTGATAGAGCACGTCATTTTCTGTCGTATATATGCATATTGCGCTGTTTCTGACTTTTGTTTCGTCCATATATAGGTCGATGACGATTTTCAACAATCCAACTTTCTAAGATATTTCGCAAGAGTGCTTTCCTATGATTTTGGGTTTACAGGATAATTATGTAATTTCCATGCATGGCTATAGATATAGATGGAGAGATGGATAGATGGAGAGGAGGGAAGGATGAATGCACGAATGGATGAATGTATGAGCGGGTAGATGGATTGGATGAACGAAGGAAGGATGAATGAATGAATAAATGGATGGATGAATAGATGGATGAATGAATGGATGAACGGGTGGATGGATGAATGAATAAGTGGATGAGTGAATGAATAAGTGTATAGATGAATGAATGGATGGATGAACAGATGGATGGATGAATGGATGAATGGATGGATGAATGAATAAGTGGATAAATGAGTGAATGGATGAATGGATGAGTGGATGATTGAATGAATAAGTGGATAAATGAGTGAATGGATGAATGGATGAGTGGATGATTGAATGAATAAATGGATGGATGATTGGATGGATGAATAACTGGATAAATGAATTGATGAATTCATCCACGGAAGCCTTCATAGATGGACAGAACGTTGATAACATTAAAAATTCTGATGTATAGCTAAAGATGGACTGCATGCAGATGGATGGAGATAACGCTGGGATGGATCGATGGATGGCTGCATTGACGGATGGCTGGAGGTGAATGGATGAAAGCGCTGACGATTTATTTAAGATTTCTCTCCGAAACGTCTTTGCCGTCTTCTCATCGCTTGCTACGCTCCAGTGGACATAGCTATTCTTCCGCTTCGCTGGCTGCAGAGCACGTCCGTATATTACTAAAATATTCGTCCTCGCATAATATATATATATATATATATATATATATATATATATATATATATACAGGGTGGGCCAGCATAAATGTCCCGACTTTGCACGCGTATAACTTCGCCAATTTTTAACATTTATTTATACTTTATGCATCAAATTAAAGGTATTTCACTCTAGTATTATCTCTAAAAAAGTCGAACTGATACTAGTCTCGGTTTTAATTATATGCCCGGAACAGCGCTAGCTACCATATTTTGCTGTCATTTGTGACGCAACCTGGCGCCGTTGACAGACGATGATCGCGTTTCGATCTTAATTTTACGAACTGGTAAGGGATTTAATTCGTTTGAAATGATTAACGAATATTCTAACAGAGGATGGAATAAACAATACCTTGTATTATCTGCTACGGAAAATTAATAAAACAGGACTTTCTACTTGCAAACCATGGGAATCGGAGCGCACGGCGCTCACATCCGCTAACATTGCTCGTGTGTCCGCGTACATTTGCAGTCAAGACAATGACCAGGGCAGGCCCTGCATGCAAATTCAGCGCAAAACAGGCCGTCTTAGAAGCACTGAATAGCGTATTGGAAAAGATTATAGACCTAAAGTTAAAGTAATTTGTCGACGAGAAGTCCCACGAACTCTCCAGCTCTTACGCAAAGAAACAACTGGCAGCGTGCAAGCGTCTGAAGCAGCGCATGGCAGTGCACGGCTGTTGGCAAAATTGAAAGGACGCGGTTTTGCGATTAGAATATATTCATGGTAGGGACCCTACAAACACCCAAAATGGTCGTGTCTACGCGCGTTTTAGCAAAAAACGATAGAATTTTCCCGGGAAACGGCGTCATAATGCGTCAGTAATGACAAAAAACGGTAGCTAGCGCTGATCCAAGTATATAATTAAAACCGAGACTAGTATCAGTTCGACTTTTTTAGAGATAATACTAGAGTGAAATACCTTTAATTTGATGCATCAAGTATAAATAAATGTTAAAAATTGGCGAAGTTACACGCCTGCAAAGTCGAGACATTTATGCTGGCCCACCCTGTATATATATATACGTACAACATGCTTACAACATATATATATAATATATTTGCATATAACATAGTATGTATTATTTATATATATATATATTTATTATTTAGATATTAGTTGGGCTCATACTTAGATCTACGAGAAGTTATTCTATAGGCTACAGACACGCGTTATGTGATACTTTAAGTGTGGGAGTAATCCGAATTAATCCAATCTATGAGAGTTCGTATTTTATCTGTCAAGCGTCAGCGAACATTTTATTAGTTAAATGAGTGGTGGCTTTATTAAAACAACGTGAAGAACAATTTGGCAGAAATGTCTTTTTTGTCGGCGATGTGTGCACACGAGTGACGTAGAGCAAGGAACCGATTGTCCTTTGTGCAAAATAGGGTGGAGTCTAAGGGCAGGGCCGGATTCAGAAATGAGGGGCCCTGTTCGGAAAATTTTGGGGGGATCTTCGGCCAACAAATCTGACAACCTTCGTCAGATTTTTTAGTCGTTTGGTCGAAATTTCTTTAGAACATACCAAATTTATCCTCAAATTTTGTTCGCATGTATGGGCCTCCTAAAGTGTAGGACTCTGTTCGGCCGAACATGTTGAACATTCCTTAATCCGGCCCTGTCTGGGAGGGAGGTGCAGTGAACCAGTACCATAAAATTTTACGAAACTCAATTTTAACTTGTCTGGTACGTTTCTAGCATATTTACAAATGGTCTTAAAATTGATAGTCATTATTAGAAACCTCGGCAGCGGAGTGAGTATATTTAGCACTGACTGGCTTGTCATTTGCACAGAAATTTGATTTCGCTTTGTAGGCTGCAGTGAAAAATTAAAAATTTAGACTTCTTATCCCAAATTTTTATTCTTTTTATGCAATGTTCCGCATTCCAGGAAAACTTCGTCGGTGGCGAGAAATAACCGGCTGAAGGCTGTGCGTTTGACAACTCGATATGAATTTAGGGGCTACTGAATGCAATTTTGAAGTCCTATTCTGTTTTTATCCCTACTCTTTCATGACTCTAGGCCTATACTTATGCTCGCTGGCCTATTATTCAGGACTATTATAATACTGGAATTGAATTATTGTAGGCAAAAAAGGGCTATAGTTTACGAAACTTCTTATATAAGTGATCTGCCCTTAGTAATGAGGCACTAGAACCGAACGAGGCCATTCTTCCATATTATATACCCCCGGGCCTTACACTATTTATCCTATATCCTTGCATGCACTCAGTGCATAGTGTCTCATGCCCTCTATACATGTAGATCTGAAGCGCTGATCCTGTCAGTCTTCCTCTATTCTTTTTTTCATGCAATTTATGGGGCATGGTGGTGTAGTGGATACGTTCGTTGCCTTGCGGCCGGAAGGTTGCAGGTTCCAATCCACCTCAATTTGCCGCGTATATATAGGGACCTATATAGGGCAAGTCCATCACTCACTCGTTCACTCACTCAATCACTCACTCACTCGTTTACGTCTGCTTACTTACTTACTTACTAACTTACTTACTTACTTATACTTACTTACTTACTTACTTACTCACTCACTTACTTACTTACTTACTTATACTTACTTACTTACTTACTTACTTACTTACTTAGCCTACTTCCTTACTTAGCCTACTTACTTGCTCACTTACTTATAATCTGGTCATGGCGCAAGCGATAATCGCCCATAATTAAGCAGAAATAGCGATGCTGCACGCAATGCTTGCGTTCCACCGTGATTCCTAACACACGGCGGCGAGCGCGATGCACATCCCTGAGGCCTGCAGCTGCTAGGCAGACCCTTGCGTTCGCAAAGGCATGTCGTCGTATAATGTAATGTATAGATCTACCCTGATTTTTCTTTGCATGCAATCTCCGAGTATACACTATTCGCCCTCCGCCGCCTCTGCCGCCGCCGCCGCCGCCGCCGCCGCCGCCGCCGCCGTAATCTGTATGCGCCCTTCGCTCGGCGTTGGGGAATCGTAAAAACCGCATCAAATATTCCAGCAAACAACGCCATGGTCAGATAATTCACACAGCCCCCATGACCATCTAGCATCAACAGCATCAACAGCAGCAGCAGCAGCAGCAGCCGAGAAGAGGAGAGGGTGGTGGAATAGAGGAAGAAGAAGACACAAAATGCAGTCAGCGATGGCTGCGGCGGCAGCGATGACTTCAGCGCTTGCGGTTGCAGCTGCAAGCGCTTGATTTGATAATATTATCTCCTACGCGTTGGCGATATATACAATAGATTATTATACGTCGTCGTCGTCGTCGTTTCCTTCGTATACAAACTATTGCGCACATATCGTTCATTTCCGAATATAATGCACGGATTCATGAATGCAAACAAACAAACGCAGGGCCGTGTGTTTTCGAAGATAATCCATAATAATATATAATATATAATACGCAATTAATATATCTAGTCCATGTATACGAATCGGTGTTAGAACTGCGGAAAACAATGGGGGGGGGGGGTGTGTGTGAATAGAATATGATCCACTTGGAATTGGGGTGTGAAAAGCAGACTTTATTATGGGGATCTATAAGAATGAATGCAGGGGAGTCGAAATCCCAACCCCTGGCAATTCTCACTCTGATATAATATACACAGTTATTTATACGAGTCTTATATATATATGTATATATATATATATGATATACACACGAATAAATATAAGCCTATATTTTATGGACTGCAATACATGAAATCCTATAAATATAATGCAGAGTGCCAGTAGAGCGAGAAATGGGCAATTGAATAATTTCAGTGGTCTATTAAAAGTAGCTTCTAGACATCGTAGCGGATGACGGCTGAAGTGTATATTTATGTCCGGGCTGCCGCGCCTCATAAACCAGGGACGCACGGACCTACAATGTATCTGCCTGGTGTGCCACAGTGCATGCTTGCTACATCCTTCCAGGGCAATTCCGGCGTGAGAAATTTCTCTGTATACACGGAAACTGCGGCCGTCGACGGCGGCAAATTAACCCGGTGTAACTCACAATATCGGACACTCTGTCGACGAGTAAGATATAATAGCGGCGGATGAGGAGTTTCTTGGTTTCTGAAAGCGCTGGAGAAGGTTACACGACTTACTGTGGGCCGCGCCCGTGGATGCTTGTGCATGCTTGAATCTTCTGAATTTTCCTGTAGTGTTTACTACATTAGTTTTTGATATTTTTTTGGTTTCCTTAGTTATGTAACATCTTTGCATTCCAATTCTCCCTACAGCTTTTACTTTTACACCTCACTTTGTTAATTAGGCCCCTATACTTGTAGCGGGACTTGTCCCTTTTGGCGTGCCTATATTTGTTCCCTCACTCTTATTCTACTTATTCACTTTGAGTATTTGCTTATTGCTGATTGTGTTTATACTTTGTTAAGCATAAATGCACAACTAAATTGTTGGGATCAATAAAATTATGTCTTTGGTTATAACAGGTCACGGTTATTAACCGAATGCAGTTTGTTAATTTTTCAATTATAATAGTCTACGACAATTTAAGCGTAATATGCATGTATACATGGCAATGTTCGTTTACTGCATGGTGTCATGCAGGCATACATTGAGATAATAACTTACCGTGTATATACATAGTTGTATATACACGGTGTCCGAAAAAAAACGAACCTCTACTATTGCTGCAATGATTGATGTAAAAGTAGGAATTTCGAAATGAGATTTTACAGGCTTATAGACAATTCATATTTACATATCATGGCCAGATTTCATCAAAATATTTCAAACAGAACAAAAGTTATATCACGCTTAGTGAGACCACCCACCGTTTTTTCACCATTCAAAAACGCGACGCAAAATTTACGACTAAATTGACGACTAATTTGTTAACTTCAATGCGCCCATCAATTCTCTTACCGCTATTGGTTTTCTTTGCAGATTGTGATATTTCTTCAGCATAGCTCTGCGAAATTGATTATCAATCCATCGGGTTCAAATCCGAAGATTTAGGGCCATTGGCTTTCTCAATGAAACGAGAACAATCGAGCCGATCTCCTTTCATTCACGGCAAATCTCTTGAATCTCAGCTCAACTCTTAATTTTTGCTAAGTGACTTCTCAGTGACGTGCAGTTACGCTGGTGCCCTGTTTCTTTTTAAATAGTAATAATAATGATCATCTGGCAATATGAAGGCCATTTGATAACAATTATTTGAGATGAGACGTAACAAAATCGTGTTTTTGCTACTTTTTGCTGCGTTACGTCTTTGAATCGTCAAAAAACGGTGGGTGGCCTCACTAAAAGTGATATAACTTTTGTTCTGTTTGAAATATTTTGATGAAATCTGGCCATGATGTGTAAATATAAATTGTCTATAAGCCTGTAAAATTTCATTTCGAAATTCCTACTTTTACATCAATTATTGCGGCAATTATAGTAGAGGTTCGGTTTTTTTCGGAACACCGTGTATATGCCTAATCATTAAGTGGTTAATTGCTATGGACGATTCGTTGCATAGACAAACAGTGCAGTGCGTTATAAAGGTGCTATTTGACGGGGTCAGTGGTCAGTGTTCAGGGTCTATATAATATTATATATTATCCACGTCGCCTTATTTACAATAGGATCTGCAATTTGTAAACTGTACAATGATTGGTTGCATGGTATTGGTTACATGAATAGGCCTACATGATTGATTGATTGATTAAAAATCATCAAGAGCCTTAATAATAAACAATAAACATGTTTCGGAGCTACACACACACGCACACACACCCCACTCACACACACGCGCGCGCGCGCTCACACCCCCACTCTCACACACGCATACACCCACGCCCACACCCACACATTTTATTCTTGACAAATGTTCTTTCTTTGTCGCTCGCAAGGTAAGTTATACAATCAATTAGCAGAGTCAAACTGGGATTATCATAATCTGGATGCGCTGTGCACTTTTAGGCATCTCCAACTACATTGTGATTATACTTTTGAATATTTTCTGCTGCAAAAGCGTGAAGTGGAACAATGGTTGATGGATGGATGGATAGATGATGGATGGATGGATAGATGATGGATGGGTGGATGGATGATGGATATGTGAATGGATGAATGGATGGACGGACGCCCTGTAGATGACGGTACGGTAAGCTATAGACGCTACTCATCGCATTTTTAACAACAAGTTTCAGTAATAATAATTAATTACGCTTCAGTAGTGATGTGGAGAGATTTTCGTCATTACAGGGCGAGAATAATTGTCGGGGGGGGGGGTTGGGGTAACAAACCCTCAGTTTTTCCAGTATAAGGCCTCAAAAATTATACATGTAAGTCTTCTTTGAACTCCACAACTCCGCTTGTATCGTAATCCATAATACTCGCATTTATTTTGCTACAATTCACATGCTGCGTAAGTGTTATAGATGCTTGGCCTATATCTGGACGCCTGTTCATATTTTGTGTGTTTGTGTGTGTCGGTGTGTGTGTGTGTCTGGTGTGAGTGTGTCGGTGTGTGTGTCGGTGTGTGTGTGTGTGTCGGTGTGTTTGTGTCGGTGTGTGTGTGTGTGTCTGGTGTGAGTGTGTCGGTGTGTGTGTCGGTGTGTGTGTGTGTCGGTGTGTTTGTGTCGGTGTGTGTTTGTGTGTGTCGGTGTGTGTGTCGGTGTGTGTGTCGGTGTGTGTTGGTGTGTGTGTCGGTGTGCGTGTGTCGGTGTGCGTGTGTCGGTGTGTGTGTGTCGGTGTGCGTGTGTCGGTGTGTGTGTGTCTGTGTGTGTGTGTCGGTGTGTGTGTGTCAGTGTGTGTGTCGGCGTGTGTCGGTGTGTGGGTGTGTGTCGGTGTGTATGTGTCGGTGTGTGTGTCGGTGTGTTGGTGTGTGTCGGTGTGTGTGTATCGGTGGGCTTGTCGGTGTGTGTGTGTGTGTCGGTGTGTTGGTGTGTGTGTCTGTGTGTGTTTGTGTGTCGGTGGGTGTGTCGGCGTATGTCGTGTGTGTGTGTCAGTGTTGGTGTGGGCATATCATCATGTCAGCGTTCTCGTTCATCCGTACGTGATTGCAGAATTCGATGGTCTCGATCTGCAATGTACTAATCTGTGAGTATACACACACACACACGTCGGCTTACTATATAAAGCGTTGTCATCGTCGTAAAGTTTTGATCCGCCCGACCATATTGAATCTGATCCTGCCACGTATATATAAGCCCCCGATCGATGTCCACGGCTCGATCGATTCGTCGTCGCCCGTGTTACGGCTTCGTTCGTCAGCCGACTGGTAATGGGATAATCGCACGGGGTATTATGACTGCAGCTGAAGCTCATGTGTAATTATTATTCCAAGGATACAAGACTGTTGTATGTATACTTAGATCTGATATAAAGTTAGTAGTCTTCGGATTAACCTGGTTAGGCTATATATAGGATCGCCTGGATCGTGGGATAATAGTAACCAGAGCTGCTGGATTTACACTTTAGTCCGTGTAGTCCCTGTTAAGCTATCAGAGTATAATTTAGAGGCCTACAGATTGAAACCTGTTTGGGTCTTCATGCACAACCGCGGTGGCATCGGTCATGGTGCGCTTTTCCTATACATCTGCTTCTCTAATTCTCTTCCCTCGAGCTGTTCAGTCGTTCAATCGTTCAATTGTTCAATCGTTCAATGGCCTAACTACTCTCGATGCATGTTGGCTTTTCCCATCAGTTTCCTACATCCCTCCGTCATCAAACGATGGTCCAGCAGCATCTGTCAAGGTCTCTATACCACCTCTGACTGTTTGGTTACCGGACTGTGACCTCATTCGGACTGCTCTTATTGGACAATCACTCTGACGATAATTTATATAGTCACAGCGCTCGTGAATAAGATGGTGCCCTGCGCTTGGCATTCGAGAGGCGCTTTAGAAATTTGGAGATTGCGATTGTGATTACCATAATCACCAACTATGATTCATAACCAGGGGCAGATCATGGGGGGGGGGGCAAATCCGGCCATACCCCTCCCATTCAGAAATGTGCGCAGGACGTGCCCCACCCTCCCCCCATTAGGTTTCAACACGCTTTCAATGAATGCAGCAGGAAAAGGTGAGAGAGAAAAAGTAGCATAGCCTACGACTAAAAAACAGAACTCTTTTTGGCATTGGCATTGAAAATGGTATATTTTCAAGAGATATTTCGACGAAGCGACTAAAAAGGTCGTCAGTTATTTTTGGCAGGGAAACATGGTCTGTATTTTCAAGACATTTCAACCAAACAACTAAAAAGTTGTGAGTTTTTTGGGCCAAGGATCAACGACTATTTTTCACACCCAAAACCAAAATATATTGACCCCTCCTTCGAGAATTTCTGTATCCGCCCCTGTTCATAACCGTAGGTGTAGCGAATTAAATCGCTATTATCTATCAAACTAACCTGTCTGATATTATATGTTAATTCTAAGTAGGAGTTAAGCTAGATAATTTAGTTGGCGTGTCTAGATTAATAATTTGGCGTCTAGTGGATTAGTAACTAGGAGACCACGAATCTTGCGTACATGAGCGAGGCAGTCATAGTGACGTCAAGCGGTTACTACGGACGCTTACGTAAGTGAAAACATTTGCATCGACGCGCAACCAATAAAAAGCATCGAAATGAGCGTAACGGTGGGAATTGAATGGAAACAGCCACGTCATTGAAATTCGACATAAACGGTTGATTCCTTGCTTAAACATTGAGAAAGATGGTTGTTCAGTTGTGGCTGGCAATTCATTTGAAGTTTATTCAATGGTGAGGATGATGATTATGCTCGTATCTGGTCGTAAAACAGTACGAGGCATTCGTGTGAGAGTAGAGGCGATTTAGAAATTCGAAGTTGCGAACTCTAACGTCCGTGAAGTCTACATTGTGATCGTGACGGTTGGTGAGACGATATTCGTGTGTTGAGAAACGATTTTGGGCTCGTTATCTCTGGTTGACATTTCAAGGTCATTTTCAATTGGGAAGGAAATTCTCATTGGTTGGAGTGTGATAATTTGATGCTACGGAAGTATTGAATATTGTCTTGTCTGGTATTCGATCTGGATTCCACAGCTTGACAGTATCTCATTATCCTTCTTCAAATATAGCACGAGGTTGCTTATCTTCATTCAGTGAATCTACGGAGAATCAGCAGAACTATTTCTTCAAATATAGCACGGGGTTGCTTATCTTCATTCAGTGAATCAACAGAGAATCTACAGAACTATTTCAAGACCGTTTACACTACAGAAACGACATGTCATATATCTCAACTGTGGAGCACAGATAAGCTAAAAGATAATTATAATTAGTGATACGCCAAATAAGTAAATAGGAATATTGCGTAATTGTATTGTGTATTTAATAGTTTCAATTATATCATACATTTATAAAGAATTGGTGTCTCTTTGAACAGATCATTTAAATGCAGTACATTTTCAATTACCCGCTAAAATAAGCATAAAAACGGAGACGTTACAAATGGGGGCCCGTCCGGGATAAAATTGACAATATTATTGTTGATTAGATTGAACTTTACTGACATTTATATTGAAGAGACAAAGCTAATTAAAATGACGATCTATTTGGAAATTGTTAAGCATAGCGCAACGCGCATGTATAGATTTTAAGCATTAGAGTCGGTGCGATAATCCTTATTGCTTAACATATACCAGAGATTGTATCACGTTAAGAGGGAACACTAGTGTGACGCTTAATAATTTTAATAATTATTATAAGCGAGTGTGAAATTGTATAGCGCATAGTTTAGCGTTAAATTTATTACTACTTAACCAAAAGTGAGTAAGTAAGAATGTCAATCACAGACTGGCAACAGTGGTTGGATATGGGACGTTCATTCTCATTGGAAGGTGAAGAGCTGAAGGCGTTTGTCAAAGACAGACAGAACGAATTCAGACAGCAGAGGGCGGATGAACGAGAAGAGAAAAAGGAAAGTGAGCTACGTGCAGCTGCAGAAGCTAAGGCTAACAGAGAGAATGAATTGGAGCTAGCGCGTGAAGCGGCTAAGTTAGCTGATACCAAAGCAGCCAGAGAGAGTGAGTTGGAACTAGCGCGAGAGGCGACTAGATTAGCCGAAGTAAAGGCAGTTAGAGAAAAAGAAATAGAAATAGCGAGGATGAACGAGGCAAGGCTTACGCGAGAAGCCGATGAAGTGAGACAGGCAAGGGACACAGAATTAGAGAATAAGAGGCTTGAGGTTCAAGTGAGAATGAGAGAGATAGAATCGGGAGATAGACGAAACAGGGATGATGGAGATTCCTACATGACGATGGGTGACAACCACCAAGGAAACCAAAGTCATAAGGGAATGAAGAACATTAAGTTCCCAATATTTAACGAGGCAAAGGACTGTCTCGATGCGTATCTTCTTAGATTTGAGCGGACGTGTACGACATACGAGATACCAAGAGATGTATGGTCACTGATGCTAGCGCGACATCTAGAGTCGAAAGCATTAGAAGTGTACCAGCGTTTGTCGGCTGAAGAAACACAAGACTACGATTGTTTAAAGAAGCATCTCTTGAAAAGATTCCAATTGACAGAAGGAGGGTATCGTAGCAAGTTTAAGACTAGCAAGATGGAACAAGGAGAAACTCCTTCAAATTTCATTTACAGATTGCAACGATATTTGCAGCAATGGTTGCTACAAGCTGGATTTGAGCAGACCTACGAAGGAATCGAAGATCTACTGCTAAAAGATCAATTTTTCCTCACTTGCAGTAACGAGTTGAGGATGTTCATTAAAGAGAAAGGAAAAATGAGCTTAAAGGACACATTGACATGTGCAGAATCTTACATCGAAGCTCATGGGTACAGATATGCAGAGAATTCTGTAAAACCTCAAGGGAGATTCAATAATGACCGAGGTAATGGAAAGTCATTTGAAGAGAAATCGAGAGAGAAATTCCAAGGAAATGTAAATAGAGGAAGAGTCGAAACGCGACAGAACAAAGAGACAAATCACAGTGGAAATGTGAATAGAGGATATAGTAGAGATAGAGAGCAGGCAGCGGAACACAAGATAACTTGTTTTGCATGCGGTAAGGTAGGTCATAAAGCATTTGATTGTGTGCATAAAGCCAAAGGGTTTGTTAAACACACAGCTGCAGCAGTACAGATTTACGAGAATAGGGCGTACAGAGCTGTACAGGCGAATGAAAATACGAAATCGAATGAAATTGACAGAACAGTAGAACGCCAGGATAGGAAAGGTAAAGAAGAAGTACCGAAACATATGGCAGCGAGTACGGTAGTTACGGAAAGGAAAGATGGTTGCATTGAAATTGAAAGTATAGACGAATGTCAAGCGAAGGTCAATGGCGTAGACGCCAATTGTCTTTACGATTCTGGAGCGAGTACATGTATCGTGAGGAGATCGCTAATCAAGGATAGTGATTTGACTGGGAAGGAAACGCACTGCATCCTAGTTGATGGGAGCTTAAGGTGTTTTCCTACAGCCAATGTAAACATTGAGAGCGAGTATTTTACTGGTGAAGTTGAGGCAATGGTTATGGATGAACCAGTAAAGCCGATAATTATTGGACGCGTGAGAGGGTTAAAATATACAGTAACGAATGAGAACACGGATGAAAATATAATTAATTGTGACAAAGGAGAGAAAGTGAATGAGACGATTATGAGTGAGAAACAAGAAAAAGTTGAGTATAAAGGAATACTCAAGAGAAATGTGAGTGCTAATTCACGTTGGCAAGATGCCAAGAAGACAGTAAGATTTGAGAGTGATGAAATGAGCACGGAATATGATGACGTAATAGAGAAAGTTGGAAGTGATGACGTCATGAACAGTGACGCACATCAAACGACAGCAGCGATAGAAACGAGAGCTGAGTCGAAGAAAGTGGTGAAATATAAACCACTCAAGGTCACAGAAATGCCCGACCTGAATATAACCACAAAAGAAATAAAGGAATTACAGAAGACAGATGAAACATTGAAGAGTTACTGGGAAAAAGCATCTGAGTGGAATGGCGATGAGAAGAGTACAGAAAAAGTGCTGTACGTAAAGAAAGATGGATTGTTGTACCGGAGATGGAAGGAAGTATTGAAAGATGAAGCGAAGTGGCAGTTGATGGTTCCGAAACAGTTGAGAAACAAAGTTCTAGCTGTAGCACATAACTCGCTACTGTCAGCTCATCTAGGCATGAAGAAGACTCATGATAAAATTGTGAATGAATTTTATTGGCCAGGGATAAATCAAGAAGTTCGGCGATATATATTAAGTTGTGATGTATGCCAGAAAGCAGTGGATAAGAAAGTGAACTACAAGGCACCGATGGGACATCTTCCAGTGCTGGATGTGCCGTTCAAGCATGTCTGTGTGGACATCATAGGAGCCATAGAGCCAATGTCTATGAGAGGATATCGTTATGTATTAACGATTATCGACTTAAGCACCAGGTATCCTGAAGCGATACCGTTGAAAGGAATAAGTACCGAGGAAGTGGCGGAAGCCTTGTTTAACTTTTACTGTCTGATGGGCGTACCACAAAGAATTCATACAGATAGAGGAAGCCAATTTACGTCAGAACTAATGGCCGAAGTAAACAAAATGTTGTTGATCAAGCACACGATGACAAGTCCGTACCACGCGATGGGAAACGGTTGTGTAGAACGTCTTAATGGAACGATTAAGACAACGCTGAGAAAATTGATAGGTGAACAAGTTAAAGAGTGGGACAGGTACTTGGCACCATTACTTTTTGCACTACGAGATACTGTACACGAGAGCCACGGATACACGCCTTTCGAATTAATCTTCGGAAGATCATGTAGAGGTCCGGTACAGATATTGAAGGAACTGTGGACAAACGAAAAAGTGGAAGACGAGGTGAAGGATGTATACACATATATGGCAGATCTACGAGAGCGTATAGAGGAAACGTGTAATATGGCGCAGAAAGCAATTCACAAAGCTAATGCGAAGAACAAGAAGTACTACGATAAAAAGGCACGATATAGAAAACTGGAGATTGGTGATAAAGTCCTATTGTTACTACCGAGTTGTAATAATAAGATGCTTGTGAAATGGCAAGGACCATTTGTAGTCAGAGAGAAAATCGGAGATTACGATTATAAAGTTGAGGTTGATGGCGGAAAACTGAAAACATACCACATCAACATACTAAAGAGATATTACGAGAGGAGTGAAGAATTGTCAGGTTCTGAGACAATAGCATACGTGTCAGCTATTGTACATGATGGTAGAGAAGGTGAAGATGAAGAGGAGGAGATATTGAACTTGTATGTCAGTAAGCAAACTGAGACTTACAAGGATGTTGATATTAATCCACAATTAGAAGATGAACAGAGAGGTGAATTAGAAAAATTACTGAGAGAATATCAAGACATATTTACAGATAAACCAGGAAGAACTGACATGGTGAAACACGAGATTCATCTTACGAGTGATGAACCTGTTAGGATGAAAGCGTATCCAACACCGTATCATCTACAGTCTGAAATTGATAAGGAAATTGAGTTAATGTTAGAGAACGGGATAATAGAAAGATCAGAAGCAGCATACGCAGCACCGCTTGTTGTTGTTAAGAAGGCAGATGGAAGCAATAGACTTTGCTGCAACTATAAACAATTGAACAAAGTGACAGTTTTTGATCCAGAGCCGATGATGTCAAACGAGGATATCTTCAATAAACTGAGTGGTAGCAAAATATATAGCAAGTTTGATTTTTGCAAAGGATATTGGCAAATTCCAATGAGCGAAGAATCAAAAGATTATACGACTTTCATTTGTGCAAGTGGGTTGTATAAATTCAACGTTTTACCATTTGGATTGGTAAACAGTGCTTCAAGCTACAACAGACTTATAAGGAAGATTTTGCATGGAACCGAGAATCTGGAGAGTTATGTTGATGACATACTAGCTCATACAGAAGGATGGACTAGACATATGAAGATTTTACGAGAGTTTTTTCAAAGAGTGAGAGATGCTCACCTGACTTTGAAACCAAAGAAATGTTCGTTAGGCTATGGGCGCATAGATTTCTTGGGTCATACGTTAAACAACGACGACATTAGTCCTAAAGGAGAATCGATAGATAAGATTGTGGAGATGCCACAACCGAAAACGAAGAAACAGATAAGAAGCTTTTTGGGAGCAATAAACTATTACAGAAAATTTATTCCTCATTGTGCTGAACTGATGGCACCATTAAGTGACTTGACAAAGAAGTCAGCAGCTAATAATGTTGATTGGAACGAGGAATTGGAAGAGAGTTTTAGTAAGCTGAAAGCAGCACTTGCTAAGACACCAATACTAAAGTTACCAAACTTGGAGAAGGAATTCGTGATTCAAACGGATGCATCAGGAAGAGGAATAGGTTGCGTCCTGATACAGCAGTATGAAGGGATAAACCACCCGATTGCATATGCGAGTAGGAAACTATTGGAAAGAGAGACGAGATATTCAGTTGAGGAGAGAGAATGTCTAGCGATAATGTGGGGGATTAGTCGGTTTGACAGGTACTTGTGTGGAAAGCAGTTTGTGATTGAGACAGACCACTGCGGACTACAGTACATGAAAGAAGGGAGAATGAGAAATGCGAGAGTCATGAGGTGGAGTCTAGCACTTCAAAATTATTGCTTTACGATACGATATATCAAGGGAAGCAATAATGTTATGTCTGATTATTTGAGTAGAGGAATTACATAGTACTTAAATATATCAGTAATGTATTATAATAATGTAGATAAGAAGTTCAGTAATGTTGTATTGTTGTGTAAGATAGAATAAGAAAGTTGATAGAAATTTAGTTGATAGATAATTAGGTGAGATTGTAAAGCCTGATTACAGACTTTTGAAGGAGGGGTATTTGTAGCGAATTAAATCGCTATTATCTATCAAACTAACCTGTCTGATATTATATGTTAATTCTAAGTAGGAGTTAAGCTAGATAATTTAGTTGGCGTGTCTAGATTAATAATTTGGCGTCTAGTGGATTAGTAACTAGGAGACCACGAATCTTGCGTACATGAGCGAGGCAGTCATAGTGACGTCAAGCGGTTACTACGGACGCTTACGTAAGTGAAAACATTTGCATCGACGCGCAACCAATAAAAAGCATCGAAATGAGCGTAACGGTGGGAATTGAATGGAAACAGCCACGTCATTGAAATTCGACATAAACGGTTGATTCCTTGCTTAAACATTGAGAAAGATGGTTGTTCAGTTGTGGCTGGCAATTCATTTGAAGTTTATTCAATGGTGAGGATGATGATTATGCTCGTATCTGGTCGTAAAACAGTACGAGGCATTCGTGTGAGAGTAGAGGCGATTTAGAAATTCGAAGTTGCGAACTCTAACGTCCGTGAAGTCTACATTGTGATCGTGACGGTTGGTGAGACGATATTCGTGTGTTGAGAAACGATTTTGGGCTCGTTATCTCTGGTTGACATTTCAAGGTCATTTTCAATTGGGAAGGAAATTCTCATTGGTTGGAGTGTGATAATTTGATGCTACGGAAGTATTGAATATTGTCTTGTCTGGTATTCGATCTGGATTCCACAGCTTGACAGTATCTCATTATCCTTCTTCAAATATAGCACGAGGTTGCTTATCTTCATTCAGTGAATCTACGGAGAATCAGCAGAACTATTTCTTCAAATATAGCACGGGGTTGCTTATCTTCATTCAGTGAATCAACAGAGAATCTACAGAACTATTTCAAGACCGTTTACACTACAGAAACGACATGTCATATATCTCAACTGTGGAGCACAGATAAGCTAAAAGATAATTATAATTAGTGATACGCCAAATAAGTAAATAGGAATATTGCGTAATTGTATTGTGTATTTAATAGTTTCAATTATATCATACATTTATAAAGAATTGGTGTCTCTTTGAACAGATCATTTAAATGCAGTACATTTTCAATTACCCGCTAAAATAAGCATAAAAACGGAGACGTTACAGTAGGCTATATACTTTGCATGACAGAAACGACTCTTTGGCACCCTAACTTAGTCCCACTCACGTGTATTAAATTAAGCAGGTATCAGAACCTTGAGGTTTGGTACAACAAAAATTAAGAAGCGTGCAACGTCAAACGGACATTGTTGAAGACTCAAGCAACTGTCGAAATTTCATCGTATAGCCTACACACAGTTTGATCTATAGTCTCCCTGCTGGGGGGGGGGGGGGAATCCAGGTTTCTGAGGGGAGGGCGAGGACAAACCACCTTTTGATGGCGAATCGCTGAGGCTCACGGCACTGCTCAGTGGCAGGTTTTTTACTCTTGTCGGCTCTCTTTTTTGCGATTATCTTTTAGTATTCGATAGTACAAATCGTGACAAAGTATAAACTCACAATTTCGCGTTTCTGACGATCTCATGACAATTATTTTTAAATTTAATATATATAATCTAATTTTATCCTCTATTTCTTACTTCTGCCGGTGGTCATAACTCAGAGGAATTTGTCAGAAACGGCGTAACTATAATTTACAGTATCGGTGGTAGGACCCTCAACCTGGAATGGCCTTCCTCTTACCCTCCGCTCTCTTTGTAAAAATCATTCTCAGGCTTTCCTCTCTCATCTTAAGACAGTTTTATTTGGCCGCGCTGAGGCTGGGAGCGCCTCTGTGTAGCCCCCTTTAAGAGGCGCTATATAAATGCATCTAATGAATGAATAAATACGCGGTTGTTGGTATTCATGCGTGCCATATTTTTTGTGAATGACATTTAGAGTTAACAAATAATAATAATAATATCTTTTCTTTAATGAAACGCCTGCAAGACGCACTGCGCTTTACATTTACAAGTTATGCAGTAATCTTAATTAAACTTAACTACCAACTGAACAGACAGCTTTGTAATTACACGGCGCCAATGGCAGCCTACAAAGCAAATCCGCCCAACGGGGGCTCGAACTCACTACCTCTCGCACTCTTGGCCAGCGTGTTAACCACTACTCTACTGGGCCCCCCAATACTTCCATGAAGAACGGATCGATATGCCGATCTTGCAGTGGTGTATCGCTAACAGCATTGTTTCGGTTTGTTACTGCATCTTTAACGGCACCTCCATTTCGAAGATGATTAGTGTTGCCCTCCTCCTTTATCCAGGCTTTGGACTGGCACTGGCAGAGTGCAACCAGTGGCGGATTCAGCATTGTTTTCTTAGACAGTATATTTATGTATACCCTAGCATAAAAATGCTAGAGCTGAGGATGGAGGACACTGGCGACATTAACAAGTGGAAGAGAAGGATCCAAGTGGCTGACCCCTCCGCAAAGAGGGATTAATCCGAGCCTGAAGGAGAGAGAGAGATTTATGTATACCATTCATTAACTTCAGTTCTTGAATACGCAAAATATTTATAAATATATATATTTTTATATATAGCACTCCATATGAATATATTATATCTTATACATAGGCCTATATATAAATATATATAAATTATATATACTAGCGATCTCATCAGGGTATAGTCTCTAGTACACTTGGCGCTCGCATCTCCCCGCAGGGTGTGGATCGCCCCTTTCCAATTTCCAAACGACTAAGCTGTTCATTGTGGTGCGAGTCTGCTGCGTTCCTCAGAATTCGTCGATATGTTTCCGAGACCAGAATAATTGGCAAGAGACAAGAAAATCATTATTTTTGTTGGGACTGTATAATGTGTATATACGACGTGGAAATCCGCATGCGAAGGGCGATAGAACTGCTGAAAAAATTGCATGGTATAAGTGACAGAGAATGCCGCTTAGCACTTCATCGGGGTGGGGGTGGGTGGGGTGGGGGATGGCGAATCGAAGGGAATTGCAGAGGGGCGTATGTATACGTACTGCCCCTCGGTCTTCAACCCCAACGGAAGCTTGACATTCGATCAATTTCCTGGCGTCATTATAGACAGGACAAGGTTCCCTCGAAATCTGGAAATGATGAGGCGTCTATACTGCTTTGAGGTCGACAGAATTCCCTACACATGTCATACATATATACATTATACATAATATTATATATACTGTATATATATAAAATTATGGAGAGGCTGCCAGAAAGAAAGAGACAGACATACAGAGACAGAGAGACAGCGAGAAACACAGAGAGAAATAGGGAGAAACAGAGAGAAACAGAGAGAGACAGAGGCAGAGAGAGACAAGGAAAGACAGACAGAGAAATGGATAGTGAATGAGAAAGAGAAACAAAGAGAAATAGAAAGATAAAGAAAGAGAGAAAGAGAACGAAAGAGAAAGAAAGTTAGAAATAGAGAGAGAAAGAAAGAGAGAGAATGAGAAAGAATAAAAGCGAAAGAAAAAGAAAGAGAGACAGACAGATAGACAGGGAGAGACAGTTACACATGGCCATTTTCAGTGAATTTGCCATTATCCAGAAGTCCATGCAAGTAGCGACGCTCTATAGATCAAGCATCGGCGCCAGAAGATTTATGCATCCGCTGAGTTCACGGAATGTGACTTCAGCTCGGATGAGGAGGAGAAAGATGTGGACAAGAAGAAGAAGAAGAAGAAGAAGAAGAAGAAGAAGAAGAAGAAGAAGAAGAAGAAGAAGAAGAAGAAGAAGAAGGAGAAGGAGAAGGAGGAGAACCAGGAGGAGGAGGAGGAGAGGGGAATAGGAGGAGGTGAGGAGGAGGAAGAGCAAGAAGAGGAGAAGAAGGAGGAGAAGAGGTGGAAGAGGAGGAGAAGGAGGAGGCATAGGAGGAGGAGGAAGAGGAGAAAGAGGAGGACGAATAGGAGGACGAAGAAAAGGACGACGACGACGAGAAGAAGGCGGAGGAGGAAGAGGAAGAGGACGAGGACTAGGAAGAGGAGGAGGAGTGCGTCCTTTGGGACAACGGAACCTTTTTGTGGACACGATAACTTCATCTGCAGCCACAGGTCGGGCGGGATCCGACCAAACCGCAAGTCGATCTTATATAACCCGATATGGTAATTGTAATGTAAAGGAAATTCGTGATTTTTGTGTCTTTTGCTGGTTTTTAAGTGACGACAAAATAATCGCAATGATCTTTAAATAAAAGCATAGATCTAATTATTACAATACATTGCATGGATCTACAGAAGAAGTTGCAATATCCACGTATAAATACATCTCGGATCATGTGTCCCACCATATCTATCTATCTATCTATCTATCTATCTATCTATCTGTCTGTCTGTCTGTCTGTCTGTAAGTCTGTCTGTCTGTCTGTCTGTCTATCTGTCTATCTGTCTATCTATCTATCTATCTATCTGTCTGTCTGTCTGTCTGTATGTCTGTCTGTCTGTCTGTATGTCTGTCTGTCTGTCTGTCTGTCTGTATGTCTGTCTGTCTGTCTGTCTATCTGTCTATCTGTCTATCTGTCTATCTGTCTATCTGTCTGTCAGTCTGTCTGTCCGTCTGTCCGTGTGTCTGTTTGTCTGTCTGTCTTTCTGTCCGTCCGTCCATCCATCCATCCATCCATCCATCCATCCATCCATCCATCTAGCTATCTATCTATCTATCTATCCGCCCGTCCGTCCATTCACCCATCCAACCATCCATCCATCCACCCACTCAGTTAGATGTAACATAGAACGCAATATTGTAATGTAACTTGGCATTTACTTTCCGGTTGACCCTTGAGATTGTGGCGCCTCTCTAGTGACATCTGTCGACGCATTTGATGAGATCGAATGAGCAAAGGAATTCTACGACGCCTGTTGCTATGGCCTTCCAATATATATATATATATATATATATATATATATATATATATATATATATATATATATATATATATATATATATATATATATATATATATATATATATATTATATATATACATGTATATAAATTATATATATATACATGTATATATTATATATCCACGTGGCCAGGGAACCATTTGATTTGCAATTCCATTCGCCTTCCACCCGTCCGTCATTTCCGCTCGGGCTTCATACCTAGGTTACAAACATCTATGATGCCTCCCTCCTTCCATCACTCCAGTCATTCATTCTCCTTTCTCCTCCCCTCTGTTCATATATATATATATACATATATATATATTATATAAACATATATACATGTATATATTATAAACATATATATTATGGCTTGTGATAATTTGACAATAATATTGCTTCACACTCCGTTCACGTTCCTCATAACCTTCGAACATCTGCAGCGTCCATACGTGTATATACACAGACCAACAAATATTTAAATGCATATAGGAGAAACTAATTTGCAGAACGATACTCATTATCTTTAATTAAATTATTGTGTTTGCACGTGAGATAATTATGCGATTGATCATAGTGTTTGTAGTTATGGTGGCCTTATAAAAGAAATTTTGCTGTCATAATATATATGATCGAATATCATTTCAATCGCTTTCCTTTCAGTTTTTGCGCGTATTTATCTGATTTTAACCTGCAGCGTCTTTGGGTAATGTAATGTAATGTAAATCTTCGAGAATTTAATTAAATCTTTTATTAGAATTCCTTTACCGTCATATAATTATGATTAGCCTATAAACGTGCATGTAAGCTACAGTATTTTAGGTAGGAAATAATTTTCTTAAATTTGCTTGGGACTGCGGATCATACACTGGCCTCCAGCGAAGGCGAAACGAACGAACGAATGTAACGAATAGTTTAAATTAGATGAATAGCTATAGATGAATAGCTATAGGCCTCATAACGAATGAAAACGAATAAAATAATGTATCATAACGAGTGGAGAAATGCATAGCGATGAATGGCTGAGTTTGGATGCAATGATGAAGTTCACCCTCGCATAGGCTATGCTACTTTAAATAGCTCACTATAGTAGGCTATAACAGTAGTTTCCTGCTTTTACAATACAATGGACTTTTATTAGAATTCCTTTGCCGTTCAATCTGCAGATGGTTCTTCTATATAGTCAATATTTGGAATAAGCTATCCGTCAGCGTATTGTCTTTGACGATACTAATCTCTTTGTTCTCTTACATGATTGTACGTGTGGGTCCTGTGTGGTATATATACCCTTTAATCTGTTAATTCCTGCATTATGTTCGCTTCTAATGTATAGGCCTGCATCCTTTTCTCGCTGGTTGCATGTGCACGTCACTGGCATTGTCACTGTCATTGTCTCTGTTATTGTCTCTGTCATTGTCTCTGTAATTGTCTCTGTAATTGTCTCTGTCATTGTCTCTGTCATTGCCTCTGTGATATTCACGTCACTGCCTCTGGCATTGTCTCTCTATTCGCCCTTGTCTCTGTCATTGTATCTCCATTGTCTCTGTCATTGTCTCTGTCATTGTCTCTGTCTTCGACATTATCTCTGACATTGTCTCCCCATTGTCTCTGTCACTGTCTCTGTCATTGTCCTACCGTTATCTCCGTCATTGTCTCTGTCATTGTCTCTGTCATTGTCTCTGTAATTGTCTCTGTCATTGTATTGTCTTGCCGTTATCTCTGCCATTGTATCTGCATGCCATTACCTCGCGTTGTCTCCCTGTCTTTGTCTTTCTGTATACAGCTGCACTGGCTTCCAAGATGCCAATCAATTCCTGCCGCCGGTGCCAGCGCTGCCGAGGCCGACTGCAACTGTATCGCTTTTGTCGTAATCTTTCGGATTATCGATAATCACTGAACGTGATACGGTTCGACTAAGCAACAGAACTCCATTACGTCCATCTAAGCCAATGTCAATTTACCCTCGATGACTGACCGCTATATCAATACGTATAACTCGGCGGATATACCATGCCCTACAGACGAGTCCGGTTCAATTGCTCCAATCTTATTCTAATCGCTATTAATAACCAGACCCCTACATATTATGTATAATTAATATATGTAGGCTATATATTTATGTAGCCTAAGCATGAATGTGCGGGTGCTAGCAATTTTATATAATCAATCACATTGTGAAATTTATCTCCATATTTATGCATTATATAAAATACACATATACATGTATATGTATATAATATAGGCCTACTTGTTGTTTCCGAGCATTTTTGTTCGTTGTTCAAGGACTTCGCTACGTAATCCTTGGTATTCTTTTGTCTTATTTCACAGAAACTTGAGATAGGCCTACTTACTTTTTAGCTCCTGACCTCAATTCACAAGGAATTGCGATATACAAAATCATAAACCTGACATTTAGGCCTATGTTATAAGTTGGAAAATGTGCAGACTAGTTCGCGGTGGCATAGTGTGTATGTTCGTTGCCTTGCAGCCGGAGGGTCGCAGGTTCGAATCCACTCAAAGCCGCCGCGTAGGGACCTTGGGCAAGTCCTTCACTCGCAATTGCTCAGCTCTTCCGCGTGAAATTACGATTCAGTGTCCGCGCTGTGTAGTCGGGAGCGCTTCTGAGAAGAAACCTTGAAGGGGCGCTATATAGCCTAACAAGAGCGCAAACACACATACATACATATAGCGTGAGGCAATAGGAGAAACACCGTCATATATTGGGGCGTATAAGCTTAGACCAAGAACAATGCTACTGGACTGGATGATGGCAAAGGACGGCTACAGAAGACTAAAGGAGGATGCACAGAACAGATACGTGTGGCGTCATTGAACATATGAACCTGCCTGACGGCAGAGAACTAACGAAGAAGCTTAGACCTATACAATGAAATGAAACGCCGGGCCATAATACATGATCGCCTTTATAAATGCCTGTCAGATTCATAGCACAGTATTTCGTCGTCCCACTAAAAGTCACCAAGACATCACAGTTGCTTTCTGTCTTCTTAGCATCGCACTACGTTGGCTTCCGTTGATTTAACCCTTTTCAGGAATTAAGGTGCATGCAATGTCTGCCAGTGTAACTGACTAAAACAAGGTGCACTGTTTGTTTAACTGACTAAAGCAGGTTGAAAGACGGTGGTCCACTGATTGAGACCTCGCTCCGCAACGTGGAATCAGCTGGTTGAGTTTCTGTATGCCTAATACAGGGCTTTTAAACGTGCATTTCTACACAAAATGGTCATCAGCTTTATGATGCGGCGACTCGCGACAAATTCTTGGAAAACTTTGGACAAATTTCTGATAAATGACTAAAAAAGTCATCAGATTTTTTTCGTCGCCGACTAGCGAAATTTTTGGGGAAAAGTTTTCATAAACGGGCTAAAGAAAAGTCGTGAGAAATTTTCGCCAATAAAGCCACACTAGAAAAATAATATTATTCCTGGTCGTGCAGTGCAAAAAATTTCTTTAAAAAAACCCTGCATGATGTGTAATTGTGTATAGAGACCATAAGCAAGATGATGGCTGGCAACGTTACGCATTGGTGCCCGCAGATAAGTTTACAGGGGAGCGGGGAAACAGTGGTTACGGTCAGATTGTTTCAGCACGAGTTTGAAAAATGCAAAGTACAAAATTAAGAACATGGGTAGGCCCTGTAGGGCCTATATTTTCAAAGAGGTTTCTAAATCTAAATTTCTGAGTTTCACTTTGTGCATTATTAGTGGAACTGTGATACTATCATCAGTGCGTCTAAAGTGCGACGAAAGTGGTCAAAACCAAAAAATCAGTTTCAATAAGAGATGTCAATTTCCCAGGCGGATTGTCGCCTCTTGCTCCCGAGATGCGGGCGGCGCCGGGCGCCCATGCATGGTAACGTAGAATAACTTGACACACACACACACACACACACACACACACACACGTGCCGTATACGCGTAGGTAAAGACACAACAATGCCTGTAGACCAAGCTAATCTGCATAGGGTACACTCGAGGGAGTCTGGGCTGGACAATTCGTCAACCTGATTTAGATAGCCTTGCTAACTACATGTATGGCAGTGGTCAGTGGACACTTGAAGCAGACGCTGATTGACAAGCCGGTCTCTATAGGTCACGCCCATTCTACCCCGAGAAAACTTGGACCAAACCTTGGCCTTTAAGAGCATGTAGCATTTTTGCTTCTCGGCACAGCTCTGTGGGACGCAGGGTTTTTTAACGTGCAGTTGCACACAAAATGTGCAGCTGTAGACGAATCTGCGCAGTTGCAAGAGCAAACTTATGCAGTGAAAATGACGAATAAAGGTCCCTATCAGCCAATGTGGGGTAATTTATCACGGAAAACCGGAATGGAACGAAAGCTCGGAGTTCTGCTACACTGTCTTTTTTGGGTAAGTTCAGGAAGAAAGACTAAATAATCCGTCAGAAATTTTCAGGCAAAAGGGCGCACTAGATTAAAATTCCAGGTTGTGCAGTGCTAAAAATTCCTTCAAAAAGGCCCTGATGTGACGCAAGCAATATCGTAAATCTGTACTGACCAGATATAGACAGCATGCATTGTGTGCTATGCGGTTTAGCAATAATATTCTGTTCTCCGTATTCTCGGCATGCAAGTCATAACCTCGCAATCCAGAGACGATTGTGGACTCCAGCTGTGGGCCTATAATGACCTACAGATCACGTGATCTATCCGCCTCACGCTGCTTTCATTGGAGTAGCCTCCGATGCTTTTACAAGCGCATTGCACGCCTATTATGTGCTCTTACGACGTGCTCTTAGGATCTTTCGATAGATTTGTGTTTGTCTTATTTGCTTAGAATAGTTGTGCAGCAATACTGATTACGTATTAAGCCATGTCTGATATTTACAGGAACAATCCACCTTTATTATCTCACAGGCCCAGATTTTCTTGGCACTCCAGCTTTTGGTAATTTCACCATTGAAGTTTGATCCACGCGCAGAGTCAGTTGGAGCACTATACAACCCCTCTGATCCTATGGTAACTCGACCCGGACCACCATGGACTACTCTCGCGGACAACCCTTCTAACTCAACGCAGCGCTCGTGAATAAGCTGGTGCCCCGCGCTTGGCTTTCAAGTGGCGCTTTAGAAATCTCGAGTTTACGATTACGATTACTATTACAGCTGCAGTCACCGATGACTGTCAGCCAACTGGACGGTAGGCATATATTCTGTGAGCCGGTAAAGGATCATACAAAGGCCAGGGCAAATTAATTAATCTTGCTTAATACGACGACATTAGCAAGAGGGACGACGCCATCGTCCGTGTTCCGCGGTGAAAGTGCAACATCACCGGCAGAACCAAAACCGTCCATTGTGTACATGTGCGACGACGAAAAGGAAACCTATACCGGTAGCTATGAAGAAAGACCGAAGGGATGTGAGTTGACAGCGATGGCAGGACATGTAACGGACAGCATTGGGAAGGCAAATGAGTAGAGGAAACGTGCTTACAGCTTATCGGATGAATATATACATGTAGAAGCAGATGGGATCATGGGATAGATTCAAACCGAACAAAGAGCGAGCGCAACCCGAAAATATATACAAGTAGTCCTTCATCAAAGAACCCAGGCGCATGTATATGGGATCAATATATTGCGTCGAATGTTCATTTCCGTAATAGTATAGGGGTCTAATTAAACACCGCGCTGCCAGCATGCCCACATGGGGCCCGTATAAAACCCATATAATTCCCATATGGTGCAGTAGGTCTACATTTGGGACCAGCAAAAATTAATGATGATGGAAATGCTGACGTGTGGTGCTATTCCTTACTGCTCGCTTTCTCAGTGGACAACAGTCAACAACGGACAATTCTAAGAGAAATTCGTGTAGGACATAGGCACATAGAAGAAATTGACTTTAGTGCAGTGGAAATCGTAAATGTTTCTAATGCAGAAAACTCTTCGAAATGAATTTGAAGCAGTGGCGTAGACAAGGGGGTTTTGGGGGTTAAAACGCCCATTGGCTTAGTAAAAAGTTTTTTAGAGTTTACTTATCCACTTAAAAAAGAAAAAACAATACAATTGTGTTTAGTAGCAATTGCATTTCTTACTTTATTCCCTTTGCTACTTTATTCCTTTTTATTTACTATAATACTGTTGGGTTAGTGTCAGGAAGGGCATCCGGTCAGGCCATTAAAACCCCCAGACACCCCATCGTAAATTCTTGGCTAGGCTACGCCACTGCCTTGAAGACGCCGCGGTGATAGGCTAAGGCCACAAAATATTCTGTATCTGCAAATTTTGCCTATATCATGTTGTTATGATAATAATCACGATCGACCTTTTAAACTTTTCAAACAAAGAAATCGTGTTTCTAACAAAGTTCCGATTGCGTCTTTTTGAACTGCCGAGCATCGAAATGAATTGAATATGGCTAGCAACTCCATCAAAGCTTATGGTGACCCGACAAAAGAACGCCGACAAAAGAGAGGCCGACAAAAGAGAGGCCGACAAAAGAGTGGCCGGCAAAAGAGCGGCCGACAAAACAGCGCCGACAAAAAGTGGCCGACAAAAGAGCGCCGACAAAACGGCGCCGACAAAACAGCGGCCGACAAAAGAGCGCCCGTCAAAAGAGCGCCGACACATCTTAGTGAACGACAGTTTAATTTCTTACATGAAATACACCGAGAAAATGTCTGCTCTTTGTTGGGCGCTCTTTTGTCGGCGCTTTTGTCGGTCGTTCTTTTGACGGGGTGCCAAATCTTATGCCTCTCTACCACTCTCATGCCTCTGACTGGGGTGCGTTATAGATTTACATATATAGGGCCTACAATACGGTACGAAATTGGGCCTATGCTGTAATCCACTATAATATTTTCGTTCGTTTTATGTTGACATTCACCAATGCAAAACAGCCGATTCCGGACAGCTTTCGAACAAAGAATCATTAATTAGGCCTACAAAGTATTGTGCCTCATTGCAGACAATGACGTACGCGTGAGTCTGAAATAAGATCAGTCAACAGCAATAAACCTATCATTATTTTTAAAGTAAAAGGTATAAACTTCAATCAAACAGAATCCTTTTATTTATTAATGGTCGTGTTAGATGCGACGTAAACGAGGCCCGTTTTTATAGCGCAATTTCGGACGAATCCTTAACAATGTGTGTTTGTCTGATTTCTTCCGCTGTGGGGCACAAACGAATGTAAGAAAATCCATTCTGTGCGTGACTGGATCTCTAGAATCTAATGAGACATTTCTATGGCGCAATTTCAAGAAAATTACTGCATCATTGAAATCTCCATTCCGGTTAGGCATATAATTGTATATATATATATATTATACCAATATCCGTAGACTCGTATGCAAATTGTATGCAGACGTAAGTCCACACACGCATATAATATATATACGTATAGTACATACATGTACATGCATATATAGCATGCTACATCAGCCCATTTATACACAATACACATATATATTAATTACGTGCAGTATACTACCCAGGTCTATTCTCATGTTTGTGCAGGCCTATGTATGTATGTATGTATGTATGTATGTATGTATGCATTAGGGTGGTCGTTAGAAATGAAAGTTTGAATTGAGTGTTCTCCAAGGCGCCATTTGGTTCCATTCTCCCCAGAAACATCACACAAAAAGTTGTAAGAGAAAATATTAATATTTAGGACTAGCACAACGCCATCAAAGTTTTACCCTTATAATAGCAAGTCTTCTAATGCTCAAAAGTAGCTATATGGTTGTAATCAACCAGGAATCTTCAAACCAGGAATTAATTCAACTACTTGTAGTTGGTCCACACTTAAAAATAATGATTCTACTGTTATCGTAATCATAATCATCAATTTATATAGCGCCACTTCAAGAGAAATTCACCAAAGGCAAGAAAACCTGTATAACACACCGCATCACAGATAACATCTATCATCTTATGTCTTTACAAATACTACCTGTTTTGCCTTGTTGTCGTGATTGATAACAGTAGCTTATTGCTCTTAGACTGTTACAGCAAGGGAACAGTAATAGTATACAATTATAGGGATAAATATAAAAAAATTGTGGTTTCATCTGTGTCCTACGTACCGGTAATTAATCTATTCTGCAAAATCGCAAACATTCTTAGTGAGGTCTGATTTCTCATAAATTGTTGTTTTTCTACCGTCATTGTTCATGGGGTTACTTGGTACAAGGAACTGATGTAATATTAAAAATAGCAACCCATTTTAGATGCGAATTTTATCTCAGATTTAGGCCAATAATGTTTTCAACCCGAGGCATTATTACCCTGTCTCACAATTCAAATTGCATTTGGTGTTTGAATGGATTTGAGCTATAGTGTAGTTTTCACGATACACTTTCCTCAAAGTGAAATCTCTGGCATGTTGCCCAAAGAAGGTGTTCATCTGCTACCAAGAGTGTAGCAATGGGTGATGTCTTGAGGGTACTATACTTATTTCCTTGGATTGGTTGGTCGGCTGAGATGTCCTGGTTGGTGGCCACTGCAATTTCAGCTAGATCCATTGCTGAAGATGATGTAGAGATTTTGAGTAGCACATAGCTTATGTGTTTGACACCATCGCCTTTCATGCAAATTTATAATAGGTAAGGCAGTGTGATTTGTGTCCACTCTTGACAGCACTTTATGTGTCAATTGTTTGACTCCGTGTTCATTCTTTCAACTCTAAAAGTATACTTTTAATGGGATAAATTATTCTATATTATGAAATGTGACAATGTGAGTAGGCTTCACCAGGCACTCAATTATGATGCTCTCTTCAGAAGTTGTTTAAAAGCTGCTCCTTGACTCCTGTGTGGTAATAAGTAATTTCATAGATCTATAAAAATCCAGGCAATCAATTATGATGCCTCTCTTTAGAAGTTGTTTAAAAGCTGCTCTTTGACTCCTGTGTGGTAATAAGTAACTTCATAGGTCTATAAAAATTATGATCTCAATAATTTCAACATCTATTTTAATGCATTTCTTTACAGCAGCTCTTGATAAATTTTATCTGTGATGCGCTTTGTCATTCTGCTCTGATTGCCACAATAAACGAAAATATCATCAGTATTTTTTTCTCGATTTCAACTATTATTGAGGTCCTTCTCCGACGGTCTGTGTTATATCAAAATTTGTGTAAAAGTTAAGCATGTAATAAAGAGCCTTTAGTGTAACAAAGGATTCCTGTATATAGAAATCAGACCTACGAAAAGAACATAGCAATGTGTTGGCTTACTAGTATAGGTTTATGGTCATCGATCTCAGGGACTCACGAGTCAAATACTATTGCGATGGTCAATTGTTCATAAAAATATATAAGAAACCATTATCATCATTGTAGAAGTTAGGCATACTTGTCAGTTGTGCTTGAGTAAAATAATGTAGTCTTTCTGCTAAAACTAGTCACAGGTAAAAAAAATGTGACTAAATTATCCTTATACTCAAAAAGACGATGATATTTCGTAAAATCCAAAACTTCAAACACGTTGTGCTAGTCCTAAATATTTTTCAATCGGCATAATTTTTGGGTTACAACAGTCTTTTACCAAGTGGCACCAAATGGTGGGTTGGAGAAAGACTGAAACTGAAGTTGAAAATTTGCCATTGCAGATGCGACCACCCTAGTATGTATGTATGTATGTATGTATGTATGTATGTATGTATGTATGTATGTATGTATGTATGTATGTATGTATGTATGTATGTATGTATGTATGTATGTATGTATGTATGTATGTATGTATGTATGTATGTATGTATGTATGTATGTATGTATGTATGTATGTATGTATGTATGTATGTATGTATGTATGTATGTATGTATGTATGTATGTATGTATGTATGCATGGATATGTATGTATGTATGTATGTATATATGTATGCATGTATGTATGTATGTATGTATGTATGTATGTATGTATGTATGTATGTATGTATGTATGTATGTATGTATGTATGCATCTATTTTTGCATGCAAAATTCAGGCTACATGAACATTGTGTATACGGTTTATAATCATGTTTCACTGTTATCCTGTTCACTGATCAATCATTCTGTAAAACTTTCCCATCCATCAAACTTTCGTTCAACCAAGAGACCCACCCCTTTTATTTTGTGCAGCTCTAGATTTTGCATTCATCGGCAGACATGCAGCGCACTTTTTACTACTATAGTGCTACTGCTACTGCTACTGCTACTACTACAACTGGAAAAAGGAAACTTCGCCATTCATGGTCAGGTAGGGCCAGTCCTAAGTGTCGAGAAATGAGGAGGGCGACGGTGATTATTGTATAGTTAAGTCGCAGTGTCGTCGTACAAGAGAAACTTGAAGGAAAGAAAATTGTCTCAAATGGATACATAGGCAGGTAGAGACAGACAAAGATACAGAGACAGGAAGAGGGACAGAGGCAGACAGAGGCAGACAGAGACAGGAAAGGAGACAGGTGGATAGATAGACACAGGCAGAGACAGGCAGAGACAGGCAGAGACAGGCAGAGAGATAGGTAGGGTGACAGAGACAGGTAAAGAGACAGAGACATGCAGAGATACAGATACAGGCAGATGGACAGAGACACTCAGAGCTACAGAGAAAGGCAAAGAGACAGACAATGAGACAGGGACAGGCAGAACGACAGAGACGGGAACAGAGACAGGTGAATAGATAGAGGCAGGGAGAGAGACAAGGAGAGATACCGGTACATAGACAGGCAGAGAGACAGAGACAGGCAGAGAAACAGACAGATACAGCATAGGTAACTATAGACAGCAGAGAGAGAGAGAGAGAGAGAGAGAGAGAGAGAGAGAGAGAGAGAGAGAGAGAGAGAGAGAGAGAGAGAGAGAGAGAGAGAGAGAGAGAGAGAGAGAGAGAGAGAGAGAGAGAGTTTATTGGATCCAATATTGCAGCGTCTTAGAAGATTTTACAGCTGCAAGAAACGTCATAAAGCGAGCATAGGGGGCAATTTGCACGGCTCTATTTTCCGAGCGCTTCTTGTTTCATCGACGGTTTTTCTGATCCCTTGCAGTTGCGTGATAGAATCGGAGCCTTCCTTAAAAACAGGCCACTGGTTGAGGTCTGTATGGCGTCAGTAGGGTACACGCCTACGCAGTTGGACATGGTCTGGATTTTCTCGATCCGGGGCCGAATTTGACATCTGAGCAACGAGTCCGACGATTGGGGGTTGGAGGAGTGGGGGGGAGGGAGGGCGGGTGTTCATCAGCAATTTCGGATTTACACTCTCTCATCAGAGTAGACCTACACGCTCCTGTACATGAAGCAAAATTGGGCCTAAAAATCTACTCGGATTATTGCATTTGGATGCTAAAACTTTAATTCAAATATTGGTGGCCAAACAATTATGTGGGTTAGGGTGCATACGCTCAGTTCAATTTCTCTTACGTCAATTTATTACCTTTTGCATTATTATTATTTTTTATAACCTATTTGAAAAAACATTATTATTATTATTATTATCATTATTTTTATTATTATTATTATTATTATTATTATTACTATTATTATTATTACTATTATTATTATTATTATTACTATTATTATTATTATTATTATTATTATTATTATTATTATTATTATTATTATTATTATTATTATTATTATTGTTGTTGTTGTTGTTGTTGTTGTTGTTGTTGTTGTTGTTGTTGTTGTTGTTGTTGTTGTTGTTATAGAAGTATTGTAGCGCGATATTAATTTTATTGAAAGACTCGATGCCGGATCGCATAGGCCTATTCAATGGTGACAGTTACTTGTTTAAGAGATTCTAGCATTAGGAGGTAGTAAATGACGTCACGCAATTTTGGACGATTTTTTGACTCCCCTCTCGTCACGAGTCAACACAAAGGTTCTATGATTTCTAGTATGGGACCGTCACACATCGTCACAAATGTCTGACCCCTTCCCTCTTGGCGAGTGACGTCATTTATGGACGTTCCCTAAATGGCGCGATGCCCATGCAAACGGACAACACGGTAGGCTTACGTGAAGCGTTCGCGAAGCATCTCAAACGATGAATTCATGTTCAAAGTAGAAGCCATATATGTATTATAGGCTACGATCGCTATAGAAAACGTGTAGTCCATACTTCGATGTCTGTAACTTTGGCTACTTTGAAAAATAAGCTTATAAAACCTGTGCATTTTAGTGTTTAGGCTATAGAACTAAACTGGTTGTCATGATCGTTTTACGATCCTGGACATTGGACGAATATTAATGAAAACGGTTCAAAGTTGCTGTTGTTCACTTAAACTCGGTCACTGCAAAACGGTTCAAAGTTGCTGTTGTTCACTTAAACACGGTCACTGCAAAACGGTTCAAAGCTGCTGTTGTTCACTTAAACTCGGTCGCTGCAAAACAGTTCAAAGCTGCTGTTGTTCACTTAAACTCGGTCACTGCAAAACGGTTCAAAGCTGCTGTTGCTCACTTAAACTCGGTCACTGCAAAACGGTTGAAAGTTGCTGTTGTTCACTTAAACTCGTTCACTGCAAGACGGTTCAAAGTTGCTGTTGTTCACTTAAACACGGTCACTGCAAAACGGTTCAAAGCTGCTGTTGTTCACTTAAAACTCGGCCACTGCAAGACGGTTCAAAGTTGCTGTTGTTCACTTAAACACGTTCACTGCAAGACGGTTCAAAGTTGCTGTTGTTCACTTAAACACGGTCACTTCAAGACGGTTCAAAGTTGCTGTTGTTCACTTAAACTCGGTCGCTGCAAAACAGTTCAAAGCTGCTGTTGTTCACTTAAACTCGGTCGCTGCAAACCAGTTCAAAGCTGCTGTTGTTCACTTAAACTCGGTCACTGCAAAACGGTTCAAAGCTGCTGTTGCTCACTTAAACTCGGTCACTGCAAAACGGTTGAAAGTTGCTGTTGTTCACTTAAACTCGTTCACTGCAAGACGGTTCAAAGTTGCTGTTGTTCACTTAAACACGGTCACTGCAAAACGGTTCAAAGCTGCTGTTGTTCACTTAAAACTCGGCCACTGCAAGACGGTTCAAAGTTGCTGTTGTTCACTTAAACACGTTCACTGCAAGACGGTTCAAAGTTGCTGTTGTTCACTTAAACACGGTCACTGCAAGACGGTTCAAAGTTGCTGTTGTTCACTTAAACTCGTTCACTGCAAGACGGTTCAAAATTGCTGTTGTTCACTTAAACACGGTCACTGCAAAACAGTTCAAAGCTGCTGCTGTTCACTTAAACTCGGTCACTGCAAAACGGATTAAAGTTGCTGTTGTTCACTTAAACTCGGTCACTGCAAAACGGTTCAAAGCTGATGTTATTCACTTAAACTCGGTCATTGCAAAACGGTTCAAAGCTGCTGTTGTTCATTTAAATTCGGTCAATGCTGAAGGAGACAGAATCGAAGACTTTTGCACCATAGGCGTACGGGACATTTCGACAGAGGGGGGGGAGAAAAAAATTTTTTGCCCGAAAAATCTGACGGCTTTTTTTTAGTCATCCGCCCAAAATTCTTAGGGTTTTCCCATCAAAAAATCTGACGACCTTTTTTTAACCCTATGCGTGCCCGAAAAAATCCTCTCGTACCTGATTTGCCCGAAAAAATTTCCGAATTTTTTGCCCGTCCGTGCCTCTTTTGCCCGAAAAACACATTTGCCCGAATTTTTTTGGGGGGGGCATTTGCCCCCCTCTGGACCCCCGCCTCGTACGCCTATGTTTGCAACTGATCTATGCACCAATAACTTTTTATCAATTCGACTGCAAGCCGGAACTGAGAACCGTCAATCGGCGTGTCGCGTTTAATGCATTCTAGGCTAATTACGGTTCTATTATAGACTGGGGTCTGCAGTCTCTCGGCTCCAATTCTAAAGATCATACATCCAGCCATCTGACCGTCTTCATGCATGTAGGCCTATACATGTAGACGAAAGACCTTTCGAATCTTAACCTGGACCCAAATTATTGCGACACTATACACTCCCATCGAATTTCCTCTGACCCTGTATAGGCCTATGATTAGACCGGTCCCCACGACTTTAGGGAGATGTAGAAACAGGTTTCCACGATTTTAGAGAGATGCGAAAACAGGTTCCCACGACTTTAGAAAGGTGTAGAAACAGGTTCACACGACATTAGAAGGGTGTAGAAACTGGTTTCCACGACCTTAGGGAGCTGTAGACAAAAGTTCCCACGACTCTATGGTCTTGTTAAGGCAGGTTCCTACGACTTTAGAAATGTGCAGACACAGCTGTAGAAAGCTACAGGGTTAATGACTACGAAGAAAAGTAGTCTACAATTCAACAAGTGGAACATATAATTATACTGACCGTAGACTGCCTTAATAAAAGCGCTCGGTAATCCCAGCCAGGATGAATAAGTTAAGGCATAAAATAATTATATCAATGTCCAAAGCAGCGTAGCTTATAATATATAGGCCTAGGCTATCCCTGAACACGCGCACGATCGCTTCAGGAAGGCTGGAGCGCCTGAAGAATCAGACTTGCCTGCTACGTGACCAGAACTTTAACAGTAAATGATGAATTGCATGCTCATGACAAATAACCTGTCAATTTTTCTAAGCTGCTTTGGTCCACAGTAGATTTCTCATGGGAACAAATTCGAGTCGTATATTATGTGCAGCTGTAAGTTCTTGTAAACGGATACGAATTTCACCTTCGCAACGAATTGCCTCGATGCAACGAGTGTTAATTCTGCGTTTCGTGCTAAGAATGCGGAAGATCTGGATAGATGACAACTCCCCAAAAATTATCGTCTGTGATCAGGTCCAACCATTAGGTCAGACCAAAGAGATAGAGAGAGAGAGGAGTCTACGTTGGATTGGACTGAAAAAACACCTGTTAATGGTTGATTTGGTTTTATGATAGACTCTTGAAATAGCCTAGTGAATGACTAGGCCAGCGTTTCCCAAACTTTTTGGACCACGGAACCCTTCGCGTCCTAATATTTTTTGGCGGAACCCCCAATCTCAGCCAAACGCATTGAATCATGCAGAACGCACGGGAAGCAAAGGTTACTAATAATTAGGCCTATAGGCCTACATAAATAAATACACTAAATTTTAGAAGGTCCATTTATCTTACAATGTCATGATTCTTTCATGAAAGATTAAATTGCACTGTTCTAAAAACCACGATTTGTTGATCCTACTAAGAGGTTAGAATGTTAAGGTTCATTGGAATTCTGCTTCATTCGTGATAGGTCAATTAGAAGGTCAAGTTCATAGTCACCGTTAGAAGAATTAATGGCTGCTTTTCACCTTCGTTGAATGGTTTCGTAATATTATTCATGTAAAGGAAGCATAATCAAGTTCGCTTTCATGTCGTGAAAATGATTTGCAATTTCTGAACGATGGTTTTCTCGAGAACCATTAAAACTTGTGTGAGTTTGGAAAGCGTTCCAAGTTTCTAAATTAAATAAAAGAGGTTAAAACCCTATATAGCTATTAGCTAGCGTACGTAAAAGTCACTCAATTTCGGCAAATTTTCACACAAACAAATTAAAATCACTATTTGTCGCTACTGATACAAGATCTGACTTGGTGATTCTTTTTAAACCTGCATTTTACGGTGACAAAGATGACTGCGTCTCTGTTCAGACCAAGGCCAAAAGCTCTGACCTACATGTACTTTACGTTCAGCAGTGATATCTAAGCCTATAGGCCTACAAACTAGATACTATGATGCTAGGCTAATTATTGGATTGCTAGTAATCACTGAAAGGTCGGGTGAGGACAAAACACAAAAGATGACTGACGCTAGTTTCAAACTTCCAGTGCATTTTCAAAAGTTGCTTGAAATGTTGTATTGCAGAAAAATTTCTTTTTTTCTCAACTTCTCGCGGAACCCTTGGGCTCGCCCCGCGGAACCCTTGGGTTCCGCGGAACCCAGTTTGGGAAACGCTGGACTAGGCTATGGCGTGAACGCATGAATGCACTCCGTTGTTCCTGAGGCAGCGAGGAATTAAGCTAGCTCCAGCTTTGGCAATTCCAGCAGCCTAAAAAGAGCGAACACTCCAATCGGATGATTAGAGGTTGGAATTGTACTCTAGTATGACGGTTGGGGGCATGGGCGGAGTTTGGTTTCCGTTCTTGGATGGGCTAACTAATGAGTCTGCACCTTCTTGGGGGGGAGAGCTAAGCCCGGGAAAAGATACCGTTTACACGGTAAAAAACTGAATCTGGGTCTATCTTCTTGGGGGTGGCCTAGCTCCCCTAGCCTCTGATAAACTCCGCCCATGGTTGGGGGCTATTAGCCCACTGTCGAACGAAAATACGATTCGAAGGAGTGGCATGGACCACAGACAGTTTTTCAAGAATATGTTTCGTTAGTCACGTAAGAAAACTCATATATCAACAAGACAATAGCCGTTATACCAGTTCATCGGTCATCTGGACCCAGTTATTAACTTTGCAATTTCGAAATTCTTACTTTTGGTCAAGATATGGGCAAAAAACCTAGGGGGTATTTTTTTGGCCCACCCTGTATACATTTATGTATATGTGCGTGTGCGCGCTTATGTTTGTCCATTAACATTCAACTTGCGACATACATGCTATGTATTATATTATCTGGTGCTTTCACATGAACAGTGTCATGTCAATCAGCAATGTTAGCATGGGCGGAGACCTAGGGGGGACAGGCGGGACGGTCCCCCAATGGAGGTGTTGGGGGGACGGCCCATGCACTTGTCCCCCCCCTCAATCGTTGAGCGTCAAGACTAAAAAAATCATCAACTTTTTTGGCGGCGAAAATAGGAAATTTCGTCGAGATGACTAAAAAAAGGTCGTCAGAAATTTTGGCTGGGAAAAGATGGAAATTTTTCGGCGACACTCAGCCATTCGTTCGTCAAAAAATCTCGCGTCTTTCCGTCTCCCCCCTCCCGCCCCCCAAGTCTCAGCCCAGGTCTCCGCCCATGAATGATAGATAACGAAGCTAACACCAGCATCTGGTGTGGACTAAGGCTACCCAAAACATTGGCTGAATCATTTCAGTAAGGTGAAGCAATTAAGTCAATTCAAATATAGGTTACGAGTCAATTGAAACGCTGAAAGTGTGAGCATTATTAATTTCTGTCAAGTGCTTCATGAGTAGCCTACTTGTGCCTGACACACGGTGGCCATGGCAGTCAATTGCAATACAGAGTGAGTTTTTCACAACCGCTCGAGTCTCGGCAATAATTATTTGTGACAACGGAGGTCACTAGAGCGACTGTGTGATGTCCGCTCTCATCAAGGATGATTAGCATAGGTGTCTATTCTTAACACATTTGTATGCATCCATATATAATAGGCTATAGCACTTTGTATCTTTTTAGCATTAGAGCAGTTTTCCGAGGACACAAGGGTAGGCCTACTTATAGGCCAAGGGTAGGCCTACTTATAGGCCAAGGGTAGGCCTACTTATAGGCCAAGGGTAGGCCTACTTATAGGCCAAGGGTAGGCCTACTTATAGGCCAAGGGTAGGCCTACTTATAGGCCAATGGTAGGCCTACTTATAGGCCAAGGGTAGGCCTACTTATAGGCCAAGGGTAGGCCTACTTATAGGCCAAGGGTAGGCCTACTTATTCCTGCAGTTCCACAATTTTCATACCATATAGACACAGCGTCTATCATTAGGCCTATATCTGCTTGGAGAAAGGTCTTCACTTGATCTATAAAAACTCAAAATATTTGCCAAGTATCATAGTTATCCTGCTTATCATCTTCATCATCGTCGTAATCTTCGCTGTCGTCGTTGTCGTCGTCGTCGTCGTCGTCATCATATCATCATCATCGTCCTCGTCGTCGTCGTCGTCGTCATCATCATCATCATCATCATCATCATCATCATCATCATCATCATCATCATCATGTTCATCATCATCATCATCATCATCATTGTCATTGTCATCATCATCACCACAACCACCACCACCACCATCACACCACCACCACCACCACCACCACCACCACCACCACCACCACCACCACCACCACCACCAACACCAACACCATGCACCACCACCACCACCACCACCACCATCATCATCATCATCATCATCATCATCATCATCATCATCATCATCATCATCATCATCATCTTTCTCTCCTCCTTGTCCTCCTCGTCCTCCTCGACTTCCTCGTCTTCCTCGTCCTCCTCCTCATCGTCGTCGTTGTCGTCGTCATCATCATCATCGGCAGCATCATCATTATCATCAGCATCACCATCATCATCTATTGTAAATAGGCATGGCGAACAAAAGGCGCCACTATATTAAGACTATTATTATGATTATTATTATTGATAGTCGCATAGGGGAAATGATGTTAAATTTGCTGCCACTCACTTTCGGGACCGAAGTCAGCCTATGCCTTTGCATCTTCCTACGATGATACACGAAACACATTTCAAACGAACATTAAGAAATTTTCAGCAGAATGGAGTAGGCAGTCAATATCTAGATGGCAATGGAGTAGGCCTAGGCCAATCCTGGAAGTCACAAAGGTGCCAACAATTGCCAAGCGCTAATGTTGAAACGCGAACTCTACACCACTCGCCCAGTATCCTTCACTCTCCAGCACATGATATAGGCGATCATGGTTTGGCTGCAGACAAAAATACTTCACCATCAATTGCTTAGGCTATACAAAAATTCACGAGCGCCAATGTCAAAATAATCTAAGCTCAACTGTGAGGTACTGTTGGAACTGAATGAAGTGCAACTGAGGCAATAGAATATAATTTTTATGTTCTAAGAGTTCGACCTGATTTCAAGGACATTTCAAGACAATGTAGCCTACAGTACTGCAACAAAGCGACACAACTGCAGCTAAGGGAAATGCTCAAGAATATAATGATTTTCCTTTAGTCAGCAAACCGGCTGACAGACCGCAACCGGTTAGGCCTACAGTGTAGGCCTACATGATTTATGCAGTGGAAACAATTCACAAGAACTCAAACTCAGATCACAGAATGCATAAAATTTTAACTACTGATAGAACAGACAGCTTGCAATACACACTGTTACACAGTCCAATTTTGATTGATTGAAGGGGGTACGTGCTTTGCAGCTTGCAAAGCACGCCCCCCCCCCTACGGGCGCGATCTTGCACGGTAGCCTATCTCAGATCTAAAGTCTGATGTCCTGCGCTCCATTTGGCAGATGTAAGAGACTGGTTTGCCAGGAGCATTCATCCTCTCGCACGTTTGTTTAGTGATGCATTCGGTCCAGGCCTACTTGATCGAACCATCAAGTTGTTAAGGAATGAGATTTAATGTGGCATAGAACCATGATGTCTTTTAAGCCTGTAGACCTATCGATTCATCAAGACCAAGTAGTGTAGGCTATGCTGAGACTGTAAATCTTGGTCGGTAGGTCTATAGCTGTGTTGTGTGCACATGTGAAGAGCACACTGGGAATTTGAGCGCCGACAGTTTTGTCATGTCTAGGCCTATCTAAATTGATCTATGACTGCATGCACGAAAGCAGTCCCTATCGATCGATCTACTCATCATAATTATCTGTCAAATAGCTTATTATCAAACTATCGATTAATCCATAATTTATATCAAGTCTCAAATATCTAGCGCAAGATGTTTGCAGAATGACGTAATTTTCCGTTAAAAGGCGGGAATGGGGAGGATTTGTAAATAATTTATTGTTTTGGGCCCCAGGGTTGACACTCATAGCTTTTTCCACCTAGATCTAGGTGTTTCGGTCTAGTCTATAGGTTTCTAGTTTTTTCTCAAGATTTGTCCTTTTTCTTTCACGGCTATTTTCTTTTCCCGACTTTTCCCACGTAAAATTAGATTTTTAAGGTGAAAATGCACAAAGGGCGTGAAAAAGTTGGAACATTTTGTAAATACAGACACCAAAAATTTTCATTTTTGGAGTGAACGACTAAAAAATGGGTCACCGGAATTTTTTCGTGAAAACGAGCAACTTTTGGGTCGGATGGTTAAAAACTTGTAAAAAGAGGTCCTCAGAAATTAAATTTCAAGCGCGAAAACTCAAAAAATCCATGTATTTTCTCAGAAATTCTCAAACTAGTGTTTTCTAGCCTTTTTCGGCCGGATCTGACCTTCTTAAATTCAGTGGCATGATGGCATCGCCCGTTTTTGGCGTCAAACATAAAAATAGCCTATCAGGTATAGATTTGTTTATTGTGCGTTCAAAGATCCACGAAATGCTGGTAAAAGATTATGCTGTTTCCGAATATTAATTTATTTTGTCAACTGTAATGCTTTGTCGACAGTGGATAGTAGTTTTTTTTCGCAAATTGCCGAAAGTTTAGGAATTACACGTGTTTTGTAAGATATGCATTGTGGGGGCGCGCCACAGTATAATACCGCTTTGTAGTCTGGTGGTTTTAACATAGGCCTACGTAGGCTACTGAACAGGTTACCTATTGTTGGTGACAGTGTGTACATGTACAATGTAGTTGCAGTTTAACGTCACTGTGTGGTGACAAAGACCATTAGCGACGCCCTCCTCCTTTATCCAGGCTTGGCACTGGCAGAGTGCAACCAGTGGCGGAGTTGTTTGTGACAGGCGGTGCGAAACGAGATGGAGCAAGAAAAGGCAAGTAAGGTAAAAATTCAATGGTAAATTCAATCAATGATTTTGGTAGCCTACTAAATCGGTTAAAGTAATTTAAAAAACTAAGTCCGTTAAAGGTAATTTAAGGACCGTTTGCTAAGTCAGTGCAAAACGAGATAGAGTGATATTGTTGTATCTCATCATTCCTTGCAATCTTTTAAAGACCTTTAAATTTGTTCTTGTATATAGCAGCTCATCAATTTCTCTATTGCAGAATGTATATTTTCATAATAGATTTAGGCTTAACTGATGCCTTAATCATTTCGACTGCTGGATTATAGAAGTTCCTTCTAAGATTGGATTATATTATAACAAGCCCTTGTCATTTATCCTTTACTGGAATTTGAATTCTAAATGCAGTGTCGAATGACAGGCCATTATAGTTCTTGAACATACAATGTAAATTGCTGATGGCCAAAGACAAGTTGTCTGGCAACAGACCACTGACTGTTCATTACTGTGGTATAGCATATATCAATGAAGATTTTATCTTCCACCCTTTTTTCTACCGTTATAACCGAGCTTCTGTTTATATATATATATATATTCGTAGCAATGGTAACTTAATATGTATGCTGAGGTTGGACTGGGCAGCGGCCTCTCAGTAAAAATAGATCTCCATGGCTATCTCTGTGGAGGCCATTAAGTGGTACTTTTTGTCTCTTTAATTGTCCAAATGGGTTGGAACTGTCACTTGCGTTAGGCGCTTCACTAAACCATGGATCCAGTGAAGTATGTTAGTAGAGTCTGGCTTCTGAACAGACTGCAAAGCAAGAGAGACTGAATTTGGGTGGGATGAAGTTAGCATGGCTATAAGGACCGTTTGGAAAGAAAGGAGAGATACGTAAATTTAGAGAAACGCTGGGCAGAGCAAAAAGTGTTGGGTTTGAGATGGACAGAGATAACTTATAAAATGTTAAATGGTTATAGAGAAAGAGAGACAGAGAGAGAAATAGTGGAAAACAGAGAGAAATAGAGAAACGGAGAGATACATGTAGAGAAACAGAGTGAGAGAAAAAGACAGACAGAGAAAGTAGATCAAGATAGCGGCTAACATTCTGATTCTAGTTACAAAGATGGAGAGTCAGGAAGGCAGAGCGAAAAATCCTGATGGACTGAGCAAGAGAAGTGTGGAGGGATTGTTGGAGCAAGTCAAACAGAGCTGCGGTATAACGAAATGGCTGGCAATGTTTGGAATATTCAAAAGAAATCGAAGTGCTGTGTATCGAGAAGCCGCATCGAGAAACCTGGTTATTTACCAATGCTGAGCCAAATTGGATTTATAAGAGACAAATTGTTGAGCACGTCTCAGTGCTGCTGTGTCGAAATCTAGAGAGGAATAGTCAAAGGAACCATGTGATTGTCAGGTTTTTGGTGTGTCCAGGACCCCGTGTCATATTTGATTGGAAGCAGTGAAAGGACATAATTTATAGACAGGAGCCTAATGACTGGACAAGTTAGGACAATAATTTTTTAGCGTAGGCATATAGCACTGGGTGAGGATGTGTATTGTATATATGTATTGTAGGGATTGCTCCAATTTGTGATATTCAATTAACTTCAATTTATTTCCTGGATCGACCACATAAACAGTTATGGCAGTGAAAATAATGTTGAGCATTATTTGTGGCTATCAAGGGGAGTCCCAGAAGGCATGGAAAATCCAAGTAAGCATTAAAATATAAAAAATACAATAGCACTTGACAGCCAGTTTATATAGTTGCAGGAGCACAAATTATAATCAGGGAAGAAACTTATTTATTGGGGATAAGTGACACAACTTAACTAAAACTTAACTATAGATGAACAATTGAACATATGGGCTGAACCATCTCATGTCATACATATAATTATATATACTATATATTATATATATAGTATATATAGTAAATATATATATATATCAATTCTACTTGTTTTCGCTTTTATCTATGTTAGATTAAAGGCTTGATTTGTATAAATTCTATGATGCTGGACTAGAGTTACGTGTACGTGAGTGATTGTATCTATATAATTGCCAGTATTAATGCATATCCAAACATCCCTGCCGGTGTCATGTTATTTCTATCTCCCCTTAAAACTATCCTCCGGGGGATGAATTCATCTTTTCCTCGGATGGAATATACCGATCTAGACTATCCGGGGGGATAAACCATTCTATCTCCTTTATTGAAAAATGCGTATTTTTGAAAAATTCATGTTGTAATCAAAATTTAAAGTGATTCTAATTGTTTTGAGTGTCCTAAACAATGTTCAGAGCAGGTCAACTCGAATTTGCTTCGTAGCTCAAAGTGTTCTTAAGCATTCTAAATGTTCTACACGTGTGCTCTAAAGCCAGGGCTGAAAGTGAGCCAGGTCGGTCCGGGTCTGCGACCCGACATCGATTTTCGAGACTCGCTGTTGCCGGGTCTCAGCCGGGTCGCTTCTTTACCAAAAATCAGGCTAAAAATTTTAAAAAAGGTCATAAACATTTTTTTTTGGCAGAGAAAAAAGGACTTTTCATCGACACTTCGGTCGGATGACTAAAAAAAAGGTCGTCAGAATTTTTTACCGGCAAAAGATGGATAATTTTTCGGTGACACTCAGCCAAAAATCTGGCGAAAGTCAGACCTGGTAACTTTTCCAGACCACTTTCAGCCCTGTCTAAAGCCAAAGCAAACAAAATTATCTAGTAGGAATAAACATACCTGTTAGTGTCATTGTTCAAAACAAAGCAGATGGAAATTAATTTTTAGAAATAAATACGTGCAGAAGTGACATTTTCAACTTCTCTTCATCTGTGGGGGTACGATTAATACGGGGGATACTCTATTTCGTGACACCGGCATTTATGTGTTCAATATATAAACCCCTATGAGCTCCACAATCCACATGGGTCCCATGAGGACTCAGTGTGGGCGTGCTGATGTAGTAACCACAGGGTATTAAATGTTAGGATTGGATGTTGGACTCTGTGCAAGAACATGCAAAACAGGGCGCTGAGGAAATTTGAATTGAGGTTTGTCTAATTCAAATTAGCAAACTTGTGAGTTTTACGAAGCATGGCAGAGCGTTAATGAGATTTATTCTGCTGTACAGTTTTCATTGAAGTGAAACTTGGGATCAAAGCAAATGTCCCTGCGCCCTGTGACTGTGGAGACTTGAGAGTCCTGTGCTCGCGTACACCAGTGCGAACCCACCATGCTTTCTCATGTATTTTAACTTCATACTGGAGCAGTCCTCCATTTACAAATCACGATACTGCAATGCTTGTATCTCATGAAACATTCTCAAAGTGACTTAAGTCGCACTTGTTTAGATCCATCGAAAAGCTAAATTAAGTGCCTTCTTGAGGTTATTGTGCTATATAAATGTTCACATCTAGTATTACATGCATACATATAATAAATTCAGATCGCATAGCCAAGCCTACCAAAAGACTTCTAGATTTGTTAGTTGAACAACTTGTCATGACTGCGTAATCATGCACGGTAAATGGATCGAGACGTCAAACGTTTGTGAAGGCATCTAAAGGAAATTCGCCTGCGAACAGTGACATTCACTTAGAGACATGAATTCATCATTTTGGAGACAATTTGCATGTTGTGTGACACGGGTCGACTTTTGATCAGCGCGTTTCGTACGGACTTCGATCTTCATCAGAATTGGTTATGCCTCGCGAAGCTACGAAGCTATTGAGAAGAATGGTTTGCGAGATGGAGGCCGAAGACTCGGCACGTTCGTCAGAGACATCTTCAATTTGAGGTCCTCCTGTGGGAAGGCAAGCGAAAACAATTGCTTGAGTTTACGTGACAAACGTTGGGCAGTGCGCAAGGTATAGAATTGTTCATGCAAAATCTGTGTGTGTACCGGCATGTGTGTGTGTGTGTGTGTGTGTGTCAATGAAGGCATGGGGAACAAGAATGGCTGGTTTAGGCAGCATTATGACAGACATGAAAGAGTAGAGTTCTTTAACCCACTGTCTTTTTATGTGCTCGTTGCATGTAATGATAAATAGTATTTGTTTATTGATTCAAACTACTACTAATAATTGAACAATCCGGTTACAGTGTGCAATTGAACCAGATCACAAGAACACAGATCACAGAAGACATAAATCTTAACTAACAGAACAGAAGCCTGCAATACACTTAAAAGTTAAAACATGACTGACAAGTACACAGTAGGATTAACCCTTTACCCGTTCATTTTTAAATTTTAAGTCCGTTTTCAGTGGATATTCTCGGGGCAAACGAGTAAAAGATTAAATGACATGGTAGTTACAGATGATAGTAAGTTTAAGAGAATTGAAATTTAGTGGTATGGCAGATCCACTACGGAGTCAACTTTGTGGGGTGTTTGTGGGTACTGAACTGGGCAGCACCCTTCTAATCCTTGTCTGAGCATGTTTATATCTGTGTAAAATTTACATATATATGTGTGCGTATATACAGATATGTATAAATAATTAAATATGTATATACATGTGTGTATGTGTTTATTTATTGTTTGAGGTGCTTGGTATTAACAGTTCATGTTCTTTGAACATATCTTGATTGCGCACATAAAAATGTTGTAATTAAGCAGTTTGAAGCAAAGTGGAATTCATATAAAGTACTCATCTGTGATGTAGAAACATGCCTACCACACACACCAGGTTGAAATTGCAACAGAAGAATGAGCTATCATCACAGTTCTCAAGTTTAATTTGGGGTGGGTGGGAAGTAAAAGCAGGGTATGGGGACATAATCTGAAAAAACAATTTTAGAGAATCTTTTGCTAATAGGAAATCTCTGGGAATTCTGGTCGATCCATCATGGCCTCTGAGAGTTCCAGTGGTCACCACTGTGGTCATATTTAAGATAGACTGAAAGATTGTTCAATGCCAATAATATGCAAACTGTAGGGCTACTGGACAAGGAAGGCATTACCATGTGGATCGATGTCTGCATAGCACATGGTTTTCAACACTTTTTACTGGTGGATCAGTGGCAATATTTCCTGCAGCAGGTGGTGAGACAGGGTCCCAAAGGCATCTGTGCAGAATGGGGTTAGGGATCTGGGAGGGGGTCTCCATGAGCCTAGCCATGGAAAATGTTTACCAAACTAAATGGTGCATTTTTTAGCATGCAAGTCATCAAATTGGGCCTAAAAATCTTAATTTTGATCTTCATTAAAATTTTATCAGTCATGAATAATAAATATAAATTCCTCAAGCCTTAAAAATGGCAGTTTTGAACTTTTATTCTCAAATTGTATTGTCTAGGCAAGTTCTCGCAAGCCAGAAACATTGTTGGTGGGTTAAAATGGTCTATGGGCCCACCTTTTGACACCTCGATGTAGCATTTAAGTGAAAATTTAAATTGCCAGGTGTAATTTTCTTAAAGGGGTTCTTTCTCTTTCTCCAATGGTTGTTCTAGATGTGGAATAGAATGAGAGTGATGATTTACCACACGGGGGTAAAAATTTAGTTTGATCTGTTTGGAACTTCTGAACTGTGGAAACAAAACTTAGAAGATGCATATATAGAAATTGAAAGGAGTGTGATGCCAAGCCATGAATTAATAATATAGGTCAAGTTTTGTCAGATCTATTGTATACTGGTATTTGCTGGAAGTTGGTTGTCAGTCTGAACCCACTAAAGCTTCCAGCTGTCAACACAGGCATGTCATCGGGACAAAGCCCTAACCAGTTGTCAACCAGAGCAATCCTAATTTGTCAAAGTCGTTGTGTAAGGTTTCACTGACCACTGGTCTGTGCAGAGTCGGTTCATGGTAAATAGGGAGCAAAGGTTGGCGAAATAGAATATAACACGAAGACAAGAGACTGGGATTGCTCATCATGTACAGTTAAGAGGCAATGGTCTTCCATGGAAGATATAGATATATAGTCTGTGGAATGTAGCAATAGGGATGCAATGGAATGTAGCAATAGGGATACAATGGAATGTAGCAGTAGGGATGCAATGGAATACTTGTAGCAATAGGGATACAATGGAATGTAGTAATCGGGATGCAGTGGACTGTGGCAATAGGGATGCAATGGAATGTAGCAATAGGGATGCAATGGTTACAATTTTGCGAAGGACGGTACGAGAAAAAACACAAAATGCTATGATCTTTATTTTCAAGGTGACCTGCCTGAGAAAGAAAGTTTTGTGTTAACATTCAGTACCATGCAGGGGCCTGAGCAATGCATTTAAAAGAGATCTAAATAATTATTAGTTCTTGGGAAGTTGTTGATTTTTTTTTCTTTGTAAAGGAGTAATTTCAATAGTATGTTTCCTCTGCCTCACCTCTACCTCTGTGTTAGTCTGTTAGTTTCATGGTGGCATTGCATTTAACAAATTGTTTGTAAAATATGTTTTGTGCATAATATCAGTGTCTTTTTTGTGTGGATATAATTTTTATAAGGGCTGGTATGTTTTCTGCATATGTAAATTTAAAGTAAGCGTGACATTTGCGACTTGTGTGTGTGTTGGGGGAGGGGGGTGAGTGTGGCAGTGTCTGTGTGGGTGTTTGTGTGTGTTTGCAATTTCGACAGCTTGTTTGTGTTTTTTTTTGTGTCTATGTGTCATGGATTGATGGATCATTGCACGGGCATTCTAATGAACCGCTGCACTCAGACCCGAACATTTTAACCCTTTGCGGAGGGATCTGCATCTAGTTTCTTGAATCAAGATGCCGTTGATTAAATGACCGTAGGAGGCATGTGATGCTGGGCTGGGCAAACTGAGGCAGACAGCTATCCAACCAGACGTGGAATATTAGAGAATGGGACTCAGAGAAGGACATTGATTATTAAAAAAGACCTAGAAGGGAAGGAAGGATAAAATATTCATGAATGATAGACTCAAGGACTGTTGGAAATGTTGCTTTTTTCAGATCGTGCGTTGAATATTTCCTGCTCCTGTTTGTTCTGTATCCCAGTCTGCTTAATCAACAGATTGAATATTTGAGTGATTTTGGTTGCTCACATTTTAAGGCCTAAAGCCTAAATGGATTTCCTGAATTTGTTTTCTGTTTTTTTTTTATTGGATTAGATGCTCTTAGTTAAATTTAGCATGTGCATTCCGGTGGGACTTCTAGAAATGTGCCACTTAAGTTTAATTATTTCTTGAGGCATAGCAGAGCCTCACATACCAGTATGTTTCATCTCTACTCTTTTTTGCAGGCTGCAGTGTTTTGGAAAAAATGTTTAAACTTGCAAAAGTCTGGTGATTACTTATAACTTTAATAGTTCTTTTGGTGCAGGTCTGCACATCAGGCAACACACTTCTTCCACTCCTCTCTACCCATCGCCAGTTCTTCAGCCTCCCTCCATGATATCTCCAGACATCTGAAGTCACCTTTGATGTTGTCCTGCCAGTTCTTTCGTGCTCTTCCTTCGACTTCCAGCATTTGTTGCATTGTTTCTATTGCATAATTTTTTACCTGGGTGACCAAGGTTGCAAGGTTGAGTCGAGAATCTTGTGATTATAATAATTTTATTTATTTTGGACAAGACTGCTTTGTATTAGGTGCATTCTTGTATTGATCCTTTGCTGTTTTTACAAATCATTTTTAATTGATAGTGAGAAAAGATAGAGTTTTGGAAGTTTCAAGATAGAAAGTGATATCTTATTCTATGTTGTTGTGTCTGGATACACAAACACATTAAGCAATTAAAAACTTAAGTGAATGTTTGTGAAACTAAATTAATTAATAGTCGGATGAGCAGCTGGACATGAAATATAATCAGAGTCAATTAGTATAAACTGAAGTCTCGGCTACTTTGGCATGTGACAAACAGAAAAAGTCCATTTTACCTAAATGTTTATTGAAATTTGTTGGGAAATATTAAAAAAAACCTGTAAACAATGAACTGTGTTCATGAACTTGTTCATTAGTTATTTTGATAGCATGCATATTAAATAAAGAAGTAAGTAGCCTCTAATTGTATCCGACAAGCGCTCATGCCATTCATAGAATAATATGATTACATACATGTAAAAAATTTGCTATAATAACAAAAATAAACTGACTGCAGCAGATTTTAAAGTCACTCATGCTTAGCTAAAAATAACCGAAAATCATGTTGAAAATATTTTATGAAATACTCTACAAAGGTTGCATCCACTATCCAGTGCATGGGCTTTTATTCATCAGGGCTGCAAGAAAGCTTACATGGAAACTGTTTTATGCATAAAAAACAGAATTGTAAAGAAGATGAAATCAGCATTTCTGCTCATGTTTTATGGTAAACGTGTGCATGCAGCTCTGGGCATTGGAGAAATTGTGCTGCAGCCTCATTGCAAGAAACATTGAGCTGTTGTTGACCAATATTCACCGTGGCGTCTGCTCTTCGTGCCTCGACTGAATCGTATTTCGGAAACAACTTGCAGGCTATGTTTATTGACAGTGCTAACACGGTCCTCGAATGTTGTCACAGAAATATATTGCGAGGACATATAGCAGCCATATCTGCCGAGTTCACCTCCCATCATCATTATTCATCATTTCGTATTCATCACTCAAACCGGTTGCCGTCTTTGCCATCTTTATTGATGATGTTAACAACATTTTTATGGGATATAATTCTTTGCAGAAACTAATTTCTGCCTGCTGCAGATAATCTGTAGCGACCCTGGTGTGTCATGTCTTGATATCGTTTCTGAAACACAGCTGAACAGTGTTCACGTTTAAGTCTGTGTATTGAGTATCGCTGTCCTGCCGTTATGTCGTTGTTATACGGGGCAATTATTAGACCTCTATCTAGAATTGTTACACAGTTACACAATTCTTGCTCATTTATTTGGGGGCCATGCAATTTCAGTTTTGACAGACAAACATCATATAAAAGCGGAAACATGAAGGTGATGCGGTTGTTTTTTGCCTTTTGAAAAATATCTCAAAGAGTTGTGGGATCTTTTGGCTGAGGTATAAATATGACCATAGCAGTGCAGTAGCAGGATACCTGTTTTAGCCGTTCCAGCAAAAGCAACTTTTGGAGGCTTGGAGTGTTCGTAATGCAATGGTCTGATTTTGGTGTTATTATTATTAATAATAATATTGTTGGTAAATAGACATATTAATGTGCACTGTTACCTGGTAATTGACAGTCAGAAGAAACATTGCAATGATTGCTCAACAATCAGTTGAAATTGATGTAGCATTCAAGTTTTAAAGTATCTACTCCGAGTGGGTTCTTGTGATTAAGGCATCAGTAACGTACGCTAACCATGCTTGGTAAAAAGAAACAGTGCAATGAATCACCAAAAAGTGAAGCTAGCCAAACTGTGTCCAAACTTTATATTAGACTTGTCGGCATCAGCATACATGTACAGGGTGCGCCAAAAAAAAGTAATCTCCTACGGCTTTTTATCAATATCTTGGTCAAAAATAGGAATTTTTCAAATCCAGTTTTATGGGCTTGAAGGTAATTCATATCTACGTACAATAGCCAAATTTCATAGTCATGTGTGAAACAGAACAAAAGTTATATCACTTTTAGTGAGGCCACCCACCGGTTTTTGACGATTCAAAAACGCGACGCAACGAAAAGTAACAAAAAACCAATCTAATTATTCTGGCCAATATCTTGGCCAAAACTAAGAATATCGAAATGAAATTTTACAGGCTTAAAGACAATTCATATCTGCACATGGTGGTCAGATTCCATCAAAATATTTCAAACAGAACATAAGTTATACCACTTTTAGTGAGGCCACCCCCGTTTCTTGACGATTCAAAGACGTAACGCAGCAAAAAGTACCAAAAACACGATTTTATTAAGTCTCATCTTAAATAATTGTTATCAAATAGCCTTGATATTGCCAGATGATAATTATTGTTACTATTTAAAAAAGAAACAGGGCACCAGCGTAGCTGCGCGCCACTGAGAAGTCACTTAGCAAAATGACGATCAAATTGGTAAATAAGGAATCTATCAGCTTAATCAACAGCTCCATCAAGAACTTTGCAAAGAGACTCAAAAGAAGTTTTGGCACGGGTGGTGGGCGCATTGAGCACAAGTTGTGAAGCACTACCAAGGTCATTTGACAACAGTTATTTGAGATGAGACTTATAAAATCGTGTTTTTGTTACTTTTTGTTGCGTTTCGTTTTTGAATCGTCAAAAAACGGTGGGTGGCCTCACTAAAAGTGGTATAACTTTTGTCCTGTTTGAAATATTTTGATGAAATCTGACCATCATGTGCAGATATGAATTGTCTATAAGCCTGTAAAATTTCATTTCGATATTCTTAATTTTGGCCAAGATATTGGCAAAAAACCTAAAAACATTTGCGCTTCGTTTTTGAATCATCAAAAAACGGTGGGTGGCCTCCCTAAAAGTGGTGTAACTTTTGTTTCGTTTGAAACATTTTTTTGTAATTTGACCATTGTACGTAGATATAAATTGCCTTTAAGACTGTCAAGTTTCATTTTAAAATTCGTATGTTTGGCCAAGATATGGGCTAAAAACCGTAGGGGATTACTTTTTTTGGCGCACCCTGTAGATCCAAACCGAACACAATTCCAATAAATAACTTGAACGGCATCTATTTTTGAGCAGGCTCATGTTTATTTCCGACCGTGTAATGCTATATCTTTAGAGAGGCGACATCGAGAGGCAAGTAACTTCATATATGCAACAGGCGTTGCTTCCCAATACTCCGAGGAGCGAACGCCCAAACAAATAACGCATTAATAAAATCACGGCAACGTCCTGCTGCCATCTCGGCTTCGATCTGGACAGCGGTGGGACAATGCAACGCCCATCCGAAAAGCAATACCATCAGCAATTCCCGGCAACAGAAACTCCGAGACGACGCCTCTGCCGTCCCAAGTGACCGGTGGCGCTGCAGCGCAGGAGATAATCAGAGGAGGAGGACAGGAACGAAGTCGGTTTCATCGATCCGAGGTCTCATTCCAAGTTCTGGCAGGACGATGCTAGTAGGTTTCCTAAGTCCTTGGTGGCACCTTGGATGCATAATGTATAAATTTGGATCGACTTTCCAATGGGCTCAGTTTTCACTTACAGTACGGTACTTACGACGTTGTGAGAAACAGTGGTAAAATCGATTATAACTGGAAGTTTTTTCCTGTAGTAGAATTTTTGCATTGGTTGGCTCTGAGAGAGAAGAATCTGTAGTGTTCGACTATTAGCATCACTTGCCAGTTACCATCTTGGGCTAAGGCGGTAGTTATCTTGTCTGATATTATGTACACTAAAGATTGGAAATGCGGAACTTTGATTAATCTATGTAAATAAAGAGAAGATTCTATCTGTTTGACCAGGATGCATTTTCACAGTTTTGAGCTTTTCACTCCAAACCTTCACTACTGTGTCGGTGTCTGCATGGGTCAGCCATTGGAGGGGTTGGCGAATCTCTACCACAATGGGGACAGGGTGGGGGGGGCGAAAAACCTAATTTTCCATTCCGTTGCCATACTTTCACAGTTTTTGACCTGAAACGTTGCAGCTAGACAGCTATAGTGCTATGGAGGAGGGGCTGGGTGGAGGCAGTGTATTGTTGTGGGTGGGAGAAAAACAATTTGTTGGTAAACGGAAGTATCACGAGAGGCGTACCGGTTCGGAGGTCAGAGTGTGATGAGGTTGGTGGTTGGGTGGGATGGAGTGGGGTGGGTTGGGGTGAGGAGCGGGCAGGGGCGGGGAGTAGGAGCGAGGATATGGGATGAAGTGAAGTGAGGGTGGGGAAGTAAGGAATTGGCCGGGAGCGGGGTGAATCTTAAATTTCTCGGGCAACGCTGGGTACCCCAACACACACACCTCGCACCGCAGGGGCTGGGTCGGAGCAGGGCATTGCTGAAGAGGGTATTTGCTGGGAAAGCAAAATTTCAAACATGGCGTAGCGGTTAGATGCCATCTACCACACACGTCGAGGCAAGGTGGGCCGGAGTGGGATGGGGAGTAGGATTGGGGATGGGGTGAAGTGAGAGTGGGGAAGTTGGGTATTGGCCGGGAACGGGGTGAATCCTAAAATTCCCAGGCAACGCTGGGTACCTTAGCTAGTAGAGAATATACCTGTGTAGTTGATACTTAGTTAGAACTACAGAATTCCAGTGCTGGAACAGAATGTCTCAAGATTTTTAAATCATATCCTGGAATCCTACACATGGACCAATTAAAAAAAACTGATTTGATTTGATTTGATTTTACATGAGGATTGTGAATGACAGCTAGTGAAAGTGGGAATCATAAATATTTAAGCATTTCACAAGTAAATGCTCTAAGGCAATGGCAGTACAATTGGCTGATATAATTACGTGGATTAAACCAGACGACTTAAATGGATAAAGATTTTTTGCTTCATCTGCAGCAATGATCATTTATTTCCTTTTTAACACTACAGTAATGGTATTACAGAAGACATTATAGCCGAGACTTCATTAAAGAGTAAAGTAGAAGTAAGCATGTACTTATTGAACCGCCTGCAAACACACTGCGGGAACATAGAACGAAAGCGTAAAAGAGACCATAAAAAGGAGGATGAAACATTTTAGATTAATTGGACTGCAGTGGATTCTTCATGGAGGTATCGTGGACTGCCAAGCTAACAAATGAGTGGTAGGAATTGAGAGCAGGCTGTTCGAAGTAATCAAGTGCGGAGAAGTTTCTGTATACTATACATGGGAATGTGGTGCAAAACAGGAATTGCGTACAGAATATCACTTGTGGATGCTGATCTCATGGAAGACGTCTAGTGGCATGGACTGACGGCATGAAGTCACGGACTGACTTCAATCAACCATTTATTGGCGTGTGTGTCAGAAGCAGACGCAGGTGATGAAAATTGCCTTCGGAGGATCTTGCCTGCAATTGAATTCGATCCTAAGGCAGAGGCCAGTGCAATGTTTCTCACATGTAGTCTGAAACTTGCGAGAATCTGGGCGGATTGATATTTAAGGACCAATTGAAACCAACGAATTTTGGCCTTTCGCATGCCTACAATAGTAATAAAATTATTATTACTGTGACTATTTCTTAAAATTTAAGGCACAACTTGTGGACCCCTATCCTCAGCTAGAAGCATCACTTTTAGTTAATAAAAGCAATGCTTGTAGCTGAGGGTAGCGGCATGCATCAAAGTTTGCTGTAGATAAATTTCCAGCATAGCAGGGAATTGTATGGTTAATCAATTCAGAGTTTACAGTTATTTGGTATTGTTACAGAGACTTTGTAGAAGTCGGACAGTGTAGATTTTTGCAACATATTGCATGGATTTGAGTGTTTATTATTATTTTGGCTGTTGATCGATCGCAGGCAAGTTTTTTTTACATACACTGGAAAAAGTAATTGGATATACCTATCCACCAAGTAGTACCCTATAGTACTAAGAGGGCCCTACATTATAAGTGGTCAGATACAATACATATTGAGTGATTTCTAGATCTCATGAGTTTATTATATACCAGTTTGGCACTTATTAAGGCAGTCTTTTAGTTTATGTTGCATCCTATTTATAATAAATGTATAATTTGCTGTTAATTGAACATCCCGGTACACAATGTGAGTTTGACAGTTCATTTTCAGCACTGCAACCTACAAGGGAAAGTTTCAACGAAACATTGTTCTCATGTCTGCATTTAAACCAAAAGACCTTTATCCATGACGCCAAGCCTCACCTCTCATTTTCTTTTACTAAGTATGCACTTAACAGTATCCTGAAATGTTATTGGATGTTTATCCACGACGCCATGCCTCACCTCTCATTTTCTTGTACTAAGTATGCACTTAGCAGTATCTTGAAATGTTATTGGATGTTTATCCACAACGCCATGCCTCACATCTAATTTTCTTGTACTAAGTATGCACTTAGCAGTATCTTGAAATGTTATTGAATGTTTATCCACAACGCCATGCCTCACATCTAATTTTCTTGTACTAAGTATGCACTTAACAGTATCTTGAAATGTTATTGGATGTTAATAAAGACATATTCCCTGCCTCATTTGCTCTTTACCATCTTACCTCTCTCTCTGTGTTTTTAGCATATAGAAGAAACAAGGCTATTTGAGATCAGTTTTTGTTAGCATCAAGCCTGTCGTGCCGAGAGATTTGTCACGGCATAATGCGATTATGTGTTTTTGAGGGTGCACATAGAGTCATGTTTACCGACGCTGGAAGCTAATAAAACATGACAGGGGGAAGTGCGTCGGGGGAGTTAGACACCGAGTATGAACGCCGAACAAGAAGAGTCATTGAAGTATGTAACGGTATTCTCAGGGCGACCTTCATTTGTGAACTTTTTTGTCCTCTTCTTTCGAGCTTGCCTCCTTCGGCCGTTTCTTGGCTCTCATGTCTGTGGGCTTTTAACCATCATCTTCCATTAGCCGTGACCAGAAGTGGGTACTTAAATTAGCTACATTTGACCATAAAGGAGTCACGGCTTGCGAGCTTTGCTGACATTTTCAAAGCCCTTTTCTTCTCAGATGAACTTCCACAAAGAACTTATTAAAACTTTCAGCTCTGTACCAGGATCTTGTGTTTTATTATTATTCTTCTTATTATTATTATTATCATTATTATTAACATTACTGCTATTATTCTTGCTGTTGTTGTTTGGTTTGTCAGCTGCTTATGGTCTCTCACGATTTAAAGACATTGGGATAGCATTTTTTGGGATGGCTAGTACTTGTTGAAGTTGTCCTTGGCACAAAAGTGCTATTATTCTGTTTTGCTTATTTATTATTATTATTTAAAGAAAAATTATTATTTATCAATTCCCAGATGCAACAAGAAATTCATAAACAGAAATGAATAATTTGTGTTTGGTTATGCTCGGTTGCGCTGCATGCTTGAAGGATGAAGTCGTGGCAAAGGTTGTCGTATGTTTTATTGGTCAGTTGAGAGTCCGCTTTCAGTCTGTCGCGCGCAAGTGCATACATACTTGGCTGGTCAGCTGTGATGCTCTGATGTGAACGCTATTCACGACGACTGCATGTACAATGAGACATCGCAATCCGTTTCCTTGACTCCTTTTCCTAGATGCCATTTAACATTATTTTTGTGGTCCTTGCATATGGTAAATGTTGACGGCCTTGACTTCTGCAAACTTATACATTTAACATGCACCGGCATTTTTATTCAGCCTTCATTCATTTGTTCGTTACGAGGATTTATATAGCGCCCCTTCAACGTTACTACTCTGGAGCACTCCTGACCCAATCTCAGCTAAATAGGACAGTTTTGAGAGTGTAATAGAACGTGTCGGAATGACTCACCTGAGCACAAATTTCAACTGATTCTTAAATTATGGCTTAAAAGTCATTTCAGCAAGTGATACAAATGTGGTGCAAACAAGTAAACATATTCTCTTTCCTCCAGTTTGACCATTTTTACCTTCAGCCACCATGATTGTTCTATATGTCTGTATATTATAAGTATTGTTCTCTATGATCATTGTTCATTAGCTTAGTTTAAATGGCCTTGAAGATGGGATGGTAATAGTGATTTACTGCTCTTTGTGGTTCATGCTTCCATGACTATATGTACAGGTATTTTAGTGTCCACAATGGAACTGGGACGTTGAGAATTCTACAAATTGCCAAATTTAAAAAAAGCTGCGTTGAGTGATTTTCCTTAATTTTGCATTGGATTAATGTGTGGATTCAATGTAGTATTATATGCACACGAATAATAATTTGCATTTTATTTCGGATATGAATTACTATAGAAGCACCTCTCACATGCTACCTGATAAGAGGTTCAATGGATTGATGACATGCTACTTTAAAGTACTATCATGAGGTTTGCGATATTGTAAATGTCTTTTGGTTGTCTGTGATGCCATAAATAACCTAGCAGTATACGACATGGATAGACATCATAAATGAGGACATAACATCACAGGGATGACACTTTGGAGATGATTTAGGAGCAATGGACTTGACAAATTACTGAGGACAATGAAGATCAATTATTTGTACACATCGCCATGAAATGGCTGTTGTTATGATGATGATAATGACGATGATGATGATGATGATGATGATGATGATGATGACGATGACGACGATGGTATGAAATTTCTGAGAGCAAAAACATTGCTAGTTGAGAGCAGTTACTTGAATGATTTGATTTGTGTAACTGGGATTATTTTACATGGAATTTTGAAATCCGTTGGGGCCAAAAGCTGCGCCATTAAAAGTAGTTTGATATCATTTAAAGCACATCCTGTACACTGTAATTTCCTGCATCTGTTTCAGCATGTTATGTTGCATTTCTGGAAGTCTGCATGCTGAACAGCGCTTGTGTTTTGTAATTCAGGTTTTTATTTCTAGATGGTTACTGTGATCTTAAGTAATAAAAAATGAGTCTTTTATTTAGATATTTTCACTAGCACAGAAGATTGGCGACCTTCAAGTCTGGTATCTATATTACTGCATAATGTCAAAGCTTTTGTTTCATCATTGCAGACCAGATAAAGGTTGAAATGAGGTTTATAGTTGCGCACTTATGCTCAGCTCCAATCTCTCTACAAAATTGGTAGTGACTCATCCCCTGCTGCTGACTGTGATCTAGCCATCGATCAACTTTTTAAGTAGATTTCTGTTGTATGTAAAACATAAATTTGCTACATTCTGCGTTTGCTATAGTTTAATAATTCAGAGGATCTATCGCATCATTACATATATACACGACACTGCAGTCCGAAAACTTTCTCAGCAAATGCCAGTAGTCATTTTTGTCTACGTTTTCCTTCAGTGTACTAGCTGAAGGAATATGTTGGCAAAAACTAATTGCTTTGTGTATTGTATTGTATCTGACCATTTATAAAGCGCTTCTCGCAGAAAAAGCCTTTCAGAAGCGCTCCCAGTGCGTTCAACCCGAGAGAAAAGGCAAGTCTTCAGACAAGAGAAAGACGAGGAAAGACTACAAGAGAGGATGACTGAGTGAACTGATGGGGAAGCCATTCCATAGGGAGGAACCAATGCAATAATAATGGTATTGTCACAAAACAGTAGTAATGGTGCTGTCACAATGGTACTGTCACAAAGGTACTGTCATAATGTCACGAAGAAAGGAACAAACAGGAATGAAACCGAGTAGGAGAGAATAAGCAGCAGAGGAACAGTGCAGTGAAAATTGTAAGCATTTATAAAGCGCTTCTTACAGACTAGCTATTCAGAGGCATTCTCAGCGTGACAGCCCCGAAGAAACAAGAAAGACTACAAGCAGCAAAGGGCTGAAGATGACACCCCCAATAAAATATTACTACAGATAGATGGAGGGAGGTCATTCCACATAGAAGGACCCACAACGGCAAAGGCGCGGTGTTGGGCTATGGCAGTCCTTGCACTTGGAACCATCATGTCGATCAGCAGACCAGAGAGGGCGGGAAGAGACTGTAGATAGAGGTTTGTGCATCAAGTCGCAAAGGAATCAAAGAGCTTGTCCAGTTTGAGTTCTTGAAAAAAGAAAAAAGTATTAACTACTACTCACACCAATTAAAGTCCATTATTGCCAGATGACCAGCATAATAGAAAGAAACCTTACGCCTAAGACTTGTAGCTCCGTGAAACGTGCCATGGATGACGGTTACTGCAATTTTTAGAAATGTTCTGAACTGGACAGGACTTTTAGGCTCTGACTTAATGAGTGCGACAAGGGACAGAAGACTGGGCATTAAAGATCCATTCATGTAGCCAACCGTCGTGATGCGACGATGGCGACATGATATGACATGAAATGTTTGAGTTTGAAGACTGTTAGGTATATTAGCTCTTCAAGTGTAGGGCGAATGGCATCTACTGTTGCCACTTTCTAACTAGACCCCTAATTTACATATATCTATTCCCTTAGCAGATGACCTATTGATATTATCCGATTTGTACTGTGTGCATCAGAGCTGAGTGCAGTGAACTTGAAAATGCATTCTAGTAGTTGATGGCATGTCTTGAAACAAGACATATTGCCCTCAGTGAGTTTATCTGATGTCACATCAACTATTCCAGGCAGAGGGCTAGGGAAATAGATTGGTATCTTTAGTACCCACTGTACAGTCCTGAGCAGATTTATTGGCTTGCGAATAGATCCGACATGACCTGGCGGAAAAACAACAAGAAACGGGATGCAGTGTCAAAGTTGCACCATTCAACTTGTGTGCACCAGACAGGCAGCAATCTTCTGTTGATTCTGGGTGACAGTGTAATAACAAATTTATGTTTTTCTCTCTTGATGAGCTTGTGATGGCGTTTGGAAGGAAATTCCAGTACAGAAGATGAGACTGATGATGATGATATACCATTTTGGACATGTATTTATATAATAAGTGATGTATTAAGCAGGATAATAATAATGATGAAGACTTACATTGCTTGTATTATTTTATTTTATTTACTCAGGTTTGGTACAAAGTCTACTGCTTTACACTTGCATTCAAACCAAGTTGGCCCACTTCTTCATTTGCTTAAATTCTGTATTTCCTTTCAAATTTGCACTCTATCTAAAAGCTCTCACCATAGAACAACCGGACTGATAAATTCAAAAGAGCAATGGTGTAGTAATTCTCTTGAGAAATTTGCAATCTCATTCTGGAGCAATCAAGCCGGCGGTATCAGAAAGATGGTTCGTATGGCGAAGGTGATAGGTTACAAAATTGCCAAATAACAATGCTCTCTTTGCCACGTTTAGATACCCCTTGTGTGAAGTATTGTGAGGCTAACGTACACCCTCCCAGCTACCATAAAAGCACGTATTGATTATCTGTCTTTTTTTGTTTGATACATATATGAAGTTATTATAATTTTTCTCGTTGCACCCGTCTATGAAACGAAATTGCATAGATCTGTAAACAAACCCATTGAAATGAAATTTGATATATCCTTCCCTGGTGGGACGTTACTCGGCGACTATTCTGGCAAGGAATATAGTTAAGCCCGTGCAATCAATAGACCGGGTTTTGCCAAGTGTTCGCTGCATGGATGCAGTCTATTCGAACATATCCGACCGTTTCGCGGCCAGAGTTGATGCGGGGTTTCGGCTTGGGGTCATTCATCCTGCCAGATCGAGGCGGCACACAGGTCAATGAAATATAGGGAGAATTAAATGAGAAACCAAACCGAGTGCAAAGTCCATAAACTGATGAATTATCGAAATCGTTGGATTTAGATGGAACCGAGTTGTTTTGCTTTAGCGAAATATATTGCCTGCTTTCTGGTGCCGATCCCCTTTAATCATTTCGGTTTGGTTCAGAAATGAAAGTATTTTTCACCATTTGTGCTTATAAGGTTGATATTTCACTGGAGATAAATGGTCTTTGTGCGTGAGTATATAGCAGATTCGACTCTTGTATTGTACGTTACGGGGCACATTCTTGTGGTCTGGATTTTAGCAGCTTAGCAGTAATCATAGCAACTGTTTGGCCAGGGCTTAAAGTGTGCCTGGACGGTCATGGACGGCGTCCATGCACTTGTTTTAAAATCTGAACGCCGTCCAGCCACTTATTGGCGAGCACAGACTGGAAAGGTAAGGGGCGTCCAGGCACTTCTTTTGGAGAGGCAAGGGGCGTCCAGGCACTTTAATTTTTTCACACTTTAGGCACTGCGTTTGGCTTTTTCTCTGTTAAAAACTGTGTGGTAAACCTCGATTGGCGTTTCTGGTACAGCAGGAATCTGCTGAATCCTCTCAGTTGCCAGGATGGTGAGACCCTTCTCTCGTTGCCCATGTGGTGCGGGCCCTCCGGACTGGCAGGGGACTTGACGACGGTGCCGATGATACCTGACCAAGTCGATGAGAAGAACAACACCCGACACGTCCAACAGTTCGACATTTATTGACATCAAGAGACAATGTCAAACATCGACAGTAGAGGCTGTCCCGACTGGATTCCCCGGACTGAGCTGGTGGATTAACTTCTCAGACTGACTCTTCAGACTTCCAACTCAACTGCTCAGACTGGCAACTGAACTGACTAGTACTACGTGTCACATAGATCTGTAATTATACTTATCTAAGAGGCGGAAATCAGTAGGTATACTTTGTATTGTATTCCATTGTATCTGACCATTTATAAAGCGCTTCTTGCAGCAAGAGCCATTCAGAAGCGCTTTCAGTGCATTTAGCCTCGATAGAGCAGGTTTGAGGCAAGAGAAGATGAGGAAAGACTACCAGAGAAGATGACAGAGTGAACTGATGGAGGGAGTCCATTCCATGGGGCGGGAAGTCTAGAGACAACGAAACTTGACTAAACAGATAAGGGAGGACTTCGCTAGACAGATAGGAAGAGCACTTGAGTAGACAAATAGCAAAATGGGATGTGACTAGACAAATAACAGGAGGACTTGACGTTGTATATAGCAGAGGGTACCTGACTAGGCAAATAGCCAAGAGGGACTTGACTAGGCAAATAGCAGGGGAACCTGAATAGGCAAAAAGCAGGGTGGCCATAACTAGGCCAATTGAAGCAAATACGCTGAAGCCCAGCGAATTGTGTTGCAACTGCATATCACATCTTTTGCTTACATGCTATTTCAGAGTTTAAATGTCAAGCACTTCTTCCAGCAATGCCATGTTTCAAATAGATAAAAAAGTTAGATATATATAGGCATATATCATGTGTGTGCGTGTGTGTCTATTGATATATCAATTCAGTTAGCAGAAACGTATTTTGGATCTGTATGCAGGGCTGATGAGTCTGATGAGAAAAATTCCGGGCCCCAGGTTTAGCAGTCACGGGTTCTTGAACTTTCTTTCATGACAATTTTTTAGAAGCAAATTGAAATAATGACACATTTTCTGATTTGAAAAGTGGTCTGCGCTTACAAATATCAATAAGAAAAATAAGAATTTAATTGACTATTTGGTACTTATGGGTTAATTCACCTGTTTTTTTCTTTCATTTATTGAAGTATATACTCCTTATCGGTTAGTTTCAGTTCAATGTTATTGAGCAGGTGGCGAAGATAGTTATTCCAGTCGATGGTGGTTGACTCGTTCATATCCAGTTCGCACTTGCAGAACGACAAGCTAGTCATTTCTTTGGACCAGCAATATATGAAGAGGATGACTTGCCTGTATGTGAGTCCTGATCCTTCCAACCAAGTACCTCGACGTACAGGAATATCCTGCTTGCAGGGGCCCTGTTGGCACCGCCATCTGTCCTGTTTTTCAGTTAAGTAAGCGTCATGATGTGATTATTAGCGCTGCGTCTCTCTCTATGAACGATGCCATGATGCTGAAGGAATCGAAACGAAGTTTCCTTGTCGTTTACTAACGCCGATAGTGTTAATAAATTCATGTTTACCAGGTACTGGTCAAGGATATTAAATTCCAAAGCTGGGCAACTGACATATAGTACGAATAGTACGAAAGGTAATTAACATAAACAATAGTCATGGGTACGATATATCTATGCGAGAAAAAAAATCAGGTGAATTAACCCATAAGTACCGACTGGGTAATAAATAAGAGTTTGATTGACTATAGAGTGCCATTTTTATTGTCTTCGTGCACAAAATGGTTCAGACCAGTCTCGTTACTAGGATAAATTAATTGTTCATCGTTTGTAAGTCTGGTGTTCAATGAGAAATGCTGATCAATCAATCGCTTATCGTACGTGGCATTGTTGTTAAAAACACACGATATATCATGTTTCATTACATCTGGTATTAATTACTGCGCAGCGCTTCTATGACCTACTTTACGGTTTTTTTCATGGCATCAACAGACCAGGAAACACTCCTCCCATTAATAGAACCATAATTGCGGGCGCATTCGAGCAAACCATCATTAAGCGTAGTATCGACGTATAATTTACATATTCCGCCGACTTTTACTGATAATTGTGCATGCGGCCGAGAAGGAGCTTTCGTAGGTGGCTGTGTGCCACCCCCAACCACCGATGATTCGGTTGGGTTGGGGGTAAACTTGTCCGTTGCTTTGAAGACCGGCGCTGCTTTGCTAAACAAGAATGTAGCACGGCATTTGGCGGGATATATCGGTTGCACGAGTCCTTCCGGGGCCATCCTGTGTTGCTTGGCACCGGAATGCGTACGGCTCTCGTTCGTCCGCCAGTCCGTCCTCCGTAGCTTCTGATGTCTGAATACAAATTACATGCGTCTTGTTCAAACAGTAAATCAAATTATGCCATGCTGTTCGTTGAGGACAATGGGCCAGATGCTATACTGACCGACTGCGCCGTCTGCCCTGCGGCCCGGCAATGTGGCAGCACGACCACAAATGCTCATCTCGGAGCTGCTGGCTTTTTTGATTTTTCAGTTTTGTAATTCCCTCATTGCTTACTTAACTTGTGGTTTGGGAATAGTGTTTGGTCAGTTTTGCTTCAATTAGGCTACTTGATATTGAATGGTGTCTTCTTCAAGCTTAGATGTAACGTTAACTTTAGATTAACGAAAACTGGGCATTGATGTGTGCTTGCAGTAATTTCTTAACTCAGGCTGTAATGGCAGCAATAGCGTCCCAGATAACTCCCGATATATTAAGAAAATGGTAGTTGAAGCAGTGCATAATGAGGTTGATAAACTCAATACCGTCGGGATTTTTTAGGCCCAATGTTTTAACGGTTGGCGTGCAAGCGATACGATGATGAATGTCAGTGTATTTAGACATTTTCTTGCTTGTCTGCAGTTCCAGCAGCAGTTGTAACCCAGGATCCATAGGTTGGGGCAAAAAAGTGCCCACCAAGCTTATTTGATAACTATTTATAATTTGAGATGTGACTTAACAAAATTGGTTTTTTAATATTATTTCTGTTACACTATGTTTTTTTATCGTAAAAAAAAAACAGTGGGTGGACTCACTAAAAATAATATTACTTTTGTTCTATTTGGAAGTTTTTGGTGAAACTTGGCTGTTTCACGTACTTCCTAATCACCTTTAAGCCTGTAAGACTTGATTTAAGAATTCTTACTTTAACTGGCCAAAGGATATTGGCAAAACCGCAGGGGTATTTTTTCAACCCATCATTTAGACTGATCTGGGTGTATATGATTCCTCACCAGAGTGTCAAAAACCGGTATCCCAGGAACGGTGTCTGTGGACGACACGAATGTCACGCCATCTGAACGTTTCCCATCAGACCATTAAGTCCAGTTGGTCACTCGTCGCAGGGAAGTCGGCTTTGCGTATCGATGCTAGATGATGTCCCTTAATAAGGCACGTCTGTCAGCAGTGTATTTCAGCACAACCTGGTCTAAGGTTGCATGACAGGTCACGTCAGCCAGCGTTGTCCTCATGTATCCGTCACACCACAAGTACACCACAAGTACACCACAGATACACCACAGGTACACCACAAGTACACCACAAGGACACCACAGGTACACCACAGGTACACCACAAGTACACCACAAGGACATGTGGGGCGCGGTGGTGTAGTGGTGGCGTCGTTGCCTTGAAGCCGGAAGGTTCGAGGTTCGAATCCACCTCACGTCGTCGCGTAGGGACCTTGGGCAAGTCCTTCACTCGCAATTGCTCAGCGCTTCGGCGTGAAACTCCGATGCAGTGTCCGCTTTGCAGTCGGGAGCGCCTCTGAGTAGTGAGCTTGAAGAGGCGCTATAACAAGTGCGCATACAAACAAACAAACAAACATGCGTGACGTGCACATAAACCAGACTCCAGAGACACAGCCTGTAGCACTTAGGATTTGCCTAATCATCGAGCCTGAATCCACAAACGATTGTCGCCAGTGCAAGAAGCTTTCCTCCGGAGCAATGCACAGATATAGCATTTCCGTGTTAACTTAAGATGCAATTATTATTGTTATGTGGTCATGTTCCATTTGAGATGTTGTACAGGTAGTACATAGATGTTTGGGTACGTACTGAAGAAAAGGAGAGGAAGAAAAGGAAGAGGAGGAATGGGAGAAAATAGAAGAAAGAGCAGTCCCTGAGACAGCCATGGGCAATGGGCATGAATAATGATAATAATAATAATAATAATAATAATAATAATAATAATAATAATAATAATAATTAATAATGACAATTGATATGGCGCCTACATACAGAGCCATGCCATTACAAGGGCGCCTCACAAAGCAGCAAACATGTGGAATAAGTCCATGCGAACAAGTATGTTTTTAGCATAGATTTAAAAGAGTCCAAGTCCACTTAGGCGGCCGATCGAATAGCAAAGTGTTAGTGACTTCGTTTTATTAGCCTGTATGAGACGGCATGTGACCAGTCCTCTCCTTCAATGACTGAACTTCCTATGGACAGTGTGTAGTTGTTGTACTCATTGCGGCTGAGTTGACTGGGACACAGGTGGATGCAGAAATCTCTTGAACCCAATCTTACTCTGAACCTCTGGCCTCTTGCTGGACAGTTCAGCATGCTAACTACTGCACTATATCAAGTGCCTCATTCGGATATACATATATATATATATATGGATATGCATTATGCATAAGATGTAAAATTTGTCTGTAGCATGCCTTGCCATTGTATTGTTGATTTTATGTCTGCAGAACCTTTAACTGTCCAGCCTCTGATGATAAATGCTTTTTATAAAAAAAAAGTACCTTTATGCAGGTATTAAGAGCACATTATTTTGAACGTGGAGTGAGTACCGGTAAATCTGAGTCTATGTTCTACTTAAAAATAAATCTGTAGTCTGCTTCTAAATCTGATGATGCAGTCATGCTTAGCTAGTACACTGTGCTTTGGCTTTCAATGTGCACTTTGGAAATTTGGAGTTGATGATTGCAACTCAATAGCAAGGATGATTCTTTGCTAACCTGGGTCTAGACGAAGTCATGCTGAGGCCCAAGTGAATTGAATTTATTCATTCAATCATTTCAAGAATTTGTATAGTGCCTCTCCAGGAGACCTACTCAGAGTGCTCCCAGCCCATGCACAGCTAGAACAGTGCGATTTGGACTGGTTTCAGAAGCTTACCACAGAACTGCCGATGATGCATTGCATTCAAATTGTATATAGTGTTTTATATGTGAAGGAGAATTTATTTTTATCTAGCCAAGGAAAGTCCATGCATTAACTGGTTAGACCTGGCATGTCGTACAATTCATTATAGCATTTTCTGTTTGGCCTAAAATTTGAAAATTTTGTGGACTAAATCACATAGCATCTCTATGCAAGTCATTATATATAATTATTTATATATAAAATATATACATGTATAATTGTACATACATATATGTGTGTATATATATTGCCTAGACTGGATCATAATATACATATACCGGTAGGTCCCTGGGTGGAAATTTCTGAAACTTTACATTGCAGCCATAATGCTTTGGAACTAGAAGATGATGCCAAAGTTTTGTTTCGACTAAAAAATTGTTTCCAGCTCAGCAAGTTCAATATCCTATCCAGTCAGTTCTTCTGATTCGAATTACTGGACATCTAATCTTGAAATGAGGTGTTGGAATCTGTTTCGTATTCTGTCTGCATGCACTGAAAACATTTTCCTCATTATGTGCAATATTTTGTGTATTGCGGCAATTTGTTTTTGTCGAACAGTTGAGTGCTTGCAAACTTTTTGTGAACGATGTTGCCTGGGTATTTTGGGATTTCTTGAGTTGTCTTCTTTTGGCAATTTCAGTTATCGCTGCAAATTTTGATTTGCATCGCTCTGCGATCTGGGACAACAGCCGGAACGTCGTGATGAAGCATGGAGACAACCTGACGGTCACTTGCTCCATCGCCGGTCTCCATTTCTTCGACGTCCTTCGAGTGACACATACGCAGGGTGCAACCGCTCGCACCCTGTCGGACAACGCCAACGTCAAGGTTCCGTACTCGCGAATTCCCCGATACATCGTGCACTACGACTATAACGGCGATCTGGCGACCCTCTCAATCTCCTATAATGGTGAGCCATTTGTTTCCTTAAATATACTTCCTCGATATTTATTTCATGACGACAGATTTATGTTTGCGATTGCTTGATGTAAGTCCAGCGATAACTTAGTGATCAATAATTGATTTAGCTTTCTAGATTGACCCGCGGAGATAAAGTGGAGGAAGGAAAAAAGCAATGAACACTTTTACGACGAGCTGCGTCGATGTCAGAGACATGTTTAGTATGTGCTAAAGATGCAATGCTTGTCGATATGTGTTAACTGACTTGATTATTTTTTTCGAGATCAGACCATGTTCTAGGAAGCATTTTATGAGTACTCTTCTCTGATATCCAGCTGAGTAACGTGTCACAATAGTATTTTTATCCTGTCCACCCAGTTTAGAGGAGTCCAGGCTAAAATTATGCTTGCCATGATTGGACATCTAGTCAAGCAGAGTTTAAAAATTTCTTTATAGTTACATGCTTTCAACCCTTTCAAATGTTCTTTCATGTTCATGATTTTTTCTCAATTTGCAGTCATTTGCTTGGATAAATCCTAGTGTTTACTCTAAGTGTAAAAATGGTCATTTGGACAAAGAAAACACAAGGATATGGAGAAATTGTCTTTGGGCACAAGAATGTGCATGCACAGCATTGCACGCCCTTACACCTGATGCTTTTATGCAACCCTGACCCTAAAATTTGAGCAATCGCCCCAAAAAGACCTGAGCACTTAGAGATGATGCAACTAAATGCAGTCATGTTTGCACTGCTATAGTAATTGTTGCCTGTGCTATTTAGTCCAATGACGCTTCAACTGTTGTATGTTAATGTCGTTGCCTTAATTAATATTCTCAATCCAACATTTCCATAACAGATTCACTCATTTGTAGTTGCTTGCGGACTCACATGCTTCGCTGCTCGATTACACAACCGGAAATGGACCACCACGCAAAATGGCCTTTTTTACCGGCTGTGTTCCTTGCTGGACGCCAGGACTTATTGCGTAAATAAAATTTCTTTGCCTGCAATTACCTCTGGAGTGCTCAGCCACCCAAGGAAGAGCAGATTATGAATAATCTTTGGTGTTTTGTAAATGAGGCCATTAGGAGGACATTTATTACACTGCGGGCTGACAATGATTTTGCAGTTGCGGGATGTATCAATATATTAATTATTGACTTGCTGGTTATTGGACAGAGTGATAATTCATTTAGTGTTTACCAAGTTGCACCACACAAGCTGTACAGGGGACAAGCTGTGAGCTAGAAATGGATATTCCTTGATGCAAAGCAGATGATGTAAAGCAGCCTTAAGGACCTTGTAACGAATAATTAGTGACTTTATTAAATTAAGGTGGGTTGCATCGGTCATAATGTACACATAAATGGTTTAAATTGAAATTGACTGTTTTAGCTTGCAGATTCACCTGTGTATTCTCTTTTTTCAGTGACTGGTTATATTCCAGTTGGTGTGATGCATCTAACTTTGATCATACATGCTTCATAGACAATTACTTTATCCCAGTGTGCAATCCTCTTTCACATTGTCAATCTAGTCAATCTAGCTCAAATACACCTTCAACCTGGGCAAAATTGCTGCAGAAGCTTTCCAAACAGTCCTACTGCTTAGAATCTTTTGCAGAGTGATATCATATCCAAGATCCGCCAAAGTCCGACCATGGGAATCACCACAAAAATGGATTTCAAAGTGTAAGCCCTTTCCTATAGGTTCTTGTCCATGAGTTATTAAAAGCTGCTGGTCTCTTGTTTAGTTAAATTCAGCATTACACTTTCCTGCTTTAAAAAAATCATAGTTGATCTCTCATTACAGCCATTGACTGATTCAGATGCGAGTTGCAGTTTTCTCTCTTGGTGAACAATTATTTTTTGTAACACTCGTTGCACTTTCTTAGTTATGGTTTTGCGAATGTGGTCTGGCTCTGTGATGGGGTTTCGAGGTGCAGTTTTAGCCAGGAGCTTTAAATAGCAAGATAATGTTATTAATATTAATATTTATTGTTATTAGTTTATTCAGAGATTTATACAGCTCCCATTCAGGACTGCTACTCAGAAGTTCTCCTGATGCTAACAGCCTAAAGGACAGTTTTGAGGTGTGATTAGAACCTATTGGAGTGGACCATATGGAATAAAGATAACGCCAAGGAGGTCTTTCCAGACCACAGGGCCAACAACTGAGATGACACAGTTCTTGCCTAATAGATGTAGGAGCGAAAGAGACAAGTTGTACTGAGTAATTGTTGCAGTACTTACATGTGCAGGTAATATAGTGCTAATTGTTATAAGTGGTACAACGGAAGCTCTTTAATACAATATTTGCTTTAGAAGGCTTTTAAAGAGATGCTGAAACAATGTTGTGTTGTAATGAGTGTATTTATTTCTTATGGCTTGACAAATTTCTGAATCCCCAACTGTGCTATATCAGATATATATTTTATAGTGAAGTATGTTATAATACAGTGGTTCCCAACCCGTGGCCCACGGACCAAAACTGGCCCGCCTGGCCTACAAAAATGGCTCGCAGCATATCAATGAATTAAGAAAATAATATGTAAAAACTGACAATTTTGGCATGATAGAATATATAATTCTTTTCTATTACAAATTATATTATTTGGACGTTAATAAATCGCAGCAAACATTCTATTTTGATTCAATTGTAGCGATTTTATTCACCTTTAGTTAATTAAATTTTAGTCTTGTAGCCCCCTAATGTCCTTCAACTAAGAAAAAGTGGCCCTCATGTCCTCCAACTTAGAAAAAGTGGCCTGACAGTCAAAAAGGTTGGGAACCACTGTTATAATATGTCTCTGGTGTAACAACAAGCTTCACATACTTCTGACCATTAGGAATTGACAGATTTTGGTTGCACACAAATTTCGTTGAATTAAGTAAGTACAGACTGACTTGCTTAAGTGCAACAGCTTAATATTTAATATAACACAGGTTGAAATTTGAATGTAGAACTTAATTTGAACGTAAAACTTCATTTCAATGTAAAGCTTGAGTTAGTTGAAATTGTTTTAATATTGAGGTGAATTGGCTGAATTGGTCTAATTTAATCAGATCAGCATATAACAAGAATGCGAGTTATCAGAAATTTAGGTAATATGCTTCGTTATATTTAAACTTCTAGTTAGAACGGCAGTTTGAAACTTCGGAGATCAATAATGTTTAGTTAGGATTGCCCCTAGGTACGTTTTTGCCAAATGGGCAATGGGCATATGCCAACTCATTCGTCAAATTGTTGATGCATAGTCCTGGGGTTTAAATATATTTGGACTGAAATGCAAGCATAGGATCAGTAATCAAAAAAATTTCTTTATAAGATACATGGATGAGCAACAGATTGCCATTATTTAATTTGCTTCTCGGTGTTTAAATCCTAAGCAGGAAAGTGAATGACTGACTTTTAGCCACAATTACTATTATTTTGTAATGTATTTGTTTGGCATGTTGGACCGCGTTTGCACATTTATGGGAGACATGCTATTGTTCTTCATCCACAGCAGACAATGATTGATTCCTTGATTTTAGATGGTATTACTTTAGAGGTGAAGTGCAGATCCTGAGCAGTTGCTCTTGGCATTAAAGAGTAATTATAGATGAGAATAGATTGTCTATTGGGAAATGATGGCTTCTGTGTTATATAGAGAAAACTGTATTTAGTTTTTGTCTTTTGAACAAAAGATAGACTTTGCAGCTTTTATCTTTAGGTACTGATATTATACCATATGTGATGCCAGGGCTCGAAACCCGGTGAAATTTCAGAATAATCCATTAATGATTTCTTAGATCCTTGATGACACAAATATTCTGAAACTTTTTAATTCGATTTTCTCACTCTAAACTAATGAAAAAATCAAAAGAGTATAGCTTTAGTTACAAAAAAGATATCTTCATGCTGAAATGTAGTTTTAAAGTAGAGTCACTGCAGCTTATGACTGAATAAAAAGTCAAAAACCGACATGTGGCGGGTTTTTGAGGCCCTGTGTCACATATGAGACGAGAGCTACATTTGCAAAGCAGCATACATGCTGTACATGACTGTGGAGAGTGGGAATCTTTGTTGAAATCTTCGTTGTTTTTACAGTCTATCACTTGTTGCAATCTGTTTCCATGCTGCATCAAACGTTGCTTCCATGCTCGCTCGCCGTGTGCAATCAAGATACGAGGTCTGCTTTATATTCCGGCAATCACTGCTGAGCGATGGGAGAGGTTTAACCATGTTATTGTGCGAGAGACGCCAAGTGTGATTTTACGGCTCTTTTTCCAAGTGCAATTTACTGAACCATCTATTCCGGCGAACGAGGGTGGCCAGATATTGATTTACGGCCTCCTTAGTAAAACTATTTATCAGAGAACGGCTGGAGTACCGGGTAACCTTCCAAAATACACTCAGTTTAGCCATACATCATCAGCTGGTTCAATCAGCAAGTGAACTCTGAACACTTACTTATTTGACAAGGCTATTTGTCTGCTAGGTATTGTTACTTTTTAGCTATTAAACTTGACATATAGAAATGAGCCTTTTAGTACGATAGGTCTATGCATGTGTGTGTGTATGTATGTATGCATGTAAAAATATGTATGTAAAAATATGCACGTAAAAATAGGTGTGCAAAAATATGTATGTAAAATTATGTATGTAAAATATGTGTGTAAAAATATGTATGTAAAAATATGTGTGTATTTTATGTACTGGCATGTATGCATTATCTTGACACTTAAATCTTGCTCTTTTTGGGTTGATTTCAAAGTTATTTCGAGTCATCAGATATTGAGATGTTATTTTGGTTTAGTTTACGTTCTGGTGAGTTTTAGTTATGTGTGCTGTTTGTATTTAACTGTAATGTTAATTTTAATAACACTGCTGTTTGCGCTTATTTTTTAATATATTTACTATGGTCATTTTTAAAACCCACATGGTGTCATTCTTGTTGAGAAAGTCTTTCGTGAATCTCATTTATGTTATTAATTTCACGCACAGCAATGTGTTTTAGATGCGGTTGACACTTGCTCCTTCTTGACCTTTGAATATAAACATGGAAATAAGCCTGACTCATCAGTTTTCTCATTATTCCGAATAAACTATGACTCTCAAAAAAGTCTTTTGTTGATGCTAAAAATATTGTTGAGTTTGAAATTGACTTGCATTTATGGTTAATTCGAGTTTTTTCATTATCCCCAGTGCGATTATGGAACTATTCTACACCAGCTGAAATTAAATGTCAATGGTATATTTAGCACTCTCATTATGCCATATTTAGGGATTCAAGGAGAAGACAGTGGAACGCTTGGATGTCAAAAGCTTGGTGAAGAAAAGGACAGTACCAGCTTTGTGACCATCAAGGTACTTGGTAAGTGTACTTGCTATGTTATATTTAAATACTTGACTATCCATAAATTTCAGCCACATAACTGTACTTCGTGGTTTAATAACTTTTAAAGTGTAGACTAATAACTGCTTATTAATTAAAGTGGCTACTAAATCAGTAGCAAATCACCTGACGGGGCTGTTTTAGTAAATCAAGGTACTTGGTAAGTGTACTTGTTGTGTGCATCTTTCAGCATTTGACTATCAGAATGTGTATGTACAGTGACTCGTGCTGCTTTGTGGTGCAAATGAGTCACTGCATTAGCACATTGCTTAATTTGTTTCCTCTTAAGCATTTCTTGGGCTTTCGGAAGTTTGGGCTGCAACAGAGAATTTATGAACAGAGAATTTCGTAGTAATTTCTTATTTCACGATGAATATTATTATTATTGTGAACTGAACTGAGAGAATATTGAAGGATCCTACCATGTATCCATTGTGTCCGTACAGTTCAGAGCCGGACAGTTCAGAGCCGAACAATTCAGAGCAGATTGATGAATTTGTTTGGCTGAAGTAGAAGTTGGAATGATGAAAATATTGTTGCTTATATTGAAGTTGACTGAAAAGAAATTCTTGTTTCGATGGAAATCAATCTTGCTTCAAAAGAAGTTGGATTGATTGAAATCACTCTTGTTTCAGTAGAATTTGGATTTTATGGAAGCAATTGATGCTTCAATAGAAGATGGATTGATATAAGTAATTATTGCTCCAATAGAAGTTGGCTCGATGATAATCATTCTTGGCCGCTTCATATTGTCCGCCCCGAATTGTCCGGCTCCGAATTGTCCGCTCCGAATTGTCTGGCTCCGAATTGACTGGCTCCGAATTGTCTGCTCCGAATTGTCTGGTTCCGAATTGACTGGCTCCGAATTGTCTGCTCCGAATTGTCTGGTTCCGAATTGGCTGGCTCCGAATTGTCTGGCTCCGAATTGTCTGGCTCCGAATTGTTCGCTTCGAATTGTCCGGCTCCGAATTGTCCGGCTCCGAATTGTCTGTGAACATGTTTCCATTATGCCATCGCATAATTACAAACAACAGAACCGTAAGCTCTTGCAGCATGTTTCCTGGCATTGTAAATTACCGACTTCTTATGTCGTATTGAGACGTGATTTGTTGCTGCTTGAGGCATTTTTTTTCGTCGTGTGAGAACTACCGCCTCTATCAAGTGTCCTTCCGTTTCCCGCCCGTAACCTTGCCCTCCCCCACCAACGTCGTTGCCTGATCTACTGTTCGGTGCTCGCCTTTTTGATGCTCGGTTTTTCGTGACACGTATCACTCAGATTCCACCATCAGGCTTTTGATGTCTTCTGCTCGGCGGCCGATTGGATTTTGCACTTGAAGGTTCTTTCTGTCCGTCATTTCGCAGGCTGGGAGCTGCGGCGATGTCGGTCAATTACAGGGTGGCTCAAAAAAAAACGTACCACCGGGGAAAATGCGATATCTTCGCAGCCGATTGGTGTTTTTCTGCGAAAATTTCACAATTTGAAGGGGAATGAATATACAACAATCCCTGAAAGTTTCATTTGAAACTTTTCATGTTTGCAAAAGTTACAGCTGTTCAAACTTAAAATTTCGTTTTTTCAATTATCCGGAGAATCATGCTCCAATACAAGTGATTTCATTAGGATGTTTGGCAAATTACAACACACACTCATTGATGATGATGTCATACGACCTCACTATGAGCTGTAAAGAAGCTGTTTATGAAGCAATCTGCTGGTATTTGGTGATATTTTATAGATTAAGGTCTCAATTGGTGAACCCAAACAATGAACGTCATGGGCAAAGTTTCTGCAAAAGATCAAATGGGAACTCGGACTTTGCATGAACAGAGACTGAGACATCGCGTGATCATAGCAAAATACCCAGTGAAAAGTGGAGCCTGAGCACATTGAAGACTATCTGCAAACGTGTTTATGTAACGAAGATCAGATGTCGGAAGAGAGGCAGGAAGTGGTCGCTTGATCTGACGGAAAAAGCGCGATTTTCACGAAATTCGCTTGGTAATCGAAAGGTCAAGTTTGCAAAGCAAATCGTGGTTTCGGCATCAGATATGCCGGCGTGTGTTGCGGCTGCAAGAAAAGACTGCAATTAATCCCATTCAGTAGGTTAGATGTCAAACTCATCATTGAACTCGCTTACCCAGACTCATTGAAGACCAGGTATGCTCTAACATCTGGTTTTATTATGCAGCAGGACAGTGCGCCTGCTTGCTCGCACGGCAAGGTTGATTATGATGGCGCTACCTTATTGACATCAACTGAAGTAAATGCATTGGCAAAGATGATTTACAAACTCGCCAGACCTTAACCCTCTTGTTTATCACGTCTGGGGAGCTATGCTGGAACGCTGCAAGACATTTAATCCCAAGTTGGAGAACATTGGCCAGCTGAAGCAAGTCTTGCTGCTAATGTGGGGTCAGTTGCCGCAGGACCCGACCAACAAGGCCATACTGAGCTTCACAAAAAGAATTTGAGCTTGTGTTAAGGCAGGGAGTGGACACTCTCATTATACCTTACAATAAACTGCAAAACGGAATGCTGAGGTCGTAGTGAAAAGTGATATCATTTGACTTGGAAATCTACAAGTGACGTCAATTTTCCGCGGATAATTGAAAAAACGAAATTTTAAGTTTGAACAGCTGTAACTTTTGCAAACATGAAAAGTTTCAAATGAAACTTTCAGGTATTGTTGGAAATTCATTCCCCTACAAATTGGGAAATTTTCGCAGAAAAAGTTCGATCGGCTGCGAAGATATCGCATTTTCCCCGGTGGTACGTTTTTTTTTGAGCCACCCTGTAGTTGTGACACTCGATGAAGCATCTCACGCTTTCCACGTTTGGTGGGGTAGCCCACGTTGGGTTGGGGTGGGGGTGGCCCACGTGGGTGGAGGGAGGCCCATGTGGGTGGAGGGTGGCCCAGGTGTGTGGCGGTGGCCCACGTTGGGTGGGAGGGTGACTCATGTGGGTGGAGGGTGGCCCATGTGGGTGGAGGGTGGCCCAGGTGGGTGGGGTGGTTCATATTGGGCGGAGGGTGGCCCATGTGGGTGGAGGGTGGCCCACATAGGTGGATGATGGCATCTCTCTTGGCAGCTGTTTCCACTCTCACTGTTTGCAGATCGTGCTTCTGATCGAAAGGTTTTAAACTGCTGTATATAATATATATATTATATGATATGATATATAATATATATATATCATATATATATATTATATACGCGTGAGGCAATAATTCACATGGTTATTCAATCGCAGAGTCACTGGAAGATTGCTCGTATGGTTGAGTGACTTGATATGTTACTCTGCATACATAGCACATGAATGTATATTGCTTAGTTCAGCCATCTTCATTTCCAATGCTTGGCCTGTGCTTGAGAAGACACCCAAGTGAAAGCACCTAATATCAAGCTTAGTGCTCTTGATTTCCATCATACTTTGAGCTCCTTCAGGTAGCATTAAAATAAACATGTTCTTATAATTGCAATTCTGTTTTTGCCCTGTTGCATTTAGAGTGCCGTAAGTATCTTAGCTGCCTGTACTGTAAGTAAGAGACATCATCTTATTTTGGTTTGAAAAATATTTTCTTGTAAATTAATTGATGCACTGATTGGTCGTTTAAATCGCGTAGAGGGTTGTTGATTGGTTAGTTTAGTCGGTATTATAATTGTAATTCACCCAAATTAATTTCGGAATTATTTCAGTGACTCGCATCCCCGCTTTTATCCATCCAACTTTTATTTAGATAACAAATATTTTTCATAGATCTACCATTTAGTCAAAAATTCGTTTCTTCAGTCCAGCTTCTATTTAACTAGCAACAATTGCTTGTATCCATCCAACTTCCATTTAAATAGCAATTGTTTCATCAATCCAGCTTCAATTGAGGCAAGAACATTTTCAGCGATCCAGCTTTCATTTCAGTAAAATGATTTTGTGTCAATCCAACTTGAAGACTCTATTGTACACGATACGCATACATTACCACTGAAATAAATTTGGGTGAATTAAAATTATAGTACTGTTTAGTCAATAGGAGAATCATTTATCATCTGTTTTTTTTAAGTCATTGAGAGAGTCAATGCAGGTTCATGTTTTGATCAGTTTGGACAGTGAGAGAGTTCCTGAATTGTTAACTGGTTTTCAACTATTCTCTTGAAGGAGCGCTATGTAAATTTATGTGATTGATTGGTTTGGTCATGTTGGTCAATTAATTGGTCAGTTGGATAAAAAACCATTGGCTGATCTCCTACTAATTAATGTCCATCTTGCTCAGATCCATTGTTTCAACTGCCTTCCCTTTGTTACAAAATAATACAATTGTGTACTGAAATAAAGAGCGCATTAATTTCTTCACTGCCCACTGAAAATTCTCTCAGTCAAAATCGACTTCATAAACTTACCAGAAGTTACGCCAATTGGATCTGCACATGTCAGCCGCAGCATTTTGGGTCTCGTTTCTGTTGAAGAGGGATCTTAGTTGCACCACATTAGTAGCGTATTGTGTCTGTAATTATTATTATTATTTTTTTATCAGTTTATTTATTATTATTAATTATTATTATTATTATTATTATTATTATTGACTTTTATATAGCGCACCTTCAAGGTAATCTATCCAGAAGCGCTCCCATTTCAACAACGGCTAAATAAGGCAGTTTTTTAAGTGAGAAAGAAACATAGTGGTGTGACCTTTAGGCACCAGGCAGAGAGCAACAGGAAGCCCATTCCAGGTTCTAGGGTCAGCCACTGAGATTATAGCAGTTTGAGAACGAGGGGTCAAGAGTTCAGCTTAATCAACTAATTGGAGGTCAGATCCCCGTTGGACACCAGAGGTGGGACAGCAGAGTTCCTGTAGGTACATGGGAGCAAGACCCTCCATGCAGCGCCAGACTAATGCAGTGATTGCAAGTTTGAGTGTGCTGAACCGACACTGTGTAACATCAATGGAAAAACTATTCTTTGTGCACTTCCTGACATCTTGGATTCACTGACCATGTTCATGAAATAAGTGCACTAGCTTAACAAAAGTGAATTTCGACAACTTTACTCGACTAACCAAGCAGACTTTCCAATTTTATTGCATTCTTCACAAAACAAATCGTTATTTCAATCGGATTTGAACTATGGTAAGTGTTGCATGAAACAAAAAGAGGGAAATGCTGAAGAGAAATTGGGAATTGACAGATTACAAGACTGATTCTTGATGGCGTTGTGTTGCGGCAGCAGTTTGTGCAGCTCTGTAGAATAGCATTATTGTGGGTGGACCCAATGGCAATGGTGCTGAATAAATAATCAATTCCCATCAATCACTGCTGCACTGCTATCTGTTTAAGTTCTCAATTAAAGCCTATTGTTTTCGTTCTTTAAAGCCTTTTGTTTTCGTACTTCCTGCTCTATCTCGCACAGCATCGACACGGGGAAAGCACTTCTCTCTCCGCAGCGGTACATCCATCAATTTCTTGTATATTTCGACCAATCAATTGAGAACTTCCGCCGATTGATCAGCGGCAACCACCGGTTGAAAGCCACCAGCGGACAATACTTTTTGTTCAGTAATCCGACTAAATGCGATCTCGGGCCACTCCGTCTTGCGTCTAGCCACGCTTGCATCCCCCGCGATGGCGATTACAGAAAGACTTTGAAATAAGGTTACGACTGGGCTGGATTGGAAGCTGGCTTACATAAGTGTAGATTGAATTGGCTTTAGATTAAGCTGCGGGAATCGATGCGCTGATCGGGGGTTCCTGCGGGATGTGGGTTGCGCGCGAATTGCTGGATTAGAGATGGAGAAACTATGGTGATCTCAGGAGGCAGAGTCATCATCGCCATTTGTCAGCATAACGTATGAGTTATTGTTTAATGGTTGCATTGTTATAACTGTACGGTTCAAGTGTTGATCTTCCTATTATGTCTAGGATCTTTATCATCATCATCGTCTTCAAATTTGCAAACTTCACCACTGCTCGCACTCTGGTGGTATCAATCCAAAGCCGGGATATAAAAGAGGACGGCAATGCTAATGACCTTTGTTATCGCACATTATTGTTAAGCTCAGTGCTTAAAGTGTAAAAAGAAAAGTGCCTGGACGCTCTTTACCTTTCCCTGTTGTGCGGGCCAAATAAGTGGCAGGACGGTGTTCAGATTTTAAAATAAGTGCATGGACGACGTCCAAGACCGTCCAGGCACACTTTAAACCCTGGTTAAGCTGAAATTACTCCTAACTTCTACTTCAAATTTACTACAAACATTGCCTTAATCGTTTTGTTACTACCTTATACTGACTCGGAGACCATTTGTTGCTTAAACTGTGGTTATGTTGAGGCTACCGATGAACTTGCCATTCTTCCATCAGTTCACCATCGTGGCACATTAATATAATAATAACAGTAACAACAACAGTTTGTATGGCGCCGTAACATAGTCAAGTCGTTACATACAAGCATCAGTAAGTTGCTCATTGTAGCTGTTAATAGCTTTTTGGCTAATCCTGAAATTCCTGATTCAGCAACAGTGACATTCAAGATCAGCTGTTTATCTTGTAAAATGTGAGCGTCTGGCTTGAATTATTTAAAGGCTACTTACTGTCTATAGAATGGCAGCACTCTGTTCTCATCCAAAACTTGACTCTTGGAAGCCCACTGTGCAACAGGCAGTAGTAGTAGTTGCAGTTTAACGTAACTGTTTGGTAACAAAGACCATTAGCGACGCCTTCCTTCTTTATCCAGGCTGACTTGGGACTGGCACTGGCAGAGTGCAACCAGTGGCGGAGTTTGTGTGCAGCAGGTCTTAAGTAAAAATTATCTTTTTATAAATGTGATTGATTGATTGATCTTTATATGAATACAGGGGGCCCGTTAGAGTAATGGATAACACGCTGGCGTAGAGTGCGAGAGGTAGTGAGTTCGAGCCCCCGTTGGGCGGATATGCTTTGTAGGCTGCTATTGGCGCCATGTATTGCAGGCTGTCTGTTCAGTTGGTATAGTTAAGATTTATGTATTCTGTTATCTGACATACTGTGAATTGTTTCAAGTTTCAACTGCATAATTGTACACTGTAACCGGTTGCGGTCTGTCAACCGGATTGTTGATTTAAACGAAAATTATTACTGTATTGCAGGCTGTCTGTTCAGTTAGTAGCTAAGCCTAAGATTCATGTCTTCTGTAATTTGTGTTGTGAACTGCTTAAATTGCATAAATGTAGACTGTAACCGGTTGCAGTCTGTCAACCGGATTGTTGATTAAACGAAAATTATTATTATTATTATTATTATTACAGTTCCAGTGAAGGAAGTTTACATCATCTCCATTTCCGGCAGCGGCGAGAAGCGCCTGGAGGGCAACGAAAGCGACCTTCACCTGGAGGAGAACACGCAGCTCGGCGTCGGCTGCGTTGTCGTCATCGACGGAGGTTCCATCCTCCCGGACGTCGAGATCACGGTCGCCGGAGACGACGAAACCGGAGCGTTTGCCGTCTCCAACAAGACCTGGTCCGTGATGATGGAATCCGGGCTGAGCAGCTTGCAGAGCGAGCTGAAGCTGAAGATGGTGACGCGCAAGCCGGACCCGAACTTTAATGGGAAGGACCTCAAGTGCTCGGCCATATTGAGCGGATTCGAACGGGTCGTGGCCTCCGCTCCACTCTCCATCAGATGTGAGTGAGTGTGGGTGCGGTGGTGTAGGGGTATTTCAGTGCCTTGGAGCCGGAAGGTTTTGGGTTCGAATCCACCTCAAGCTGCTGTGAAGGGATCCTGAGCAAGTCCTTCACTCGCTATTGATCAGGCGCTATGGCGCGACGCTTCAATTCAGTGTCCGTGCTGTAGTCGGGAGCGCCTCTGAGTAGGAATCTTGAAGGGGCGCTATAGTGAGTACTCATACATACATACATACATGCAATACACCAACGTGACTAGCTGCTAAATGCCTCTTTGAGAAGCTGGCGAGTGATTTTACGGCTAAGAACCCTGGAAGCATACGCTGGAGATCACTCTGCAATCGTGATGGATTGATGGATCCAGATTTGACCAGGGTCTATGACAACAGAGGCCGTTACCCTGGACAGAAATTTGCTCGGCGTATTACGGCACTTGAGAGCTTTAATAATCGTGATGCATCCTGAAATGTTAAATGACCTAATGTGAACAGTCATTGCATTATTGTATTGTATTTTATCTTGAAATTTATTTGGCATCTCTCCCAGCATACACCAATTAGTTATTACTGTAGATAAATCGTATTAAGTATTTTTAGTGAATTTAATGTAATTGGCTAAAATTTTCTGATTATGTCGGAGCTCCAATGGATATAAAAACCAGCAAAAATGTTTGTTGACTTATTTATTGAATACTGTAATTGATGACGGGTTAAAATAAATATGAGCAATTTTTTAGGTAGATTATCTGAAAGAGTATATTTACAAGTGGACCAGCAGTCATTTTAGCAACCGATTCTAACCATCATCATCAATAAGTCAGATTTACTTTGATCAGTCATCAGCTACAGTATTCAATAAATAAGTCAACAAATTTTTTAAGCATTTACCAAACAGGTAAATGAAAGATAAGTCACTATGTTATAGTGACTTATCTTTCATTTACCTTCTTATTATGTTGCAACATTGTAATTAATCTTAATCTCGAAACTTCTAGAGTGTCGCCACTCAAGAACCAAGTGCAGTGCAACATTCACAAGCACTGAAGAAAGATAAATGATAAAGGATTTGATTCCTGATTAGGTAAAGGAGCATAGCAAATGCCTATCTAAACTGACTGTTTTGTGGAATCCTCGATTGGTGACTATGTACATGTATGAGGTTTTTGGGGTTCTAGGGCAATTATCCCTGGACAATTACCTCCGGGACAATTACCCCCCCCCCCCCGACAATTACCACTGGACAATTACTTGTCCTGGGGGTAATTGTCCAGTGGGTAATTGTCGGGGGGGGGGGGGGGTAATTGTCCAGGGGTAATTGTCCTGTCACCCTTTTTGGATTTCCCAACCATGACTTTAGGTGATAGTTTCTGGACGGAGTTGAGCTAATACAAATTACATGTACATGTAGCAAAAACCAGTGTGACTCTGCCACTACTCTATCTGCGGTGGTGCCAGTCAAAAGCGTGGAGAAGGGAGGAGGGCAATAGTGGTAATCATCTAAAGTTGTTAAGACAGGGTGTTGCTGAGCAGTGACTAACTAGCAGAGAACCAGTGTCATGATGAAAAGAATGTGTAATTCTATATACATAAATGAAGACTCCACCGTTTTGCATTTCTCAAATTGGTGTGACTTAGGGTTGTGTAATGTAATGTAATGTAACAAGACATTCATAAAGCACCACTTGACAGCCAGCCTCTCCGAGACGCTCAGCACGTGGTCAACAAACAGCCGGAAAACGCGTCTTTAACACGTCTAAAGTGTCTTTAGGAGTCTCGGGAAAACCATTTGCAATGGTCACATGCAGCATTATAGCGTCACGAACGGAGGTCTGATAAAAGTTGAACCGAGGTCGAATTAATTGAAAAGAATGACATTTCCTGTTATTGCCTTTTCCTCAGATGCTCCACGGGTCGGATGCAATGACGACAACGTGGAGGCAAGGCTGGGAAGCAACGCGTCGTTCGTCTGCCGTGTCCAGTCCAACCCTGGCAGTCAACTGCGGTGGACGAATGGTGGACTGAAGAAGCTGATTACAAATGGAAAGGATGAATGCTACATCAACGACAAGGCAAGTCTGTCCTCTGTCCTCTGAGTGGACTTCTACATATGACTCTCATCTTAACGGCCTAAGGATCCTTCAAAAAAAGGCTAGCTATAAGAGTCATAACTAAATCTCCCCCAAATTCACACACCAGTCCGTTATTCTTCGAACACAAACTCCTAAACATTACCCAAATTAAATTTCTACAAACTTGCGTTTTCATATGCAAATATATTAATAACCTCCTTCCACCATCATTCTCTTCCTATTTTGATCCTGCACCGCATCCTATATGTACTAGAAGCAGCAATGAGTTCAGACCTATGTTTGCTAGGACTAATGTCTGTAAGTTTTCGCTTGGGGTCCAGGGCCCTGCAAATTGGAACAGTCTACTCAAAGAAATCCGCTTGGTTACATTCCTCAGCCACTTTAAAACCCTTGCACGTGTACACACATTAATTTATATCTGTTAATCTCAGCTTTGTTGTTTATTAGTTAAGCTTTAGTTAAGACCTATATCCAGGGCTTAAAGTGTGCCTGGACAATCATGGACGGCGTCCATGCACTTGTTTTAAAATCTGAACGCCGTCCAGCCACTTATTGGTGAGCACAGACAGGAAAGGTAAGGAGCGTCCAGGCACTTCTTTTGGAGAGGTAAGGGGGCGTCCAGTCACTTATTTTTCCACACTTTAGGCACTGCCTATATCCATATATTTTTCATACTGTATTATGTTATGTACTATACTATAGCGTCTGTTCTCTCCCCATCTAATCATACCCCACCATCTTGTTTAACTTAATCATGGTATATAGGCCCCCTACTAAGCGGGATTTGTCCCTTCTGGAGGGCCTATTGCTCCCTTCTCTATCTAAAGTCTCTACCGAATATATTGCTATGTTAAATATCCAAATTAATATTAATACATTATTTTCTGTATGTTATGTTTTATTGTGGGATCAATAAATGATTTTGATTTGATTTGATTTTGATTTGATTTGGTAATGACAGAGCAAGTCTGTCTCTCCTCTGAGTAGTAATGACAAGGCATGAGACATCGAGAAATAATGCAAGATTCATAACACATAGAAGTAATAATAAAGTATAGTAATACAAATTTAAAGTAATGCAAAGACAAACGTTAATGAGTGTAAGGCATCCTAGTAATGAACGCCTTTCCAGTGAGAAGGTCAGGACGTGGATTTACAAGGTTGTGTCAATGTGGACACGTGGAGTATTGTGATCCATGGCGCATCATCGACAGTGCAATTCTTCCTCTGGAGTAGTGTCTGATTACGGTAGACATCGGCCATTCGACCCTAGTTCTATTTTTATCAGGTCTCTTCATTCTTCCAATTCGCTTTTTATGCCAGTGTAAGGATTCTGCTGTTGATTAATTTCGAAAATCCGGAATGACTACGAGCCAATGATCTCAGAATATTGCTCTAATAAACCATTTTATGTTTCATTTATGCTTCATAGGGCTGCGACTTGGTCCCTCTCGGCCAATTTTTATGCAGGCTTCAGCCGCTTCACAGCTGCAGGCATAATAGAATTATGCCATTGTTTGGAACAATCTCAGCCTACGAACAGGCATTCCTGATCAGAGTTCTTACTCACATAAATTTTCTAACGATATCCAAAATATTGTGATCCGTACAGCATGTTTGTCGGCTTTTAGTGGTTGTAGGATAGATGTTTGATTTGCAAAACCATGATGGCTGTATAGTGGTTTTGTGAATGAACATTCTTCTGCTTCCACAGACACCTCTGGCAGTTGCTACTAGTGTGCTGATAGATTTGACTCTTGAGAGTCTAACAGTTGTGTGAAGTTCTGTTGACGTATAAGGGACACCTGTGTCAACTTTGCTGCACACTCACCCAAACTTTTAAGTGGAAAATTTTTAAAAATCTTCTCTAGCTTGCCAGTACAGAAACTGTCTCACAAGGATGCAGCCATGTTATTGTGCATTTCATTGTCATTCGATGAATTGCTACTTTGATTGATCATAATATGAGTGGCACTATGAGTGTACCAGAGTTCCAATTATTATTGGCTCATCCCTTTTGCTACCCAGAAAAAGTTGTAAATTGTTTGTTGCAAACAGAACAATAAAGAATTTAATTTAATTTAATGAAGCTGTGAGACTGTTGTATCATTGGACCAAAACAAATCCGCTTCAACCCACCCAGCTGGCTCTTGTTCGTAGACAAGCTTTTTGGAATTCTTGTCATCACATGGCATTATTTAATTTATTTATTTATTTCTCACGTTTGCTATAATGCCCTTCAATCTCCCTACTCAGAGGCGCTCCTGTCTACAGCACGGACACTGCATCATAGTTTGACGCTGCAGCGCCCGAGCAATTGCGAGTGAAGGACTTGCCCAAGGTCCCTACACGGCTGCTTGAGGTGGATTCGAATCTGGAACCATCCAGCTCCGAGGCACCGACGCCACCACTACACCACCGCGTCCCAGAACTGTCTGTAAATAGGACATTGGTCATTTTACATTATTTTAAGACTCTGCCAGCATGCATGATGACATGTCAGATTATGTGATCCACGCCTGAAACAGGGCATGGAAAACTGGAGAAAGTGCAAAGAGGAACTATAAGATGATTTGTGGCTATCAGGATTTGTGCTTTCATAGCGTAAATCCTTGTTGCCCAAAATCATTTTTGTAGCTCTTCTTTGCACTTTCTCGGGTAGAAAATATGTGGACTAAGAACGTTGGGGAGAAGGAGGAGCAGAGGAGATCTAATCGAAGCCGATGAGATTATCGTTAGAAAGGAATCACTGGAGTGGGGGAAACGGTTCTTTGAATTAGCACCTAACGACTCGACTAAAGGACGACACTGGTATGAATTATTTAAGAGACCTGAAAATGTTCCATTAGGACCGGAATTCTTTTTCAGTGCAATGTGAAGTGGTTGGGATGATGGCGCCATTGCAGTGGACACTATAACAGCTTTCAAGAGGAAACTAGAAAAATTGAGCTAATAAACATTCTTCTTAACCATGTAAAACCCGTGCTATGCGATGTAATGTTACGAGGGCCATCGAAAAGGACTGTAGCATCTTAGGGGCTTTGATGATGCGTGCAGCAGCCAACTCCAAATCTCAGACATGTCACAGTATACCCAGTTTCTGTTGCCTTGCCTTGCCTCAAGCAGCAAGCACTGTATGGCTTGGTTTCAATGCGTGATTGAAATTTCTAATTAATAATAACCGCCAGATGCTACCAAGTGTGCTGATGAAACTGTCTTAATTCTGGTTTCATGGTTCTCCGCATTGGCATGAGACCACGAGGTTTGCCAGGCTAATGAGTGCATGATCTCAAACTGTCTGTTTATCGGTTCTGGACTTTTCTAAGTTAATGCCCCCGGACTCAGCCAGCACCATTTTAGATGTGTGCCAGAAAGCCATCCAGTGGTATTTTGCAGGAGAAAAGGATTATTCCAGCTGAGGCAAAGAAGACAACAAGTCAACAACCCATGCCCAGCCTTCCATCCCAGACAGATAAAGATGCCTGGTCCCAACTTTAATCAGTAAAAACCAAGTTGTTTGTCAACTAGACAGCTGTTGACCAGAATGTAGACGAACTGGACCATCAATACATAGTATACATTTAAGTGTGTGGACTATGAAAAAGAGTTTAAGTGAGCTGTGTTGATGTACCGGTATGATAGCTTATGAATAGTTATGACAACCACATGAAAGTTGTTTAGTCTTAGTTCTAGGCAATAAGTGAATCTCTGGCATGTTCAATAAAGCTGGACCCATAGAAAGAGGAGCACCCAGGACAACACACTTTATATGGGAAATTGACTGTAGGTAACTTAGGGGAGATGCCAGATTACATGTCTGAGTATGTGATGTGACTTCACACTGTTCCAGGTTAAACCGAATAGAAAATGCTGAATTTAATACATTATTGTTTTGTATTGTCTTCTTGATTGGACATTATTGTATTGTATTCTTCATTGGATGAGGCAAAACAGGTTCTTAACCGTCCACTCCATAATTATAGGGCTGCGTTTAATCAATTTTCTCTGATGGCTAGTATGGTCAAGGTGGGAAATTGTTGGCAGGGTTTGGTAGCCATACATGTATCAATGGAAGAGAGACCTTTTCACTGATCCTGGCTTAGGACTGAAATTGATAGTGTTGATTGAAGAAGCATCGGTTTGTACGGGAAAATTGTTATCATATGCAGCATGTGTATTCACAATGCTTGAACTGCCTTCCTAACACTGCATTGCCTTCTGGCCTTCACTCTGATTTATTAATTGCTATTATTCATTCATTATTAATATTATTTGCAGCTGCTGTTGTTGTGGCATAGGTGTAATATTATTGTATTTTTTTTGTTTAGAATGGTTATGAATTTGCGTGCCTTCTGCCCCAGGGAATGGAATTGACTGCCACTCAATTCATGCAGCTCTCAAATTTATTTCCTTCCTTTAGAAAGCAGCCAAAAACTCGTTATTTTTTACTGGCTTTCAAGCTTTCAAGCACTTGTACATTTGGCTGGACATTCTCCTAGTGGCTGACTATTCAGTATCCGTGCCAACATTAATTAATTCAGTGCAGCTTTTAACATGTGCAGCATTTAACATGTGCAAAATTTAGCATGTGCAGCATTTAGCATTCAGTGCAGCATTCAGTGCCAGCATTAATTCATTCAGTGCACTGCATGGTCTGACTTTGCTAATGCTGGTCAGTGCACGATTGCACATGTACTAATGCAGTTCAGTAATGCACATCCATCCTTACATGCTTACTGACTTACTCATCAGTCGGTACACAGAGCAAATTCTACGCAGTTGATGAAGAGTTTGGCTTCGGATCATTTGTCTGCTGTTCTGGAGATGTACTGAGCTATCTGTTTGAATGTGCCTCCGTATCAGCGCTATGCCATTTGGGGAGATAATGGAGCCACGAAATACGAGATCTAATGGGAGGAAATAGACCGAGATGGTCTAGGGACCGGGAGTAAACAGAGGATGGTAATTGGGGCTGAGGAGATGTGCCACGATGGATGGAGAAGGATAGAGACCCGAGGACGAATGTAGGAAGATCGGGAATTACGTGGAGTAAATTATCGTGAAACTGACCTTGCCGTAGATATTCTTCGGTCTACACTTTCTTGCATTATGCATGTTCGGAAATGAAGGAGAATCGGATTGTGAAAGTTTGTTTCAGCTATATGCGAGTTGTGTAAAGGTTTTGACTGTACGATTTAGCAATCAGAGTTTCATCACTTGTGTGCCGTAGCATTGCCATGGTCTGCACAAAGGCAGGTTTTCTCATTTCTGCTGTATCTTGAGAGGCAATCTGAACACACCACAGCAGTATGTTCTTTATGGTTATGGCGTTGGAAATCCATTGAGGCCTGTCTGGTTATGAGACTGCATGCGAGCAAGCACGTAAATGACCATCTTTTCAGGAAAAACTCTGCATAACATATTCGAGTTTTTTATGCCGTTTTATCTTCCGTATCAGCCATCTTGCTTTTCTGTGAGCACCAGATACAAATAAATAGAATTTTTCACTACTGTTCTGCATAGGCTGTCATAGGCTGTGGATTTAGACTTTGGAAAAACCTTGTATATTATTTTTTAATAGTAAATTCATGGATATAGATCTGTAGAGAGCTACGTTTTGGAAGTACTAAGCAGAAAGGTGCTGATTATAAGATATATTTGTGAACACATTGAAAATAACGGTAGACATTTATATGATATAGCGAAAGAGAACAATAATCCACAGAAAATGTTTATTGCTTTAGCATGTGCATAATTCTGCACATTGTACATATATTTAAAAACTATTTAAATCTAATATAATTAATTTAACTGTTGTTAGGAAACTTGATGATGACTCTGCACAAAGGCGACTGAAACACCACTGCCTATGTATAATATATATATATATATATATATATAAATTATATCTGCCAAATTCGTCCATTCAATTTTTTTTAAAATTTTTGCTGATCAATTATTCCCATGGTAATATATTCATTCATTCATTCATAGCATTTATATAGCGCCCCTTCAAGAAACTACTCAGAGGCGCTCGATGCAGGCCTACACAGAATCCAAAGCCATCCATGGTGTTTCCTGTATACTTTCCAAACTATCTAGAGGTTAGTGGTACTCTTAACTCGGGTTCAGTCTCGTTGCAAATCATGATGTACTCGACATCGTAGACATGCAATGATGATTCCTGATGATAAATCCCATCATGGATTGCGGCACAGCGTCTAATGCAAGGCACTTCTGCAGATTTTTGTCCCATGAGAACCAGCTTATTTTCCTGTACGGAAAATAGCTAGATCCTTTTGCAATTATTTTTTATCTCGGCCATTGTAATTGCTTTCGTGAAATGCTTCTGGGCTTAGGTTCAGCAATTACCTGAGCATTTTTTATTCTTTTTTCTCAATTTCTGTCACAGATTTGTCAATAGCCAGGGTGAAAGAATCAAGATGTCCAGCTTAATTACTATGATGCTTTCTCAAAACTTGTGCTGAAGAGTTTGTGCCCTACTGTTCCTTTTGTTGTCGTAAATTTAATTGTGGCAGTCCACACCGAAATCGGTATTGCCTATGTTGGATTTGCAGCATATTGAGTTCGATGCATCAATTCAAAGGTGTTGACTCATGCATCAAAATGACACAGAAATATTGCTCTAGCATTATTCTAAGTCAAGATATAAGGCAAAAAGTGATCTTATTAAATTAATTAATTAACTTTATTAAAACAAAATAATATGCACATCAAGAGCTTTAAAATAGCTTTAATAAAACTTGTCCCATTTAAAAAAAGAAAAGAAAAAACTAATGATTTTTTAATTACATTTTTTACAAATTTAGAAAAACACAAACATGCTATTTCCCTACACATCTCTTGTAATACCGATTTCGGTGTGGACTGCCACAATTTATGCCAATGTCCTCGTGTTGCCTTGATTGGTGATAATTCAAAGAGCGTCTCTCTACTGCACGACCTCCTTTCCATAAATTTTATTACCTTGCAGGCTTGCATTAGATCTCCTCTGCTCTTCCATCTCTCTATTGTTGTTAGTTCACACCTTAGCAGCCTCTCTTAACTGCTCAATGCCAATGTCCTCGTGTTGCCTTGATTGGTGACAATTCAAAGAGCATCTACCTACTGCACTCATTTTTGTACCTCTTCTTTGCACTTTTTCTAGTTGTTCAATGTTCTTGTCTTTTGCACTCATCCTTCCTGATCTCTATTTACCAACCTAACTTTGGTTGGGTTCCCGACTAATTATCCTTCTTAAAGTGCTTTAGTGATTTTTAGTGCTTAAAATGATTTTAAGTGCTTTTCAATAAATTGCAATGATTTCTTATAAAAATTGTTGCTGAACTGTATCCTGGCATTGACATTGATCATATTTTTTTTCAAATTGAAAGTTTTAAATACTCCCAAATGATACCAGCTATTTTTAAACAGTGCTTACATTGGACCATCAAAATGGAGTATGCAGTGCTATGCAGTATGCACATTATCTCTATGCATTGGAAACATTCCTAACTTGCTTCAGAATTTGAGCCCGTTTCTGGCTTTTTTTCATGGTTGCCCGTTTTAATGAGATTATTATACGTATTGCATTTACTTCTTATTTTCAGAATAAGTTGTTCTGTTTGATTATATATGTGCCATAAAGTTTTATCATTATCACATTTTCTTGCATTGTTGACATGTGTTACATTATTAAATTTTCTTGCATTGTTGACATGTGTTACATTAGCCTGTTGAGAGAGACTCAAATGAAGCAACGCTGACCATAGTTCACGTGAGGGAACACCATTTCACCACCTACACACTAAAAGCTACAAATGATATCGGTAGCGCCACCTACCAGCTGCTGTTGAGAAAGAGCGCCTCCACGTCAGAGCAGCAGCAACTGCGGCATCCGGGACAGTCGATCGACGGCCGAAACAATCCTCAAGGCCCAAAACACAGACCAGGTTTGTTTGTTTGTATGTGCACTTGTTATAGCTCCCCTTCAAGCACTCTACTCAGAGGCGCTCCTGACTGCAGAGTGGACACTGCATCGGAGTTATAAGTCATTCATTAATTTCTAGGATTTATACAGCGCCCTTTCAAAAAGCCCGCTCAGAGGTGCTGCTCTCAGTTCAACCACGGTGATGCAAAAACAATTTAAGGAGCCTGTGAAAATTTGATGGGTAAAACCTATGTAACAGGCTACTACATGTATATATCTGTCTTCATATATCTTTTTATATATTTCTTCATATATATATAACTTCATATGTCTCCCGTTGGTGAACATACTGCATTATATTTAGTGTATTGTAACCTGAGAAAATGAATACATTCCTAGGTTTGATACTATTGCAAACTATGAGATGACACCTCACCACAGTCTGATAATGTCGTTGCATTATCACCTGGTCACAGTCCCACTTTTAACACTGAATTTAGGTTCCTTGCATTCCATTCAAGCATTTCATAAGGTGTGGTTAATATTTTGTTGAATGATTTTATTTAAATGCCTGATACTGCTGTAGTGCATAGTTCATAGGAATATCAGCTCAGCGATTTGAGAAGTCCTTGCCAGTACAGAGGAATATTTCTAGATCTCTTTTCTAGTGAACTCAACTATGACATCCACTGTGTACTGTCTGTCTCTGTTAAGCTACAGCCGGGTGCCTGGTTGCATAAATTAGTCCTGTTTTGCCTACTTGTGACTCATTTGACCTACTTCTGACTCATTTGACCTACTTGTGACTCATTTGACCTACTTGTGACTCATTTGACCTACTTGTGACTCATTTGACCTACTTACGACTTTCTTCAAGCGCAGTTGATTTGATGATATTCTTGTTTGTGGAGCATCCAAACTCCAGGTCATCTTCAAAATCGCTGAGATAGTGTTAGGTGATAGTCAATGCTTGTACGTTATCAGGGGGATGCTGGCCTAACACCTCATGCGCCACCAGGAGTGGAACAAGACCTGTGATTTAGAATATATATATAGGATGGAGCTAAGGACCATTACATTGTTATGTTCACAATATTTTTGCCGTTGTTGATTTTTAATGTGCTTTGACATGTAACTGGGTGTGTCACCTGGATTTGTCTAAAAAAAATTAAACGAAGATTATTATAACAAACCCCAGGAAATACCATTTTGAGCAGGGACTCATGGGGACCTGTTAATAATAATAATAATAACAATAATAATGATAAAAATAATAATAATAATAATAATAATAACAATGGTGATTTCTATGGCGCTGTAACATAGCCATGCCGTTACAAGGGTGCCTCACATACTGTTGAAGCCACGGAACATGGAAAGGGAATACTCACGGAGGAAAAAGGCTGTCCATTCATTAAAATCACCAGTCCAACCAAATGAAGCACTTAGCGGCTCTAACAAGATCTCGTGGTCTACAGTGTCATAGCAGCACTGAAGTCGAAAAGACCCAGTAGGGCCCTACGGAGGTTTATTTCTGTCCCCTATTGTACTGTCCTGTAGCGGTAGAATGCTTCTTATCAAACAAACCTATTAAATGATGCATTGTATAAGTATTAAATAGGTAAGAATTAAGCTAGACAATATGTGGCGTATTGTAGATTATAATTAATATTACTTGTGGCATTAAGTTAGATAATAATAATAGCGCTATAACAATTCTTGAATACGCGCTACATCAATTATCGAAACACAACGAAGGGCAGAAAGCAGCGTCAAACTTGAGCAGACGGCAACAACGGCAGACGAAAAGTTAGACAGCGAAAAGATGGCGAAGGAAGAAGACGTAGATTTCTGAGCAAGGGCGGCCATTGACGATTGTGGCGTTCCTTGTCGGTAATTCAGAAGATCTGACGGTGAATTGGGTGTGGAAGGCGACACGTTGTCGGCCTGTCCCACTGGTGAGACTATAAGTCCTTGGGAATAGAGATACCAGGGCTTGTCGTACGGAAACTTTGCGAAGTTTGGTGAGACACTTGCGAGTGCACTGCGATCGACATCGGAGAAGATCGAATTCGGAACTACAATTGCGATTGGAGTTCGACGGCAGAAGAAAGGGGCGAAACTACAACAAGACGAGCAAGCGACGAGAAGCTACCGTTGCTTGTGGAGAAACAACGAGGTGGACGAAACTACAGAGTGCTGTGCCAGCTACAGCATTCTCCGTCTACGCAGCTACGGAAGAGAATTGGAAACGACGGCAAGCAAGAAGAAGGTGACCTTCCTTCCTCTTCAAACCTTCATTCCAATCCATACGAACTGAAGAACTTCTACATCTACGCTGGAAAAGTCCAACGTGGAAGATAAGAAACAAGCTATAATATTATTAGATAATACGCCACAATAAGTAGATAGGATTATTGATTGTATTTTACTGTTTGATATTGTTTTATTATAATATAATCTTTAAACGAATCTCAGCTACATTTGTTTTAGGTCCTAGTTCATTCTAATATTGATCACCCAATGGCCTCTGAGCATAAAGTTCCCTATTAAAGCTAGATTTAAAACCCTAGATTTTGATGGTAGTGACAAGAGTGGGTGCCCATGCCCGGGATAAAAGTCAGTAAAGATTTAAGTCAGTAAAGATTTGAGTAAGTAAAGATTTAAGTCATTAAAGATTTAATTCAGTAAAGATTTGAGTCAGTAAAAAACTGTCTTTTGAACAGTATTAGAAAAGCTTTGAACAATTATAGCTAGGAGATTGTTAGAGACTAAATCTGAAGTTGTAGATTGAAGATACTGCAGTAGGTGTATGAACTATTAGTTGTTGTTGTGGAACTGAATTGACACTTTGCAGAATTGAACAATTTCTATTTGTTAGAAATTTAAATAGCGCACATAGTTGCCAATATTTTTGGCATAAGTTGCTAGTCAGCAAGTAAGACAGTAAGTATGTCTGTCAGTGATTTTGAAGCTTGGTTAGAAATTGCCAAACGGATGAACATGGAAGGGGACGAGACACGTGCCTTTGTCAAAGAAAGACAGGCAGAATGGAGACAAGATAGAGCGACTGAGAGGGAGATCGCCAAAGAGATGAAATTAGCTGAAGCAGCAGCAGAAGTCAAGAGACTTGAGATAGAAGCAGTAACGAGGAAGGCTGAAACAGAAGCTGCTACGAGAAAAGCAGAGATGGAAGCTGAAGCAGCAGCAGAAATGAGAAAAGCTGAAGCAGCAGCGAGAAAAGCTGAAACAGAAGCAGCAACGAGAAAAGCCGAAGCAGACGCAGAAACGAGAAAAGCTGAAATAGAAACAAGAAAAGCTGAAACAGAGGCTGCAATGCAAGCAAAGAAGGCTGAACTGGAATTGGAAGCAATCAGGAGTGCTGAAGCAGAAGCCAGATTGAATCGTGAAGCAGCTGAGACAGAAGCGAGAGAAAGTCGCTTGGCAACAGAAGCCAGAGAACAGCGTGAACACCAGTTAGAGATAAAGAGACTTGAAGCACAGGTGAGAATGCGTGAAATTGATTCGAGAGGGGAACAAAACCGAGAGCACGAGAGTGACTACATGAGGATCGGTGATGGTCAACAACAGGGAGATCACCGAGAAAACAATAAAGGAATTAGAAATATCAAATTCCCTATATTCAACGAGTCAAAGGATTGTTTAGATGCCTACTTGTTGAGATTCGAGAGAACCTGTGTTGCGTACGAAGTTAAAAAAGAAGTTTGGTCGCTGACGCTAGCTAGACATTTGGAAGGCAGAGCACTAGAAGTATACCAAAGGTTGTCTGCAGATGAAGTGCAAGATTATGAGTGTTTGAAGACTCAGCTGTTGAAGAGATTTCAACTTACTGAAGGTGGTTATCGAAACAAGTTCAAAACCAGTAAAATGGAATCAGGAGAGACACCTTCTAGTTTTGTGCATAGATTGAGAAGGTATATGCAACAGTGGTTAGCACAAGCGGGATTTGAGAGAACTTATGAAGGAGTGGAAGATCTCTTGTTGAAAGACCAGTTTTACCTGACATGCAGTACTGAACTTCGTATGTTTATAAAAGAGAAAGGTAAAATGAGTTTGAAGGACATGTTGGTTTGTGCGGAATCACACATTGAAGCACACGGTTACAAATACAGCGAGCAGTCTGCAAAATCAGACGTGAAATTCCATGGTGACAGGTTGAACGGTAGACCGTTTGAACACAGACCCAAGGAACAGTCTGGGTACAATTTGAACAGGAGTAGAAGTGATGTGAAGATAAATCAGGGTGTACATCAAAACCGAGGGTTCAGTAGAGAAAGAGAAATTGCAACTGGACATAAGATTACTTGTTTTTTCTGTGGAGAACAGAACCATAAGGCATATCAATGCCCAAAGAAAAACAGGGGTACATTTAAACACACTGCAGCAGCAGTACAAATATTCGAAAGTCGAGCACACTTGGTTAAGCCAGAAAGTGAAATACAGAGAGTGGTTGAAGTTACAAGAGGAGAACAACAGATGAAACAGGGTGAACATAATAAAATACCACCAATGTACATGGCAGCTAGTGCAATGGTGATAAAAGACAATGATGGATGTATTAGCCTTGAAGATAAGAGTGAATACCAGGTGACAGTTAATGGAAATGTGCGTTCGTCCCCCCCCGTCTTCTCGTGCCTCGGGTCTGGCACTACTGGAAGGTATACCCTCTCTCACTCCTTCTCTCTCCTCCCAGTCTGCCATTCCGTCAGTTACAAGTAGGGGGGGTTGGCCCCCGTCGAACGCTGTGTCTTCCCCGAGGAGGCCCACCGGTGTGCTAATTCCGGCAGTTTGGGATACCCCCTCAGTTCGGACCATCGAGGCCCCTTCTCCATTCCTCTCCCTACTCCTTTCTCTTCCATCCTCGGAGTAACCGGCCTGGGCTTCCTCTTCCTTGACGAAGTGCACCGAGTATGGCGCGGAAGGGCGGAAAGCCCTACAATGGTTTTTACATTCACCACCTGAGTTCGTTTTTACCTCCATCTCTTCCTGCCGGCTTTCCATAACACCTTCTACCGCCTGTTGCGTCCTTCCAATCTCAATCTGTTATCGTAGTCATTTACTCTAACACTAATATATAATTATCTCAACAGAATCTAGACAATATAGGTTTCCAATAGCAAGGCTATCCTTTTAATACATCTTATGTCAGGTTATAGAATACAAATAGCGCAACACAATCTTAGAGTCTAAAAATACATTCATTCACCCATTCATTCGTCACTTTAACTATAGGCAGCAGTTGATCAATAAGGAAAATTCCCTACTACGGGTTTTTCCCACTCGACAATAATATTGATTCCCGTCGCTCAAAACAAACACATACCATGCACAGTCCGATTCCAGTTCCCTTCGTCTTCTTTGTCGAGTCCAGCCATTCGTCCTATCCTCGAATAGACGCGTGCCGTCTCTCCTCCCAAACGTACCGTGTAGCTCTCGCAATCCTGATCGTTGCGAAATCCGTGGCGCAATCGTTTCCTCCGTAGAATCGCACCTCACGCTCCCAACAGTCATCCTCCATAGCGTCGTCGTGGAATGTCTCTTCACGTCAAAGCCTCAAACAGTTCACGAATCCTGGTCCAGTTACTCCAAGATACAGCCGTCCATCACATCGTCTTCTTCTCCTCGTGGCATGTCACCTCACGGAAATCCTCTAAATCACAATCCTCGTGGCATGTCACCTCACGGAAATCCTCTAAATCACAATCCTCGTGGCATGTCTCCTCACGGCAATCCTCTAATTCCTCAAATACACAAATCTCAATCCTCGTGGCATGTCTCCTCACGGCAATCCTCTAATTCCTCAAATACACAAATCTCAATCCTCGTGGCATGTCTCCTCACGGCAATCCTCTAAATTCTCGTCCTCAATAGACAAATCACAATCCTCGTGGCATATCTCCTCACGGCAATCCTCTACGTCTTCGTCGTATCTTTAACGCCTCCACAAAACTCCAGTCCTCTAGAAATCTTTAACGCCTCCCTGGTCTATCGATCGCCAGGGGCACGGCGGGCCGTACTTCACATCATCTCCGTCTTCGAGCTCAACGTAAAAGGCCTCGTTTGTTCGTCTTCACTCCCTTTTATACACTTTCAGATTCGCATCAGCAGAAAGGCTGTTTCAACGTTAGTCGCTCTCTTTGACCGTCTGCCACCGTCCAAATGGAGTGCCTGTGTCCCTGTGCGTATGCCACGCCATCTCCGTGTATCGACTCAATGCTGACAATGCGGGTCTAAGTTCTCCCTCCGTCGTCGTAGTCCAGAAAAGCAGGTCTTAGTTCTCGTCGCTCAACTTGGTCCACATAATCAGGCTGCCTCTCTACCACACATCTCGCACGCTCATACATTCATTCATACACAAATACACACAGTTGATTATAATTGACTATAAGTACGTGGCGCTCTATAAATGAAGGACCCTAGTTCTTCACACTGCTCCCACCTGGCGAATCCTGAAGCATGAAGGACAATTATATTAACTGTGTGTCCACACAAAAATATACCCTCAATGCTATTCAATGCCTATGCTAATAGTCCATCTTTATGCAGTGTTATGCAATCAATACAGTACTCGATATTCTAATAATGCAGTTCCATTCAGCAAATCTTTCAAACTAACAGATTAACATCCTTCACCACGTTATACATACTAATCACGCACAAAAATAAATCAGATACAATTCATAAAGCATTTAACAAGAACAGACAACGTTTGAGCGCTTCCATAGCTCTCTTCTGTCGTCTCTCCTTCTGCAGAACGTTTCCCTCCTTCTCCTCCGCATCGTCGTCCACGTTTCTCCATCCGTCCATCCATAGAAGTCCCAGGAAATTCCTGGCTGTCGAGGACCTCGATTCCTCGCAGCGTCGTCCGTTCATCAGACTTCCGGTTGGCGACGTCTCTCCTTCTCCTCCGCGTCGTCGTCCACGTGCATCCTCGTTTCTCCATCCGTTCATCCGCGCAGTCTCCCTAGAAATCCATGGCCGTCGAGGATCTCGTTTCCTCGCAGTTCGTCCGGCGTCAGTCCTTCGGTTGACGACATCTCTCCATCCCGTTTCTCCGCTTCTCCTCCGTCGAACAGTGAACCCTCTGGCTGCTTTTCACACGCTCGCCCAACGCTGTACACCTCTCACGTTGTACATCGATGGCTTCTGTACACATAACAGCTTCGTCGTCCGTTTCCATGTTGATTATTATTATTATTATCGCGTAGCGCAGAGTACATATCGTTATCGTTCATCAGAGGTTGCATCGCTCTGACGTCACTCCGTCCTTGTTTCGTTCGTCCATAATTTCTCCATCTATTTTCGTTGTAATACCCAGTTTTATATCTGACTGTTCTTACTCGTAGTTAGCGTTCGTAGTTTCGACGACAGATTTAGTAACAGTTTCTGTAGTAGTTCCATTGTTGATTTCGCTTGCCGTATATCCAGAATTAACACGTGTTTGCGATGGCCCTCTTGTGAATGCATTGGAAACATTCGCATCGTCGCTCCATGGAAACCCACAATAATATTATTCCCAGAATTTAGATTTGGCTGCCCAGAGTTAACGTTTGACTCAACACCATCAAGACAACATAATCATCACAATCATCACACACACGTTAATCAAATCTTAACCGTCTGTTCGTCGTACTATCTCCCTGTCTGTTTCCATTACAGTCTATTATCCTTCGTTCTCCTTCGTTCCGTTCCTTAGTAAAAATCATCTATCGATTCTTAATCATTCTTAATCATCGTTAATCATCGTTAATCGTTCTTAATCATCCCTACTCATACCTAATCATCCACTCTTAAACTACTCAACTCTTAAACTACTCAAATCTTCTCTGATCGTCTCATCCTTAATTTACATCAATCCTTAATCTTCCTTAATCCTCACTAATCATCCTTAATCATTCTTAATCATGATTATCCCATCCTTAATCATTCTTTCTCTATCCCATCGTTAATCAAATCTAATCATCCCATCCTTAATCAAATCTAATTATCCCATCCTCGTCGCCATATGTGCGTTCGTCCCCCCCCGTCTTCTCGTGCCTCGGGTCTGGCACTACTGGAAGGTATACCCTCTCTCACTCCTTCTCTCTCCTCCCAGTCTGCCATTCCGTCAGTTACAAGTAGGGGGGGTTGGCCCCCGTCGAACGCTGTGTCTTCCCCGAGGAGGCCCACCGGTGTGCTAATTCCGGCAGTTTGGGATACCCCCTCAGTTCGGACCATCGAGGCCCCTTCTCCATTCCTCTCCCTACTCCTTTCTCTTCCATCCTCGGAGTAACCGGCCTGGGCTTCCTCTTCCTTGACGAAGTGCACCGAGTATGGCGCGGAAGGGCGGAAAGCCCTACAATGGTTTTTACATTCACCACCTGAGTTCGTTTTTACCTCCATCTCTTCCTGCCGGCTTTCCATAACACCTTCTACCGCCTGTTGCGTCCTTCCAATCTCAATCTGTTATCGTAGTCATTTACTCTAACACTAATATATAATTATCTCAACAGAATCTAGACAATATAGGTTTCCAATAGCAAGGCTATCCTTTTAATACATCTTATGTCAGGTTATAGAATACAAATAGCGCAACACAATCTTAGAGTCTAAAAATACATTCATTCACCCATTCATTCGTCACTTTAACTATAGGCAGCAGTTGATCAATAAGGAAAATTCCCTACTACGGGTTTTTCCCACTCGACAATAATATTGATTCCCGTCGCTCAAAACAAACACATACCATGCACAGTCCGATTCCAGTTCCCTTCGTCTTCTTTGTCGAGTCCAGCCATTCGTCCTATCCTCGAATAGACGCGTGCCGTCTCTCCTCCCAAACGTACCGTGTAGCTCTCGCAATCCTGATCGTTGCGAAATCCGTGGCGCAATCGTTTCCTCCGTAGAATCGCACCTCACGCTCCCAACAGTCATCCTCCATAGCGTCGTCGTGGAATGTCTCTTCACGTCAAAGCCTCAAACAGTTCACGAATCCTGGTCCAGTTACTCCAAGATACAGCCGTCCATCACATCGTCTTCTTCTCCTCGTGGCATGTCACCTCACGGAAATCCTCTAAATCACAATCCTCGTGGCATGTCACCTCACGGAAATCCTCTAAATCACAATCCTCGTGGCATGTCTCCTCACGGCAATCCTCTAATTCCTCAAATACACAAATCTCAATCCTCGTGGCATGTCTCCTCACGGCAATCCTCTAATTCCTCAAATACACAAATCTCAATCCTCGTGGCATGTCTCCTCACGGCAATCCTCTAAATTCTCGTCCTCAATAGACAAATCACAATCCTCGTGGCATATCTCCTCACGGCAATCCTCTACGTCTTCGTCGTATCTTTAACGCCTCCACAAAACTCCAGTCCTCTAGAAATCTTTAACGCCTCCCTGGTCTATCGATCGCCAGGGGCACGGCGGGCCGTACTTCACATCATCTCCGTCTTCGAGCTCAACGTAAAAGGCCTCGTTTGTTCGTCTTCACTCCCTTTTATACACTTTCAGATTCGCATCAGCAGAAAGGCTGTTTCAACGTTAGTCGCTCTCTTTGACCGTCTGCCACCGTCCAAATGGAGTGCCTGTGTCCCTGTGCGTATGCCACGCCATCTCCGTGTATCGACTCAATGCTGACAATGCGGGTCTAAGTTCTCCCTCCGTCGTCGTAGTCCAGAAAAGCAGGTCTTAGTTCTCGTCGCTCAACTTGGTCCACATAATCAGGCTGCCTCTCTACCACACATCTCGCACGCTCATACATTCATTCATACACAAATACACACAGTTGATTATAATTGACTATAAGTACGTGGCGCTCTATAAATGAAGGACCCTAGTTCTTCACAGAAACACAGTAGGATGCTTATACGACACAGGCGCAAGTTGTTGTATTGTAAAACGTTCTTTGATAAATGAAGAAGCGTTGACTGGAGAAGAAACACATTGTGTATTAGTTGATGGGAGTTTAAGATGTTTCCCATTGGCTAAGGTGTATATCGAGAGTGAACATTTTAATGGTGAAGTACAAGCGATGGTGATGGAACAGCCAATAAAGCCAGTAATAATTGGGAAAATCAAAGGATTGAAGTACATGGTTAAGGATGAAAGAACTGAGAGTGTGACAAATCATGAGCCAAAAGAAATAATTGAGAAATGTACTGAAGTGGAAAACAAAGGAATATTGATTAGAAAAACAGAACATGAAGAAAGACCTATTGGTGCAAAGAAAACAGTAAGATTTTCTGACAATGTGATGAGGAATCAAGATGAAAAATTAATGACAGTAGCAGTTGTGGAGACTAGGGCAGAAGCTAAAAAGGTAGCAAAATACAAACCATTGAAAGTGGCGGAGATGCCGAACTTGAATGTATCAGTAAAAGAGATACAGGAGTTGCAGAGTCAAGATGAAACTATGTCGAAACAAATGGAAAGAGCAATTGAATGGGATGGTAACGAAGACAACATAGAAGATAAACCATATGTGAAAAAGAAGGGATTGTTGTATAAAAGATACAAAGAAGTACAGAAGGATGAGGTGAAATGGCAACTAATGGTACCTAAACCATTGAGGGATAAAGTGTTAGCAGTAGCACATAATTCATTGTTGTCGGCTCATTTAGGAATGAGGAAAACACATGATAAAATTCTAAATGAATTCTATTGGCCTGGAATAGGACAAGATATACGGAGATATGTGTTGAGTTGTGATATTTGTCAAAAGTCAGTTGACAAGAAGGTGAACCACAAGGCGCCTATGGGTCATCTACCTGTATTAGATGTACCATTCAAACACATATGCATAGACATAATCGGAGAAGTTAACCCTATGTCTGCAAGGGGTTATCGATACATATTGACCATCATAGATTTGAGTACAAGGTATCCGGAAGCTATTCCATTGAAAGGAATTAGTACTGAGGAAGTTGCAGAAGCTTTGTTCGGATTTTATTGTCGTATGGGAGTGCCTCAGAAGATCCATACTGATCGTGGAAGCCAGTTCACTTCTGAACTCATGGCTGAAGTAAATAAGATGCTATTGATAAAACACACCATGACGAGTCCATACCATGCAATGGGCAATGGATGTGTAGAACGGCTTAATGGAACCATCAAAGCGACGTTGAGGAAGTTGATTGGTGAACAAGCGAAAGAATGGGATCGTTATATAGCTCCATTACTGTTTGCGTTGAGAGACACAGTACATGAGAGTCACGGTTTCACACCATTCGAACTAATATTTGGTAGATCGTGTAGGGGACCAGTGCAGATCCTGAAGGAGTTATGGACCAATGAGACAGTGGAAGAAGAAGTGAAAGACGTATATACGTATATGCAGGATTTGAGAGAAAGGATTGAGGAGACTTGTGATATGGCGCAGAAAGCGATACACAAAGCGAACGCTAAAAACAAGAAGTATTATGACAGGAAAGCGAGATACCGGAAGTTGGAAATAGGTGATAAGGTGTTGTTATTATTGCCTAGTTGTAAGAACAAGATGTTAGTAAAGTGGCAAGGGCCATATGTTGTGAAAGAGAAGATTGGAGACTATGATTACAGAGTTGAAATCGAGAAAGGAAAGATAAAGACATATCACATTAATATATTAAAGAAATATCACGAAAGAGAAGATGCCGAGACTGTAGCGTACATTTCAGCAGTAGTATATGACGGAAAAGTGGGTGAAGATGAAGAAGAAGAAATATTGGATTTATATGTAAGTGAACAAACAGAGACCTATGAAGATGTAGATATAAATCCTGATTTGGATGAAGAACAAAAAGGAGAAATGAGGAAACTACTGAAAAAATATGAAGACATTTTCACAGACAAGCCTGGGAGAACAGACTTAGTGAAGCATGAAATACATTTGACGAGTGAAGAGCCAGTAAGACAAAGAGCTTATCCAACACCATACCATTTGCAAAAAGAAATAGATAAGGAGATCCAGACGATGTTAGACAATAAGGTGATAGAAAGATCAGAGGCAGCTTATGCAGCACCGCTGGTGGTTGTCAAGAAATCAGACGGAAGCAATAGACTGTGTTGTAATTACAAACAGCTAAACAAACTTACAATATTTGATCCTGAGCCTATGATGACAAATGAGGATATTTTTAATAAGTTGAGTGGTAGTAAAATCTACAGCAAGTTCGATTTCTGCAAGGGTTATTGGCAGATCCCTATGAGTCCAGAATCGAAAGACTACACTACATTTGTATGTGCCAACGGGATATACAAGTTCAATGTGATGCCTTTTGGATTGATCAATAGTGCGTCAAGTTACAACCGTTTAATCAGGAAGATTCTTCAAGGAACAGAAAATCTTCAAAGTTATGTCGACGACATTCTAGCACATAATAAAGGATGGAGAGAACATTTGAAGACATTGGAGATATTTTTCGAAAGAGTGAGACAAGCGAATTTGACATTGAAGCCGAAGAAGTGTTCAATAGGATATGGAAAGATTGACTTTTTGGGACATACGTTGAACAAGGATGACATAAGTCCAAAGGAGAAATCAGTGGATAAAATAATAGACATGCCACGTCCAAAGACAAAGAAACAAGTCAGGAGTTTCCTTGGAGCGATAAACTATTATCGGAAATTCATACCACACTGTGCGGAAATTATGGCACCGTTAAGTGACTTAACGAAGAAGATAGCACCTGGGATAGTAGAATGGAATGAAGAGCTGGAGGTTAGCTTTACAAAGTTGAAGAACGAATTGGCGAAAGAACCAATTCTGAGACTTCCAAATTTAGAGAAGGATTTCATCCTACAAACTGATGCAAGTGGGAGTGGAATCGGATGTGTGATAATGCAGCAGTACGAGGGGACGAATCATCCCATAGCGTATGCGAGCAGGAAGCTGTTAGAGCGAGAGAGAAGATATTCTGTGGAAGAGAGAGAGTGCTTAGCAATCATGTGGGGTATAAGCAGGTTCGACCGATATCTTTGTGGAAAGACATTTACAATTGAGACAGACCATTGCGGATTGCAATATATGAAAGAGGGTCGAATGAAAAATGCAAGGGTGATGAGATGGAGTTTGGCACTCCAAAATTATTCCTTTAACATTAGATATATTAAAGGGTCCGAAAATGTTATGTCCGACTATTTAAGTAGAGGGATTGTGTAGTAGAAGTTGAGATAAAGTAAATGAAGAAGTGTAAGCCAGTGAGTAAAGTGTATTAATTGTCATGTCGTGTATAGTAAGTGAATTAGTTTACTAGGTTAGTTTGTTAAGTAGGTTAGTTTGTTAAAGCCTGTAAACAGTCTTTTGAAGGAGGGGCATTTGTAGCGGTAGAATGCTTCTTATCAAACAAACCTATTAAATGATGCATTGTATAAGTATTAAATAGGTAAGAATTAAGCTAGACAATATGTGGCGTATTGTAGATTATAATTAATATTACTTGTGGCATTAAGTTAGATAATAATAATAGCGCTATAACAATTCTTGAATACGCGCTACATCAATTATCGAAACACAACGAAGGGCAGAAAGCAGCGTCAAACTTGAGCAGACGGCAACAACGGCAGACGAAAAGTTAGACAGCGAAAAGATGGCGAAGGAAGAAGACGTAGATTTCTGAGCAAGGGCGGCCATTGACGATTGTGGCGTTCCTTGTCGGTAATTCAGAAGATCTGACGGTGAATTGGGTGTGGAAGGCGACACGTTGTCGGCCTGTCCCACTGGTGAGACTATAAGTCCTTGGGAATAGAGATACCAGGGCTTGTCGTACGGAAACTTTGCGAAGTTTGGTGAGACACTTGCGAGTGCACTGCGATCGACATCGGAGAAGATCGAATTCGGAACTACAATTGCGATTGGAGTTCGACGGCAGAAGAAAGGGGCGAAACTACAACAAGACGAGCAAGCGACGAGAAGCTACCGTTGCTTGTGGAGAAACAACGAGGTGGACGAAACTACAGAGTGCTGTGCCAGCTACAGCATTCTCCGTCTACGCAGCTACGGAAGAGAATTGGAAACGACGGCAAGCAAGAAGAAGGTGACCTTCCTTCCTCTTCAAACCTTCATTCCAATCCATACGAACTGAAGAACTTCTACATCTACGCTGGAAAAGTCCAACGTGGAAGATAAGAAACAAGCTATAATATTATTAGATAATACGCCACAATAAGTAGATAGGATTATTGATTGTATTTTACTGTTTGATATTGTTTTATTATAATATAATCTTTAAACGAATCTCAGCTACATTTGTTTTAGGTCCTAGTTCATTCTAATATTGATCACCCAATGGCCTCTGAGCATAAAGTTCCCTATTAAAGCTAGATTTAAAACCCTAGATTTTGATGGTAGTGACATGTCCATTATCTATCTGAGCAGGTGCATCGAGAGTATACGTCTGCCTAATACGCTGTTCGTTATTTCTGTTGTCCGCTAACAAATTGGTATTATTCTTCGTTTCAGTTCTTCGTTTCAGTTCTTCGTTTCTATTCTTCGTTTCTATTCTTCGTTTCAGTTCCGCACTCTCGAAACGCTGCTTCATCCGTTCAACCGTCGACCCTTCTCCAAGCCTTTGTGCTTTTCTGGACAGTGTTGTTCCCGTCGTGCGCTTTGTTGTCGTCGTCGTCGTCATAGAGACGCTCTGGACGTTATGCGCCTTTTTTCATGACACTTCCTCAACAACAGATGGCAGCGGCGATGAGTTGCACCATCTACTAACCTTAACGAGCGGTGGCCGCGCTTCTTGCCGAGCGCTCGCCGTGGAGCAACGTCGGGTTTTATTCGGAAACCGGTTTCCACTTTGCAGATGAGGCCGACCCTCGGCCGCAGCACTAAATTGTGAATTTTCAGTTACAGGAAATAGTTTATGTTTTCATTTATACAGTTTGATGGTTGGCGAGTTTATTGACGGTAGAGCGATGAAGATGGTAATAAATGCAGCCTGCGTATTTACCGGCCGTGTCTCTTTGTCTGTCTGTCTGTCCGTCTCTCTAAGTCTGTGCGTGTGGGTGTATTTCAGAATGCGTCTTTATGGGACGTGCGTGAAAAGCATTTCACCGTGGTCGGGCTATTAAGTCACGGCGTAGGATAACTCTCTCTCTCAGCCTCCGCTTTATGACCTGTGTGACTTTGGGACGTGCTATACGTTAACGATGATCTGCATTGGTTTTACCAGTCACGTTTACCAGTCACTTTTACCAGTCACTTTCACCAGTCACTTTTAGCTGTCACTTTTACCAGTCACTTTTACCAGTCGATCGTCGTTAACACGTTGAGACAGTGCAGGGGTGAGCCTTGAGATGATGTTGTGACAGTTATTTCACTGTAATGCTGCTTCTGCTCCAGCATGCATCCATTTGCCGTAGTTGGCCACGACTGGTCTTTAAAATGTAAATCAGGTCCTTAGGAATCGATCAGCTCTTCGGAATCCGAAACGTAAGCTTTTATTTGACGATGAAATTTCTCGAGCAGAGGTTGTTTTTAATTTCGATTATTTCTTGTTTGAATTGTAATTGTTATGCGTGATCGTTGCATAATATACAATTATACATATATATATTTAGATTTGTAAAATATATGTGTCTGTATGTGAGCATTTGTAATGGCCCCTCACAAGAAATTTGCCCACTCTGATGCTTATTATGTTAAAGAATTGCCTACAGGGTCTGTGCGTTGGTTTGGATTGAAGGACTGGCTTTACCGTTTCTGCAAAAACTCTGCTGTTCTACCTTCGGTGTCCAGCGTTGATCCACCCTTCCGTCAGCGGTCCAAGCTGAGCATCTGGTTCCCTGATCGCTGACTGCTTTCCGACAACATTGTTCATTCTCAATCGCTGGTCCTACAACCTCGAATGGTCTCCCTGTTGCACTGCGTTTTGTGCCTATTGGCCGCTCCACTCTGTTCCTGAAGAATCTGAAAAATGTTCTATTTAGCCACGGTTGGGCCGAGAGCGCTTCTGAGTAGCCTACCCTGAAGAGGTGCTGTATAAAATTTCCATAATAATATTAATAATTATAATGATAATGATGGTTATTACCACAAAAAAAAGTATTATTAGAGTTATTAAAAAGTGAATGTTTTCAGTTAGTGATTGCGCTCAGCTGACTAAATGAATCACCATTGTTCATCTTCTGCAGTCAAGTATAAGTGTCTTCCCACTAGACATCGAGGAGTTCAGGGTGCCTTCGATTTTGTGGTGATTGAGAAGAGTCGAATTTCTAAACTGCTGCTTAATAGTTAATTGCAGAGCACCTGCTTATTCACGAGCACTGTCAACAGGTGATGAGACCCATGATGTACAGACCATAATGCCAAGCAGTCCCTCTCGGATGGTGTAAGAGGCTGATTCTGGCATCTCATAAGGTCTGTGAAGGATAAATAAGCAGCCGTTGCTTGTTGAGCTCTCCACGATATAATGGTCGGCAACAAATCTCTTGCCTTTTCCAATTGGCACTAATACTGTCCGGTTAGTAAGCTGAGGCCCATTAGGATGGACGAGTAAAATGTCCGTTAAGAGCAGGCGCAGTGGTGTAGTGGTGGCGTCATTGCCTTGAAGCCAGAAGGTTCGAGGTTTGAATCCGCCTCAAGTCGCCGCGTCGGGACCTTGAGCAATGAACAAGTCCTTCACTCGCAATGGCTTGGGCACTTCGGCGTGAGACTTCGATGCAGTGTCCGTGCTGTAGTCGTGAGCACTTCTGAGTAGAGATGCTTGAAAGGGCGCTATAGAAATGGATAAATAAATAAGAAGATTTAGGTTGCAAGCATTCATGATCATTATCCACAGCACTCAACAAGGATGGCTAGCAGCAACTTGACTTCAAGAATTAACACTCTGGTTGCATTTGAAATTGACAAATGAACACTTTGTTATCAGTTAATTTGACAACCGTTATGTGTATGTTATCATTGACTGTGATGATCATTGTCAGTTCCTGATGGTGGCGATGGGTACGAGTAGATTGTCTCCATTGTCCACGGTCATTTGTCAAGTCTATTAATAATAATAATAATAATAATTTTCGTTTAATCAACAATCCGGTTGACAGACCGCAACCGGTTGCAGTGTACAATTATGCAGTTGAAACAATTTACAAGAACTCGGATCACAGAATACATAAATCTTGACGATACTAACAGAACAGACAGAACAGAACAGAACAGACAACCTGCAATATTGCTCCCCTTAATCCTTAATGTTGGTCCAAGTGATGTTTTTATGTCCGCATATATAATATCTATTGAGTTTGGTTGTCTAGTTGTCTGCCTTTGGTTTTTTTCCATTCGAATCTTGCATGTAGTGAACTCTGGGATTCGATCAACTGGCAATCTCTCTCTGCATGATTACTGTACATACTTTAGCCATCATCATCATCATCACTTAACATTTTTAACTGTTATCTTGATCATGATATGATATTCTTATTATTATTATATTATTTTTTATTGTTATTATTATTATGAGTATTTACGTGAGATACATGTAATACCTCAAGATTTAAAAAAAATTAGGGACAGCTTGTTCTGGGATGACTAGTCTTCATTAGTAGTATTATTATTATACTATTAGTATTATTTGTGGGGAGCAGTGGTGTAGTGGGTATGTTCGTTGCCTTGCAGCTGGAGGGCTGCAAGTTCGAATCCACCTCAAGTCATCGCGTAGGGACCTTGAGCAAGTCCTTCACTTGCAATTGCTCGGGTGCTTCAGTGTGAAGCTCTGATGCAGTGTCCGCGCTGTAGTTGGGAGCGCCTCTGAGCAGAGAACTTGTAGGGCACTATGAAAATGGAGAAATAAATATGAATATTATTTCTGCATGAAGTTATTACGATTTGTGAATAGAAAGTTTTGGTGAAATTAAAAGCTGTGTTTAGTGTATTATATCAACATGTAAATTATTTGTTCTGTTTCGCTTCCATTTTGTTCGATAACAGTGTCTAGTAATTATCATGACGTTGAGGGTTTTATCTGATCTGTGGCGGTGGTATAAATATGCTTACCAGTCCTGTGGCATATATATTAGTTAATGTCTTGTATGGAGTGCAGAGCAAATGATTTGTTTTACAAGCTGCTGACTGTGGCTGAAGACTTGTCATAGGTGAGCACATGATTCTGTAGTATTGTGGAGGGCTGTCCTGGCTTTCCGTATGTTATGTATGCACGAAGGGGGATGGTCACGTGATTTAGCCGATTTGTGTACAGGTGCATACTAGGGGAGGGGCAGGGCTGTACAGTGTACACGAGGGTATACGCGGGTATACAGCGTATACTTAACCTCCGGTGAAAAACGGCATTGTATACTCACCTCCCGAAAAGTAGGGTATACGCGGGTAAAAAGGAGGGTACACGCTAGTAAAGACTAAAAAAAGGTCATCAGTTTTTTCAGACGGCAAAATGGACGAGATTTTTGGCCCGATGACTAAAAAAAAAGGTCGTCAGAAATTTCGGGGCCGAGCAGGTCGGGTTTTCCTCCCGGTCAGCGTGTACTCACCTCAAAATTTACCAGTACAGCCCTGGGAAGGGGTCTCGGCAACATGTATGTACACAAAATAAAATTAAATGTCAAATTATGGCGTCCACGTTAGCCTATTTATAACTGTGGTATCCTATACAGTAGTGGCGCCAGAGGGGTGGGCTAGAGTGGCTAAGCCCCCTGAAAAAGGCCATCCGGATTTTTACTTGTAAAACTGAAATATTTCCACGATAAGCCCCCTAAAAAATTAAATACATCAATGGGATTTCGACCAAATGACTAAAAAAAGAAAAAGGTCGTTTAAAATTTTGGAGAATGAAAATGGAAAATTTCCTCCGCAAGGATTCAGCCCCCCAAAACTGAAATCCTGGCGCCGCCACTGATCCTATAGTCGTCCGATGGCATTTGACTACATTAAAATTACATTCTGTTCAGATCTAAACAGTATAACATAACAGTTGACAAATTTCACCTAGCAAATATGATGTTTAATAAACATAATTAGTAGCCAAAATGTATGTTAAATAGATGACTTTAGCTAAAATAGCCTTTGTAAGGGGTAGATAAGCTTATTTGCACGTACGTATATGAGTGGGTGGGTCAACAAAATGTACAAGTGCTTACAGGTGAGGGGGTCGAAAATAAGATTTTGTTTGTATACGTGATATGTGGATGATGGCCTGTGACAGGTATGTAGCAGCAATAATAATAGTTACCGGTATAATGAAGTTAAGTTTGCATCACTGAATACAGTAGACTTATTTTGACAGCGGAACGGGTATTAGTCTTAGCCATTAACCTCTGCACCTGTTGTCTGTGAGTGAGCAATGGGAACAGCAAACACATCTGTTGAGGAGCTTTAAGGTTTTTTTAAACTTTGCATTTATGACTTTCGTGTGTTGTTTGTTGAGTAGCTGTTTGGGTCTCTCTCTTTTGTTAGCTCTTATTCTTTTTGCATCTTTACTTGCCTTGAAATGGTTTCAATAAAAATATTGGTTGATTAATTGATTGATTGAGTAACTGATTTTGGCGTGTTATTCATTGCTAAGTAAATGGCTATCATTGTTATTCATTGTTTCTGGCATCTATATTAAATGCAGAGGAGCAAAATTCTTGTGACTGTGAGAATTTCCAAAGTATATTAATGTAAAGGTCATTTTATGGAGCTTACTACTTTCTTTGCCATCACTGTGGAATCTGGAATCTTATTAATGCACCCAAGAGTGTCGTCAGTATGTTACATTGGGAAGGGGATAATCTATCATCTTTTCACGTTCTCAATTTGAAGTTTGAATTATGTTTTGAACGATACAGGTCTGTAAATGAAGGTTGTACAATTGATAAAATGTTTTACGAGCAATATAAGTGTGTTACATACCGGTATATAATGCAGTCAGCAAATTTTACAATCTGTCACACAATGTTGAAACACAATTCAAAATAGCTCTAAGACAACATATGTCACCATAACTGTAACCATCAATTTAATGAGGCTCCAAGTAAACAAAATGACATCACGTCAAATTATACAAACAAACCACTTGGTTACAAAAAAGGAAATTCAGAAGGGGCTGCAGAGTCCTGCTGGTTAGGGCCACCTATGCATGCTTTCTGGTGGTAGATGGTTGACAGGTAGGTAAGTAAGTAAGTAAGTAAGTGGCCTGTATTTGCATCTGACAAGCGCAGATTTTAAAGTCACGACATGCATTGTCTTTTGACACCATACATATAGGTAAGTAGTTAAATGACAGCAGTAAATACCATAGTGAAATGATGCTAAATCTTTCTGTCTAGTTATGATTTGTGCTGAATATAATTATAATAATAATCACTACCTCCCTTGAGACTTTTGGTATTGCTTAAAACGTGCTTTAAAAAGGTCCATGTTCATACATACATACATACATACATACATTCATTCATGCATACATACATGCATGCATGCATGCATGCATACATACCTCTGTTATGTGTCTTGAAAAGAGTTGATAATGACAAAATACGATTGAATGGATGGGTATCTCCCTTTTGCGAATTGTTTGTTTACTGTTGTGCAAAAATTTAATTTACAACGATGTTACTTTGCATGCATTCAGATGCCGCTGTTTATCTTGCGTTTATTATTGCGTTTATTATTGTACGTATGTATGTAGGGAAAATGGCATTCCAGCAAAACTGATGTGAAGATGACTGAGTTTTCCTTTATTTTGCTCAATGATTAAGTGTCGTGGTCTGTAAATAATTTGGTGGAAGGATTCTGTTTATAATTTGGTGGAAGGATTCTGTTTATAATTTAGTGGAAGGATTCTGTTTAGCTAGTTTAACCGTGACATTGCATTCCATTGAAAGACGTTCCTTTCCACGACGTACCGACTTGATTTTTGGCTGTGACAATTATGTTGAATACTTGATAATTATTCTGTATGGTATTGATGATAAGGAAAGTACTTGATTCCGAATGGATTTAAAGATTTAACGAATGTTTAAATGGTTGTACATTGTATAGCTTTTCAGTTCCAGTCGCCTTTTGGTAAATTAATTGACTCGAAATAACAGTGTGTACATAAAATATCTGCTCTCTATGTTGTCGTGTTTGAAAGGAATCAAGCAAGCAAGGCGAGTCTTTCGAATGAAGTGCTGACATTGTTTAAATGTTTTAATTAAAATGAAATGCTCTGCCCATAACGTTACAAGGGAGTACAATTAAAGGGATTAAAGAAAATGCAGTTTTAAAACGTAATAATAATCTTTTCTTTATTGAAACAATCCGTTGACAGACCGCAACTGGTTACAGTGTACATTTATGCAATTTAAACAATAATTCACGACACAAATTACAGAAGACATGAATCGTAACTACTAACTGAACGGACAGCCTGCAATACATAGCAGTGGCGGCGACAGGATTTTAGTTTTGGGGGGACTTAATTTTCGGGAAAAATTTTCCGTTTTCAGTCGCCAAAATTTCCGATTTCTGACGACTTTTTTGTCATCGGCCAAAATTCGAAGAAAATTTCCCATCTCAGCCGTCAAAATTTCTGACGTCCTTTTTTTTAGTCATTTGATCGAAATCTTCGAAAATGGTCCTTTTTCGTAATCCGCCAAACTGTCTGTCAAACCTCGTGCGTACCTTTACGGTTATTTTTGGGGGGCTAAAGGGAGTTAATCGAGCAAATATTTTCTTTTTACATGGGAAAAAAATGGATGGCCTTTTTTAGGGGGGGCTTAGCCCTCCCCCTAGCGCCGCTACTGATACATGGTTGCCGACTTGCTGTCACCCATGTATAAAATATGGCATCTATATTTGAATGATTTTGATGTCCTCACATCTTGGAACTACGATAGAAAGTTCAGCGGCGCTATCTGCCGATTAATTCGAATGCTTGAGACGATCACCGTCTTCCCGATTCCTAGTCGTTCACGATAGTCAGTCTAGCTGATGATGAGTTTGATGGGCCGCTAAAAGGTGGGGATCCAAACAGGGCGGATCCAGGGGTCAACCGGCCATGGTCCCCCATTTAGAAACTTCTTTATTTTTGACCAGCTATTCTGGCTCGGAAAGTTGACGGCCCCCCATGAGTAATTCCGTAGGCCCTCCTCCACACCCACGAGGTCCGTACAACTAAAAAAAGTCATCAACTATTTTGGCGGATAAAATGGAATATTTCTCTTGCGAATTGGAGGCAAAAGAGTTTTTTAAAAAGGTCATCAGATTTTTCGGCGACCAAGACGAATATTTTTCCCTGTCCGAAGACCGAAAGTTTTGCCCCCCCTCCTCTTCGAAAATTTCTGTATCCGCCCGTCTGTTTTCTTCATCCATGGCTGGACTGGGTGCGCTTCTGAGTGAGTGAGTTCGAAAAGGAGCGCTATATAAAAAGCTCAAAATGCATTTGTCGGTGAATAATAATAATAATAATGACGACAATTTCTATGGCGTCGTAACCCAGCACATGCCGTTACAAAGGCGCCTCAGTCAGTGTTTAATCTAGACGTCTTTGGGGGGGATGTTCCCCCCAGGATTGACATTTCACCCCCCAGAAAAATTTGACAAAATGATATTGGTTTTTAGTTACTGTTTCATGGTTGTTTTACATGAAGTGTTATAATATACCGTGATACTATTTATTATTATATCATTATAATGACATTATTTACTACTATAATATATGATACTATCATGTTAAGATGACACCTTAAAATGCTGCCATTGCAATGTGGAAATTCAGAAAGTTTCTAATGGGTCACTGAAAAATTACAGCTATTTTGTTAAGACGGCACCTTAAAATGCTGCCATTTCAATGTGAACATTCAGAAAGTTTCTAATGGGTCAATGAGAAAGTACAGCTATTTTTATAAAGATGACACCTTAAAATGCTGCCATTGCAATGTGGAAACTCTAAAAATTTCTAATGGGTCACTGAAAAAGTACAGCTATTTTGTTAAGGCAACACCTTAAAATGCTGCCATTGCAATGTGGATATTCAAAAAGTTTCTAAATGGGTCACTAAAAAAGTAGCCTAGGCCTACAGCTATTTTGTTAAGATGACCCCTTTAAATGCTGCCATTGCAATGTGGAAATTCAAAAAGTTTCTAATGGGCCACTAAAAAGTACAGCTATTTTGTTAAGGCAACACCTTAAAATGCTGCCATTGCAATGTGGATATTCAAAAAGTTTCTAAGTGGGTCACTAAAAAAGTAGCCTACAGCTATTTTGTTAAGATGACCCCTTTAAATGCTGCCATTGCAATGTGGAAATTCAAAAAGTTTCTAATGTGTCACTGAAAAAGTACAGCTATTTTGTTAAGACGACCCCTTAAAATGCTGCCATTGCAATGTGGAAATTCAAAAAGTTTCTAATGGGCCACTGAAAAAGTACAGCTATTTTGCTAAGATGACACCTTAAAATGCTGCCATTGCAATGTGGAAATTCAAAAATTTTCTAATGGGTCACTCAAAAAGTACAGCTATTTTGTTGAGATGACCCCTTAAAATGATGCCGTTGCAATGTGGAAATTCAAAAAGTTTCTAATCGGCCACTGAAAAAGTACAGCTATTTTGCTAAGATGACACCTTAAAATGCTGCCATTGCAATGTGGAAATTCAAAATTTTTCTAATGGGTCACTCAAAAAGTACAGCTATTTTGTTGAGATGACCCCTTAAAATGATGCCGTTGCAATGTGGAAATTCAAAAAGTTTCTAATGGGCCACTGAAAAAGTACAGCTATTTTGTTAAGACGGCACCTTAAAATGCTGCCATTGTAATGTGGAAATTCAAAAAGTTTCTGATGGGGAGGGGCGCATCCCCTCACCATACACCTCCCCCTCTCGGTGCTACGCGCATCACGAGCGTCCTTCGGACGCTCAATTGTCTCGCCCCCCCAGAAACCTCAATCCTCCCCCCAGAGGAGGGGACTAGATTAAACACTGCGCCTCAATGAATACAGAAAACCGCCAAATTGTGCTTCAGTCTAATAGGCCTAATGACAGAAGCCATTAGCCTACTAACCATTAGGCTTATTAGTTCATGTTTTGAGCTGCCCAGACGTTGATGGAGCGGAAAAGGAAGCAGGAACCAAGAATAGGCCTATAGAAATCTAGGCCTATACAGGAAAATTTTGGGTGGTGTGGACTGCAGGAAGCAATGGAAAAAACGCACGTAGGATAGTACCGGTAGTCACAAAGTCGTCGATTAATCCTATAAACTGCATTATAATTATGTCTATTAAAATCATAGTTTAAATTAAAACTTTCCACTATATTAATCTAATTTGTTTTTAAACATCGAAATCACTTCAGCACCTTGTTTCTGCCACGTCATTTAGACCTACCAGTCATTATTCAGACATCGTCAGTTTAGGAAATAGTTCCGGTGTCACAGGATAGGCCTATTTTACTCCCCACCCCACTTCAAGTTATCGGGGTGTAGAATTTACCGGGTAGGCCTATAGAGTATGCTGGGATAAACCATTCTATCCCAATTATTGAAAAATGCGTATAATTCAAACAATAATGTATGCTGTAATCACAATTTAAAATGATTTTAATTGTCTTTAGTGTCCTAAGCAGTGTTCAAAGCAAGGCAACTCGAATTTATTTACTGACTCAAGATCGAGTCCTAGACGTTCTTAAGTGTTCTAAATGTTCTAAGTGCTCTAAAAGAAAAAGAGACAAAGTTAGCTGTTAGTGGCAATGTTCAAAACAAAGCAAATGGAAGTTAATTTGCAAAAATTGACACGCGCGTAAATGACTTTTTTTAGCTTATCTTCACCTGCAGAGGGATAGGCCTATACTACGATTATTAGGGGGATACTCTACTTCGTGACACCAGCAGCCAAATAATCTAGCGTTAGCCTTCTCCCCAAAACAGTCCCGAGGCTTCAGCAGAAACCACGTGATCCCAACGGTCTGACAAACCAAATATGGCGTAGACCCATAGAGGTGTATTATATAATGAACTAGATGTGTAACCCGGCGTTGCCCGGGAAATTTATGGTTTTAAACACTACTCCACTGTGGTACCCAACGTTGACCGCTAAATTAAGGGTTTTCGCCAACCCTCTAGCCCACCCCGCTTCCTCAAAAAGCCAAACGTAACCCGCTTCTGCGGGACGCTACGGAAATTATTACTGGGCTTGTATGACGTCATTCGGGCTGTAGACTCCTTTACTAAAGCTCGATACTGCTTACCAAAGCGTTAGCGATTAAATCTGTCTTAAAACGCTAATAACTCGAGTTCTAAAGTGAAATTTAGGGTTTTAAACACTACTCCACTCTGGTGTCCATCGTTGACTGCTAAATTTCCGGTTTTCGCCAACCCTCCACGCCACCTCGCTTCCACAAAAAGCCAAACTTGACCCACCCCTACGGGGCGCTACGAAAATTATTACTGTGCGGGTATGACGTCATGCGGTGTAGACTCTTGACTTACGCGCTAGTGTGGTCAATTACTGACGAAATCTGTCTTAAAATGCTAATAACTTTTGTTTTGAACTGAATTAAAACCTGAAAATAGTTGCGACGACCTTATAATTTGGGTAAGAATCGATTTCAAGAATTGTTTTAAACCGACGCTGTTTCATTTCCGAGCCTATTCTGCAGGGGAGAGTCAATTCTGTCAAAAGCGTACAAACAAACAAACATATGGAATTTCTGCCTTATAATATAGATATATCACTAGAGGGAGTATCACGTCTCTATATTGAAGTCGGTCTAATTAGCTCCGACCAATCACATCATATCTGTCATAAATAGCTCCGACCAATCATAGGCGATTTCTCATTCCGACCAATCACAGACGAGTTCTCATACCGACCAATCACAGTCTTACAACTTCGATCAGCTGAAATTTGGAAAATAAATAAATATAAAACGAACATGTCGATGCTTTATTGTGAATATTGCAAGAAACAGTTTGTTAAGAACTTTAATTTGAGGCGGCATGTGCGTCAATTTCACAAAGACGCTGCACTTCCAGAAGTCCGACAACGAGGTCGAAAGTCGAAGCAGACTTCTAATGATACGTTTGTTACCTGCGACATTTGCGATAAGAAACAGGTCAACAAAAAAGCTCTGACATATCATCGAAAACGAAAACATGAACAAACCGATAACGAAGAGCGAAGGAAAAGTGAGACAACAGCTTTGCAGTTCGAAAATTTTACTGGTAAGCTTTTTGTAGCGGTATGTTCTTTAGGCCTACGTTGGAACCGGAGGGGTCGACCCGAATCCACGAAACCAGAATCCCTTAAACTAATTTCGGCAGGATGCCCGAAATTACTTTTCATTACCACAACATTACCATTACCACATTATTTATCTCCAATTTTAAAGCCAAATTAATAGTATCTGATGACTAACTTGCTAAATACATTGTTACAATAAAATGAAATGTGGAGACCATGATGTGTGTCGTCAATCATTGTTAAAAAAACAGTTAGGGGTTCTTGTTTTTTTTATCCGACCACCAAAATTTATAAATTTATAAATTCGATGAAAACTATTTCCTGACGAAATAGAATCGGGATTCATAGCGTGAGGGTTGGTTAGGGCTCAGGTTAGGCGTCGTGTATGTCTTTATTGGCTTATAGATTACTTAAGAAATAGAAAGCAGAGTGTCTTATATAACGGGAACATTTCACATGAAACTGATGTTACTTGTGTTGTGCCACAAGGTTCTGTATTGGGTCCACTTTTGTTCCTAATATATGTGAATGATATTTCGAACAGCTCGTCATTGCTCAGCTTTGTCATGTTTGCTGATGACACCAATGTGTTTATGTCAGATAAAGTTATTGAAGTCTTGGTTAACAAAATTAATGCCGAATTAAAACTTGTAGGCGATTGGTTTAAAGCCAACAAATTATCGCTGAACCTTGAGAAGACGAATTATATTTTGTTCTGCTCTAAAATCAAACTTAGAACAGCAACAAATTGCAATATATCAATTAAAATAGACGAACAATGTATTTGTAGGGCATCCTCAACCAAATTTTTGGGTGTCCACATTGATGAACAATTAACATGGCGGGAGCATATAACCTCTATATCCAAAAAGATGTCAAAAAATATAGGCATAATCTCTCGTGTTCGACACCTTATGCCGCGAGCTATACTTGTGAATTTATATTACTCTTTGATATACCCTTATATGTCATACTGTAATATTACGTGGGCTTCCACATACCACACTCGTTTAACTATTTTGACAACCCTACAAAAGCGAGCTGTTCGAATTATATGCAATGCACCTTTTAGAGCCCACACTCAACCATTGTTCAGTGATTTGAAAATTCTGCCTTTTGACTACATTAATAAACTACAAACTGGAGTATTTATGTATAAACTTCACAGGAATTTAATCGTAACGAGCTTCAACCACTGGTTTTGTAAAAACTCGGACGTTCATGGCCATTAGACGCGATCTGTAAATAGATACCACCAAAGAAGTGTTCGTACCACTACTGGACTACATAGTATTAGAATATGTGGACCGTTGATGTGGAATTCTCTGCCTATTGATCTTACTTGTGTATCTACAATGTACCAATTCAAATACAAATTGAAATTATTTCTTTTAGATACTATTGCATAAATGCACAAAATGATTTGTTTTGATGTGCACTACCTACACGTGCACTGTTGTGTTCTCTTACTGCTGTTTTTTTAGTCTTTTAGTTTAGTATAGTACTGTTTGTTTGTGCTATACTGTATGTATACATATACATGTTTACGATGATCAATAAAGTATTTGATTGATTGATTTGATTGAAGATCGGTTAGGGTTAGTTTTAGGGTTAGTGCGGTCATTCTGCTGAAATTGAAGCTGGATTGCTGAACAATAATTTTCAATGAAAAATTGCTGAAAAATATTTGCTGACGAAATAGAAGCCGGATTTATCAAAAAAATTCTTGCCTAAACAGAAGCTGGATTGATTAAATGGATTCTCGGCAAACTAGAAGTTGGATTTATTAAAGAAACAACGCTGCAACATTAGGTCTTGGTGGTCAGATAAAAAAGTTGGATTTATAAAAGATAACAACGCTGCAACATTAGTTCTTGGTGTCTTGGTGGTCAGATAAAAAAGTTAATCTGTTACTCATTGAATCAGCATTTGCTATATTATGCCATGACAAGTAATTGTTGATTATTCCTCTACTTTTCTTTTAAGGAGCTGAACCGACGACGCTCTTCAACTTCCCAGCTCGTATCCAGCCGAAGAAGCATCCAATCCAACGTGTGCTGGAATGTACGTCACACGACACTGAACGGTTAGGAGCTGAACCGACGACGCTCTTCAACTTCCCAGCTCGTATCCAGCCGAAGAAGCATCCAATCCAACGTGTGCTGGAATGTACGTCACACGACACTGAACGGTTAGGAGCTGAACCGACGACGCTCTTCAACTTTCCAGCTCGTATCCAGCCGAAGAAGCATCCAATCCAACGTGTGCTGGAATGTACGTCACACGACACTGAACGGTTAGGAGCTGAACCGACGACGCTCTTCAACTTTCCAGCTCGTATTCAGCCGAAGAAGCATCCAATCCAACGTGTGCTGGAATGTACGTCACACGACACTGAACGGTTAGGAGCTGAACCGACGACGCTCTTCAACTTCCCAGCTCGTATCCAGCCGAAGAAGCATCCAATCCAACGTGTGCTGGAATGTACGTCACACGACACTGAACGGTTAGGAGCTGAACCGACGACGCTCTTCAACTTTCCAGCTCGTATCCAGCCGAAGAAGCATCCAATCCAACGTGTGCTGGAATGTACGTCACACGACACTGAACGGTTAGGAGCTGAACCGACGACGCTCTTCAACTTTCCAGCTCGTATTCAGCCGAAGAAGCATCCAATCCAACGTGTGCTGGAATGTACGTCACACGACACTGAACACTGTGCGACTACTGAATGGTTAGGAACAACTTCTGTTCAACGATCACAACTGCTTCGCAGCAAAATTACCAAAACAGGTGACCATTCATGCTGTCTTCAGTCACCAATGCGGATGAAACGTAAGCTCGATAGAGCATTGAGTGCTTTGGCTGCAGCTAAGAAAAAGCTTAAATTATCACAACAGTGTAATCGACGATTAAAACAGAAACTAAGGCAAGTTAAAGATCTTCTATCGGAAATGCAGAAGAAGTAGCTCATAACAGAATGTGCTGAGCAGAATTTGTCATCATTTGGTGATTCTGCGTTTGCTCGTATAGGTAGACGAATGAGAAGTTCTGTTTCTGGGAATGTTAGAGCTCAATATCCTCGTGAGATACGTGACTTTGCTTTGTCTCTGAACTTTCTTTCTGCCAAAGCATACGATTTTGTTCGAAGCCAGTTTGAGAACTGTCTTCCACATCCAAAGACATTGACAAATTGGTATGGCTGCATAGATGGAAACCCTGGCTTTCATGATGAGGTCTTTGCAGGTCTTCGTTGTATGGCAGAAAGTCGAACTGGAAAGCAGCTAATATGTTCTCTGATGATTGATGAAATGGCTATTCGCAAGCAGGTGGAGTGGGATGGTAGACGATATGTTGGCTACGTTGACATGGGTGTAGCTGTAGAAGATAGCAATAGCCTTCCAGTTGCCAAAGAAGCCCTTGTTATGATGATTGTCAGTTTCACAGAACATTGGAAGGTGCCGGTAGCCTACTTTCTTATTGACGGCCTACAGGGCACAGAGCGTGCAAATCTTGTCCAGATTTGCTTACAAAAACTGTATGATGTAGGAGTTTTAATTAAGTCACTGACATTTGATGGCAGTTCTGCTAACTGTGCTATGGCAACGCATCTTGGAGCAAAGCTAGATGCCGAACAGCCTCGATGCAGCTTTGAGCATCCGTCAGATAAAAACCAACGAGTTTACACTTTCCTCGATGCTTGCCACATGGTGAAACTGATGCGCAATATGCTAGCAGACAAAGAAGTTCTGTTAGATGATGAAGGTCAAGAGATAAAGTGGGTATACATCGAGAGGTTACAAGCAATTCAGACAACAGAAGGGTTGCGAGCAGGCAACAAGCTGCACGAGAGACATGTCCAATGGCGCCAGCAGAAGATGAAAGTGAAGTTGGCTGTGCAGGCTTTGAGTGCTTCTGTAGCTAATGCATTGGAATTCTGTCAGACAACACTGAACTTGCCGCAGTTTCAAGGTTGTGAAGCAACAGTTAAGTTCATTCGAACTGTTGATCGCCTATTTGATTTTCTGAACAGTCGCAACCCAATTGCTCGTGGCTACAAAGCACCGATGCGAATAACGAACGAAGCAGTCTGGAGACCATTTGTTGCAGAAGCACAGGAGTACTTGTGCGGCTTGAAGTTGAGTTCTGGAAAGCTGGTAAGCCAGAGTGTGCGTAAGACTGGTGTGATTGGCTTAATAATGTCAAGTATAAGTGCAGTGTCACTTTTTGACACACTGGTGAAAGATGAAAGTTTGTTAAGATACGTTCTAACGTATAAAGTAAGTCAAGACCATCTTGAGCTCTTCTTTAGTGCAGTGAGAAGTCGTGGAGGTTGGAACAACAACCCATCAGCAGTGCACTTGAAAGCAGCATGGAAAAGACTGCTTGCACATCAGCAACTGCATGAAGTCAAAACTGGCAACTGTGTTCCACAGACAAATTGTCCAATTCTTACGATTTCATCAAGAATTGACAGAGAGGAAAAGTCTGACATAGCCACTGTCGCAGCTCTTCGACTTACCGATACTATGGACAAATTAAGAGATGAAAGTGCCGAATCTGAACATCATGGACCACAGATCGATATTAGTATTTTGTCGAACTTTGTAGAAAATGTTGTAGTGTATATTGCTGGACTCGTTATTCACAAGTTAAAAACACATCTGACTTGCAATGACTGTGCAACTGTCCTATTTTGGAACGAGGCCCGTAATGAACTACTTCCAAGAGATTTCGGACTGCTGGAGATCAAAGATCGTGGAGGTCTCTTGCGACCTTCTCACGATGTTGTACAACTTTGCAAAGCTAGTGAGTCTCACTTCAGAAGTAAGATGGGTCCTTTCGAGCCACCAGTAATGGCTGCATGTCTTAAAACTACCCTAATTACAGATGTCCTTGGCTGTTTTGTTGGAAGCAACATATTTTCAGCCTTGATGGACCATTCCTCTGGAACTGAGCCATTAAGAGATCACAGAGTTTTGCTCATGAAGAGAGTCATAGATGAATACCTTACCTGTCGTCTGCATCACCAGGGCAAGAGCTTTACAAGGAGCATTCATGAAGAAAGCAAGAGATCAAAACTCAACAAAACTGTCATCTTTAGTGGCCAGTAGAATGTCCAGTACCATCACTGACCTGTTTCTGTACAGCTGTCAATAGTGGCTTTATATAAAGAAGTCTCCGCGAATACTTAGTAGTCCTGCAAAAGTATTTGCTGTACTTAACAATATCAGATTCCGTTCAAGAATATTATTTCTTTTGATGTGTATATAGAAATTTGCAGATTAGGATATTTATGTGCCACTATAAAAGAGTAATCTGTTACTGTAAGCTATTCTAAAAGTGTTTCAGAACTGCATAATTATAGCTCTAAAGATGTTGCATAAATTTGGGTAACATAATGATGTCTGCACTGATGCATAGAAATTTCTATTCTCTCATTGAACTATGTATGAACTTTGCACAAGTTAGTTAAAGCACTGCTACTGCTAAACTAGTACATGATGATGATCACTGTATAATGGACTTAAATAAAAACTACTTATTAACAAAATACCTTGTATTTAAAGAGATTAACCACTGATGATGCCATCTGTACATTACATGGTCCTTGGTTGACTGTATATTGGGGCACATAATTAAGAAGTAAGTGGTCCTTTTGAAAATCTCTTGATATAAACTTGATAGTCCATATAATATTGTAATGCAAATTTTTTGATGATTAGTAAAGTGTATGCCATTTTGTATATCTTTTTTATACCAAAGCACCTTGTAGAGTACATTTTGAGTCCTTGTGACACCATCAACACATATATACATGTTATATTACCATAATTATACTTTGTTGTAAAGGATAAGCACACTCTAGCTTTTTCCTTTCCAGACTCACTCTTCCTCCTTTCCTTCTTTCTTGGGTTAATCCCTCACTGGGAAAATAGATAAACTTGAAATAAACTTGAAATTATGCTACCATCACCACAATTTGTACTATTCATTAGTTGCTAACAGTGTAACTGTTTAATTTGATTGTTGTGCTTGTATAATTGTCAGGGTATTGTTGCAAGTTGCGCTTTTACTTATATCTTGAATTTGAATTAAAATAGTTGTATTTTACTGAACATCATTGTATTTGTTTTATTATTTTATTTCTCCATTTCTGTAGCGCCCTTTCAAGTTCTCTACTTAGAGGCGCTCCCAACTACAGCGTGGACACTGCATCCATCCTTAATTGTTTAATCAGACTAACAGCATAATTATATTATATTGAAATCTGGAGATTTCTACAATGCCCAAAAACCGGAGTCACAAGAATGAGATTAATTCACAGGTGCTTAGTTAAAACAAAACAGATGGGGATATTTCACACTGCATCGCAAACACACACGCTATTTCCAGAAAGTGTAGGAGACTGCCGTGAAGTGGTTTCATGGACAGATGTATGCGTTTCAATTAAATTATTTTAGAAGGGTTGTCCGTGAGAGTAGTCCGTGGTGGTCCGTGTCGAGTTACCATAGACATAGGCGTACGAGGCGGGGGTCCAGAGGGGCAAATGCCCCCAAATTTCGGGCAAAACTGGTTTTTCGGGCAAGCAGACCCGGGAAATTACTAAAAAAAAAGTTCATCAACTTTTCGGGCAATTTCGGGCAAGGTCGTCAACCTTTTTTCAGAGAAAATTTTTCGGGCACAAGTTAAATCTTTGCCCCCCCCCCCCCCCCACTGCTGAAATCTCCCGTACGCCTATGACCATAGATCAGGGTCAAATGCGTTGAGTTAGAAGGGTTGTCCGTCAGAGTAGTCCGTGGTGGTCCGGGTCGAGTTACCATAGGATCAGGGGGCGGAACAGCTATTAAGGCGGGTGTCGTCTGGGCCGGGAATTGGAGGGTGGAGGATCAGATGAGACAGAGTAAGAGTTCGTGAAAAGAAGTGTCTTAAGTTTCGAATGAAATGCCCGAGGTGTGATGGATTCTATAATACGTGTGGGAAAATCATTAAAATCATTAAACGGAATAGATAATCAGTTTATTTAATCAATCTGAGAGGGGGTCCCGTAGCTCAGTGGTGAGAGCGCTGGCCGTTAAACTGAGTCATCCGCGCGACCCGGGTTCAAGCCTCGCATTTGTAATCGTTCTGCGGTGTGTCAGATTGAAGCATTAAAAAGGAATATTATTATTATTTTGACAAGCTAAAATATGTGGGTGCGTTTTACTATCAGCCAAGTCATTTAATGAGCGAAATATAAACTTATTTGTTTAGTGCACGCAATCTTTGTTATTGTCAAGATGTGCTTGTTTATTTTGAGAAGACATGTGGACAAATCACCTGTGATTGGTCGGTATGAGAATTCGCCTGTGATTGGTCGGTATGAGAACTCGTTTATGATTGGTCGATGAGAAATCACCTGTGATTGGTCATTTGAATTTGAGTGACGTAAATTTTTGACTTCAAATCTTATTGCAGGGTAGATGCGTCATACTCTCTCTAGCGTGTATATTATATATATCATGCATCTCAATGCGTAGACCCAATAGTGATTGCGTCATCCTCTATAACCAAATATGACGTAGACCTAATAGTGATTGCGTCATCCTCTATAACCAAATATGACGTAGACCTAATAGTGATTGCGTCATCCTCTTATTATAATTGTAATTTGTGTCGTTACAGACGACATCGACATTTTTGAGGAATCTTTAAAAATTTGATGTTATTCGTCGAGGTTCTGTTGAATTCCGCTGCGCAAACCCCCGTTTCGATCGAATCTTCGTCAAAATGGTGTCAGGTAGGCTAAACCCAAATAAAAACAACACTTATCCAGGGCTGTTTTTAAGGAATTTTTAGAACTGCACAAACCATTCTTTTCTTTCCCATTCTCCATGGTAATTAAATTACCTCCAATTTTTACTAGTTTTAGCTGTACAGAAGTGCTTCTACAACTGCGCAAATTCGTTTAGAACTGCACATTTTGTGCACAACTGCACTTTTAAAAAGCCCTGTTTGCTAGTTTTAGCTGTAGGCCTAGCCTACAGAAGTGCTTCTACAACTGCGCAAATTCATTTAGAACTGCACATTTTGTGCACAACTGCACTTTTAAAAAGCCCTGTTTGCTAGTTTTAGCTGTAGGCCTAGCCTACAGAAGTGCTTCTACAACTGCGCAAATTCGTTTAGAACTGCACATTTTGTGTACAACTGCACGTTTAAAAAGCCTTGTTTGCTAGTTTTAGCTGTACAGAAGTGCTTATACAACAGCACAAGTCCTTTTAGAACTGCACATATTGCACGTACAACAGAACGTTAAAAAAGGTCCTGCAATTATCACAAAACAACGATAATATTTAATCGAAATTTGTAGCGCCATTCAGATACTAAGCATCCTAACTATCGGCCTACAGGTAAGGATGGCTATAGTGTTTGTAGGCCTATGAACAAAGCTGATGGCGCCAAAAAGGCACACTTATTGAGGCGAAGGGTTTGGAGAGTTCCAACCGCAAAACGTGACATCCATTGAGGTTTCACAAGCCGAATAAACTTATTGAAACTTCAACTTTGAACAACCGAATAGGTAAGCTAAAGCGGTGTCTGAATTCATCATCATCATCATCATCATCATCATCATCATCATCATCATCATCATCATCATCATCATCATCATCATCATTCGTCGCCTACTCCACCAATGCACAATGAGTTGATTAAATTTCTCCAAGGTGTTTGAATTATTATGAAGTGAAATGCATAACAATGGAAACAAATAGCCTATGCACTGTGCAGTGAAGGGGAATAGGTTAACTCAATCAATTTAGTTGGTGCATGGGGCGTCAGTCGCGTCACAACTTTGGAAATGTTGCCAAGGGGTCGATTGTCGTAATAAAAAGGTTGAGAGCCGCTGTACTAGAGCTTTATTAATCTGTTTGTTGCTTTTCGTTGTCGGTGGAGCGATCGATGAAACATTTCCTTTCAAGATCGTCCGTCTTCGATGATAGCAAAGAACCATCAGACGAATCGTCTTCAATCGACAGATGGCGGTTCTTGCGACTGGAACAACGACATCAGATTCTGTTACTACGAAGTTGTTGCTGCTTAACGACACTGTCATATCAAGGATGATTAGTGTCGCCCTCCTCTTTTCTCCAGGCTTGGGACTGGCAATACAAAAGCACGAGCAGTGGCGGAGTTCCAACTGCTATTGTTGCAACACTAGCGTAAGAATATCTAGAAGGTTCTTATGGAAATGTCCCTAAAGCGGAAATACAGTGATCATTTAACAGAGATGTTAGTTAAGTCATTAGGCAATTCATATAATGTCTTGTTATATTCTATTATAACCAAATGCATGGTTATGCTAAACCTCTCTGTTGTATTGTGTAGTTGGGATGATGTTGCCGTTCACTATCGTCGCCGGAGTCGCGAAAATCCTTCATCATGAAGATTCTACATCCGTTGACAGATGGAGCTTTTCGAGGCTGGAATGACGAGAGAAACCTTGCAACAGCTGTAAGTTATTAAAACCAAACTTACGAAAGTCTTAGTAGTAGTCTTAGATACCCCTCTCTAAACTCTGCCGCTGCATGTAGCCTACTTTGACAGCGCCAGTCTCTGTCTTGAATCAAGAATGGCTGACACCCAGGGCTTAAAGTGTGCCTGGACGGTCATGGTCGGCGTCCATGCACTTATTTTAAAATCTGAACGCCGTCCAGCCTCTTATTGACCAGCAATGACTGGAACGGTAAGGGGAGTCCAGGCACTTCTTTTAGAAAGATAAGGTGCATCCAGGCACTAATTTTTCCACACTTTAAGCACTGCTGACGCCGATAATCTTTGTTTTTTCTGCTTTTGACCATTCCATTGTCTTAGGTATGTCTTTTCCCGTGTTTTGTCTCATCTTTTTCTCTCAGTTCAATCTGCGTCTATGTTTTCTCTTATTGTCCTATTATAGTCTGCTTCTACCTCCATTTCTTTCGTGCTTAAGATTTGTCTACCGTCTGCTTTGATAGTTTCTCTTGGTTAGTCTTTATCTTCCTCCCTGCATTGGAACTCAGACCCAAACAAATTGGCAACACGTAGAATAGGCCTACACTCGGTTTTTCCTCATGGTTTTCATTAGATATTACAGATAGGCTATCAGCAGTGGTAAAAGTGGTTTGGGTGAGCAGTGGCCGGGAACGCTGATGAAGAATTGTATTGAAATGCAAGTGTTTTGGAGTTCCATCATGATGAGCAGTGGGAACGCAAGCCAAGAATTTTGAGAGCAGTGGGAACGGCGTTCCCACGCGTTCCCACCCAGGCACCCACTTTAAACCCTGGCTGTCACTGTCAGTTGATTTCTTTCGGTATCATTCATCGCCTTGCCATAGGTTTCTTTATAATGCTTTTGAGTCTTGTTGGTCATTATAGGTCTATTCAGTTGTTTGGAGTTTCTCATCATTTCAGTGTGAAAATAGACTGCCAGTAGATAAGGCTAGTCACTAGGGTACTCGAAAGTATGCAGAAAAAGTTCTGCGATTTTTAACCTACACAATGCATTCTTAAGTTTTATCGACTCAAAGAGCTATATTAAGACGCTACTTAAATGCACAGAAGTTTACAGAACGTGATCGAGTGTGTTGATAAATTACAGAGACCAGAGACTTGTCCGGCAGTTTTGGCACCGTCCGTCCTGGAGGCCAGAGACTTGTCCGGCAGTTTTGGCACCGTCCGTCCTGGCCCCCTGTCAGCTCTGTCGGCTCTGGCATCTGACATGGCGCGCTGGCTGCTGACCGGGACTTGCTTCGGGCAGCAATGGACCAAACGGTCGAATGCTGCCCGAAGCAAGTCCCGGGAAGAATGACTGCAATTCCGGACAGGAGCGACAAAGACGATCCAGTTGACCGACTCTTGAGGAAGCACCTATAGGTTTGTTTGACTTTCTCTGAATGTGCATGAGGCGTAGGCCTATATCCGTTGTAGGACTATTGGCTGCAGCTGATAAAATCACCATTTCGCGTAAGGATGCTAAGAATCAGAATGGAGATCATGATATCGATCAGACGAATACTTCTGCTTTTGCATTTTCTCCTTCTTTTCTACTAGTTCTGTTTGCCCAACTGTTTTCTCTATTTGTCCTTCTATCTATAGATCACTGTTTTAACTTATGTCGAATCTCTCAAAACTTGCTTTCCCACGGTCGCCTGACTTCTTTTTTCTTCATTCTGTTGAGGTTTTCTTGTCTGCGTTTCGATTAGGAGTTTTGACTGCGATTTGACTTAAAGCGAGCATGATTGATGTCTTTGTAAATGATTATGATGTCAAGGCTATACATATTATTACGATTCATTGCATTATTATTATGTTTAATGACTTAAATTACTTAACACCAATTGTTAGATGATCACTGTATTTCCGCTTTAAGTAGGCCCATATTCTCGGTGTTGACACAAAGCCGTATTTAGTGAAGCGTTTTGGGTGTTTAAAAACCTCCCCAAAATGAAATAATGTTAAAATGAAATAATGTTATAATGAAATAATGCATTTACTAACACACGATGTAAGAACAAAAAGTGGATTTCATGTTGAAGCTCTTTTTCCGTGTGAAATTTTCTCGGTAATCTTGAAACTGCGCACCTCGCATGCTTCCGTTGGGGGCCTCTTAAAGTAAAAAAATAATTACGATAATTAATTTTCGTTCTGCAACTATAATAGTCCATACCTAAGTCATAAATTACGTTACATTACGATTGTAATCAGTGGCGGCGCTAGGGGGGCTAAAACAAGGTCGTCAGGAATTTTGGCGGATGAAAATGGAAAATTTACATGAGATTTCGGCCGGATGACTGAAAAAAGGTCGTCAGAAATTTTGGCAGATGAAAATGGAAAATTTAGGCTACATGAGATTTCGGCCGGATGACTGAAAAAAGGTCGTCAGAAATTTTGGCAGATGAAAATGGAAAATTCACATGAGATTTCGGCCGGATGACTGAAAAAAGGTCGTCAGAACTTTTGGCGGATGAAAATGGAGAATTTCGTCCGCGAGGATTCACCCCCTCCCAAACTGAAATCCTGGCGTCGCCACTGATTATAATGGCAATTACGACTACAAATTGTAGCAATTATTGCCCTACAGTTTCATTTAGATAGCAAGACGTGTTGCAGTCTTCGGAATAAACACAGCAGATGGATGTTTGTTTGTTTGTTTGTATGTGCACTTGTTATAGCGCCCCTTCAAGCTCACTACTCAGAGGCGCTCCCGACTGCAGAGCGGACACTGCATCGGAGTTTCACGCCGAAGCGCTGAGCAATAATTGCGAGTGAAGGACTTGCCCAAGGTCCCTACGCGGCGACGTGAGGGGGGTTCGAACCTCGAACCTTCTGACTTCAAGGCAACGACGCCACCACTACACCACCGCGCCTCGATGTGAGAGTAACTAACTTAAGGGTGGTAGGCCAAAAGGGAGGGAGGCCAAAAGGGAGGGAGGCCAAAAGGGAGGGAGGCCAAAAGGGAGGTAGGCCAAAGGGAGGTAGGCCAGAAGGGAGGTCGTTCTATGTCGTCGGAACAGGTATCGAAATGGATTGACTTTGTAACAGCGTGGGCGAATGGTAGACTATTGTCAATGTTACAGAATTTTACGGGGAAGGACAAGTTTAACCTGCATGTACTATAGACCTATAGACCCAGACTGAAATGAGACGAATATAGGCTACCCGTGAAGATTAGTCTACAAAATAGAAAACTGTAGCTTTTATCGTAGGTAAAACTGAGAGTAGGTAACTGTAGCTTTTATCGTATTTATTTATTATTTATTTCAGAAATTTATATAGCGCCTCTTCAAGGTAGGCTACTCAGAAGCGCTCCCGGCCCAGCCACGGCTAAATAAAACAGTTTTTAGGTTCTTAAGGAACAGAGCGGAGTGACCCCTGGGAATTAAGCGCAGTGTAACAGGGAGACCATTCCAAGCTGTAGGACCTGCAACAGAGAATGAACAACGCTGTCGGATAGCAGTCCGTGAGCGGGGAACCAGATCGATATCGAAGCTCAGCGTGGTTCGCCGATCGAAGGGTCGATCGACGCTGAACTCCCAAGGTGGAACAACAGAATTCTCGAAGGTAGGGTGGAGCTAGTCCTTCAATGCACCGCCTAACCAGCGCACAGACCCTGTATGCAATCCGCTGAGGAGAAGGGAGCCAGTGTAAGGTATCCCGCATATAGGATGAGACATGGCCATATTTTGGGATATGGCCAACAAGTCGCGCCGCAGAGCGGAGGACCCGTTCAAGGCAGCCAATCCGGTCAGCCGGAAGTCCATGATAGAGGGTGCTGCAGTAGTCAAGGCGGGAAACTACGAAAGAGTGAACAAGAGTAGAGGCGGCACTAAAAGACAGAGAACGGGAGACCACCTTAAGCTGACGTAACTGGTAGTAACAGCTTCGACATAGTAGGTTTATATGCCGAGTAGGTAAAACTGAGAGTAGGTAACTGTAGCTTTTATCGTATGTAAAACTGGGAGAGTAGGTAACTGTAGCTTTTATCGTAGGTAAAACTATGAGAGTAGGCTAGGTAACTGTAGCTTTGATTCGTGATTTGAATTAATAAAATTATCGGCCATCGGAATTTGATTTGCCGCTGAAAATGAGATTTTGCAGGATCAGCGATCGAAATATCCTCGAGGTCGGAGTAGCTGTGAAACCCGTCTCCCATATGCAGGTAGCCAATAATATATATATGGGCCTATATATACATATATATTATATATATATCCTGTTGAGCTATGCCTGTACCCTGGGACTCTACCAGGAAATTTTCGAATGAATGAACAAATGAATGAATGTATATTGGCCTAGCATATAGGGGAAGTCGGGGCGAGATGGACCCTTGTGGCATGATGGATCCCGTCAATATAAGGTATATATGATGTCGCCACCTATCGAATGAACTTTAATTATTGTAATACTGTTGGCGCTTTGGTGATTTGACCAAAATAAGCGACCGAAACGACATTTGTTCGTTTTTTAAGATGAAAAGTTGATTTTCGACCTGCTCGATCTTATTTTCAAGAAACAGTTATTTGCTAAGTAGTCAATTGCACATTGTAACAGGCTTTTGATGCAAGTATATTTGGTTAAACACCCTTTTCTGCCGTATTAACGAATTCAGTATTGGCAAGATACCCAGTAAATTGAATTTTTAATTGGTGAAAAGTTTATACCTTACGCATGGGGGTGAGTTGGATCAGTCACCGACGGGGTAAGACGGACCTTGTGATCCATCTTGCCCCGTTTGTGTGAATTTTTCTTATGGTTCGAATTTTTTCATCCGATTTCACTTGTTAATTAATTATTATGTTATTAATACTATAACAATAATTGTTGGATACAATAATAATGACAATTAACGCGAAAGACATGATTGCAGCGGTCTATCTTGTTCCACCATGGGGGCAAGATGGACCACTAAAATCGCCTAAATCGAACAAATCTAGTCCAATGTAACTTCTGCGTTATTCTCACTGTTTTACATTATAGACGATCACATTTATGCATAAAATAGTATTCTGCATGTGATCAGAACATGCTATGATGAAAGACTAATGCGTGGAGCATGATTCATTAGAATGGTCCATCTTGCCCCATAGTGGGGGCAAGACGGATCTTTACGACTAAGTTTTTAAATTTAAAAAATCTTTTTATCAAAAAGAGATGCAATTAAATTTGTGTTGCCCTTAGCTAAGGTACTGTATAAGCTACGAGTAGCAAAAAATTAGTGCCTGTGAAGCACGTTTATGGTGTCTCAAACCCAAAAATCCGTTACGGGGTCCGTCTCGCCCCGACTTCCCCTATGACAGGTTTGAACTGTTGAAGATAAACGTTGGCATTCTCCTTGTCCTCAGATTCTACGCCACTGGATATATCATACTACTATAACTAGGCACAAGGCCGTAGCTAGAGGGTGTTTTGGGTGTTGGAAAAAATGCATTTACTATAGCACATAGGCCTAATGTCAGAACTACAGTGCGCAAAGTACATGTATTGGCCGACCAGAACTCGCATAAGATTGCGATTTTATAGGGGAAAATGCATGAAATTATATCGTATTACGCGGCGGTGAATGGTTTCAGGGTAAAAATTCTACGCAAAACATGTAATGACTGAAAAAAATCATTAGAAATTTCGACGACTAAAAATAAGGTCGCCGAAAATTTAGCTGAAAAAGTTGTTAAACAATAAATACCCCGATATCAAATCCTGGCTACGGCCTTGACTAGACCATAATTAGGCTATAGTTCCGTCTATAAGTAGGCTATAAAAAACAGCATATAATATCATATATAGTACGTTGTATAATACGAGTGCATCGTTATGGCCAAATTATCATATTCTGTTTTCGTCAATTGATATTCACAGGCGGAAGTCCTTTCCACGAAAAACCATTTCTATCAATATATCCAATGAGACTTGCCGCAGAGAAGAACAGCTCTGCCATCTACAGGCTATACAATACATGTATACATAATACATATACGTCCTTCTCTCATATCTGCAGCAGTTTCAGCCGATGCTCCTGCATGTCGCTGATGCCTTCTTCTCGTCACAGCATTCGGCTCCAATTATTATCCGCGTGTTATGTTTAGTCTACGCGCGAAAGCATGCAGCTTTCAGACGATGCCGTTTCTATGGAGACGGCTTCCGGTCGTGACGTCACTGGCGAATGCGGAAGATATGTCGGAGGCGATGGAAACGTGATGTCACGAGAAGAAACAGAATCTCGGCCAAATTGGCTGCGCTGCCTGCAGTATGCTGCATCAGCCAGTGTAGACACATAATATGGACTATATAAGTATATATTAGACCTATATAATATTGTATTAGCGTTTAATAGTGGCACGTAAAGCTACATCCAGGCAAATAGATCCAATGCTGTAGTGTCATTGATACTGATGCTAATACTCAAAATAATTCGATAATTAAACCTATTTTGCAAACAGTTCATTTTCAGACTTTCTTATAGATCCCTGAAAAGTTCGCAGACTGTGCAGTGTTTAATCTAATTGGTCATTATTTTGTGCTCGCGACCAGGACTTTAATTTCCATTGGGATTTAGGACATACAAGGTCAAGAACTTAGATTCTCATTAGTTCGTTCACATTTCTTGAAAATCCCCGTGGCTTATAACTAACCTATGCACTGTTTGCAAATAATAATCAGGAGCCGCAAAAATGTGACCATCAACGTCAACGGCAAATGAATCCACCAAAACGTCACTTGCCGAATAATTCGCAGCTGCGGCGCTTTTCGTGCGGCCGCGGACGCACTACTTTCCTCCGCTCGTGCCGAAATAGTCCCATATCTAACGAGGCGTCGTATCCGGTTTACGCGACGGACGACGGCGAATGAGAATATCGATGAAACTATGAAAATTGTCGGGAAAATCCTGATAAATTGGAGCTGATATGCGATGGAACAGAAGGCGGCCATAAGGAGACGATACGAATCCCGTCCCAGTTTCGATGAGGCACGTCGTCAGAAGGCGGTATTATACAAAGTCTAATACGAAAAGGGAGATAAATTTTCATCGCCTCGTATCAGGCTTACGACGATCGCCAATTCATCAAACTGCAGAGCTCCTAATTATTATTAACGCTTTAATTAATTGTCCGTGAAATAATTGCAGCTTATTATTATTATTACCGGTATTAGGCTATTTTGCATTTTCGAAAATGCATGTGTTTTAGTAAACGCTGGGTGATTGACTTTTTTCAGCCGAGTTAAACTCACATAGGCCTATAATTGTCCCTACAACGTAGATAATTAGCCTAAGCCTATAGCGCTTTTCATAATAGGATTGGCCTAAATCAGATGGCATGATGCAAAATGTCTTCGAGTCAGTGGCGTAGCTGGGAATTTATGATGGGAAATTTGGTTTTTTATGGCCTGGCCGGATGCCCTTTCTGACACCAACCCAACAGTATTCCAGTAAATAAAATGGCAATAAAGTAACAAAGGGAATAAAGTAATAAAAAAAGTTACTACAAGCAATTGTTTTGTTTTTCTTATTTAAGAAAATAAATAAACTTTAAAAAAACTTGTTTCCAAGGCCAATGGAGGGTTTTAACTCCCGAAAGCCCCCTTGTCTACGCCACTGCTTCGAGTGCATGGGCTAATTTGCAAGGACTGCCTACTTAAGATTTAGGCTATATAATAAGATTGATAGTTGGGTCGGAAAGAAGAGTTATTAATCTATGTCACTGTGAACTGGAGGCTTAGCCTCCTTAAGCGTAGGTCGATCGTAAACAAAACCGATTGAATTATAGGCCTAAATAAAGAAATCAAAGGAGGTCTATAGGCCAAGGCCTAACAGCGTAGGCTACCACGGGCAGTGGCGTAACAACCTAGCCGGGGGCCCGTGGACAATGAAGCTGGGGGCCCCTGTATAGGCCTACCTACATGATTGTATTAACGACGCCAAAGAGTCAAAATTGTGAAATGGCTATAAACTGCAGTTAGATTAAAATTGAGTATTAAACGATATAGTCAATAATCCGTAATTTAAGGCACATTAATAGTTCAAGAGAAATCAATAAAACAGTATAGGTTAGGCCTATAGGCCTGAATGCATATATTGAAATACATTTGCCAATTTAGCCTCTAGGCTACGTGGCAATTGGATTCAAGAAGTCGAGGCAATAGTGGAAGAAAAGTGTGCCCTTAAGACAGTGGCGTAGCCAGGAATTTATGATGGGGTAGGGGGTTGAGGGTTTTATGGCCTGGCTGGATGCCCTTCCTGATACCAACCCAACAGTATTACAGTAAATAAAAAGGGAATAAAGCAACAATAGGAATAAATTAAGAAAAAAAACAATTGTTACTACAAGATATTTTTTTCTTATTTAAGCGGATAAAAAAACTTTTTCTTAAGCCAATGGGGAGTTTAACTCCCGAAACCCCCTTGGCTACGCCACTGCCGTAAGATATGGTAAATAAGTCAGTCTTAGGCAGAAGAGAAAATGGCCAAGATAAATTAAGTCACTTTCCTCACCTCCAGTTTTTTTTCAAGGGTGATGGTGTTAAGTTTCGTTTAGGATTAACAGCAAACGAATGATTATAACCGCCATCAATTCTTGACGCCTGCAGCCAGTATTGTTGGCGGTGATGGGTACGAATAAATGACATCCATTGCCTCATGTTCATTTGTCAAGTCAATTGATATTACGTCCTCCTTTATAATTATTTTCTATCCAGAGTAGTCTTGGTATGCCTTTATTTCTTTTTATTTCTTTTCTTCATTTATAGTTGAGTGGAATTCGGGCAATTGGCCTTCTCTCTCTATAGGCTACATGTTCAAACAGTTGTTGAACGACTTGTTTAGCAGAGTTGCTTCGATTCTTAATGCTGTCTAATCATCACTCTAATAGTTTCTTATGTTCTGTGGTCTTGAAATTCCTGCAATCAACTCATTTCTGCAGCAAGAATTCTTTTCTCATCCTGTTTTCGCAGTTTAGCATTCTGGTCTGCATATGAAAATCGGTTGAATCGTCTCGTATATTTTGTTGTCTTGGTTTTCTCTGATCATCATTCCAAAATGCTTGTGAGACCCATTCAATTCTCGTTTGTAGGTCTATATTTTTTTATCGTTGCTGCTATCTGAGCCAATTAGCCCTCTTAGATAAACTAACGGCCATAAACGAACTGTTCAATTTTCTCAAAACCTTAATTAATTATCATTGGATGCTGATGCTAAATAAAACGCAGCGTTATTCCAAAAGACTCAAAATTGTAATTCTCATTAGCCTGAAATGCCTTACGCATAGTATACATGTATATTACTGTGTAACCTACTATATGCCTGTACACTGTATACAGCTTGATTTGGCTATGCGACGGAGGTCCGTGGGTTCAGATTGAGCTGCCAGAAATTTGATATTATAGGAGGGCCAACTGCAAACCCTGTCACGCATGAGAACCTTAATGTGTTTGGAAGACTAATCTGACGAGAGATAATTATATCTTTCCAATTCTAAGGCTTGTGGTGATGGGAAGGGGATCAGATGCAGGGTGCAGTGACCTAAATTATTCTGAAGTCTCTGGCATACACTATGGATAACCTGTTATGTAGAACCGCTGGGTCAGCCTGGTTGTCCGCTTGATTCTGTTCATCTGACTGCCTGACTCCTGTTAGATACCTTCGTCTATAGATTCGTTTATCTGTCAGTCTTCCAACCACCTGCCTCACGCTGCCTCAAATGCATGTAGGGGTTGTTGGCCTATGTGTGCTGTCTGTGTATAGAACATCAGGGGTCGCAGAATGTGTCAGTATTTGACCCCAAGCAGGAACACATCCTTCCCTACATGCATCTGAGAACAAAGCGTATCATTATGTATATTGAAACAGCCGTCATAATTATACAGGCTTTAGTTCAGACTGCAGATTGCAGTCTGAAACTCAATAAATGGAAAAGTAGATCAACGTGGATTTTTTAGTTACAACTCTTGGGGGCCCTTTGAACCTCGGGGGCCCGTGGATTTTGTCCACCTTCGTTACATGGTTGTTACGCCACTGACCACGGGTCTATTGCAGGCCTATATCTTTATTCCTGCCTTTAGGCTACCCGCTGTCTCGTGAATTCGAGCTCTTGTCATTTATTATGGCATCGTAAGATCTGCTTTTTTTATTTATCATCCAATATAAATGCTGGCCTAACGCTTAGCAGTTTTATTCTTAATATAAATTCACTTAAGCATTTAAGCCGTATTTCTCGCTTAGTTGACGGGGCGCGGTGGTGTAGTGGTGTGGTGGTTGGTTCGGTGCATTGAAACCGGAGGGTTCCAGGTTCAAATCCACCTCAAGCCGCAGCGTAGGGCAGGTCCTTTACTCGCTCGTGCGCATCGGTGTGACACTCCGATGCAGTGTCTGCGTTAAAGTCGGGAGCGCCTCCGAGTAGGAGGCAATTCAGTTTGCGTCATATCAAATGCGAGCAATAAATAAATACATTCACATCATCACATGCAGTAACTTATAATTCAAAACTTCATAAGATTTAGAAAACACACGCGCGCATGCGCACATGGACATTTGTATGCGTAGGCTAGCCTACTTGTTTTAGCGCCCCTTCAAGCTCATTACTCAGAAGCGCTCCCGACATATGTATGTAGCGAACCAGGTTGCTACAAGCTACCTTACTTATTTACTTAAGTAAGGCCGCTATTTCTATTACGAATTCATGGGTGCTATGCTTAGCACTGATCGATGCGGTCATCGCTATATTTAGCTTCCCATGCATTTTTCAATGGAACTTTCCGCCACGTGCGATTTTTGATTGGTTAGACATCACGCGATGTTTTAGGCGCTAAAAAGCGCTCTCTTGCGGCAAATTAACGCGCAAACCTTCAGTCGGGCTGCAGAATTGAATCGTGTACGACCTATGCTGGTGGAAATCGTGAATCGTGGTAAAATTGATGGTATTTTTGATTCTGGCAAGTTTCTCAGGTAGAAGACGAGGTTCTTCCGATGTCTTGTGAATCGATGTGTAATTACGAAGATTTCCGGCAACAATTAAATTAATAATACGCTTCCTACGGAGAAATTCTGGCATCGGCCGACGACTCAATAACTTTCTACAGGACGGAAAACGGTGGATCGGCTGTCCTAAAATATCAATGGGAACAGGGAAGTATAGGCAACCTAATCTGTAGAGCTCGAACCTGAACTAAGTGTAATTAGATAAAACTCGTATCGCTATTTTGGTGCAAATATTAGTTGTGGTATATTCAGTCTGTGAACTGATCGGATAGGTGTGAAATAGTCAGTCTGTGAACTGATCTGATAAAACTTAAGCTAGTCAAGGGACATAGGCGTTTTAGGAGGGCCTTAATAGTGAATCTTTAATATTGATTCTATTTCATCGGCCGTGTAAATAATTGCTAATGAACGACAGACAGTCGCTTGATTAATTCTACAATAAATGAAACTTAAATAGAGAACTGTGAAGTGACTTTTGCTATCAAATTATAATGGACTCCGACGGGGATACGGACAGTGTCTCAGGAAGAGGACGAGAGGAAGATGAGATGTGTCCGGGAGGAACAGTTGAGTTGGGGACTACAGACAATACTGATGACTTAGACCCGGCCGTATTACAGAAGCAAATGACAACAATAGAGCAGTTTATGGAGCGCCAGAGTAGCATTTTAACCGGTCTAGCCGAAGAGCTAAATCTAGTTTCTATGCAGCAAGCCCAATTAAATTCCCGCCAAAAAGAATGTGAAATAATGGTGAGGACGGTAGCTGATGGTAAAGTGGGTGGTGGAGCTTGGGGGAATGTTGAGGATTCGAACCCAGATAAGTACCCATTTAGTGGGGCTGTCGTGAGCTTAACAGCCACCGCTGACATATATCCAATATCGGCTCATCCTGAGGAAGAAGGTAACCAGAGAAGCTCACACCCTAGGTTAGGATTCGAACCTGCTACCCTTGACACCAAAACCTTTGACCTAGGACCCGGCTTTCCTCAACCGCGCTTAAGGGGGCGCGCAACATTAGAGCCCATTAAATTGGGGGGTGGAAACGTTAGGACAGGCGGCGCCCCCGCGCGTCACAATTGGTTCCAGCAAGTGGGATGAAGCTACAAAAGGTCATGGGTCAGACGGTAAAATAATAATGGATCCCAGATTTGGTAGAACAGAAGATTTATGGGAAGAAGTGGAAAATGGAAAAGAAAATTTTTCACAAGATGATCCAAGAAGAATGGATGTACAGATGAAATACTTTGGTGCTAGACCAAGGGATTTACAAGGTCAAGGTCAAAAGGTAAATGACTTACAAGGTCAAAAGGTAAATGATTTACAAGGTCAAGGTCAAAGAGTAAATACAACTGACATGTTGCATGGTCAAGCGATGTATTATTATGATACAAATGTTTTGTATAGAGATTTTGACTTTGAAAATTACATGCGTCGAAAACAAGATAAATTAGTTAGAATTGGAATCGAAAATAAATCTGAAGACGATGATTCAGAAGTTACCGACTTGCGAGCGCTACATAAATTCGAACTGGAAACAAAAGCGTTAGGCGTTCGGCAAAAAGATAGTAAAACTTGTACTAATCCTAGATTTTTAGTTTCAGATGGAAAAATGGGGGATTCTTCGTTGCTGAGCGACGACCACGTGGGAACATGGGATGCACATCCTCGCCATTCAGCGACTGCTACCCCATGGGCTGCCACCTTCCCTTCCTCGACGGTTCCTGAAACAGAAAAATCCCGGTCACCGAGTAAAACGCTGTCACAAGTGACCGCTTCAGTCACCTCGGCTGCTTCTGATGTCCTGTTCTGCGAGTCTAAAACAGAACCCGGAAGAATCCTTCCAGTCTTCGCATCAGTTTCTCAGATGTTCGCGTACACATCTGCTCCGAGTCGACCGATCATGTCCATGGTGCCCCTGTCGTCGGAAACTCGAGTCACGCACAGCTACGAATACATACATTGGGCTAATGGTCAGCCCGTGTATACGCCTTGTAGTCGGAAGATGGTTCCACCTGTTCCAGTCTTCCCTGTCTACGCGGAAGCAGTTTCTCTTCCGATCCAGATGCAACCGTGGCCCATGACGAACACAGTTCTGGAAAACTCTGCCAAGGTCATGCAACTGCATCCATCGTCAGAAAAGCTCAGTTCAGCCAGTGTGAACTGTCAAGATAACTGTCTGAAAACAGCTGAAGGAAAGACAGTCAGTCTTTCTTTCCCAGCAGTGCAAGTTGCTGCTGAAAGTCGAGCATCAACTGGTGGTCATGCAACTCCATCAACCAACACAGAACAAGAAAGAGCTGCCGAGAAAGTTCAGACTTCAGCTGCCGACTCAACAAGAGAGAAGGTGAGATCGCACATGAAACTAGGTCATTATAATGGAAAAACGTCGGTAGAGGTGTTCCTAAAAAAATTTGAGGTGTGTTCCAAGAACAATCGATGGACGGAAGACGAAAAACTAGCACAACTGACCTGCGCACTGGTCGAACCTGTAGATCAACTTCTCTATGAATTTGACTCTGACACAATCACCACATGCGCCGACCTGATGGACAGGTTGAGGCTAAGACATGGGAGCACTGACCAAACGGTTTTGTACCAGACTCAACTAAGTGCTCGCAGACAGAAGGTAGGAGAAGATCTGGGTTCTTTAGTCCAAGACATAAGACGATTAATGATTCTGGCATTTCCAGGACCGAGGTCAACACACAGTGAAACTATAGCGATCAAAGCTTTCCTTGATGCCTTACGAGATAAAGAGCTAGCCTTAAAAGTGAGAGAGAGGGAACCGGTCACCCTAGACAATGCATACAAAACGGCCATGAGACTGGAAGGCTACCGCAGAGCTGATGAAGATGGCATGGACCGCCAAGAACGACGTCCAGGCCGAGTCAAAATTGTGAAGGAAAGTAATGAGACGGAAGATTGTGATACGAAAGAATTTCGCGAAGACATCGCCCGTCAATTAAAGCAATTGAGTGACAGAATGGACTGCTTGCTAAATACTCCATCAACCGAAAGACACTATCCGCCATGGCAACCGCAACGCACCTCGTCAGCATGGAGAGGCACAAACTATAAGAATCAACGATGGAATCAGAAACCGAATGAAAACTACCGAAGAACAACTCCTGACAACCGACGCTGCTTCGAGTGCAACCAGGTTGGACATTTGGCCCGGGTTTGTCCTCGCAGAATAACCTCTTCGTCAACTGGAGAGCAAGATGAACCTGAAGGACCTGGGGTGAGTAACGCTAGACATGTAAAAGGAAACAGTGACGCTTATCTGTCTGTGACAATTAGAGGGAAGAAATTGCTAGCTTTGTTAGACTCTGGCAGTGAAATGACATTATGCCCTGCGTCGTTAGTGGACTCGAAAGAAATTATCGGTTCCAGTCAACTATTACAAGCTGCTAACGGGTCTGCAATTCGTGTAATGGGAGAAACTGTACTGAAACTGAAAATCGAAGATCAGGCTTTCGAAATTCCTTGCTTGGTAACTGAGCAGGTTACTGAACTGATCCTCGGTCTTTCTTGGATGGTGAAAGAAAATGTCCTGTGGCATATGGGGAAAAGATGGGTCCTCGTGCGGAACTTTTGGTTCACCGTTCATGGTAAAACCCGTTCAGGACTATGTCGTAAAATAATCGTTTCTCGTGATGTTCAAGTGCCATCAAATAGTGAAATGGACATAACGACACATGCAGTATTACCAAACCTGAAGGCGGTAACCACCCAATGGGCTGTCAGACCTCAACTGTTGGACTCCGGGCTCATTCTAGCAGGGACCCTGCTTCCACACCGGACTTTTGATCTGCCACTCAGAGTCATGAATCCGACCAGTCGACCCATCTGGATAAAGAGAGGAATCCAATGCACCGCCGAACCGGTTATCTTAGCAGACGAAGAGCCGCTTGCAACGACCGATTCCGCTTGTGCAGTCATCACCGAGACATCGAGGAAGCAAACCGAAGAGGATGTTACCGAGATTCTGGCCCCGCTATGGGAAGGGATTGCAGCTGATGTGCCGGAGGGAGTACAGCAAAGATTACAGGCAATCATCTTAGAAAATCAGAAGGCCTTCTCCTTAAATGAATGGGACTTGGGTTTCACCGATGCGATTCAGCACGAGATTGAGACGGGGACCGAAAGCCCTGTTAGACAATCGCTGCGGCGGCAACCCATGTCCGTACTACCTACCATCGACGAACAAGTAAATCAAATGATGCAGCAAAGACTCATTGAACCCTTCGCTTCCGCTTGGGCCAGCAATGTGGTTATGGTCACGAAGAAAGACGGTACCCCGAGGTTTTGTGTGGACTACCGCGCGGTGAACACTAAAACCCGGAAGGACGCTTACCCCCTTCCCCTCATAGGCGAAAGTCTCGACGCTTTGGCCGGGGCAAGGTGGTTTAGCACTTTCGACCTCCGTGCGGGTTACCATCAGGTAGCGGTACATCCAAGAGACCGGCATAAGACGGCGTTCATCACTAGAAGAGGAAGCTTCCAGTTTCGGGTCTTACCATTCGGCCTCTGCAATTCGCCGGCCACCTTTTCACGAATGATGAACCTAGTAATGGCTGGACTGAACTTCGAGGTATGTCTCATCTACCTGGACGACATCATTGTTTTCGCCGAAGACCTGGAGACGCACCTGAACCGACTAAAACAGGTGCTGGAGCGTCTAGCCAAGGTGGGACTGAAATTGAAACCGTCCAAATGTCATCTGCTACAACGACAAGTACTATTCCTAGGACATGTGATCAGCGAGCAGGGAATCACGACCGATCCGGAAAAGACAGTTGCTGTGCGGAGCTGGCCGACTCCGAGAAACCTTAAGGAAGTCCGAGGCTTTATCGGATTGTGCTCGTACTACCGGAAGTTCGTCCCTGACTTCTCTAACATCGCTAAACCGCTGCATGCCCTGACAAGGAAGGGGTGTCGTTTTCTCTGGTCGGAAGAGTGTGAAATGGCCTTCACCCAGTTGAAGCAACTTCTTATCGAGGCACCAATACTGGCTTTACCATTGGACGACGGAATGTACGTCCTTGACACTGATGCATCAGGAGAGGCCATAGGAGCTGTTCTATCGCAAATCCAACGAGGACAAGAACGAGTCATTTGCTATGGAAGCCGCCTCTGTTCGAGAGCTGAGCAGAATTATGATGTAACGAAAAGAGAGCTTCTCGCAATCGTACATTTCTTAAAGACCTACCGACAGTACTTGCTGGGGCACCGTTTTCTCCTTCGAACAGATCATTCGGCGCTTCAATGGTTGAGGAGAACCCCTCTCCCCATCGGACAGCAAGCGCGCTGGCTAGCCATCACAGAAGAATTTGAATTTGACATTCAGCACCGGGCAGGGACGGCACATCGAAACGCAGACGCTATGTCCCGCATTCCACCACAAATACAAGCTGTTCGGGAACTACGAGACTTTTCGAATGGGCTAACTGGCTTGCCAATGGATTGGAATAGGACTGTCATGCGTGACGAGCAAAGAACCGATACTGATCTGGACTGGGTGATTCAGAAGAAGTTGGACTCAAGCGATAAGCCTTCTTATGAGGAAGTAAGGAGTCAGAGTGGAGCCGTAAAGAACCTAATCTCCCAATGGCCGCAGTTGGAGTTGAGAGATGAACTGTTGGTACGGAAATGGCTGGATGCAGAGGATGGCAACGTCGCTAACTACCAGTTGATTCCACCTCCTAGCCGTCGGTTGGCGTTGATTCGGCTGTCCCACGAAGGAATAACTGGAGGACACATGGGAATCAAACGAACCTTGTCCCAGTTGCAGAAGAGAGCCTACTGGCCCGGGTGGCGAGAGGACGTTCGGATGGCACTGAGGCGATGCACGCCTTGCGCCCAATACTTCAGAGGCAAACCGCCCAAGCAAGGTCGACTGCAGTCAATGGCCGTAGGAGCGCCCATGGAATGCTTCGGAGTAGACATCACCGGACCGCATCCCACCTCCAGCAAAGGACACCGTTATATCCTGACGGCTGTCGACCACTTCACGCGCTGGTCGGAGGCGCATCCGATCCGCAACCAAGAGGCAGCGACCGTGGCCCGTGTCCTCGTGAAAGAAGTCTTCTGCCGGTTCGGGTGCCCGCGGCAGATTCTGACGGACCAAGGGCCCTGCTTCGAGGCGGCCTTGTTTCAGGAACTGTGCCGTCTCCTCCAAATCGACAAGATCCGTACCACCCCCTATAAGCCGAGCACGAATGGCGCGGTCGAAAGATTTCATCGGACCCTGAACGCCCTCCTGGGAAAGGTGGTAGCCCAAAATCAGAAAGACTGGGATGTGCATCTGCCCTACGTCCTGGCCGCCTACCGAGCCAGCGAGAATGAAAGTACCGGATTCACTCCGAATCGGTTGTTTCTGTCAAGGGAATTGTGCATGCCTATTGATTTAGTGCTTGGGGATGTGCGGGACATGAATACCTTGTTAAATGTGGATGATTTTGTTGCTAATCAAATTGAAAATGTACAAAACGGTTTTGAAATGGCCAGGAAAGTTATGCAGCGCCAGGCTACCACTAGGAGTGCCCGCTACAACCTGAGGGTCAAACCGGCTACCTTTGCCATTGGGTCTTGGGTTTGGTATTTCTACCCGAGGCGACGGCCCGGGGTAAAGGAAAAATGGAACAAACCCTATACTGGACCCTACCGAGTTATGGCACAACTGGGTCCTGTCCTGTATAAAATACAGAAGTCGGCCCGATCACAGGTTAAGTTAGTTTATGTCGATAAACTAAAACGATACGAAGGAGAAACCCCTAGGGATTGGGAGATGGACCTTGTCCCTGACCTGGTTGACCCGGTTGACCTGGAGGTTTTGGCAAATGCCAATGATTCGGGCGAAGAAGAAGAGGTAGCCCCTTCGAGACCGCGTAGGACCATTGTACCGCCCCGTAGGTATAGAGAATAGCGTAATGTGATGTAATGTGATATGATAGGGTAGTCCTGTCGCGTAATGGCGACAAGTTGTGAATAGGGAATAGAATCTTCTCTGCTTTAGTTGTGTTTTTGATGATACATACATAGATATATGTGACTATGTGATGTGGGAATACATTGTTTTAGTTTTTTGTGCATAAATGCTGTGCTTTCTGATGTAAGCTAGTTGACTATAGCTATGTGAAAATGTTTACAGTAAGTGTTTAGTAGCAGTTACAAGAAAGTAATGTAGAGTGATGTGATGCTAATGCTTAAAGAGTAGTCCTTTAGTTTGAAATAAAAAGGGTAGTTTTAAACTCAGTTTAAATATTTGAATTGCTTCTTGTTGCCACGAAGAAGGGCAGAAGTTGTACTGTATGTAAATTGCCTAATAATGGTTGCAAGTTAAAAAGTTATGATTATAATATGCTATGGTAGGAATAATTAGCATTCTGCGTGGTGATTGAAGGATAACCTTGTGTGATTGGATGAATGAGTAACTTGGTGATGATGTGGTGCTAGAGTGTGTAGTAAGGTTGAGTAGAGCACCCAATTGTAGGCATCGCCCTGAGAGTTAGTGAGTAAGTTGGATTATAGACTTAGAGGCAGAATCACTGTAGTAGGCAGTGGAGATTGCATGCAATGGTGAAGCTGTGCCTGTGGATTAGTGACGAAATGAATTCGTACAGTCTTAGACTACTTCCTGCAGGGGTTGTAATGTAATAGACTAGTATAGGATATGGGAATAAATCCTTTATGCCTTGGGTATGCTTAACTGAGCAGTAATTCCTTCTTCGATCCAGGTAGCTAAGCCTTGATGTAATGTTGAAACGTGTGCATGTTGGTATGCATTATTAGTAGCCTAGGTTTATGATCTGACGTTGCTTCATCTCTGTAGTAGTGGCTTGTTGTAAAAGGAATGCGAGCCTGTAAAACACAGCTTAAGTTTTAAGTTGCTGTATATGTTTGGCTTGGGGAATGGGTGAACTTTGGTTTCGGATTGCAGTAGAAAAGATGGTTTGTGGATATCAAACATTGTCTAAGAGATAGAGTAAGGTAGTATGTATGAGAGCGACTGAGTGTGCTTGAAGATGCATTTCCCATTTTGTGGCTTTTGATGACAAGTTTAACTGGATTATGGCCTCAGACTCTTGTGTACCTGAGATTTAGTATAGTATCATAACCATAAAATTGTGTAAGGTATTGATTCTTTTATAGCGATTCTTGTTGATTGTGATTATTATATGCGAAATTTTGTATAGCGCCACTGCTGTATAAAAATGTAATAACGGATTAATATAAGATTTGGCGCCGGAACATGACTACATGTGTTAAGAGGACTTTCTCTCGCTAGGGTTCCATGCAATTGCTGGAAGTAGTGTGTAGTTAAGTTTCATTGTGGATAATTGCTAAAAGTAGTTAAGCTAAGTGATTGTAATTATGTGTAGTTAATGGGGTTACGTTAAACGATTACTCTTCCTCTTACAGACTGAAACAACCAGTTGACATGGAAGATAAGATTGACATCTTGGATTTGATATCCCCGTAGGTAGGAAGTCATGAGGAGGCGATAGTTATAACGCTGTTTACTATTAAGAAGGCCGCATGGCGGCATGGTTCTGGCCATTCCTCGCAGGGCCGGCCTTACCTATAGGCAAAGTAGGCAGTTGCCTAGGGCGCCGCAGTCTTTGGGGGGCGCCGCGGCACCGTTGAATTTATTTATTTTTACACTATATTCTTTTAAACTCAAAACTTTCCCTAATGGAAAGAATTTAAAATAATTATGGATTCTTTGCAACTGTTCAGGTTGGCCTAATTCAATTTCAAGGACTGCATAAATTTTAAGTCGACAAATAAAATTCGATTTTTAACGACATTCCGTACTCTTTGCTTTAGGAGACTGTTTAAAATACGCGACGCTCAACTTCGACAGTGAAGATGTTGCAAGAAATGAAATGTATGAAATGGGAGTGGGACTTGCTGAGTATGTAGATGAGATTACAGCATTATAGCCTGCCCATTATTCAGATCGAAATAAAAAAATAGTCTAGTAGGGACGACGATGAAGAAAGGGCAGTAGCTGAGGCAGGGCCGACCTAAGGCATAGGAAAAGCAGGCAGTTGCATGGGGCGCCAAGTTCTAGAGGGCGCCATTTCCATCAAAGAGGGCGCCATATCTACAAGAGTGTATTTTAATATTTTTTAACTTATAGGCCTACCATTCTCCACAAAATTGAATATTATATCCAGCCTTCAGTGTACTAATAAAGCAATTATAATGAATTACTCAGTTGAGCGTAGACCTACCAGGCCGTAGCTAGGGGGATGTTTTGGGTGTTTGAACCCCCTCCCTAAATGAAATAATGTAGAAATGAAATAATGATGCATTTGCTAGCACGTGACAGTGTGTAATGTAATTTTGAGCAGAAAATAGTTGAAAATCGCGGAAAATAGTGTTTTTTGGACGTCAGAAAATTCGACGACTAACAAAAGTCGTCAGAAAATTTCGCCCAAAAAAGTCGCCCGCAGCGTGTACGCACCTCAAAATTCACGGTCAAGAAAACATCCCCCGAAATAAAATCCTGGCTACGGCCTTGTAAGCGTATACCGGTTCTGCCTAATTCATCTTTAGATTCTAACGTGGGCTGAACAATTGAGTGGGAAACTAAGGGCGCCAAATGCAGGCCTTATTCCTGGGGCGCCAAATGTATGCCTTGCCTAGGGCGCCACTTGGGCTAAGGCCGACCCTGATTCCTCGTTTAACGCTACTGAGTTGGTTGTAAGCAGTAATGTTATCGCTTAGATGTACCAGGCTCTTATAATTTAACATCGTGGAATTTAACACATATAACACTAGTCGTGAAGTGAAGATATGATTTCAATTGGTTATTTTATGTGGACTATACAATTGTGTTACTGAGTTGTCTTGGAAATGCTATGTCCTGCATTGCTATGTTTTACCTTTCCGAGATATTATTGCTATATGATGTATGTAATCTGATGGCAGGTATTAATGATAAAAACTGTGACAGTTTATGTGAATGAGGAGATTAGTAAGACTTTGTTGGTCAGTTTGAGGACCTCGGTTAGTTAAGAGCTGTTGTTGGGCATATGTGAACCCTTATGACTGACTAATAATCAGCCATTGTACAAATTTCTATGCAAATTGATGCAACTTCTGAGACATTGTAAGCTGTAGCATGCTAGATGATATACAAGTACTATGTATCCGGTTCGAGCTCCGAAGTATTATTAAATTTACCAGGGTACTGGTAAATTTAAGAGTAAGTTGTGGGGGGTGTAGCGAACCAGGTTGCTACAAGCTACCTTACTTATTTACTTAAGTAAGGCCGCTATTTCTATTACGAATTCATGGGTGCTATGCTTAGCACTGATCGATGCGGTCATCGCTATATTTAGCTTCCCATGCATTTTTCAATGGAACTTTCCGCCACGTGCGATTTTTGATTGGTTAGACATCACGCGATGTTTTAGGCGCTAAAAAGCGCTCTCTTGCGGCAAATTAACGCGCAAACCTTCAGTCGGGCTGCAGAATTGAATCGTGTACGACCTATGCTGGTGGAAATCGTGAATCGTGGTAAAATTGATGGTATTTTTGATTCTGGCAAGTTTCTCAGGTAGAAGACGAGGTTCTTCCGATGTCTTGTGAATCGATGTGTAATTACGAAGATTTCCGGCAACAAGTAAATTAATAATACGCTTCCTACGGAGAAATTCTGGCATCGGCCGACGACTCAATAACTTTCTACAGGACGGAAAACGGTGGATCGGCTGTCCTAAAATATCAATGGGAACAGGGAAGTATAGGCAACCTAATCTGTAGAGCTCGAACCTGAACTAAGTGTAATTAGATAAAACTCGTATCGCTATTTTGGTGCAAATATTAGTTGTGGTATATTCAGTCTGTGAACTGATCGGATAGGTGTGAAATAGTCAGTCTGTGAACTGATCTGATAAAACTTAAGCTAGTCAAGGGACATAGGCGTTTTAGGAGGGCCTTAATAGTGAATCTTTAATATTGATTCTATTTCATCGGCCGTGTAAATAATTGCTAATGAACGACAGACAGTCGCTTGATTAATTCTACAATAAATGAAACTTAAATAGAGAACTGTGAAGTGACTTTTGCTATCAAATTATAATGGACTCCGACGGGGATACGGACAGTGTCTCAGGAAGAGGACGAGAGGAAGATGAGATGTGTCCGGGAGGAACAGTTGAGTTGGGGACTACAGACAATACTGATGACTTAGACCCGGCCGTATTACAGAAGCAAATGACAACAATAGAGCAGTTTATGGAGCGCCAGAGTAGCATTTTAACCGGTCTAGCCGAAGAGCTAAATCTAGTTTCTATGCAGCAAGCCCAATTAAATTCCCGCCAAAAAGAATGTGAAATAATGGTGAGGACGGTAGCTGATGGTAAAGTGGGTGGTGGAGCTTGGGGGAATGTTGAGGATTCGAACCCAGATAAGTACCCATTTAGTGGGGCTGTCGTGAGCTTAACAGCCACCGCTGACATATGTCCAATATCGGCTCATCCTGAGGAAGAAGGTAACCAGAGAAGCTCACACCCTAGGTTAGGATTCGAACCTGCTACCCTTGACACCAAAACCTTTGACCTAGGACCCGGCTTTCCTCAACCGCGCTTAAGGGGGCGCGCAACATTAGAGCCCATTAAATTGGGGGTGGAAACGTTAGGACAGGCGGCGCCCCCGCGCGTCACATGTATAGGAGTTATTTCGCGTTTTCAAGCCCACCCCTTAAAAAAGTATCGCTGTTATCAAAATGTAGAAAAATGGGACCATGGCCGATTGTCCTATATGGACCCCCAAAAAGTTAAAACTCAACAAAACTGCTTCCTGGATATGCGTCCCTGAATTAAGAGTAGGCCTACTATTTCTGGCAAGACATAGACCTAATAAAAAACGGCGCAAGTAGCTAAACTAGGCCTATTACGACTAAGCTTTTGTCATAATACGTGTAGCTTACAGAAGAGCCGAACTTATTCTATAGAGCGCCTGGTCCTGCTTAATTAAATTCTAAGCGGCCAGATGGTGGCATCGACGGCGCGCACCAATTATCGGCAGCACGGCTTGCCATCGATTGCACGTCGCTTGCACTCACGCACACACACACACGCACACACGCACACACACACGCACACACGCGCACGCACGCACGCACCCCTATCAGTAGACGATGCGAATCAGTGTGGATGGATGCCTCAGTTTAGCAGAAGCTAAGAGCAGTGTATTCGAACTCAATGCAGATCTGAGTTAGGAGCTGGGAACACTTGGCTAACGATGTCGATCACTGATGCAGCTTGTAGATATAGAAATTTCAGTTGTTAGGCCTAGAATGTATAGTAATCAGGCATGTTCTTGTGGTGGAATGCAGACATAGGCTACCTGAGTCATATGTAGCATATAGAAGGACAGAAGAACTGTAGGACCGTGTTTGACTTAAGTTTACCCAGTAGCCTACTATTTTTTCCGTTAACGTTACATGGGTTACTTATGATGGGTAGTCCTATATAGATTGCACTCTTCTCAAAGCGTTATACGGGTACATCATAGTCCTATATATAGGATTCTGCCCTTTCTCGCTATTGGACTATCGCAATACGTTAAACTATAGAACAAGACAATGTTTAGTTACACTATTACAGCGTATACATGTAATAAGCAGGTTCCAGTTTGATCCAAATTATCCAATTGATTTGGTATGTTGCCCATCATTGTAGTAAACTAAAGGAAGCTGCAGAGAATTATTTATCCCATAATAAATCGTCATCGAGGTCTTTCAGCTTTTTTGGTCTTTGAATTGCATGATGAATCTGCTTATTGAGGATTCATTCAAATGAAAAACCTGCGCGGATGTATCCTACCATTTATTGAAGTCGTCGATCTGTCAACGCTACATCGCGATCACTCACAGACCACATGAGGCCTAATGCTCAAAAGTAGGGCCTAATATATAGGCCTATATATAGGGTCTATAGTCCTCACGGAAGCCCTGCTTCGAACATCTATATGGTAAGTGAGTTTTAACCTTTCAATGCGGCTACCGGTTATTTTTTATCATTTTAAAATTAATAGATCTAAGCATCTATTGAGAACTGGAGATTCGTTCGCTATAATGAATCGTGCTACACTGCATCAGAGTTTCACGCCGAAGCGCACGAGCAATTGTTAGTGAAGCACTTGCTCACGGTCCATACGCGGCAGCTTGAGGTGGATTCGAACATGGAACCCTCAAGCTGCAAAACACCGCATTCTACACTACACCTCCTCGCACCACTGTTCCTGTTTACAGTTACTGATAAGAGAGTGCGCATGCGCGGCTGACGTTTAGGCTACTTTAGCGCTGTGTTCCATTAATTTTATTCTAAATACCTTCTTTTCATTTATTAAATTTTGTGTGCATGGTAGAGTGGAACTGATTGGAGTGGTAGAGTTCACTGCGGTCCTTGCTATGGTATAGACTATAGACGAAGCAATTAATCATTCTGTTCTCGTGGATTAATAAGCACTGAACGCTAAACAACCGGAGATAGTTCCACTAATCCTCGCCTATCCAATGTAACCATCGCCCGCTGCGTTAATTCTATCGAGATTATTAACAAGCACGGTGGCTTCAACGGGCGGTTGACTCTCCGGTAATAAGCGAGCGGTTATAGATACGCAATAAAGAGTGCACTGGGGCTTGTTGATAACACGGTGCCACGTTGTCACATTGTAGCAGAGCCCATGTATACGTTGGGATGAATTTCCAAATCAGCGGTTTTCAGTGGCGTCTTATAAGTACGGTATACAGCGAATTTATGGTTCTTTGATCCTCTATCAATACAAATTAACCCAGGCTCTACCAATACAAAACCCTAATCGGAAGTGCCTTTGCCAGCTTGGCCATCAAGACAATTAGGACGGAAGGATGACGTCGACCATAAAGAGTTTGAACATGCATCGGATTATTGCAGAGCTCTCCCAAGTGACACTCAGTGTAGGCCTACTTTGATTTCCCAAAAGCGATTCTGAGTTTCATTAACGGTAGCTAATTTTCAAACGAATATCTATTGATGATGATGATTATGGCTAGGAGAACGAAGATAAAGGTGATTATAATAATGTTATTATTATTATTATTATTATTATTATTATTATTATTATTATGAACATTTATTCAAGAAAAAGTTTTTTGTCCATTACATTCGAACCACCCTAATGTCTAGGCTACTATCTACATATTAATGTGCCACACAGTCTCATCTGCTGCAGGTCGCTTCCTTCTGTCGTTCCACGGCTCGTTTTGCCGGATTGTAAATCTCCTTCTCGTGTCGATCGGGGAGCGGTGGCAATGTTCCGGAGAGGCAGATGTTATTACTCTTATTATTATTATTAGTATTATTATTAGTATTATTATTAGTATTATTATTATTATTATTATTATTTTGCCTCCAAAAAGATTTTTTAAAATCGTAAAGAAGTGTGGCAATTCTATAGCCTATGTGAATGCTATTCTGCAATATGTCATTGCAGTCTTCGCATCATTATCAACTGATCTATTTGTGTCACAATCATCGCTGAGGATTACATAACTGGGTAGATGAACAAGAATGGTTTTACGACCTGCGTCGCCATTTATATGAAAATATCAGTTGAAGTCAGGGCTGTACTCTATAGTAGGCCTATATGCGGGTACACAGCGTGCAGGCTACTCACCTCACGAAAATTTGGCATCGTGAAGGCTAGGCTACGTACATTGTAGTTCCGAAAAGCAGGGTACACGCGGGTATGCAACGTATGCTTATATAGGCCTACCTCACAAAGTCGAAGGCAAAAGAGTTCATAGAAATAAAAATGAGCAAAAAACAGGATAAGTTCGCGATTTTAGAAGAAAAAGATCCTGAAATTAGATCGTTTTACGGTCTGGTGAAGGTTTTTGGGGCGAGTAATCGAAGGAAAACATCTGTTTGATGACTAAAAACTAGAAAAAGGCGTCAGAAATTTCGATGACTAAAAAAAGGTCGTCAGAAACTTTCCCAGAAAAAAGTCGATTTCTTTTCCGGCTGCGTGTAGGCCTACTCACTTCAAAATTTATCAATACAACCCTGGTTGAAATGTAGGCCTGCCGGTATAGATGTGATGTGGTATGGTATTCGCCGCAAAGTACATAAATTGTAATGTTTATTGAACATTATGTTATCAACTTCCACTTTAAAACAATACTGGAACATTATGCGACCCTGCATGCTTAGCGGGAGTCTGGTCTCTTTTAGGTTCTCCGTTTGTATCCAAATTACTTACCAGTGATTTGAAATTGCATCTTGTTGGGTTTTTGGGAGCAATAAAAATGCTATGTGATGTTGTGTAAAATATAACGTGTAATTCCTAGGTTTCCTCGTTTTCGTGTTTTCCTGCCACAATAATAATCAACGTCAGACATCGAGTGTAATCGGTTTGACCTCAGCGACAGCAGCGATGTTGGCGCAACCTGGCGGCACAATTCTCATATTGATGAACGTTCTTCTGCATTCAAATATCTGCAACACAGGTAAGAATAAGTGAGACTCCTTAAACATTGAAATTATGTGCATCTATGACGATGCACAGATTAATCACAGATTAAGACAGATTAAGCCAGATTAATCCAGAGAGATTTTGTTTGGCTTCGATATCCTTTCTCGTAGATATTATAATTTCATCATCAACTATAGTGTTGATTTTGTTAACGATAACGGAAAACGGAAATGTCACATCCAGTCATACAAACCATCCAATATTCTATTCGTTCGTCCAATCGTTCAATTCTCCATCCATCCGTCCCTCCATCCGTCCTTCTATCCATTCATCCATTCATTCGTCCATCCATCCATCCATTCATCCATCCATCCATCTATCCATCCATCTATCCATCCATCCATCTATTCGTCTATCCATCCATCAATCCATCCGTCCATGCAACCATCCATCCATCCATCCGTCCATCCATCCATCCATCCATCCATCCATCCATCCATCCATCCATTCATCCATCCATCCATCCATCCATCCATCTATCCATCCATCCATCTATTCGTCTATCCATCCATCAATCCATCCGTCCATGCAACCATCCATCCATCCATCCGTCCATCCATCCATCCATCCATCCATCCGTCCATCCATCCATCCATCCATCCATCCATCCATCCATCCATCCATCCATCCATTCGTCTAGACTAGTTGTAGGCCTATACTCCACGTCCATCATCGCATAATTCTCAATTCGTGAGTTTTCAGTCATTTCATGCACTTTCACATGAGCGTGAATGGGTATGATAATATATATACACATATATGGACACATATAAGTGCGCATGTGGGTGCTTACATGTATATGTATTCGACATGTAGGCCTATGTTTAGTTGTATCCACGTTGTCCATACTGCGTGTGTGATGTGTATATAGGCTATAGCCGCTGTATATATATATATATATATTGTGAAGGTGACTTTTCCAGGCATGGATTCGTGTCTATAGCCTATATCTTCGGATTCTTATTTAACGAAACTAATCATTCGTCCTTAATAAGTTCGTCCACGTTTTCCTCTCGGTCGGTCGCCTCATTCAGGTCATCACTGGTCTTCATTTGCCCTTCTTTACCACACGCAACTACACGCATCTACGCCGGTCAATTATATATATATATATCTGTGTGTGTGTATATATGTATATATAAATATATATATATATATATATATATATATACTCCACACGATCTGTCCCTGTCTTTCTGTTACTCTCTCTCTGTCTCTCTCTGTTTCTCTCTCTCCCTCTCTCTATATATTTGTCTCTATATCTGTCTTTCTCTTTGTCTCTTTGTCTCTTTCTGTCTGTCTCTACCTATGTCTCTCTCCCTTTCCCTCTTTCTCGCTCTGTCTCTCTCTCTGCCCCTGTCTTTGTCAGTCTCTGTCTCTTTCTGTCTGTCTGTATGTCTGTCTGTCTGTAGGTCTGTTGTAGGTCTCTTTTTCTGTTTGTATTTCTCCACTTTCTTCTGCCTTTTGTACTCCACGTCTGTGCTCTATAGCCCTTCATAACTTATCCGCCCTCAAAGCTTCATACCATAGCTTTCCGATGTTACTTGTAATATCCATTCGTTTTATTTGCTTCCGTTTCTCCAGTATACACATCATTCCCACACTTCCTACTTTTTTCATTCCTTCTGTCCTGCATGACTTATTTTTTAATTTCTTTATATTTTGTCTTTTTTTTCCGATCTACAACATTCTTCCACTTATCAAAACTCTTAATTCTTCAGTTCTTTCGACCTCTGTTTTTTTTCTTCATTTCTATCTTCCTTATACTCACTTTCTTAATTACTTGCAATTTGCATCGTTTATCATAATGATTTTGCAGCCACTTATAGGATCTCCTTGTAAGTCACCATCGCCAGATTTATCATTCTCACTGTTATCTTCATCTTTGCTTCATCTTGTATCTTTTAATTGAAATCACTGAATGCTGTAGACTTCCTCTGTGTCTAATAATTTGCTAGCTCATAACTTCAGATGACCTTCTTATGTCCTTGAATAGTGTCTTCTGTATTCAGAAGACGCGTAAATACCGCACCCTGGGTTTTGGTTACCAAGGCAACGTATTGTGATCTCGGTGCGATATGATTGGCTGTAGGCCGGTTGCCAAGGCAGCGTATTGTGTTCAACGCTGCGCTATGATTGGCTACAAGCGGTTCGTTTTCGGCCTGAAAGTCATAAAAATGGAGCGATCCCGACGGGCACTCAGACCGTCCTACGCTGGAAGAAGATCGGAAGAACAACAAGAGGATGGAAGACTACGAAGATCTCGAACTGGTAAGTTTGACTTATATAACTTATGCTGGCCGAAGGTTAGCGGTCCTCGGACCGCCTCACTTCGGTCAGTGTAAGAGTCAAACTTACAAGAGAACCGGGCCATTGTAGGCCTTAGATAGGAGTAATGATAGACCTAGTTGATTTTTAAGTCTATGGTTAATTAGATTGAATAGGACTATTTGAGCTTTATCTGTATTTAGATTTTTCTATATTTAGATTTTTCTATATTTAGACTTTTCTATATTTAGATTTATTATTACTATAGTCCTGTATACAGACCGATGTCTAAGCGCTTAAGCTTAGACACTGGCCTGTTTTAATATAGCTCAGACTCAGGCGATTGTTGCCCTATAAGGCGTTCTCTTAGGGCAGGGTGTTGTTTTTCTTGATTGCGCAGGAAGAAGACCTGGGAGAGGAAGTCGAAGCGAGTCGGAGGGCGAGGTCTCGCAGCGCTCGACCGGGAGCGTCGGCAGCAGCGGCGGCCAAGGACGACGATGACGAGGGAGGGACTCCTTCGAGACGGAGACGGAGACGGAGGCGCGGCCGACGAGGGAGCCGTCGCCGACGACGAAGCCACGGACGCCGCCGACGACGTCGCCGACGCCACTACTAGACGACGCTGCTGCCATCGGGAAGGCGTCCTCCTCCTTCTACGCTGAAGACGGGGAAGATACGAGCGACCGCAACAGATGAACTGTCGTCTGCGAACTTATTTAAAATACTAGACCGATGAAGTCTATGATTGTTCGCTCAATAAAAGTTGAAAAGAAATAACTTGTCTTATTCTTCTAGGGTCATAGGCCTAGATAGCTTTTAGGCCTAGTCACTTTAGGCTGCCCAGCAGACCGTATATAGTTTCTCAGCGCATCCATTACAAAATTGTTTCTCTAACCTACAACGCTCTTCAAACCTCTCAGCCCTCCTACATTCGTCAACTAATCACCATCCAACCGCACAGGTCTACGCGCTCATCATCATATCTTTCTTTCTCTCGGCCCCCAGTATCATCCTCTCTGAAATTCTGCGACCGCTCCTTAGTCTATGCTGCACCAGCTCTTTGGAACGGACTCCCAACATACCTCCGCATGTTCGCTCACCCTCCTATATATCTCTCCTGCAGTCTCACCTCCAAACAATAATTCAACCTCTCCTCCGCTTGCACTCTCCTCTGCTGCATTCCATTCACGACTGAAAACCGAACTCTTCAACCTATCCTATCCAGATTCCAATCAGGTTCCATCACCCAACCACCACCATCACCGACAACCACCGTAGCACCACGCTGTCTCCTCGGCTTGACCTCTCCGGATTTTGACCTGGCACCGGAACGAAAACGGCAGCTCTGGCTATTGCGGACTTGATTTGATATAGCGCCGGTGAATAAGCTGGTCTCCCTGACGTGGCTTTTGTGGGCGCTGAGAAATTCTCGAAGATTTACATTACATTTACATTACATTATATGCTCCCTGTGATGCTAGGTTTTCCCGTAAATTGGAGGTTTCATCTTCAGGAGTTCTAGGGTTATAGGTATAGATAGGTTTCAGCCACTTTAGGCTCCCCGCTCCCTGGAATATTAGGTTATCCCTTAGCTTCAAAAGTGTTGGCTAGGCCTATTCAGCTTCCCAATTAGAAAGTCAGTTTCTCCACTGGTAGTTGCCTTGTGACCTGCCAAAATTCTTTGGAATTTTAGTATCTTCCTTACATTTAACTTCCTCGACCTACTAAATAACTGATATGACCTTGACGCGACCTGCTGAAATTGTAGGCCTATAGGACTAGCTAGCGCCGCCACAGCTTTCCAGAATCTTATGTCCAGCCTACACACACACACACACACACACACACACACACACACACACACACACACACACCACTATACCTTGAAAGCAACACAGTGATGGTAGACAGCTGACTGACAAAAGTTGCAGTGCTGCATGACAAAATTGCTCTGTGGACTTTGACAAGCAGCTTCTCCATCAATAGCAGACAAACCGACATTCTGCGCAAATCAAAGCAATATGGTCTATCTCACATCACAACTTTCATTAGGCCTTCAAGGAAATTTGACATAATTATTTATAATTACAGTGGCACGTGACTTTACGATGGCTCAACACGCATAGGGTTACAGCAGCGCCACCTACTGAAGTGAGTCAACATTTATACGCGCATGTAGTATAGCAGTAGCAGTGCCACCTCCCGAAAACGAGAAAGTCAGAGTCTTGATTTCATGACAGTTCTGTTCTGTTTGTTTGTATGTGCACTTGTCATAGCGTCCATTCAAGCTAACTACTCAGAGGCGCTTCCGAGCCCCGACTAAAGCACGGACACTGCATCGGAGTTTCACACCGAAGCGTTTCGCAATTGCGAGTGATTGCCTAACCGTATTTGCTTCAGAGTTGCTCGAGTACTGCTTTCCGAATGTCTTCAACGTGTCCTGTGCCAAGGACGAAGTGATCATCATGACGTCAGCTCGTTACGGACGAATGAGGAAAGGTCTTTGCTTGGCGACGGACTATCACGTGGGCTGTTGGGCTGACGTCGTTAGTCACGTGGACCGGAAGTGCTCGGGACGCCATCGATGTCTTATCACGATTCCCGATAATGTACTTCACAATCTGCAGCCGTGTCCGAAAGATATGCTGGCTTATCTGGAATCGGAATATATATGTCAGAAAAGTAAGCATAGCCTAATCATATACCGGTTTCACAATCTGAAGTCTCCCACGAAACGGAGTCCCCCTCTGCCTGATAGAGAATCTCTATCGGAACAGAGTACCCCTATTTTAAAATAGAATCTCCTCATCTACCATGCATAGTCAACCCCTTACAAAATCCCTCTCTCTCTATTTTCCGACTTAATATTTATATTTTCTAAGATAAATGTCATTTGTGTTTATTAGTGGAATTGGACCTTATTTCTTTAAATGAAGAAAGAAACTCATGATGTAAGCCTAAATGTTTTATACCAGGGGTTCTCAACCTTTTTCGTCCCGCGACACACTTAAACTTGCTATCAAATTTGGCGACACACCATTCAATCGTCATAGGTAAATGTCGTAAAAATATTTTTTAAACAGTGTCAAAGTTTGAACATGTCTATTTAATTCAAATTTGCTCTGAAACTTATTTATCCCTCTAAAATGTTAAACTGCATGCTGACATTTTTAATAAATCAAAATAATTATATTGAATTTCTTTCCAATTTTTATTATTCTAAAATTCTAAATTATTCTTCTGATCCCAATCTATAGCTAGGCTAGTTGTTTCTACAACTCGACGTCAATTTAGTCACCTAATTACTAAGACCTTGTAGGCCTAGTCCTAACAGTTAATGGGATCTTTGTTCTTGAATTTTTCTTATCATATTAAAACGCGGTTCCACAGTTTTTGAAAGGGCAATTCGTAAGCAGGCTGAGAGGGCACCTCCGACAAGTTTGTTCCGATTCTTGTTCTTTATGTTGATCATCTGAGAAAAGCCCTGTTCAAATAAGTAGGAGCTATGAAAGGAAACCAGCTCTTTGATAGCTTTGTTTGCAAGTGATGTGTAATGTTCTTCCTTGTACGTCTTGGCCCATAACTGAGTTCTATTATTGCTTATACAATGCAATATGATTCCAGATTGAAGGACATGTCATGTCCTTCAATCTGGAATCATATTGCAGCTCAACAAGTGTTTCCTGTTCATTGTTGCTCAATTCGGCTCCATTGGTGTTTTCTCTGAGGAATGGGTTCAACATCCACCTTGTCTTCTTAATATCAGCATCTGCAGAGGATGGCTAAATTTACGTTTTCTTACGATAAATTTTTCCATTTCGATTGCTGACTTAGCCTAGGTTAACGGGTAAAAGTTTTCTAACAGGTGCAATCGCAAACGTGTTTACATAGCCTTATGTCATTGTCATATCCGTTCAAGGGCGGATCCAGGGGGGGCCAATCCGGCCATGGCCCCCCCATTTAAAAATTGCATGGGACGTGGCCCCCCCATTTGGTTTCAACAAGTACTTTTTTTTAAAAAATTGGCCGATGACTAAAAAAAAAAAAAAAAAGAAAAGGAAATGGTATATCTTCCGCGGAAAATTAGCCGACGACAAAAAAAAAAAAAAAAAAAAAAGGTCATCAGTTTTTTCAGCGGTAAAAAAAAAAATTTCGCCGGCAACACCAAAAATTTTGGCCCCCCTTCGAAAATTTCTGTATCCGCCCTTGTATCCGTTGAACATAAACGTCATAACTACCACAGACCGCGCGGTAAAATAGATAGATAAATAGAGAGCAACAAATTCTTATTGCAGTCATCCGCTAATCGTCTAAATTTTCTGTAGGTAGCCTAAAGGAAGTCAGTGCATGTATAATCTATGAACAACGGATGTGTGCTGTGAGAATTAAATAGATTGATGTTATTTGGGATTATTTCATGTGATCATAGACCTACCGCGTTGTGTCAGTTTGGAAAAAGAAACGAAGATAATTTATTACCATTATTATTAATTCGCGACACACCAATTCTTCGCGACACACCAGCGACACACCACTTTTACGCGACACACCGCCGGCCAAGTCGCGACACACCAGTGTGTCGCGACACACCGGTTGAGAACCCCTGTTTTATACTATAGTAATTGTAGCTTGAAGGATAAAATAATACCACTATTAGGACGTCTATCAGGCCGCGTATATGTGCTACAGCACTATACTCAGTGAATAAACTCCAGTACTGGTTGTTCTCTGCCAGTACCAGTCCCACGCCTGGATAAAGGAGGAGGGCGTCGCTAATGATCTTTGTTACCTGGTATCACACAGTGACGTTAAACTGCAAATACTCAATCACTCAGTGGAGATATTACATACATTGTCATATAATTATTAAGAAAGTGACCATGACTATACATCAACATTTCACTGGTGTTATAAGCGACTTTCTGCTGTATACAGTTCAGACGCGATCGCCCTTCCCGTGTCACCATCTCGGCGGCCTTCCAGTGACCGACGAGGCTGGCTACCTGGCCAGTATCATCACCGACGAGTACGGCTTCGGATCGACCCGCTGCCCCTGGGTGATCAGTGTCGCCCAAGGCCGTACCATCAACGTCACCCTGGTTGACTTCGGAGTGGCGACGCGCTACCCTGAACCTCGCAACACCTGCCACGTCTACGCCAAGATTCG
>OX457047.1:18526706-18579206 GCA_949752735.1 Lumbricus terrestris | reverse complement strand
GAGTAATTACTTCCTTTGATTTATAATATGCACAACATTCCATACCATTTCGTTGCATTTTACACTTATATATTAGAAACATATCAAATGCACAGTCAACTATTCCATTTTCTCTTTATTTTAGATCTTTATACCTTAGAAAAGCACAAGATGCTCAACTGCTCATTTCAATTCGACGTATTTTACACTTCTATGCATTAGAAATCTGCTCACCCTTCCATTCCGTATTTGGTGTTAAATTCGAATATTTCATTCCTGCAGAACTTAGAAAAGCACAAGATGCTCACCCTTCCATTCCGTATTTGGTGATAATTCCGAGTATTTCATTCCTGCAGAACTTAGAAACGTACGAACTGCTCACCCTTCCATTCCGTATTTGGTGCTAAATTCGATTATTTCATTTCTGCAGAACTTAGAAACGACCAAGCTGCTCACCCTTCCATTCCGTATTTGGTGATAATTCCGAGTATTTCATTCCTGCAGAACTTAGAAACGTACGAACTGCTCACCCTTCCATTCCGTATTTGGTGGTAAATTCGATTATTTCATTTCTGCAGAACTTAGAAACGACCAAGCTGCTCACCCTTCCATTCCGTATTTGATGATAATTCCGAGTATTTCATTCCTGCAGAACTTAGAAACGTACGAACTGCTCACCCTTCCATTCCGTATTTGGCATTAAATTCGATTATTTCATTCCTGCAGAACTTAGAAAAGCACAAGATGCTCAACTGCCCATTTCCATTCGTCGTATTTTACACTTCTATACCTTAGAAATCTGCTCACCCTTCCATTCCGTATTTGGTGATAAATCCAACTATTTCATTCCTGCAGAACTTAGAAAAGCACAAGTAGCTCAACTGCCCATTTCAATTCGACGTATTTTACACTTCTATACCTTAGAAATCTGCTCACCCTTCCATTCCGTATTTGGTGATAAATCCAACTATTTCATTCCTGCAGAACTTAGAAACGTACGAACTGCTCATCCTTCCATTCCGTATTTGGTGATAATTCCGAGTATTTCATTCCTGCAGAACTTAGAAACGTACGAACTGCTCACCCTTCCATTCCGTATTTGGTATTAAATTCGATTATTTCATTCCTGCAGAACTTAGAAAAGCACAAGATGCTCAACTGCCCATTTCAATTCGACGTATTTTACACTTCTATACCTTAGAAATCTGCTCACCCTTCCATTCCGCATTTCCTGGTAAATTCGATTATTTCATTCCTGCAGAACTTAGAAACGTACGAACTGCTCACCCTTCCATTCCGTATTTGATTGATAAATTCGAGTATTTCATTCCTGCAGAACTTAGAAACGTACGAACTGCTCACCCTTCCATTCCGTATTTGGTGATAAATTCGATTATTTCATTCCTGCAGAACTTAGAAACGTACGAACTGCTCACCCTTCCATTCCGTATTTGATTGATAAATTCGATTATTTCATTCCTGCAGAACTTAGAAACGTACGAACTGCTCACCCTTCCATTCCGTATTTGATTGATAAATTCGAGTATTTCATTCCTGCAGAACTTAGAAACGTACGAACTGCTCACCCTTCCATTCCGTATTTGGTGATAAATTCGATTATTTCATTCCTGCAGAACTTAGAAACGTACGAACTGCTCACCCTTCCATTCCGTATTTGATTGATAAATTCGAGTATTTCATTCCTGCAGAACTTAGAAACGTACGAACTGCTCACCCTTCCATTCCGTATTTGGTGATAAATTCGATTATTTCATTCCTGCAGAACTTAGAAACGTACGAACTGCTCACCCTTCCATTCCGTATTTGATTGATAAATTCGATTATTTCATTCCTGCAGAACTTAGAAACGTACGAACTGCTCACCCTTCCATTCCGTATTTGATTGATAAATTCGAGTATTTCATTCCTGCAGAACTTAGAAACGTACGAACTGCTCACCCTTCCATTCCGTATTTGGTGATAAATTCGATTATTTCATTCCTGCAGAACTTAGAAACGTACGAACTGCTCACCCTTCCATTCCGTATTTGATTGATAAATTCGATTATTTCATTCCTGCAGAACTTAGAAACGTACGAACTGCTCACCCTTCCATTCCGTATTTGATTGATAAATTCGAGTATTTCATTCCTGCAGAACTTAGAAACGTACGAACTGCTCACCCTTCCATTCCGTATTTGGTGATAAATTCGATTATTTCATTCCTGCATAACTTAGAAACGTACGAGCTGTTCACCATTCCATTCCCTATTTGACAATAAATCCGAATATTTCATTCCCGCCCAACTTAGAAATGTGCGAGCCGCTCACCCTTCCATTCCGTAGTTGGATATAATTCCAGATATTTTAGACATCTAGAACGTAGAAACATACAAACTGCTCACCCTGGCATTCTCTAGCTGGAGATAATTCCTTATATTTTAGACTTGTAGAAACTCAGAAACACACAAAATACACAGCCTTTCATTCCAAGTCCTCATATTTTAGACTTGTATATGTTAGAAACACACAAAATACTCAACCTTTCATTCCAAGTCCTTATATTTTAGACTTGTATATGTTAGAAACACAAAAAAAATACACAGCCGATCATTCCAAGTCCATATATTTTAGCGTTGGAATACTTCAACTTTCCAAGCCCAAGATGGGGAACATTTCTAACTTTCATGCACACAGAAAATCAAAAATCGACGAATCTAGCAGCAGGACTATACACAGTATGTAACATAGCACCCTTTCTACATCACACACACACATACACATACAACTTTTCCACTACAAGGTAATACACAGCTACTCTTTTACACACACACACCACAACTATTCAAATTTCTAAGTTACAGATATGCACTTTGTGCAATTTTTCTAAATTAAGGTAGCAAGGACACATGAAACAGGCAAGAATGTAATATGCATTAGACAAAAGCTTTAAGAGTATAGTTGCAAAGGGTCAGAAATTGATCATTGAAACAGACAAAATGATAAGTATGTTAGTTGTGCAAGCGTATAGGACTTGAACTTTTCGATATATTTCAAAGTCAGACGCGAGCTATTGCCATTGTACGAATTCACACTTGTAAATTTACTAAGCATGAAATGCAGAAATTGCGTGTGGAACGATGTAGGATGCAAAGTGTGGGGTGGGGAGAGGAGCACATTCTTCAGTTTGTGGAAACAAAGGTGCTCATTGTTTGCAATATGACATTAATTTTGGTAAAGTTAGGTTTGCAGATCAAGTATTACATAACTTTTTAGGGTTGAGTGTGTTAAGTTGGCGAAATATGGGGTAGGGGTGAGTGTGCATTCTTGGGATTTGTGAAAGCAAAAGGTGTGACGCACTTGTGATGAGTCACCGATTTCAGCAAAGTTCGAATATATCGAGTGAAGAATACAAGTTAGGGTTGCGAACGGCATATTACAAGATGAATTATGCGTAGCGAACACGCACAGCTTGGTCAAAACCAGCGTTCGACACGTCAAAAACGCTAAGTTCCGATTTTTTTTTTTGCTGCGAATATTTGCACGGCGACAGCACTCTTCGTGCGGCGGCGGCGGCGGCGCTGCACACCGACCCACTCGGACGACTTCGAATCCTGCGGCGTGACGACGGCTGCGACATGCGCGCACAATTAGATCAAGCTTTGACCCGCGCAATCTAAAGTCGAATACGCCCCTGCACAGCTCTTTCAATAATTTTCATTACCCGCAATACGCATGAGTCTTTAGCTTCGCACGAGACAAAGCACGATCGATTGTTAGCGCATGCCGCCTCCGTGGCCACGCAGCAGGAGTCGAAGTCGGTCGTGTGGGTCGGAGTGCATCGCAGCCGCCGCCGCCGCACGAAGAGTGCTGTCGCCGTGCAAATATTCGCAGCAAAAAAAAAATCGGAACTTAGCGTTTTTGACGTGTCGAACGCTGGTTTTGACCAAGCTGTGCGTGTTCGCTACGCATAATTCATCTTGTAATATGCCGTTCGCAACCCTAACTTGTATTCTTCACTCGATATATTCGAACTTTGCTGAAATCGGTGACTCATCACAAGTGCGTCACACCTTTTGCTTTCACAAATCCCAAGAATGCACACTCACCCCTACCCCATATTTCGCCAACTTAACACACTCAACCCTAAAAAGTTATGTAATACTTGATCTGCAAACCTAACTTTACCAAAATTAATGTCATATTGCAAACAATGAGCACCTTTGTTTCCACAAACTGAAGAATGTGCTCCTCTCCCCACCCCACACTTTGCATCCTACATCGTTCCACACGCAATTTCTGCATTTCATGCTTAGTAAATTTACAAGTGTGAATTCGTACAATGGCAATAGCTCGCGTCTGACTTTGAAATATATCGAAAAGTTCAAGTCCTATACGCTTGCACAACTAACATACTTATCATTTTGTCTGTTTCAATGATCAATTTCTGACCCTTTGCAACTATACTCTTAAAGCTTTTGTCTAATGCATATTACATTCTTGCCTGTTTCATGTGTCCTTGCTACCTTAATTTAGAAAAATTGCACAAAGTGCATATCTGTAACTTAGAAATTTGAATAGTTGTGGTGTGTGTGTGTAAAAGAGTAGCTGTGTATTACCTTGTAGTGGAAAAGTTGTATGTGTATGTGTGTGTGTGATGTAGAAAGGGTGCTATGTTACATACTGTGTATAGTCCTGCTGCTAGATTCGTCGATTTTTGATTTTCTGTGTGCATGAAAGTTAGAAATGTTCCCCATCTTGGGCTTGGAAAGTTGAAGTATTCCAACGCTAAAATATAAGGACTTGGAATGAAAGGTTGAGTATTTTTTTTGTGTTTCTAACATATACAAGTCTAAAATATAAGGACTTGGAATGAAAGGTTGAGTATTTTGTGTGTTCCTAACATATACAAGTCTAAAATATGAGGACTTGGAATGAAAGGCTGTGTATTTTGTGTGTTTCTGAGTTTCTACAAGTCTAAAATACAAGGAATTATCTCCAGCTAGAGAATGCCAGGGTGAGCAGTTTGTATGTTTCTACGTTCTAGATGTCTAAAATATCTGGAATTATATCCAACTACGGAATGGAAGGGTGAGCGGCTCGCACATTTCTAAGTTGGGCGGGAATGAAATATTCGGATTTATTGTCAAATAGGGAATGGAATGGTGAACAGCTCGTACGTTTCTAAGTTATGCAGGAATGAAATAATCGAATTTATCACCAAATACGGAATGGAAGGGTGAGCAGTTCGTACGTTTCTAAGTTCTGCAGGAATGAAATAATCGAATTTATCAATCAAATACGGAATGGAAGGGTGAGCAGTTCGTACGTTTCTAAGTTCTGCAGGAATGAAATAATCGAATTTATCACCAAATACGGAATGGAAGGGTGAGCAGTTCGTACGTTTCTAAGTTCTGCAGGAATGAAATACTCGAATTTATCAATCAAATACGGAATGGAAGGGTGAGCAGTTCGTACGTTTCTAAGTTCTGCAGGAATGAAATAATCGAATTTATCAATCAAATACGGAATGGAAGGGTGAGCAGTTCGTACGTTTCTAAGTTCTGCAGGAATGAAATAATCGAATTTATCACCAAATACGGAATGGAAGGGTGAGCAGTTCGTACGTTTCTAAGTTCTGCAGGAATGAAATAATCGAATTTACCAGGAAATGCGGAATGGAAGGGTGAGCAGATTTCTAAGGTATAGAAGTGTAAAATACGTCGAATTGAAATGGGCAGTTGAGCATCTTGTGCTTTTCTAAGTTCTGCAGGAATGAAATAATCGAATTTAATACCAAATACGGAATGGAAGGGTGAGCAGTTCGTACGTTTCTAAGTTCTGCAGGAATGAAATACTCGGAATTATCACCAAATACGGAATGGAAGGGTGAGCAGCTTGGTCGTTTCTAAGTTCTGCAGGAATGAAATACTCGAATTTCTCATCAAATACGGAATGGAAGGATGAGCAGTTCGTACGTTTCTAAGTTCTGCAGGAATGAAATAGTTGGATTTATCACCAAATACGGAATGGAAGGGTGAGCAGATTTCTAAGGTATAGAAGTGTAAAATACGTCGAATTGAAATGGGCAGTTGAGCTACTTGTGCTTTTCTAAGTTCTGCAGGAATGAAATAGTTGGATTTATCACCAAATACGGAATGGAAGGGTGAGCAGATTTCTAAGGTATAGAAGTGTAAAATACGACGAATGGAAATGGGCAGTTGAGCATCTTGTGCTTTTCTAAGTTCTGCAGGAATGAAATAATCGAATTTAATGCCAAATACGGAATGGAAGGGTGAGCAGTTCGTACGTTTCTAAGTTCTGCAGGAATGAAATACTCGGAATTATCATCAAATACGGAATGGAAGGGTGAGCAGCTTGGTCGTTTCTAAGTTCTGCAGAAATGAAATAATCGAATTTACCACCAAATACGGAATGGAAGGGTGAGCAGTTCGTACGTTTCTAAGTTCTGCAGGAATGAAATACTCGGAATTATCACCAAATACTAGGCTAAGACGCTGAGCTATTACGTAATCACCAGAAAGCTTATGCCATGCACTTTTCATAAATATGAAGTTAGGGTAAATTCCAGTTGACCATTTTTCCAAAATCACCTGGTAAAGTTGTCCCCCGTTCGTCAGTTCGACAAAGATTGGTATGTCAACATGAAAAAATTTGCACTCAAATTACACAACAAAGTACATACAGTAGAAGCCAATTACTTGCTAAATCAGAAAATGAACAGATTATAAATTTCTTGCACTTACATTTTCTGTTATCGGTAAGGCAAATCCAAGAAAATGCCGCTTGCAAGTGCTGAAATGGCATATTGGCAGCCGTCCTGAAGAATCTCTACTCAAGACACAGTCAGTATAATAGGCTCATTATGTCACCACCAAATTGCTGAACAACTTTACCAGGTGATTTTGGAAAAATGGTCAACTGGAATTTACCCTAACTTCATATTTATGAAAAGTGCATGGCATAAGCTTTCTGGTGATATAAAAATTGTCTTGGCACTCAGAAGCAATCAGGAGTATTGCTTTTTTGAATATTAGCTATATTTTCCAATTCATTTCAGCACTTGCAAGCGGCATTTTCTTGGATTTGCCTTACCGATAACAGAAAATGTAAGTGCAAGAAATTTATAATCTGTTCATTTTCTGATTTAGCAAGTAATTGGCTTCTACTGTATGTACTTTGTTGTGTAATTTGAGTGCAAATTTTTTCATGTTGACATACCAATCTTTGTCGAACTGACGAACGGGGGACAACTTTACCAGGTGATTTTGGAAAAATGGTCAACTGGAATTTACCCTAACTTCATATTTATGAAAAGTGCATGGCATAAGCTTTCTGGTGATTACGTAATAGCTCAGCGTCTTAGCCTAGTAGCGCGGCGGATTACGTAATAGCTCAGCGTCTTAGCCTATAGCCCAGCGTCTTAGCTCAGCGTCTTAGCCTAGTAGCCCGGCGGATTACGTAATAGCTCAGCGTCTTAGCCTATAGCCCAGCGTCTTAGCTCAGCGTCTTAGCCTAGTAGCCCGGCGGATTACGTAATAGCTCAGCGTCTTAGCCTATAGCCCAGCGTCTTAGCTCAGCGTCTTAGCCTAGTAGCCCGGCGGATTACGTAATAGCTCAGCGTCTTAGCCTATAGCCCAGCGTCTTAGCCCGGCGTCTTACGTCTTAGCCTAGCGTCTTAGCCTAGTAGCGCGGCGGATTACGTAATAGCTCAGCGTCTTAGCCTATAGCCCAGCGTCTTAGCCCGGCGTCTTACGTCTTAGCCCAGCGTCTTACGTAATAGCCTAGCGTCTTAGCCTAGTAGCCCTAGGGGCGTGGCCTAGTAGCCTAGCAGCCCTAGGGGCGTGGCCTATAGCCTAGCAGCCTAAGGGGGAGGGGCCTGGGATTAGCCCCGCCCTGTTTCAGAAAATCCCTCCTTACACTACTTCTGCATTATAGTCAGCTTGTCAGTTGAGTTGAATTTCTTCTATTTCTTTCAGGAATTTTTGTGGCTGTATTCGTTGGATTACTGTTCGGTGTCCTCATCGGAGTTTCTCTCCTCACGTTCTTCATCGCCTGCCATAAGCGGTGAGTTACAGACATAGGCGTACGGGACATTTCGGCAGCGGGGGGCAAAAAAAATTTTTGGCCCGAAAAATCTGACGACCTTTTTTTTTAGTCATCCGCCCAAAATTTTCTTAGGATTTTCCCGTCCGAAAAATCTGACGACTTTTTCCCCTGCTTGCCCGAAAAATTCCTCTCGTACCTGTTTTGCCCGGAAAAAATTCCGAATTTTTTTCTCCCGACCATGCCTCTTTTGCCCGAAAAACACATTTGCCCGAATTTTGGGGGGGCATTTGCCCCCCTGGACCCCCGCCTCGTACGCCTATGGTTACAGACGACTGACAAAGCATAGACAGACGCATAGACAAAGGGAGAAGGGGAACAGACAAACAGACAAACCTGCAGACAGAAGTGGAGGGATAATTACATACAGGCATATGAAGTGCTTAAAGCGTATATAAAAAGAAGTGCCTGGACGTCCCTTACCTGTGCTGACCTAAAAGTGGCAGGACGATGTTCATGTTTCAAAATAAGTGCTCGGACGCCGTTCATGATCGTGCTGCGGTCACACTTAAGCCCTGCATATACAGGCAGGCAGAGAGGCCACGACAAAATTAAGCCTAATAGAGAGCGAGCGCTTAATCAGTGGCGGCGCCAGGATTTCAGTTTTGTGGGTTGAAGCTCATGGTCGGAGACTTGGTCCAGAAGTTGAGAGGAACAAATCGCGGAGGAAATTTTCCATTTTCATTAGCCAAAATTTAATTTCTGACAACCTTCTTTTAGTCATTTGGTCTGAATCTCAAGAAAAAAAATTCATTTTCCCAGTAAAAAAAGCTGACGATCTTTTTTTAGTCGTTTGATCGAGATCTCATGAAAATATTTCATTTTTCCTGTCCAGAAAAATCCTGATGACCTTTTTGGGGGTTAAGCCCTCTAGCCCCCTGCCGCCGCCACTGCGCTTAATAAATGTAAATGTAATCGCATATTTATATAGCGGCTGTGTTATGGCTTCGACCCTGAGGGTGATATCCTTCACCACCGCTACTCCACGTTTATATTGCGACCGAGCCACCCGCAGTAAAGATCCGAGAAATTAATCTCTGATAAACCGACCGACCGGGAATCGAACCCGGGCCGCCGGCGCGGCGAGCGGGCTACCAACCCACTCGGCCACCGAGGATCAATAGATTGATTGATCGATTAATTGATTGATTGGTTGGTTGGTTGTTGTTGATTTTTTTAGGAGTACACTTCTAAACAGGAAATCTAATCCAAGGCGTCGTGAGGCTGCATCTGAAAAGTGCATTTCCTCCCTGGAAGACTGGAACTCACTCCGTCCACAGCCGGACACCGGAAGTCGCTGGCCAGCCGGGTTCCACGACGAGAACGGGTACTTCCTCGTCTGCGGAGAAGCAGCAGCTGGTCCAGTCTGTCCGTCAAGGACCGGATGTCAGATGAAGGAACTCGGGATCTGATCTCCCGCAACTGGAAAACAGTCGCCGCGTCCTTCCTTGGTTGAACCTTTCCAGCGTTCAGCTATACCAAACTTTCCACTCAATTGCTACCTGCTCATCCATAGCTGTCCGTCATTTAGCTGGTAGCATTCTATACCGTTATTTTACCACTTTCCCTCATTTCCATGCCTAGTCTTATCAAAATCCTGCATGAAGGCTACTATTTTGAGGCTGAGTTGGATGGTTTGAGCTCAAGACATTCCAAACAACGAAAGCCTTGTTATTGTATAAGAAACACACATATATATGTGTAGGAAAGCAAACACAAGAACATAAGTACACATACATAAGAAACAATGTGCATTATTATTAGCTCTAACCTTACAATTTTGAAGTCCCTGTTGATTTGAGTACTGAGTTCAATTACTCAGGTCTGGTACTTACAGGCATCCTCCAAGATGGTGGCTTCTGATGTGCCAAATGGATATTTGTGTCGAAACTAGAGACTGCCTTTTCTCTAACACACAGCATGAAAGTGCACTGCACGCAGTACCAGTTGACAGCCAAGAACGTGTTAGTGGAGAGAGAGAGAGCTGATTCCAAAGTGCTGAACCAACGAAGCAAAAGCTCATAGTTTGGCTATTATGGCAATCCTTGCTTGAGTGGCGAGGAGATCATGCTTGTCCTGTGAACGTTATAGAGGAAGCGAGGAGGCTGAAGTCGGCAGGCGGATGTGGTCTAGTAGCCTGTTTTACTGACAGTCATCATCATTATCACCATCATCATCATCATCATCATCATCATCACCACCACATCATCATCATCATCACCATCATCATCATCATCATCATCATCATCATCATCATCATCATCATCATCATCATCATCACCACCACCACCACCACCACCACCACCACCATCATCATCATCATCATCATCATCACCACCACCACCATCGTCGTTATCATCATCATCATCATCATCATCATCATCATCATCATCATCATCATAATCATCATCACCATCATCATCACCACCACCGCCATCATCATCATCATCATCATCATCATCATCATCATCATCATCATCACCACCACCATCGTCGTTATCATCATCATCATCATCATTATCATCATCATCGCGATCATCATCATCACGATCATCATCATTATCATCGCAATAACACAAAATAATAGCAGTTAGTTCAAACTCAGAAACTGTCAAGTGAATGATGCAGAAATGAAAGTATCGGTATACGAAAGGGTGGTCATAATGGACCGCTCGGCTTACGTTAACCTTTTTCTGGATAAAATCTATCAGTAGTAACGGTGCAGAAACGACATGTAGTCCTACTGTATGAAACGAACACAATTGACAGGAGCTATATAAACATGATCGACGGTTTCAGTCTACAAGAGACAGAGATCAAAGAGTCTTTTAAATTGTTCTTCATCACAAACTGATGATTAGGCCTACAGGTTGAGAATGACGTGTACAAAATAACTTTAGAAGCTTATTTCATCTCAGAGTGCCAAAATCGAGAATAATTTCATTGTATTTGTATGTGCAATATTAGTGTAACAAAGTTTTGGCTTAACAGTCATGTACAGGAGTTTCCTGAAAATAAAATAACCGTTAAATTTCTTAACAATCTGGGATTATAGCCTACATGAACAAACCGATCTGAAACTTATTTTTATCTCACAATTTTATATTCGAAGTATAATGCTAGACCAGTGCAACATGAAAATAGTTTGAATTTTTGTAAAATCTCCATATTCTTTCGAGTAATAAGTATAATTTGATGTCCAGCAAATGTTACACTTTGACAAGTGTGAAAAAATTATGGACCAATTTAAGCCTTCTAACGTTATTTATAAAGACGGTGACAGATTTTTTTTAATAGCATGCTGATACGTTTGGTTATTAGATAATAATTGCATGATGCGTTCCTTCAAAGAGAGATGCTGGTGCAGAATGAAGATACACACCTATAAGAATTTACATGACTCATTCTTCACTTCAGGCTAGAATTAATCCCTCTGGCGAAGAAATGCACGACTCAGCCTGCATAACCAGTTGGCCATCTATTGTCAATCTGTAATCAAAAGCTGTTGTCAGTTTACGGATGGATCGAAAATGAAGAAAGTTTGTTTTATCAATATTAAGCGGTTATTCAGGGCTTTTTTAGCGTGCAGTTGTACACAAAATGTGCAGTTCTAAATGGTATTGAGCAGTTCCAGAAGCACTTATGTATAGCTAACACTAGTAAAAAAGGCCATTGCTCTCCGATTGGAAGTAATTTACCATGGATGATGGGAAAGGAAAGAAGGAGTTGTGCAGTTCTAAAAATTTCTTTAAAACAGCCCTGCGGTTATTTGTTAGCTCTAAAACAGGAAGAAATTGTAGTCAGCTCACGAAGGTATTTAGGCGCTGTAGGCCAGAGTAAGACCGGCAATTAAAGTAAGAATTGTGGTCTGGATCCGACAAGTGACGGGAAGCCAGTGAAGGTGATCAAACGTGAAGGAGGTGATTATGGACGACGGAGGAAGTGGGCTGTTAGTATCATGGCATGCAGCTGCATTTTGAATGGACTGGATAGGAAAACTACATGTATGGAAGGCGATCTAAGAGGGAGTTGCAGTAGTCAATTACAGTGGCGTAGCCAGGAATTTATTATGAGGGGTTTGGATTTTTTTGGTCTGACCGGATGCCCTTTCTGACACCAACTCAACAGTATTAGGCTACAGTAAATGAAAAGGGAATAAAGTAACAAAGGGAATAAAGTAAGAAAAACAATTGTTACTACAAGCAATTGTTTTGTTTTTCTTACTTAAGTGTATAAATAATATTTAAAAAACTTTCGCCCTAGGCCTATGGGGGTAAAGTAGGAAGCACGTGTAAGTGCGGCAATGTGTTCAGAGGAAAGGTGAGCGCGCTATTGAGAACAATATTAATAATGATAATGGGGCGCGGTGGTGTAGGGGTGGCGTCGTTGCCTTGAAGCCGGAATGTTCGAGGTTCGAATCCACCTCAAGTCGCCGCGTATGGACCGTGAGCAAGTCCTTCACTCGCAATTGCTTGGGCGCTTCGGCGTGAGACTCCGATGCAGTGTTCGCGCTGTAGTCGGGAGCGCCTCTGAGTAGGGAGCTTTAAGGAGCGCTTTAGAAATGGAGAAATAAAAAATTATATTCTTTATTGAACTAATCCGGTTGACAGACCGCAACCGCGGTTACCGTGTACAGTTATGCAGTTAAAACAATTCACAGGAGCGCAGACGAGAGTAGGCCTATAGCCTACATAAATCTCAACTAGCCTACAAACAGAACAGACAGCGTGCAATCCACGGCGCTAATAACAGCCTATATACAAAGCACGTCCGCCCTACGGTGCGCGATCTCGGTTCCTCTCGCTCCCAGTACCAGCGTTGTTATCCAATGCCATACCCCACCCCGCGGTTTAGCCCATAGTGAAAGAGGAAGACCATTCCAAACAGAGGGACCAACCGCAGTAAATTCCTGATTTTGGACAAGAGCAATATCTTAGCTCTGTGAACAACATGATTATGTACCAGGGTATTCAATTAACGAATTCAATAATTTTGGTTATTATTATTACAACAGATCTTCCTAGCACTTTAGATTCTCCGCCATTAATAATTATTTATTGGTTAATTAAACGGCATATTATGCTTTCTAGTCATTTATATTTATTGACATTGGTTTTTTTTCACAAGGAGAGACCAAGCGTTATATTGCTCAGGACCGCGCAAGTCTGAATCCAGTACTGACGAAAGTAGCATTGAAGCTCCAAAACTAGAACCAATGATTATCATATAGGGCCTACATGCAGCGACGACGATGATAAAATGACGACAAAGATCATCATCGGTGTCGTCGTCGTTGTCGTCGTCGTCGTTATCCTGATGCTGTGTACAAATGATGATGGTAACATTGGTGGTTTTTAAGGCACATGCTGATTAATAGTCCCCTGTCTCGGCTGAATAATGTTCATGCGAACGAACAAGACCTTCAGACCAAAGTAGAGTTGTACACGACGATTGGTTGTTTGAACGTCAGATTGGCAGCGATGTTAACTATTGCATGTCACGAGAACACAATCAGAAAAAATCTATTGGCTACTTGTCGGCAATATTGATTATCTCTGTCCCTATGCCCGTATGTCTGTCTGTCTGTCTGTCTGTGTGCCTACCTCCTCGTTGCCTGTAAGTCTGCTTGTTTGTGTTCCTATCTGTCTATCTGTCTTTCTCCTTGCCTGACTGACTGGCTACTTCGTTTTGCTAAAGTCTACCTGCCTTTCCTCTCTAACCTGCATGCCTTCATTATTGTCTGCTTGCCAGTCATCCTGTCTGCTTGTCTGTGTTTCTATCTGTCTGTCTGCCTGCCTCCTTGAATGAATGACTGCCTGTCTGTACTTTTATCTGTGTATTCCTGTCTACCTCCTTGACTGACTGACTGACTGACTGACTGACTGACTGACTGACTGACTGACTGACTGACTGACTGACTGACTGACTGACTGACCGACTGATTGACTGACTGACCGACTGACTTTGTCTGTGCTTCTCTCTGTCTATCTGTCTACCTCCTTGACTCACTGACTGCTTGTCTGTGCTTTTCTCTGTCTACCTAAGGAATCCTGTCCTGCCTGCATGCCTTCATTATTGTCTGCTTGCCAGTCATCCTGTTTGTCTGCCAAAAAATATACCTTCCTCCTTGCCTGACTGACTGCTTGTCTTTGTTTCTATCAGACTAATCTGTCTACCTCTCTGCCGCCTCCTGTCATGCTTTGCCTGTAAGCCTTTTTCTCTGTCTGCTTGCTTGTCATCATGTCTGCACCTTCTTTTTTGTCTGACTGACTGCCTCCATGGCTGCTGACGTATAGGTATGTGTCAGACTAACAGATTTTGCCAGCAGTCAAAAGACCTTGCCTGCAGTCTGCCTTTTTATCTTCCCCTTAACCGGTATGTTTTTCTATATATGTCTCGTTACCTTCCTGCCTGCCTCCCTGCTTCCCTGCCTCCCTGCCTCCCTGCCTGCCTGTCTGCCTGCCTACCTGCCTGCATGCCTGCCTGCCTGCCTGTCTGCCTGCCTGTCTTCATATGCCTGCAGTCTGCCTTTTTATCTTCCCCTTAACCGGTATGTTTTTCTATATGTCTCGTTGCCTTCCTGTTTCCCTGCCTGCCTGCCTGTCTGCCTGCCCGTCTGCCTGTCTGCCTGCCTGCCTACCTGCCTGCCTGCCTGCCTGTCTGCCTGCCTGCCTGTCTGCATGCGTGCCTGCATGCCTGCCTGTCTGCCTGTCTGCCTGCCTGGCTGCCTGCCTACCTGCCTGCCTACCTGCCTGCCTGCTTGCCTGCCTGCATGCCTTCCTACCTACCTACCTGCCTGCCTGCATGCTTGCCTGTCTGCCTGCATGCCTTCATATGCGTATGTATATCAGTCAGTAACTATTCCGTACTGCTCTTCCTTACTTTATCTCAGCGAATTAGTAGAGGGCTTAGCGTTAACGGGTAACCGAGGACAACCAGCAGCAACGCCGTCCATACATATATATACATATATATACACATATACATATATATATACATATATACATATATATATATACATATACTTCCCCCGGAAGACAGCGTCTGTCTGACGGACGGATAATCCTTTCGTCCTCGCCGCTCTCTCCGTTAATCTTTCCTCGTCCATTTCCAGGAGAAGTGTCCGGTGCGCTTCGCTGGCGATTCCTAAACTCCTTCTTCCTATTCCGGCTTCAGAGTATCGCTCCGACCAAACGTATACGGAAAACGTGACTGAGGAGAGTGATACACACTTATTAGCTCGTCAGCGCGTGTACCGCGATGGGCAGGGGCAAATGTCCCGGAGGCCCGGCGACTTCTATATGGGCCCGAGCTGGGTGCGTTAAATATAAATTTTTTTATGATTTGGCCCTGTGTCTTCTTAAATGTAATATTGCAGTGAAAATTAACTACAATCAGTCTGAACTTCAAGTTAACAACTCAATAGAAGCATTGGCTATTTATTGTTTAGCCTATGAATAGAAAATTGTAGAGCGTATACGCTAACTGCACTTTTATCATTTCAAACTGTTTGTAAAAATTACACGTCCGGTGGGTGGTCTCCCTAAAAGTGGCATAACTTTTGTTCTGTTTGAAATATTTTGATGAAATCCAGTTATCATGTGTAAATATGAATTGTCTATAAGACTTCAAAATTTCATTTCGGAGTTCTTACTTTTGGCCAAAATATGGGCAAAAAACCTAGGGGGTCTTTTTTTGGCGCACCCTGTATATATTTATTTATGCAGACCAGTCGGCGGGATAGCTAGCTGACCTTGCACAGGTAGGCCTAACTCTGATCGTGCCAGCTTACCCATAAGCTGCAAGCAATATTATTGCTCTATCTCGATGCATGCATCCCGTAAAGAAAAGTTGTCCAAACGTCCGCTATACCTTTATGTCGCCTGTGCTTCAACCGAAATGTTTTCCCATCAAAGAGAGGTAAGCAATGCACATTCAGCTGCTGTCTCGTCCTCTCTAAGGTCTCATCACAGCCACATTTCGACCTTCAAACTGTGTCCATTGACGACAACGTCGAAAAACAACAGCATGCAGTGATTTGACTAAACGTACACACACTCTCGTCTGTCTTGTTTGTTTTATAGGACGGTATCTGCAATTCTGCATATATGACTCGATTTTGAAGGCTTCGCGAAAGACCTGATAATTACCAGGACACAGACGGATTATTGATGGGATGCGTTTAATTAGTTATTATTGTCATAAATCTGCGGCTTTGTGTGCTTTACGCAGACCCTCATCAGAAATGGGTGTCAATGAACCTTGATGCGTGTGTGTGTTTGTGTGTGTGTGTGTGTTTGTGTGTGTGTGTGTGTGTGTGTGCGTTAATTAAATTTCCGACCTGTGCGGATAGCGCTGGCCGGCCTGACCTCGGAACTTAATAGTGTCCAAGTATATGTATGTATATATATAGGACCCCGGAATTGCACTCGTCAGCCTTGAACAGCGGGTTTGAAAGAAGAAGCAGACATATGTAGGCTATAGGCTATAAGTCTGTACGCCTTTGTACGGTTAGCCTTTGTAGAAATTCTCAAAAGAGGCAACTGAGAAACTAGACCTGCAGAACCCTGTGATCTCTTCCCCTTCTCTCTTGTCTGCCTTCCCTCTGTTTCTCTAAGTCTCTCTGCATCTCTCAGTCATTCTCTATCTTTGTACGTCAGTCCGTCTTTTTCTGCCATACAATCTATTTGCGTGTCCACAATAATTCTAAGTTTCTAACCTATAGGGTCTACAGTACTCGTCGTCTGACTTAGACTGAACGTTTGTCTCTATTTATCTCAGCATGTCTTTACTACACTCACACACACACCCTCTCGCACATTAATTATCTATCCCCTAGTGGTCCGCCCACACCACTATTAGACAGTCTTATTCCTCGAATGAAGTAGGCTGCAAAACAGCTTACGCGTATATGCGATCTATTCAGAGATCGTGGTTGGCAGGTGAGATTTAAACGAATTAACGCGAGAGTTGGGATCGATGGGCGATAAATACGAGCATTTGCCTGATACAGTCAGCGTTGCCACTCCTTGGGTTATTTCACAAGATCTTGGGTTTCTTGATCCGAACTTGGGAAATGGTTTTTTTGGACGAGCTTGGGTTTTTTCTTGGTTTTTTTTCGACGGAAAAAAGGGATTTTTTGACATTTTCGGACATTTTTCGTGAAATTGTGGACTTTTTTCCGAGATTTGTGCCGGATGACTAAAAAAAAGGTCTTCAGATTTTTGGGCGGGAAATTCCGGGAATTTTCGGGAAATTTCGGGAATTTTCGGAAGATTTGCTCAACTTGGGTTTTCTTGGGTTTTTTGACCCTTCAACTTGGGTGTTGTTCAAATTTTAGAGTGGCAACACTGGATACAGTAGTCGTCGACGGGGTATATGTTTACCTTTCCTCAGCTGCAGCCGGTGGTCATCGGCTGTGGTCATCGGCTGTGGTCATCGGTTGGAGTGTTCCTGTCATCGGTAAGCGTGGACGATGGATGGACGTCCGGTCTAAGCAAGTCCGTCCTTTCCATTAACCCTGGTCGACCGATTCTGAACCCAGGCAACGGCGTCGATGATGTCTCGCGATGTCTGCTTCTGCTGAAAAATCTCCTGCTATGTATATATTAGTGAATATATTACATAGTCTCTCTCTCTCTCTCTCTCTCTCTCTCTCTCTCTCTCTCTCTCTCTCTCTCTCTCTCTCTCTCTCTCTCTCTCTCTTTCTCTTTCTCTTTCTCTTTCTCTTTCTCTCTCTCTCTCTTTTTTTCTCTCTCTCTCTTTCTCTCTCTCTCTCTCTCTCTCTCTCTCTCTCTCTCTCTCTCTCTCTCTCTCTCTCTCTCTCTCTCTCTTTCTCTCTCTCTCTCTCTCTCTCTCTCTCTCTCTCTCTCTCTCTCTCTCTCTATATATATATAAATTATACATAGATGTAATAAAACTAAAGAAACATTCGTGTGTCTTTAGTTTTAGTACATTCGTGTACACATTCGTGTACAATCACCCTCTCTTAGATTTGTATAGCCTATAATCTATTGTTATGTACATTATATGCTATACTTAAATTTACATAGCCTAGTTTATATAACATAGGCCGTACATATACATATATATATGGTAAAACTAAAATGAAGGCACATTCATGTACAATCACCTGCTCTAAGATTTCTATAATCTCCTGTCATGTAAATATTAGTGGATATTATATATTTATATATAAATATTATACTTATATAATGACTAAAGGCACATTCATGTATACAATCACCTGCTCTAAGATTTTATAGCTGCTTTATATACTTCGTACAATGGAACCTACTTGTTTACTATCAATAGATTTTATGCAGTACGGACATATTTTTTTAGTTTTGTGTAGTTTTAGACGACATGCTGATCATTGTTAATAAATGTTTAGTATAAACCACAAATGGCAGACAATAAAATTTAATGAACAAAAATTGAACATAATAATGATATAAGATATTACGGATAAACATCTGTTCACCTGTATTAAATGATGTAGAGGCGTTGTGTAAACCGAAGAACTTATATATATATATATATATATAAACTGATATATATATATATATATATATTTATATATATATATAAACTGATATATATATATAAACAGAAGTTATCCTTCAATAATTATATTCCTCATTCCCGTATGACTTAATAAGCACATCATTTGCATCGACATCCATTTATAGATCTGATTGGGCTTCTTAAGGAGCGAACAAACTGTGCGATAATTGGGCTGCAATCAAGAAAGCAACGACGTGGCAGTCTACTGAAGAGGTGTAATAGCCGTATACATGAAGGTTTTTATGGGCAATTAATCTGTAGTTGTTTTGATCACCATAAATTTTATAATTATTTTGCTCAGGGCTTTTTTCAACGTGCAGTTGTACACAAAATGTGCAGTTCTAAATGGATTTGTGCGGTTGTAGAAGCACACGTGTACAGTTAAAACTAGCAAAAAAGGTCATTGTCCTCCGATTGGAAGTAATCTACGATGGAGGATGGGAAAGGAAAGAAGGGATTGTGCAGTTCTAAAAATTCCTTTAAAACAGCCCTGATTTTGCTCTAATTCTCGATGCTGTAAGTGAAGCAGATATCAATCAAGTTTCCATACTGTGGAACAACTGAAGCTCATACCTATAGCCTATATTCGACATGTCTCAGTTTTGACCATTTTTAAAACTCTTCTTCGTGCATTTACAATAGACAAAATTTTTGGCTTATATTTATAGTTATACTTATGAATTATTTTGGACCAAAGTGTCTTAGATGATAATTGTCAATTAATTATTGATTAGGATGATTGGCTGAAGGGTCTCTCTGTTCGTCGATCAAAGAGCAGGGTGGAGTTGAGATGGTCATCGAGTGATTATTGTTGCATCGCCTATATATAACTCGATTACGGCTAAATAAAAATGCAAGGTTTTTTTACATCATATAACCCTCCTGCAGTCAGTGGCGGCGCCAGGATTTCAGTTTTGGGGGGCTAAAGGGGGTAAATCGTCCAAAATTTTTATTTTTACATGGGAGAAAAAATGGATGGCCTTTTTTAAGGGGGGCTTAGCCCCCCTAGGCCCCCCTAGCGCCGCCACTGCCTGCAGTTTCTTTTTTACGTGCAACTTACAGAACCAAACAAATGTTTTGCCACTCTTCAAAATAACTGCAATCGGTTACTCGTTGCTCTTTTTCTAATTTGGCTATAGAGTCTAATATGCAGATAAATTCGCAAACCTGCATTTTATTTTCCAGTTATATACTAGTTGCCTATACATTATCCTAGTTACTTTTTAAAGTAGCCATCCAGCACAGTAGGCCATCAAAACCAGAACTATAGGTCACAGTGAATAAAGAATTTAATCATATGAATTTTGTACTCCGTATAAATGCTTAAAAGACACCGAAGAAATGACAGAATGAAGAAAACTTGGCAGTGAATAATGAAGTTTGGCATCATATCTGAGGACCCATCATTCTTAAAGATATATTTTTGTGAACATGTTGCTTATCTGTTCTCGCGCTATGTTATGTAGGCCTATGCCTATATTGAATCCGACTTTTCGGTAGAATAAGCCCACAAGTTCAGAATACATTCAAATATATTAGCTACATATAGTTATTTACATATATATACATATGCATATTTCTATTGATATATAGAGGTACAAAAATAGCCATGGTGTCCATTGATTGATCGAAATATTTGTTGGTTTGATCGATCGATTTGCGTGGAACAAAGATTTAACTGCGTTGACTTCCGCCTTCTGCATTTTTAAAGACTCGGCGTTGCCCAGGTTCAGGCTTCCATCCCTGCCTCTCCTTTCGTTCTCGAGTTTTGCATGCAGACAAGATACACTTCCAGAACCCGGTAAGTCGATACTCAAAGATCAAAAGATTCTCGAGTGATTGGTCTAATTAAGCGAGAAACAATTTTGCAACCTCGAGTTTTCTTTCGAACCATTTTGATTGAAGCGTAAATTTAGCAATAATACTCATCTTTCAACGCTAAGGAGGATAGAATGGTTTATACTCTATCTTTAGCATCAATTCTTCTCCCGGATATCTTTAGAGTGGATAGAATATCCTGCGACACCGGAGCAGCAATTATTGAGGCCGCTAATACATTATAACTATGAAAAATACACTGCAAACGAACCACCGGATATACATGAAAGCCAGCTAAACTTGAAGGTCTTTACAAACTTGATGTTCTCAACATAATTATTATACTTCACGGTGATAAGTTCCGGGGGCGTTGTGGAGGCTCAGCCCCTGTGTTTTTTAGAACCCATAGAAGTCTTAATTGCACTCCCACCCACGTCCGCGTAAATCAATGTTCTACCCCTATAGTTGCATTGTATTGTATTGTTTTGTATTGAATTGTATTGTTATATGGTTCTTATTATTCTGCAATTCTCATCCATGGAGAATGAACTTCTTGGCCTTTTTGCCCCTTTCCGCAAGCGTTTATCTTGGATGGACAACGTTCTGAACTGGACTGGACTTGTAGGCTCTGACTTAATGAGCGCGACAAGGAACAGAAGACTCTGGGCATTAAAGATCCATTCATGCAGCCAACCGTCGCGATGCGACGATGGCGACATGACATGACATGACATGACATGCAAGCGTTTGAAAACCATTCTCTTTGATCGTGGTCTGGTACTGACATATGCATGTTGGAAGACAGTGCATGTCTCTTAGGAGTTTCTCTTGAAGTAACGCTGTATATATTCATGATTAGGATACTGCCCATCCTTGTGTCGACACTGATAGTAATATGCGTCTTCATCATCAGCCATGCACTGGTCAGCATAAGTCGATGTTCGAGTGAATGAGATCGTATTCAAACAGAGTATCGGTTTGGTTTATTTCTATTTAACGACGGCCAATGTTTCAAAGATGATTCGTGTCGCCCTCCTACTTTAGCAAGGCGTATGACTGGCACTGTCATAGTACAAACAGTTATGGAGTTTAAAACTGAGCATCCCGAACAGGTTCAACATAAATCATTTTAGGGAATCGGGTACGGCCAATTGGCCATGGACCTATATAGGCCCTACATGTACTGGTAATCCCTCCTCCTCATTTTCTTTTCTCAAAACCAATTTCTTCTCTCGGTTTCTTGCACACTGGGAGCGCCTCTGCGGCCTCTGAAGTAGAGGCGCTTTATAAATGTTTTATACAATACAATACAATACAATACAATATAGGCCTAATGTGCATGTGCATGTATATAAGTCTGATTTCGTGTAGTTCGTGCCACCGTCCAGTATAGCAGATGCAGCTATCTTCTTCCGCCACAGATATTCGTGCGTAAAAAACTTAGCTAACGGTCGTTGTTCGATCACGCAGCACGGGCTGGACTCGGCCAGTCTTTAAGTCTGTGTAAACTCCACAATTCAACTGGTTTGACTGTCCTTATCTGTTTCAACGCTGTTTGCTGATAAACTGGTTTAAACGGATCTGCATTGCTTCACTATTTGCTAGTAAATGGGATAAACTGTTTTTAGTTGTTTCATCTGTAGTAAACTGGCTGTAAATATAATAATAGTCTATACAAAATAATATGTAAAATATAAATATATAAAATATAAATATATAAAATATAAATATATAAAATATAAATATATAAAATATAAATATATAATATATAAATATATAAAATATAAATATATAAAATTAGCAACTCGATAGGAGATGCGCTGTGAAACAGAGAGCCAGTGAAGAACGTCACGCATAGATCTACACACTGTAAGCAGAGACGGGGGCATATTTAGGAATGTAGCCAATGAGGCGAGCAGCCGAACGAAGAACTCGTTCAAGGCCTCCAATTAGTCCAAGCGGCAGATCCACAAGTACCGAACTGCAGTGATCAATTCTACTGGTGACAAAGGCATGACAAGTGTCACGGTAGCACTTTGAGATTTCAGCTGTTTCATCTTTAATATAGCCTACTAGTTTAAGAGCGCTGCAGTGCTACAACCTGTCTTAAAATAATAAACAAGATTTAATTACTGCTCTCAGTTCTTTCACTTTTGCTTCCTCTATCGATGCTACTAACAGGGAGCCAGTGAATGTTGGCTGTTGGTTGCTGCTGCCTCTGTCTCAGCCGATGCCAATGTCCTGCAGTCTTTCGTCAATCACACGACAGTCTGCGGTTCTTGCGCTGGTGTTCGAGTGGAGTGAGACAGCGGGCGATCCGACGACCACCACTACTACCACGACGATGGTATAAGCCCAGTCAGCCGATCGCCCCAGGCAGCGAGAGCACTTGTCCGCGCGCCGCCGCCGCCATTCTCCTTGCAATTGCTACACGTCGGCAGCGGTCGTCTGTGTTCGATGCATAGCCAGGATTTCTGCGTTGCAGTCGTCGTTAGACTAGGATTTTCTATCACATCAAAGGCTCGGCCAGTCACGTCAGGCGATTAGACGCCTTTTATGCCGCTGCCAACGCCGCCGCCGCCGTATGCGAAGTCGTGAGTCGGTAAGACTAGTGTTTCTTAATTCGACAGAACATTTAAATGACAAGGATAGAAAATCCGCTTTGAAATTAATGGCTAAGGAAATTTGTTTTTGGAAATTAGGGATCAACTGTACAACAGATTTTTCTCTAAAAACTATTTCATAATTTACAGGGCTTTTTTAACGTGCAGTTGTACACAAAATGTGCAGTTCTAAATGGATTTGTGCTGTTGTAAAAGCACTTCATGTCATGTCATGTCAAACACCGACGTCGCCGCGCGACGGTTGGTCACATGCATGGACTAGGGCTCTCCACTGACGCCTATTGCGTGCGGTAGCGAGAAGATAGGATCCAGAAAGGTGGGACCAGGAAAGAATGTTGTCTATCCAGTTAATCCAGAAGCACTTACGTACAGTTAAAACTGGCAAAAAGGTCACTTTTCTCCGATTGGAAGTAATTTACCATGGAGGATGGGAAAGGAAAGAAGGAGTTGTGCAGTTCTAAAAATTCATTTAAAACAGCCCTGATAATTTAGAATTTAATTCATTTAAGAGCAGAGGAAACTCCTCCTAACGGCTGCTCACTGCTCTTAATTGGAACTATTGCAACCAACACGTAGAAGTTGAGCAACATGAATACAAATCAACTGTTGACATTTTACAATATGACTATGAAGATATAATGATGACCATCAATGTATAATAATTGATAAATTACTGATGTAAACAGGGAACCCTGTCTCGCGGAATCATATGTTCCTTTGGGTTTACCTACTGACAACCTGCAAACGAATTTGTAAACTGTACGCTTGTATTACTTTGTGGTGGTGGTCAATAAAGAAGATTGATTGATTGATTTAAATAATAATATTATTAACAATGACGATTTCTATGGCGCCGCAACACAGCCATGCCGTTACAAGGGCACCTCACATACCGGTACTATACTAACAGCAGGATAGGCCTTGAGAAATAAATGAGTCTTGAGTCCAGACTGCTGAGAAACTTAGATGAGATACTTTACGGACGATGACCATTGACCATGCACACATTTGAACTTATTCACTACACTGAACGAAACTTTAAAAACAGCTTCACAAGAAAATTTATTAGGCGTTACATTTGCTGCTCCGTATTTCGAATAATAGGATATGGCTAGTAATAGTGTAGATGAAGCAGCCTTTGATCTAAGTCTTCTAAGACTTCCTGAGCCATTACTTAAAATTCGAAGTTTTAATCGACGTTTTTTGAACGAATAAATAATTTTTACATCATATAAAATATGGTGAAATGACTAAATCGAGAGCTTTAAAATGAATAGATATTTTACATTGAATGTTTTATGGTCTTACTTGGTAGAATCAGACATATTTCTGTGTTACCCAACTACTGAATAGGTACGAGAGCGATTGCATTATTACACTGTAACTAAACACATCGTCAGATTCTAGTAGGGTCTATGTTCTACAGGCTATCTGTATCCTACGTTTCACAAAAAATCGTCTGTATGCTAAGGACTTACATGTACTTGCGCCTCAGAATAGTCTGTGCTGCGAGAAGCGCTCTATAAATGTTTAGATAGGATGCGGTAGGCCTATCGTATTAGGGGCCTATAATTAGAAGTGTTTTGGTTAAGTTACAAAAATTCCTTCATACTCTCGAAATTTGATGTAATCACGACCCGTAACGAGTTGGTGACCGAGTAAGTGTTATGTCATGCTTTGTTAGTCTATGTTTTACCTTATGACAGTTTAAGCCTCTGATATACATGTGATATAGTTTAGAGCAGTGTGCCCCAATATTACATATGTGACAAACCTATTTCATTTAAAATGAGACTGTTTTGATGGCATAACCTATGATGCCATATATATTGGAATATTTACTTTTAGGCAGACAACTCTCTGTGATTTCCAGCAGTCGTCGCTAGGCGGCTGTCACGATGCCACGTCACCATTTCCATGCGAGTCACGTGACAATATGGCTGTCGCTGGCCATTTCGTCGACCATCATAAGAGGAACCGTTTTGGAGACCGGAAGTGAGTTTTCTCATGGCCAATCTTATTTAATGGTTCTTTTTATAGCGCCGTCATCATGATGCTAACACGTCGTTCGATGGCTACATTACTTCAAATAATCTCAGTAAACAATAATTACAATCTTATTAATCAGTACTCGAAATGTTTTACAATCTTATTAAGAAACTCCATTGGACCATGAAAATGACATCGCAATCATTGACCTTCGACGGCCTGGTCCTACTCTCTGAACATTGAATGGAGGTTTCTAAATGCAAACTTATCAATTTCACATTTACTATCATACATAGGCTCTATTATAGTGCCAAGAAATTTTTACAAAATCAAAAAGTAGTAGTTAACAAGTAGGTCCCAACTTTCCAGGGGAGAGTATGTGTTCACTCTTAATGTTAATTCCCTTCTTGACATAATTCGACGAGTCATGCTGATGATTAATTATCGTTGTTGCTGGTGTTGTTTTCGTCGTCGTCATCATCGGCGTCAGTTTTAGGACCGTTTATACATTACATATATCATCATCATCATCGTCATCATCATCATCATCATCATCATCATCATCATCATCATCATCATCATCATCACTATCATCATCACTACCGTCACCCGCCGCCGTGTACGCGCTGCACCTTGATTATCATCGCCACCGCAATCACCATAGCAGCAGCATAATAGTCACTACAGTCATCGTCATCATCGTCGCATCATCAAAATCATCATCAAAATCGTCATTACCACAATCATCATCATCATCAACATCACAATCATCACAATCATCATCATCATCTTCATCATCATCAACAACAACAACATGATCATTATCATCATCACCACTACAATCGTCATCATCATCTTCATCATCATCGTAACCACAGTCATCATCATCATCATCACAATCATTACAACCACAATCATCATCATCGTAATCATCATCTTGCCTATCTACCATCTTGAATCTGAAAGCGTGCATAGGTAACCCTACCAGTGGGACTTCTAATCCCTTCTGGGTTTCCGGTTGTAACCAACTGTTTTGTACATATACTACGCAAAAATGTTTTTGTTATCTTGGCGCAATAAAATTGATGGTTATGGCTATGGTTATCATCATCAACAACGACAACAACATGATCATCATTACATCGTTATCATCATCATCATCGTCGTCGTCATCGTCGTCGTTTACTGATAATCAGCAAGCAAGCGCCACTGAGCATTATCTAATTAGAGCCTCTTAATGTTCCCCGATATCGACTAACCGAGTCAGCGACTGAGTAAATAAGAGAAGGATCGAGTACACGAATGGACGAATGAACAGCTAGCTAGTCCTACCACATAGCACACACGTACATACATCATCGTCTCTAGTCTGCTGCGAAGCTCTGTCGCGACAGCTCTGAGTCTCGAGTCTAATCCATAGCCAGCGTATAAGGATAACGATGGACTTGTTCCGGCGTTCCTGCTGTTCCAGCGCGCTTAGGTTCCGGATCAGACTATTAATCACCATTACTCGCATCGTCGGCGAACGCTTCCTGAGCGTCGGGCGAACGGACGGACGGAAGGACGTCGACTTGGACTTAACACACCGACGCCATTAAACAAATCAACACTCACCAGTGCGACCTTTGCACTTGTCCAGCACACGTACACATAAGCAGATGTAATGGATGTAAGCAGATGTCTAGCAAGTCGCCGACTGGCCTGTCTAAACCAGTGGTTCCCGACCTTTTTGGACTGTACCGTAAAATGGGGTAACTTTGGCACTGCGGGGTAACTTTGGCGCAGGGATCCAGGCCATGCATTATACACAGAGAACCGTGTTAATACGCGTATATGACAAGAAACTTGGAGCCATCGCTTCCCATGCAACCCAGAATTTGATGAAGTAGACTTGACGAGAGCTAAACCACATGTTGAAAGCGACTGATAACGCAGTTTTTGGTTACCAGGTAACACATTTTTTGGTTTCGGACGATACAAGCTCAAAACTGTTATAAAATCGGTATCCTTGGAAGGATTTCTGATTTGTAAAAAGATTTGGGCTTGTCCCATATGCGCAATACGTTTTAAAAACGTTCTAGGATGATAAAGTTACCCAGGATGGGTCTAAAATTGATCTCACGTTGAAATAATACATGGTGCCAAAGTTGCCCCTAACCCGGGGTAACTTTGTCTTTTTTTCAAATATTTTTAAAGCATAGAAATAATTTTTTCTAAATTATCAAATTTTACAGGGTCGTAGGTACCATCCATAATGCTCATAGTTTAAAAAATCAAGTCTTTTGCTCAACTCGTTTAGGTGTTATCCCACAAAAACCCTCCAAAACATGCCAATGTTACCCCATTTTACGGTAGTCTATAGGGCCACTTTTTCTAAGTTGGAGGACACGAGGGCCACTTTTTCTTAGTTCAGGAACATTAGGGGGCCACAAGGCTAAAATTTAATTAACCAAAAGCATATAGAATCGTTGTAAATGAATCAAAATAGAATGTTTGATGTTATTTATAGACGTAAAAATGAAATAATTTGTAATAGAAAATAATAATGTGTTCTATCCTGTTCAAATTGTCAATTTTTTCATATATTTTTGTTAATTCTTTGAGATATGAGGGCCACTTATTTAGCCATGGCGGGCCACTTTTGGCCCGCGGGTCACGGGTTGGGAACCACTGGTCTAAACTATATATATACCTGCTGAAAGAGTAGCCTTAGCGATCGCGAGAAAGTCTATCTCTCCTATGCTGCATGTTGTTGTCCTACAAATTGGAATGGTCTCCTTGCTACACTGCGCTTAATTTCAAGTGGTCATTCCACTCTGTTCCTTAAGAACCTAAAAACTGTTTTATTTAGCCGTGGAAGGGCCGGGAGCGCTTCTGAGTAGCCTACCTTGAAGAGGCGTTATATAAATTTCTGAAATAAATAAGTAAATAAATGATACTCTGAAACACTTCAGCAAACCACGTGATTGCTATTTCGATATAAAAATTAATCACACCAGGTCTTTAATAATAATAATTATTCCTTTCTGAAAATCATTCATGGCCATCAAATCGTGGCCGCAGATCGAGTAACCTACTGATTCAAGTCATTCAACAGATATCTAGTTTTCCCATGGAACGGTGTAGTTGATCATTGGCGTTGCCCTCCTATTCTGTCCAGACTTGGGACTGGCACTGTCAGAGTGCAAACATTGGTGGAGCTCCCATGGAGTGTGAACGTCCTGCCCATCTGTTTGCATGTGTGATTAATTGCGAAAGTATCATGTGCTCTACAATTATAGTCCTTTGTTGAATCATGCCAGCAAAATATCTACATGTAGGCCTACACTTCGTCACAGATGAAAGCGTCGTCATTGGACAACTGTTAGTTGACCTATTCCCCACATTTTCCCTTGGGGGAAGAAATTTCCAATCGTAATCTCCAAACTTCTACAGCGCTACTCGAAACCTAACGCGGGCGCCAGTTCATTCACGAGCGCTGCGTTGAGTTAAAAGAGTTGTCCTCAAGAGTAGTGCTCCAAAGGAGGTCCGGTAGCCGTAGGAATCATGCATGCGTCCAAAGACAGCCTAAATTCCTCCATTGCTGCTCCAAACTTGGTTTCACGTGAACAAATGGAGACCCGAGAAGACGCAAACGCTGTACAGGGTGGGCCAAAAAGTAATCCCCTATGAATTTTTGCTAATATCTTGGCCAAAAATGACAATTTTTTAATCAAGTTTCAAGGGTTAAAGGTAATTCATATTTACGTATAGCCAACTTTCATCGACATATTTGAAATAGAACAAAAGGTATCTCACATTTAGTGAGCCCACCCACTGTTTTTGACGATCCAAAACGTAGCGCAACAAAATCAACAAAAGCGATTTTAAACAGTCACATGACTCACATCTCAAATAATTGCTATTAAATGAGCTTTATATTGCTTCACAACTTGTGCTCAATGTGTCCACCAAAAATGCTGACACTTATTCTCAGCCTCTTTGCTGAGTTCCTGATTGCCTTGTTGATGTGTTTCAGAGGTAAGTCTTCCCATATCAAATCCAATGCGACCATCAATTCTTTTATCACTCCGGGATAGCTTTCCGCATTTGATAATCTGTCGGGTAAAAATCCGGAGATTATCGGGCTGTAGCTTCTTCTCAATCAAACCAGTACCGGTACGATAATATTGACGATAATATCGACGATAATATTGACGATAGTATTGAGAATAATTTTGACGTTGAACCGTTCTTCTTTCAATTTTCTTAACTCTCAGTTTAACTCTTGATTTCTCCGCTCTCACTGTTCACCAGAGTAGGCCTTGTGTGGCGATTATAGGATAATAGCTTAAGCTCCGAGACTCTGCTCATGAAGTCTCAGAATACACATTTTTATCTTTCATTGACACCTTGGTCATTTTAATGTCTCAAAAATGTCAATTTGACTATCTTAGGGCCTAATAGTAAAATTTGAATCTCAACAATTCTTTTTTGCAACTTCCAAGTCATCTTGCCAAATGATGTCACAGTGACTATAGCCTACAGCTACACGGGTACATGTTTCTCGTCTAATTAGTGCCAATAATCATGATAATCTGGCAATATCAAGTTTATTTGATAACAATTATTTGAGATGTGACTTAATAAAATCGCTTTTTGTTGCTTTTTGTGGCGTCACGTTAGGTCACTAACATTGCATGGGTAGGCTATTATAGGCTTGTGTTCGCATGCATTCTTATGGGCAGTCTTGCGCCGACCTACTTCAAGTGAAGATGAGTTGGGTCGTTGCGTTATTATCTTTCATCAGTGAGTCGCATGGATGATGGTGGTCGGATAAAGCAAAGTGGCAACTCATTGTTCATTCGAATTGTTACCGTGGCCTTCTTTCTACTGCAGAAGCTAAGATGTCGCTATATAAGTAAACCTAGATATTATAACCGGGAACTCTCATGGGTGATGGTACACAATGTTCCAGAGAGATGTTTCACATTGACTATCTTATATCATATATCAAACAGTTCCGTACGGGATTGCTGCTCGAGCAACCCTGCAGTTAAGTAACATTCTTATCTCTGGTATACTAACTGCTTCCTAAAGCTGCCTGTGGGATTCGGCCTACTTCAACTGACTAGTCCACGTTCAACTTTTGATATATATATATATATATATATATATATATTGTATAGGCCTAATAATTTTAATAATAATAATAATAATATAATTATTATTATTGGCAAGATTAATGATATCAATAAAAATATTATTATTATTATTATTATTATTATTGTTATTATTATTACTATTTTTACTATTATTATTACTACTACTATTATTAGCTTTGTTTGAATCGTTTTAGTTCAAACTGACACAACGCAGAACGATTTATATGATGGATGATCACAAGTTATTAAGCTACGGGAGTCGAAGTTAACTGTTGGCAGCCATGCAAGGCGCCCATCACGTCCTACTACTACATTTTTACTATTGCCATCTGCCGATTGGAGGGTTGAGTGGACCATTTGGAATGGTATATCGGGAAGCGATCCAGCGTACCGGGTACATGCACTCTTCGTGCCAGAATGTTGACCATTACCATATAAACCCATCTCAATAGTTTACTGAGCCTTCTAGTTCGGTCACAGCTAATCCAATTCGATATAATATACAATGACTTATATGGCGCAGTTATCATAACGGTAGAAGACATCTCAGTTGACGGTCGCTATATTTATACCGTCTCATATAGTTATGTCTATTTAGGACTACGACTCGTATGCATGTACGTAGATCTATATTTAGATTTAATATATATATATATATATATATATATATCCAAATATATTTATAAGAATGGATTTGCAATTGAAGTCATGATCCATTGGTATTTGGTAGCAGACAGATAAATTTCAGTGCTTAAAGTGTGGAGAAATGAGTGCCTGGACGCCCCTTACCTTTCCAAAAGAAGTGTCTGGACGGCAGTGGACGCCCTTACTTATCGAGGCTGTACTGGCCAATAAGTGGCAGGACTGCGTTCCGATTTTAAAACAAGTGCATGAACGCCGTCTATGACCTTCCAGTCACACTTTAAGCCCTATAGACAGATTGTATAATCCTATAGACGAAGAGAAATCAGAAGCCAATATATTGTCATTATAGGACTACGGTTGGTGCGCATAAGATGCAAGAGATGAGCCTTAAGTACTTAGACCTAAATGCCATCAAGGAATTAACGGAATGAAATTAATTGAACAGCGAATGCAAAGCCTTGAGCCAGCGATCGGGAAAGACCGAGGAGAGCCGGACACTGCCGAACGCCGTTCGTGTCATGGCGGAGTATACATGAAAAGTTACAGCATTGATTTCGTTGATCAGCTGCAAATTATCTGTAGTTCTGGAGTCTGAGCGTGGAGCAGATGGACGTTGCTTGATTAAAAGATAGTACTCTGTGAACTTAAAAATACATGGAATCTCTGCTCAATGGGATTCACTCGCAATTGTACGTGCATGCGTTTCGGCGTGAAACTCCAGTGCAGTGTCCGCGCTGTAATCAGTAGCGCCTCTTAGTAGGAGCTTCATGGGGCGCTATTGCAAATGCAAGAAATAAATAAATACATGTAGATAAATAAATAAAATAAACGAGATACGCTATAGGTTACATACCTCTTTTTAAAGAACTTTTTATGGCGCTCCTTCAAGATGTCTACTCAGAGGCGCTCCCGACTACAGTGCGGACACTGAATCGGAGTTTCACACGGAAGTTCATGAGCAATTGCGAGCTAAGGACTTGATCAGGGTCCAAAGTCGCGGCGGCTTGAGGTGGAGTTGAACCCGTAAGCTTCCCACTCCAAGGCATCGAGCATACCCCCTACACCGCTGCGCCTCTGTAGTTGAGCGAATTGAAGACTTAAGACATCCTGCTGCCACATTTCTCCATTGTCCATATTATAATAAGCAGGGCTTAAAGTGTGACTGGACGGTCATGGACGGCGTCCATGCACTTATTTTAAAATCTGAACGCCGTCCAGCCACTTATTGGCCAGCAATGATGGAAAGGTAAGGGGCGTCCAGGCACTTCTTTTGGAAAGATAAGGGGCGTCCAGGCACTTATTTTTCCACACTTTAAGCACTGATAATAAGGTCCCGGCATAAACGTCATACATGCATGGTTCCATGCCGGTTCAAGACAACAGGTTAATTCGTCATCATTGCGCTCTTTAACCGGTGGAGATATGCATGTCCCGCGCTCCACTTTGTCAACTTGAGTCCATCGTGGCTTCTTTTGCAATGGACTAACCTCCTTGTATGCTATATTCTTCAATTGCATTTACGTACTATTGCGTCAAAGTTGACCCTCCGCCCCCTCCCGAGCAGCGGGCATTTCAAACTGTCTTCAAAGGCGTTTAATCGTTTAGATTAGTCACGTGGCTACGTGTACAACTCTTTTGGGAAGTACGAAAAGTCGCTATATTAAATGACTTGGTTCATATTTACATCTATGCAAGTGTGCTGGCGATATATATATATATGATGCATATATGTATCATGTATATATATAATTATATATTATATGTGTTTGTATGACTCTATACTAAATGGTTTTCTCTAACAACATCTATTGCGTATTCTCGTGCAATATACATTTTTACGCACGATCTATGTTGACATGTTTGATGTATATATATATATATATATATATATATATAGACTATATATGTGTGTATAACTGTATATGTATATCGCCATCTCATATATAGACCACATATATCTATTATACTTAGCATATATTTATACACATATTTGCAGCTATGCAGCACCACATGTCCCTCTTATCCTGCAGGTCTATACAATGGAAACATATGCATTGTGTGCCATTGAGGTGGACGGTGGAGGCGGAGGGGCGGGGGGGGGTGGGGGGTGGTGATGGTTGGCGACGTTGGCTGTTGGAATGGTAGCCATGGGAAATGGCCGGTCGTCAAATTTCGTCCGTTCGTTTTAATTGGATTGGTGGATGGGGAGACAAAGGAAACAGACGCGATGCAAAGTCTCCTCCTCATATTTACACACTCCAGCATCGTTCAGTCTCTGTTTGACAACTTGTGTGTGTGCCCACTTCTTTTTTTACGTCTGCCTGTGTGTGTGTGTGTGTGTTTGTGTGTGTGTGTGTGTGTCTCTCTCTCTCTCTCTCTGTATGTATACATGTATGTATGTCTCCCTGTCTCTGCAACTCTGCATCTGCATATGTCTCTGTATATGTCTCTGTCTCTGTCTGTCTGTGACTGTCTCTGTCTCTATCTCTATCTCTGTCTCTATCTCTATCTCTGTCTCTGTCTCTATCTCTATCTCTATCTCTACCTCTATCTCTATCTCTATCTTTATCTCTACCTCTATCTCTATCTCTACCTCTACCTCTACCTCTACCTCTGTCTCTATCTCTATCTCTATCTCTGTCTGTCTTTCTGTCAGTCTGTCTCTCTCTCTCTGCCTCTTTTCCCCTCGCCGTCTGTTCGCCCCCCTGCTGTCGTCTCTCCCCTCTGTCGTGGGTGGAACCTAGACGCCAGTAATCCCGTTTTGTCCTGCAGCTCCTTTGTTCCTTGGTTTTGTCATCCAGTTCTATTGTTCCTCGGTTTTGTCTTCCAGTTCTATTGTTTCTCGTCTCTCAATTTAGAACGGAAAATAATTAATTATCGTGCAAAACATCGCGGCGAGCTGTCCGAAGTCTGTGGTTTAGGTATCGACTCCTATACTCTAGTAGACCTATCTATTGTATTTAAACATTTATAAAGCGCCTCTAGTAGGGTAAACCGTTCAGAGGCGCTCCCAGTGCGCAAGGCCCCGTGAGAAGAAGCAGGTTTTGAGAAGAGACAGAGCAGAGGAGAGACTGACAGACAGAAGAGTTGAGCGAACAGAAGGAGACAGAGAATTCCAGAGAGAAGGACCAATTGAGACAAAAGATCGAGACTGAGCCATAGCAGTTCTAGACCGGGGAACCAATAGGTCAAGTCTGTTGGATGAGCGAAGTGGACGGTGGGAGGAAGCTGAGTGAGGACGAAGTAAGGTTTTAGTCAGATATTTTGGGGCAAGACCCCGTTGAGACTTTAGGATCAGAGTGAGGATCTTGAACTGTGTGCGAGCACGTAGAGGAAGCCAATGAAGTTCATCAAACATAAAGGTAGAGATGTGAGAGTACTTGGGAAGGCGGGCAATTAATCTAGCAGCTGAGTTGAGAACTGACTGAATCGGTGAAAGACGAACTTTAGGAAGACCAATGAGAAGAGAATTGCAATAGTCAATACGAGAACATATGAAAGCATGAACTAAGGTAGTGAAGATGGAGGAGGAGACAGAGCGACGAATGACTCTGAGGCGTCTTAAGTGAAAATATGATGATTATCTGATGTTAGACCGAACTGATGTTGGACACTACATGTTAGCGTCGTTACCGCATAAGCCCGATAATCTGTTGATGAAATTTCTTATCGCACCAGGTGCAGTAATTGCCAGCGGCACTGAAGGTATGGCCCGGTCAGCTCATTAGCGACTGTGACTTCCATTCATTTCTGTTGCGAATTGTTTTAATGAGTCTGCACGCCGAATGCTGCTTGGCGCCACCTGAAGACGCGGGTTCGTCTGTAGTCGGAGCCGAGTCAACGGTGCAGCCGTAGACCGTTGGGCGCCTGCCAACGATCAAACTTTGCATTGCAAACCGATTACTAATTACTGTGACATTGTTGGTCCAGACGGGCATTGTGTGGACGCGGTTTGTGAAAAGAGTTTGGTAGTGGAGAAGCGAGAAAAGTGGAGTGGTGAAGGGGAAGAGGGTGGAATGGGGGTGGATGGAAAGAGAAGGGAATAGGGGTGAATGGAAAGAGAAGGGAATGGGGTGGATGGAAAGAGAATGGAATGGGAGTGGATGGGAAGAGAAAGGAATGGGGTTGGATGGAAAGAGAACGGAATGGGGTGGATGGAAAGAGAAGGGGATGGGGGTGTATGGAAAGAGAAGGGAATGGGGGTGGATGGAAACAGAATGGAATGGGGGTGGATGGAAAGAGAAGGGAATGGGGTGGATGGAGAGAGAATGGGGCGGATGGAAAGAGAAGGGAATGGGGCGGATGGAAAGAGAAGGGAATGGGGTGGTTAGAAAGAGAAGGGAATGGGGGTGGATGGAAAGAGAAGGGAATGGGGTGGATGGAAAGAGAAGGGAATGGGGCTGGATGTAAAGAGAAGGGAATGAGGTGGATGGAAAGAGAAGGGAATGGGGGTGTATGGAAAGAGAAGGGGATGGAGGTGTATGGAAAGAGAAGGGGATGGGGGTGGATGGAAACAGAAGGGAATGGGGGTGGATGGAAAGAGAAGGGAATGGGGTGGATGGAGAGAGAATGGGGCGGATGGAAAGAGAAGGGAATGGGGTGGATGGAAAGAGAAGGGAATGGGGTGGATAGAAAGAGAAGGGAATGGGGGTGGATGGAAAGAGAAGAGAATGGGAGTGGATGGAAAGAGAAGGGAATGGGGTGGATGGAAAGAGAAGGAAATGGGGTAGATGGAAAAAAAGGGAATGGGGGTGGATGGAAAGAGAAGAGAATGGGAGTGGATGGAACGAGAAGGGAATGGAGTGGATGGAAAGAGAAGGAAATGGGGTAGATGGAAAAGAAGGAAATGGGGGTGGATGGAAAGAGAAGGGAATGGGATGGATGGAAGGAGAATGGAATGTGGGTGAGTGGAAAGAGAAGGGGATGGGGTGGATGGAAAGAGAAGGGGATGGGGTGGATGGAAAGAGAAGGGAATGGGGTGGATGGAAAAGAAGGGAATGGGGGTGGATGGAAAGAGAAGGGAATGGGGGTGGATGGAAAGAGAATGGAGGGGGATGGAAAGAGAAGAGAATGGGGGTGGATGGAAAGAGAAGGGAATGGGGTGGATGGAAAGAGAATGGAATGGGGGTGGATGGAAAGAGAAGGGAATGGGGTGGATGGAAAGAGAATGGAATGGGGGCGTATGGAAAGAGAAGGGGATGGGGTGGGTGGAAAGAGAAGGGAATGGGGTGGGTGGAAAGAGAAGAGGATGGGGTTTATGGAAAGAGAAGGGAATGGGGGTGGGTGGAAAGAGAAAGGAATGGGGTGGATGGGAAGAGAATGAAATTGGGGTGGATGGAAAGAGAAGGGAATGGGGGTGGATGGAAAGAGAAGGGAATGGGGGTGGATGGAAAGAGAAGGGAATGGGGGTGGATGGAAAGAGAAGGGAATGGGGTGGATGGAAAGAGAATGGAATGGGGGCGTATGGAAAGAGAAGGGGATGGGGTGGGTGGAAAGAGAAGGGAATGGGGTGGGTGGAAAGAGAAGAGGATGGGGTTTATGGAAAGAGAAGGGAATGGGGGTGGGTGGAAAGAGAAAGGAATGGGGTGGATGGGAAGAGAATGAAATTGGGGTGGATGGAAAGAGAAGGGAATGGGGGTGGATGGAAAGAGAAGGGAATGGGGGTGGATGGAAAGAGAAGGGAATGGGGGTGGATGGAAAGAGAAGGGAATGGGGTGGATGGAAAGAGAATGGAATGGGGGCGTATGGAAAGAGAAGGGGATGGGGTGGGTGGAAAGAGAAGGGAATGGGGTGGGTGGAAAGAGAAGAGGATGGGGTTTATGGAAAGAGAAGGGAATGGGGGTGGGTGGAAAGAGAAAGGAATGGGGTGGATGGGAAGAGAATGAAATTGGGGTGGATGGAAAGAGAAGGGAATGGGGGTGGATGGAAAGAGAAGGGAATGGGGGTGGATGGAAAGAGAAGGGAATGGGGGTGGATGGAAAGAGAAGGGAATAGGAGTGAGGGAACGAGAAGGGAATGTGATTGGAGAGAATGGAAGCAGCTGAGGCGACAGAATGACAGAGGAGAGAATTGGTCAACTCTTTCCCTTCCTCACTCTACTTTTCTCGCTTCTCCATGGCAGTTCTAAACTCTTTTCACAAACTGCGTCCACACAATGCCCGTCTGGACTATAGTCTGGATCGTAAATGTTTTACTGGTATACACAATCAAACAGGATTAGAAGAGAAATGGGAAAAATCAGAGATCGTTTTTTATATAAGTGCGGGAAAGAAAGATGTTGGAGAACGAGAAGAGACAGCAACATTGTTTACGATTGCGTTCGCATAATTTTATGTGTCGGTGGATATCTGTGAGTGTGAGAGAAAGAAAGACAGTTGGGGGAGAGAGAGAGAGAGAGAGAGAGAGAGAGAGAGAGAGAGAGAGAGAGAGAGAGAGAGAGAGAGAGAGAGAGAGAGAGAGAGAGAAAGAAAGAAAGAAAGAAAAAAGAGAGAGAGAGGCAGACAGACAGACAGACAGACAGAGGCAGAGACAGAGACAGACAGAGACAGACAGACAGACCGTATAAGATAGAGACAGAGTCAGACACTATTGCTGACAGGGAACGCCAGAGGCTGGTGTGAATGATTCCAATCATGATAATTATATAGGATCGTATACTAATCCTAATCGTAATCGTGAATTTTTTAGCGCCACTCCAATACAAACTCCACAGCCCAGGCGCTCACGACCTGATAGCATCAAACCACGATCAAAGATAATGGTTTTCAAATGCTTGCGGAATATGGGCAAAGAAAGACTTGAGGAAGTTCATTGCGGAGACTGTAACTGTAGGCAACTTACTCCAGAAAGATGGACCAACCATAGCGAAGCTTTTACTTTAAGCAGTATATTCTCTGGAGGTTCTTGCCATAGGGACAACCAGGTCACATTGCGTGCATGCAGAGCGAAGGAATCTACGACCTGAAACGGAAAACACGAGCTCACAAAGCTCCCTAAGATAGATCGGAGATTGGCCTGCTAGGCTGCTACAGAAAAAATTACCCATGAATATTACGTCAAGAAGACAATTGGAAAACAATCATACATGTACTTGTAGACAAAGTGCATCTGGCCAACGTTGTCTTGGAACTTCTGTTCCATGTTCTCTATATACTTCCGGACATAGGCGTACGAGGCGGGGGTCCAGGGGGTGGCAAATGCCCCCCCCCCCAATTTCGGGCAAATGTGTTTTTCGGGCAAAGGAGGCATGGACGGACCAAAAAAATTCGGAAATTTGTTTCGGGCAAAACAGGCACGGGCGGATTTTTTCGGCCACACAGGGGTAAAAAACTACATTTTCTCAAGATTTACGGGAAAATCCTAAATATTTGGGCGAATGACTAAAAAAAGGTCATCAGTTTTTCGGGCGGGAAAATTCTTAGATTTTTTGGGGCGGATGACTAAAAAAAAGTCATCAGATTTTTCAGGCAAAAATTTTTTGGCCCCCCACTACCGAAGTGTCCCGTACGCCTATGCTTCCGGAATAAGAATATCGATTTGGCGATTCAGTGGCTATACATAAATGGCTTAATGGATGAGTGCACAAACGAAGGTATGCATTAATTAATGATGGCTCAATTGCATCCATCAATCAACGACGTCAGACAAATAATCAATTAATCAAACGATATTTGTTTGAATGTGTAAATGAATCGTACACGAAACGACCAACAACGGATGCAAGAAATTGTGTGGCTATATATTCGGTTGGGCGAGTCTGTCATGAAAACGTACGGTATAGGCCTGCATGCCCACGGTTTCATGCGATGGATAGAAAGTGAAATACGAAATTGATAACAGAGCGAAGATATGCATACTTTTTCTTTTTTTATTTCTCCATTTCTATAGCGCCTCTTCAAGCTCACTACTCAGAGGCGTTCCCGACTACAGCGCGGACGCTGAATCAGATATTCACGCCGAAGCGCTGAGATTATTGCAGAGAAGGACTTGCTCAAGGTCCCTACAAGGCGGCTTGAGGTGGATTCAAACCTGGAACCCTCCGGCTCCAAGGCACCGAGCCCACCACTACACCACCGCGCCCACAATATATATCCTCACAATGTATATCTGATTGCGAGAATTTGCGTTCGCTGTTTTTAATCTGGTGAGCTTTAAAATTTGAAAATTGTTAAAAACAATAAAATTTAAAAAATTCGATTTATTTTAATATGCTACAGGTCAGTTGCATTAGTGTTTCAAATGAATTAAATGATTGCTCGTAGACAATAAGTATATATTAAGCAGCAAACACTCAACTAAACAACAAATACACGAATCCCAGCAGTTCAAAACTATACACACTATATATAGATCTATAAAGAGTAAATTGTCTGTCTGTATACCTCGTCCTCGGATCCTTCCGCGAGACCCGTCATTAGGCTGCTTGCTCTCGATACAGTTGTGCGGCTGTCTTATGATGTGGCCAAAATATCGCAGCTTTCTAGCTTTCGCTTGAGCTAATACCTTTCTGGCCCCTGCATGTCGATTTGTGCGTGCCTTCAAATGATATCATTTTTTGTCCACGAGATTCTCACCAGTTGTTCTCAAATGCCTGCAGAATGCGCTTTTTCCTCTTTCTTCAACCTCAAGATATGCATGTCAGTTAAGCTATATATATAAATGCAATATTTGGCATTCATTTATGCAGGCACAGTTCACAATCGTATACTTAGGTGCTCTGTGCAAGATATATAGCAGGGGCAGCCAGCAGATGATTTATATGCCATGCATGCCTGTGTAAGCTGTGTTCTCTGTACACATGAATATGTCGGCCACTTGTTTACATTTTTCTTCAACGGACTTCCAAACAGTGACTTGATTGAATGTCTGTGCAACAAAGTAATGTTACATGCATTGATCAATGTCTAGACTTCGACTTGTTGCAGGGAAGTCTATCTTATAACATTGCGGCGAATCTAAACCCATACTTTTAAAACACTGCCTATTATTGCGGCCTATATATACACGGGCTACAAGAGTAAATAGTCTATTATGTAGTCCTATGTGTATATGCAATACTATAGGCCTATATAGGTATGCAATACCCTAACCCTGTTAACTTATTAAGTCTCATACATATTTATGGTCTATAAATATATAACCGGTTAAGCAATTAGCAATTCCGCCACAGTTAATTGCGTTCCTTGTACTGCCCTCCTTATCAAATAGACAGTAACTGCAAAAATCCTATCTTGAGATATTCTTCAAGAAAGAAATTTGATCCTGCCAACCAGTTACCTTGATAAAGTTTCGAAACTTATTATATCATCACAGTACTTAAAAATGACCCTTCATATAGGTTTGCATAATTTTTATGATTTTTGAATTTAAATACTCTTAAATGCAGATACAGTCTTTTTGCTATGTACTAAAATTATTCATTGTTATGCCATCCTTGACAATAAAACTGTATCTACATTTAATATGATATTAATATAATATTCTTCTGTAATAACCCGCCTGCAAACGCACTGCTGTAATCATTTACATTTATACGATGGTCTCAGGCGATGGTAGACCAATATGACTTGAATTAGGAGAAGTTAGACAAATAGTAGGTTATCCTTGTGAAAGAAAACAGTGTTTTAAATAATTTTTTATACAATATATCAAAGTGAATTAGCACACATGCAACCAATTTCCACAGCACTACTTCAACTGATTTTTACTGATAACAGAGTAAAATGCAATGTATGCTTACTACTGACAAAACAATCATGAAAGAATACTGAATGTATAATGTTTTTCTTTTGTGACAGTTTGCTAAATATTTTCGCAAACACTTTGAGGTTATTCATTTTGAATCAAATCGTCAACATTTGCCGTAGGAATGTCCTGCCAAAATTTAAGTCTGTTTAGTGGCATAAGACCACCAAGTTTACTAATGATATCATCCTTCTTCACTTGTGGAATTCCTCTGTGTTCTGTTCGAGGCAGAGGCTTTGAAATGCCATTCTTCATAGCAGTGGCAGTCAAGAAATTTAACTGCATATCTTCTCCATTGAATGCGGTTTTATACAGGAGTTGTCGATTACCTCGAACTGCTTTGACTGTAACCATGTCACTCAAGTATGGTCTCGGAACTGTTCGACTGAGTTTATATGTCGAAGAATAATCAATCCAGTTGAAACAATCTGCAATTCTCATTTCGTGGATCACGACTTTTCCGTTATTAGCATTCTGTACACATGCTACAAAATCGTTGAAATCGTACACCTTGCCACACTTCTGCAGACTTTTCTCGACCTGATGGTGAAAACTATCTGCACTCATGAATGTGTGTCCAGGCTCAAAGAATTTCAAGTGCACCTCCTCAGCTGCAATTTCGTTGCTGTTGATAATATAAACTAGGTAAGTAAACAATGTCCAATTTTTGTTCTGTCCAGAACAGTTGTCCAGCCAAACCGTGATGCGCTTAGCATCACGCTGTTTTAAGAAAAAAGCTTGGAATGTGCTGACAATGTCCTCTTTCTTGCGACCCGCAAGACCTTCGTGCCACAACACAGCAACAGGTTTTGCAGATGTTGTATCTCCCAGCGGAACAAAGCTTTCGTTGAACGCTATGATTCGTCGCGTGAAAAGCACCGTCTTAAACATTTCCTTTCGTGGGATCATAATGACCTTCTGCAGATCTGCTGAAAAGATTACATGTTCTTCTACTGCATTTAAACGGTCTCGGTCTCGGTCAGAGCGATACTCACGCCTACTCTCATCTGCTTTTGTAATATGTACTTTCCACTTCTTACACATCTCACAATCATGATTCAACTTATCTCTACTGTGATCAGGTGAATGCAGTGAAAAGCTTTCACAAAGCTCACACTCTTCATGACCCAGTTTGGCAAATGATATTCCCATGTTCTTTAACTCACCCCGGTAGACCTCATAAGAACATGCAATGTTTGGGTTCTTAACCAAAAAATCCTTGTGCATGAAGTCAATGGTCACATCTGAAGGCAAGTAGCGCCTATTTGGGGCATGTTCTCGTCGATAATGCGACACCGATGGACCAAAGGACTCCACATGACATCGTAATACAGTGCGGTCTACTTTATACCTCTTGCCCGAACCACGGCCGTCTCGTTTGGGCAGAAGAGATGAAGGGTCAACTGAATGCAATGCTTTCTGAACAACTGTGTCATTGTTTTTGTTAAATCCAAGAGTTCCAAGATAAAACACTTTACACACAGCGACTTCTTTCCCCTCATCTGTCTGTAAAAAGTAGTGAAATGTTAACGAACGCTTAGAATTATCACCAGTTGTCTTGCGTGCAACAGACTGACGCTTTGTACCACTGACGATAAATAGTCTCTGTTCGTACCAACTCAACTGCCAGAATTCCGAATTAATCTTTTGTCGATGTATTTCTTTGATTTTGGCTGTGCAATTTCGTTTGCAGCCCGCTAGACAAGGTGCTTGAACGCCATGTTTTCTTACATTTTCAGCAACACAATTCTTTTTCCGAGATTTAGGTGACAAGGTGCATACTTTTCGTTTTCGAACATTTCGAGTTTCACTGCTTGACGATGCAAATGGCAAATGATCGATGGCAGCTGACATAACTTTCGAAGAGTTGACGACAGCTGGCACAACTTCAGAAGGGTTGACGGCAGGTGGCAAAACTTCCAAAGGGTTGACGACAGCTGGCACAACTTCAGAAGGGTTGACGGCAGGTGGCAAAACTTCCAAAGGGTTGACGGCAGCTGGCACAACTTCAGAAAGGTTGACGGCAGGTGGCAAAACTTCCAAAGGGTTGACGGCAGCTGGCAAAACTTCCGAATTAATCTTTTGTCGATGTATTTCTTTGATTTCGGCTGTGCAATTTCGTTTGCAGCCCGCTAGACAAGGTGCTTGAACGCCATGTTTTCTTACATACAAGGTGCATACTTTTCGTTTTCGAACATTTCCAGTTTCACTGCTTGACGATGCAAATGGCAAATGATCGATGGCAGCTGACATAACTTTCGAAGAGTTGACGACAGCTGGCACAACTTCAGAAGGGTTGACGGCAGCTGGCACAACTTCAGAAGGGTTGACGGCAGCAGCTGCTGGCAAAACTTCCAAAGGGTTGGCGGCAGCTGGCACAACTTCCGAAGGGTTGACGGCAGCTGGCACAACTTCCGAAGGGTTGACGGCAGCAGCTGCTGGCAAAACTTCCAAAGGGTTGGCGGCAGCTGGCACAACTTCCGAAGGGTTGACGGCAGCTGGCACAACTTCCGAAGGGTTGACGGCAGCAGCTGCTGGCACAACTTCCGAAGGGTTGACGGCAGCTGGCACAACTTCCGAAGGGTTGACGGCAGCTGGGAACACTTTCTGATTAAAATTCAACCATCTTCTAACTTTGTCCTTCATTGCCGTATTTTTCTGGTCTTCAAATTTCTTCCTCCCTAATTCTACCATCCGAGCTGAACGATTCATTTCTGGGGATCTGAAATTTATTTTCACAAATTCATATTGGGAATAAATTATATGTTATTGTGAATGTTGGAAAATTAGCATCATTAAATGGTATGCTATTATAAGAATTGTTATTAAATGTTTTATGGCTACACGTCATTTCTTAACCACGACAGCCTCATTGCTGACCATAAATGTGCACTCACAACTACGGCTTAGGCCTATTCAACATGTCATATTTACAAATAAACCCGCTTTATGAAGGGTAACCGTATAAGTTGACACTGTAAATATCTAATTCCAACGGATAATTTCAATTAATTACTATTAAAACAACATACTGCCCGAAAGTGAAAGTGAACTTTGTTTTGCATCCACCACGGCTATCGGGCACAATTCACTAATAAATACGTTTTTAAACTCTTCTACCGTAAATTAAATTTCTGTGATTATAAAACTAGTAGACCTAATTTTATTAGAAAGCAATTAAGTTGGTTACTAACCTTGTAGAATTGGTGTAAATAGTTGATTTTTTGACAAAATTAAGACTAATCGAAACGAATGTTTAATCCCTGCTAAAACGCCGGAAGTCCCCACTGCGCATGCGCACTGCAGATACGGCTAAAAATGTCCCATCTATGCTTAGCAAGAAGACCGTATGTGCGTAGATACGCCCGTTTCGCTAGGCACCCTGCAGATACGGCGTTTTTGCTAAGTACACTGGCCTGTATCTGCAGTTACGGTAAATTTAAAACGGCTATATCTCAGCCAAAGTAGCAGATACGGCTTTCTTAATTTTTACCAAGGTGTAGGGCTGGAATATCATGCCTACTGCGGTCCTAACTCAAAAAGTCAAAAATTGCAGTTACGGTCTTATTGCTAAGCACGGCAGTGTAGCTGTGTCCAGCAGGAACGTCTGCTGCAGTTGGTCTTGCACGCCGTCTGCCGCCATGGCATGCAGCTGATGTCATTTCCGTCTGACCTGATTAGCGTTGGCGCCATTTTTCCAGCGCCAATGGCGTGACGACGTGTCGAAGATTTTGCTGGAACTCTTTGTTCTTCCGCGCAGGATTTTCCTGCTGTGCTGCTGTCGGCTTTCATTAGGTTCAGACTGGTCTCGGGTGTCGCATGCAAATCTGTCCCACGTGGAAAAGTATCCCCGTCGTATAAGTCATTGGTAAATAATTGAAATCTAGGATATGCAGAGCGGATGCAGAGCTGGCTTAGCGACGATCGTGATGAGGCTCATGTGGGCGGAAGGATATGCATGCTCGGCTGCAGCGGTGGATCTCTTATGCCATAAAGATGAGCAGGAACAGGTGGTTGATGGCAGAGAGGGGCTATCATGCTTGGCTTAACCGCCGAAACAGGTACTCTGTTAGAATTTCATGACAGCTGAAAAGTCAGCCGGGTCGAAACAGTTGGTGTGGGTCCGTTTGAGTCGTCAAAAACGGTGGGTGGCCTCACTAAAAGGGGTATAACATTTGTTCTGTTTGATATAGTTTGATGAAATCTGACCATCAAGTGTAAATATGAATTGTCTTTAAGACTGTAAAATTTCATTTCGAGATTATTACTTCTGGCCATGATATTGGCAAAAGAACTAATTTTTTGCGTTTCGTTTTTGAATCGTTAAAAATGGTGGTTGGCCTCGCTAAAAGTGTTATAACTTTTGTTCTGTTTTAAATATATTGATGAAATCTGGCCATGATGTGTATATATGAATTATCTATAAGCCTGTAAAATGTTATTTTGAATTTCTTACCTTTGGCCAAGATATTGGCAAAAAGCCTAGTGTGGTCTTTTCTGGCGCACCTTGTATATCTGCATATTTATGCTCAGGTTGTGAAGCTGCTGCTCATATAGGCCTACTGCTGGTTTATACTACACATGATCGTCGTCGTTACTGTGCGTAACACCGTCACATCAATACGACACTAATTTCACCAACATCACGATCACTAGCGTCACAGCATCACCATCATCAAGACCATCACCACCACCATCACCGTCAAAATCACCACCATAACATCTCACCTAAAGTCATCACAACTACTTAAATGCACCATGTTTTTCTAGACGCGTCTGCGACACGACTGCATGCACATTACATCTATTTCGCATTAAATGGTCATCTTTGACTAAAGTGTGTTCACGGTTTAAGTGCTGTCGACCAATCAACAGGAAACATCGGACGCCAATGCTTTCGAAAATCACACGTGATACCTCATGATTGATATAAATAAGACAAGCAGGAGTTGAATTCTTTCTCCAGTTGTCCACTGCGCATGCGCATGCGAATGGTGACGTGTTTAACGTTTTAGCGACGAGCGTCTATGCTGCAGGTGACTAGAAACCAATACAGGTAGTTCGCCGCTAAAGTGTTAAAAATCGTCGTCGTGGAGAAGTGATGGTCGAAATGGGAGAACCCTTTCCAGGTGTGTAATGACACTCCACAATTTCTCCGTCGCCTTCCGTTGACCGGACTTGCAGCGCATTGCATTCTGCTATCGGTTTCCTCGATGATCGTTTATCTGCTTTATCGTTCACCAAGTGTCTGATACTAAGTGCATGTCTGATACTATGTGTACTGATAACAACGATCAAGAATAATGAAGTACACCAGTAGTATGCGAGTCATAACTTCAAGGCTTTAGCATACAAGCGAACGTATACTATAGCTGAATGATGGTCACCCGCAGACAGTTTTGCAGAGGGTCAAACCAGAATGGGATCTACAATTTTTTTAGCAAGACCTTGAAAATGTAGAGTAAGAATTTAGGAACATGGGCATTTTTTGTAAGCTTATATATGTTTCTAAATGTAACTTTGTTTTGCCTTTTGGATCACAAGTGCTTTAGTGCGAAGTGATGAACTAAAAATCAAATAGTAGACTCTGTAGGTAGTTACACAAATGGATGAAGTGTTTCAATTGGTTCAATTATAAGCAAAACCGACACCCTATGTAAATGAATCATTATTCATTCTGACACACACACACACACATACACACACACACACACATACACACACACATCATGACACATGCATGCATAGCGGAATGCATACCTTGCAAATATTTGGCTGAACGGCATTATTAGAATAACTATTATTTGCTTTGGTAGTTAGCCAAGGACTGGAATCTTCTTATTTAACGTCGACGAACGTTACATGTCTAATCTGTTTTACGCAATAAAGGCAGTCGATTAATTACTTTCATGAATGCCTTTTGTCGAATAATTATGTTTACAAAGTAAACAATTACTTTTGGAGATAGAAAACATAGCCTACTCATTGGCTTCTGCAGACAGAAAACATACTCATTGGCTTTTGGAGATAGAAAACATACTCTTTGGCTTTTGGGGATAGAAAACATACTCATTGGCTTTTGCAGATAGAAAACATACCCTTTGGCGTTTGCAGATAGAAAAATACTATTTGGCTTTTGCAGATAGAAAACATACTCATTGGCTTTTGCAGATAGAAAACATACTCTTTGGCGTTTGCAGATAAGAAACAAACTCATTGGCTTTTGGAGATAGAAGACAAACTCTATTGGTTTTTGGGGATATAAAACATACTCTTTACTTGGCTGTATAGACGGAATTTTAAGTGGGACGACATCTATGGCTGAGAATGAAATGGACGTATACACAAAATGTTCACGAGATTCCAGTCCTGTATAATACAGAGTCTTTGGTACTTAACTTACGCAACTAAACGGTGTTGAGTGCCGGAGAGAAAAGGTCGTCCGCGGTTTCTGCTTCTTATCAGTCGACCCCTGGGAGTTGAAATAAAAGACGAAGGGAACCACGAATACTACAGGAGGCTGCACGTATGGACAGAAGTATACTGTGAGATGAAAGGATATAATACAGTAAACAAGGCAAATTGATGGATGAATCAAAGGCTGAACTGATGGATGGATGGATCGATAAATGGATCTGTCAACGGATGTATCATTGATGGTTGGATTGATCGATAATCGGATCAAGGATTTAGTAATCACTGAGTGGATCAACCGATTGATCAAAGCAATTGATTGATGACTGGATCGAAGGGTTATTGATTGATCAATTTATGGATTAATCAACAAGCAGATTGATCAACGGTGTAATCATTGATTAGATCAAAGTATGGATGGTAGAATTGATTAACGGATGGTAATCATTGATTAGATCAAGGTATGGCTGATTAGAATTGATTAACGGATGGTCAGGTGACTGATTGTTATTATTGATCCGAGGCATTCTGGGGATGATCCCTTGAGCGGATTGTGCGAGCGCTTCAAAGAGAATCAGATTCAGATAAGTCGGTGAGTGAGTGCAGGAGGGAGGGACAGGAAACGACCAGAAGACAATAAGGTAGAGAGAAAGAAAACCAGAGAAAGAAAAAAACAACAGAAGAGAAAGACAATAAGAGGAAAAGAGAGTGACAGACAGAGAAACAGAGAGAGAGAGAGAGAGAGAGAGAGAGAGAGAGAGAGAGAGAGAGAGAGAGAGAGAGAGAGAGAAGAGAGAAGAGAGAGAGAGAGAATCATGGAAAGAGGAAGCTTGCTGGAGGAAGACAGGTTCAAACGCGGATGGCAGTCATGAGAGTCTGAGGGCACTAAATGAAAAGAAAAAGCGACTTCATGGTCAGAGGCAGGATGGAAAGCAGATGTGAAGTACATGCACAAGCTTATAAAAATGGACATTGATGGAAAACAGTGCTGGCTTATAAATAGGGATATAATTGGAAAATTACCGCTTTGCTCATAGACAATGACGGATATAATAATTAATTGGACATATGAGCACATATTCATGTATAATAGTCTTGTATAAGGTGCATTTATATACAAATATACAACATATATCTTCTGTATATTTATATTGCCCGCGTAAATGCAGGCGTTGAAGAGGCGGGTAGTCATAATAATGGAAGTCTTGAGCGGAGAGATTATCCAGTGTAATTTCCAGCTATAGCTCGCGATCATTGGAATGGACATAACAACGATTGACATAGTGGCAATGGGTAAAGTTGGCAATGATGTTTAGAGGCAATGTATAGACATTTAATGGCAATGAGGAGCGTCTTTGGACCGATCTGGAACCGGATGGCTGGCGAAGCGCAACCGGATCCGGAATTAAATATGAACAAGAGTCGGAATTGCCACGTCATCGTCTGACAAGAATATGAATAAGATGCAGACGGTCGATCAGTCTCAGCAGCTTAATCCATCGTCTATGATATATGTACAGACGTTGTCTGTCTGCGTCCGACTCTCTATCTCTCCCTCTGTCTGCCTGTCTGTCTGTCTGTCTCCTTCTCTCCCTCTTTCTCTCTCTCTGTCTCTCTCCGTCTCTCTGTCTCTCCCCTCTCTCCCTCTCTCTGTCTACATAGCTATCTGTCTGTTTGTATGCCTGTCTGTCTGTATCTCTGTCTCCCCTGAATGTATCTGTCTCGCTCTGTCTCTGTATCTTTCTGCCTCTGTCTATCTGTCTGTTTGTCTCTATCTCTCTCTCTCTCTCTCTTTCTGTCTGTCTATCTCATTTAGCTTTCCTCTCTCCTCCCTCGCTCTCTCCCTCTCTTCATCTCTCCCTCTCTTCAACTCTCTCTTCCTCCCTCTCTCCCTCTCTCCCTCTCTCCCTCAATCTCTCTGGGACGATTAAATTTTGCTTCGGCTGTTGTCTTCCACAGTTGTTTTGTCTCCCTCTGGCGACGCTAAGCCTCGCAGATTTCCTTAGCGCCTTTTTATGATTGGCATTTCCATTAAAGTGCCACTTGTTCGCTGTCGTCTGCTCGCCTGGATCGGTCTTGTTGATTGCTCAGAGCGGCAATCTTGTTTCCTTCTGCGCTATTACTGTTCCGCCCGATTCCGCTCTGTTCCGCTCTGTTCCGCTCCGTTCCGCTCTGTTCCACTCGGTTCCGCTACGGATCCTTAATGATCCGTTTCGTCGATCACTTGTCTCCGCGGATCCTTTCAATACCTTAATCGAGTTCGATTTCTTTTCCGTTGATCGAATTCTTTCGAAACCTTCTCGATAGGTAATTGCTCGCATTTTCTAAATCACTTTCAGTGTCTTTTCGCTGAATGCGCTTTTACTGCAGCCTTCCGACGTTTTAGAATCGCGTTTATTACAGCGTTTATAACAGCGTTTATAACAGCGTTTAAACCAGCGTTTATAACAGCGTTTATAACAGTGTTTATAGCAGCGTTTATAACAGCGTTTATAACAGCGTTTATGAGAGCGTTTATAACAGCGTTTATAACAGTGTTTAAACCAGCGTTTATAACAGCGTTTATAACAGCGTTTATGAGAGCGTTTATAACAGCGTTTATAACAGTGTTTATAGCAGCGTTTATAACAGCGTTTATAACAGCGTTTATAACAGCGTTTATAACAACGCTTATAACAGCGTTTATAACAGCGTCGTCGTTTTTCAATCTTCATCTCTCGATTCGTATCCATCCATTTTTATCGCTCATCAGGGTTGATGACAACCTGAGTTTCACTTTCCCACATCCATATTATTTTAGATGCCCCGATGCAACTTTTCCAATAACAAAACAAATTTAAAGCAAATATAGTGTGCGTTTATTTTTTTATTGATCTGGAACGAATGGCGCGATAATACTTGTCGGTCGGCCTATAGAATGTAGCCTATGGCGTTCCTTTGACGAACGTAAAAAATAGCTGAGTACTTTTTACTTTGTTCTCTGCACGTGCAAGTGTCGCATACAGGCCTACTCATCGCCATGCCCGGAAGGCAGACTTAAGCAAGAATCGACCTATATGCTCTGACTACGTCTAATCAACGAGTTATATAGACTATAATAGGCCTATATATATGAGCTATATATATGAGCTGTATATATACCGAGTTATAAGGACCTACGCCGGGACATTCCAAGGCACTATAGCAATTAGGTCAGTTTTGTTTTGCTGCTATCATAATTATGTAGGCGTCTATATCGTTTCTATAGGAGCATCGAACCGATGATCTTCTTGCTGCCAGGCAGGCGCTTTAACCATTCGACTACCGTGTCCCGCAGAGTTATATCATTATCTATGATGGAGAATCGCTGGTTCGATTGCAGGTCCTGTTCCCAACGTTTTCTCGTTCATCTTCCATACATGCGCGCGTGTGCCATTTAACCGACTGTCACATTCAACCTTCACTCGCAACATTCATCGCTGTCGATGGGATAACTCCTCGGTCTTCCCTGTCCCTTTTCCATTTCTCCATTTCATTCGAGAATCTTTTCAATCAATTCTTTTCCATCCCTTTCGATCCCTTTAGTTTCCATCCGTAGGCCTATACATATGCAATCCATCTTTCGCTAACACCGTCCTCTGACCGGGGCTCTTATCCGGGGGATGAATTACAGGCATCCCGGTGTATATACGAGTCCTTGGCGGCCGAATTCCAGACGCAATATCTGCGCAAGATCGGACGAATTAACGACCGTTTTATAAAGATACATCTGCTAATGTCGTCATTACGCGCATGCGCGATGGACCTCCGGAGGCCGGACATCTAGCGACTTGTCGACGCGTAATTTCCGGTCTGTCAGAGACCGTGAAGAAGAGCCTGCCACTTCCGGCTATACGGCGGGTAACGAGTGGTTGGTTGGTTGTTTGAGATGGAAAAGCCCTGTGGATGATTATGACGCGGGGTATTACCATTATGTCGGATGGGATTTGGGAAAAGTAAAATGCACCTGATTACCCCCCCCCCCCGACGAATGAGTAAGCGAATTCATGGGTGTGTGTTTGGGTAGGTGAATGAGTGAATGAGTGAGTGGGTGCAAGGCCGTAGCCAGGATTTGATTTGGGGAGGGGGTGTTTCTTCGGCGGAGAATTTCTGACGACTTTTTTAAGTAATCGGAAACGGCTTTCTTACCATTTTTCGCCTAATTTCATGTTTTTTCATGTGCTATAGAGTGAATGCATTCTATTATTTTTTGCATTTGTCATTTCGGAGGTGTTTTCATGGTTTTTATTTCATGGTTTTTGCATCACGTGGTAGTAAATGCATTAGACTATAATATTTTTTCCATTTTCCATTTCTGGGTTGTTCAAACATCCAAAACACCCCAAGCTACGGTCTTGGGTGAGTGAATGGGTTGGTTGGTTTGATGGGTGAGTTAGTGTGTAATTGAATGGGTTGATTGGTTTGATGGGCGAGTTAGTGTGTAATTGAATGGGTTGGTTGGTTTGATGGGTGAGTTAGTGTGTAATTGAATGGGTTGATTAGTTTGGTGGGGAGTTAGTGTGTAATTGAATGGGTTGGTTGGTTTGATGGGTGAGTTAGTGTGTAATTGAATGGGTTGGTTGGTTTGATGGGTGAGTTAGTGTGTATTTGAATGGGTTGGTTGGTTTGATGGGTAAGTTAGTGTGTAATTGAATGGGTTGATTAGTTTGGTGGGTGAGTTAGTGTGTAATTGAATGGGTTGGTTGGTTTGATGGGTGAGTTAGTGTGTAATTGAATGGGTTGGTTGGTTTGATGGGTGAGTTAGTGTGTAATTGAATGGGTTGGTTGGTTTGATGGGTGAGTTAGTGTGTAATTGAATGGGTTGGTTGGTTTGATGGGTGAGTTAGTGTGTAATTGAATGGGTTGGTTCGTTTGATGGGTGAGTTAGTGTGTAATTAAATGGGTTGGTTGGTTTGATGGGTGAGTTAGTGTGTAGTTGAATGGGTTGGTTGGTTTGATGGGTGAGTTAGTGTGTAGTTGAATGGGTGGATTGTTTGAGCAAACGAATGAGTATGAGTAAGCGTTGGTGATCGAGTGAGTAAGAGAATAGGTGGATGTGAGTGTTGAGTGATTCAACGAGTTGGGCATAACCTATCTAGTGATGACAACCGATTGGTTAGTCTCGTTATAGAGCCTTCAGCCTGTAACGCGGAGTGCACTGGTTCGATTCTCGTCCGAGGTTGTTACTGTGTATAGGGATCCTGCAGCGAGTCCTTCACTCTCAATTGTTCTGCAATATAATTATTGCAGTTGCGCCGTCTTGGCGGGTGTGTATGTTGGTGTGTGTGTGTGTGTATGCTGGTGTGTGTGTATGTTGGTGTGTATGTTGGTGTGTGTGTTGGTGTGTGTGTGTGTGTGTGCTCGCTTCTGAGCTTTGTAAGATTGGCGATATCAAATTGGATGCAGCTGTCTTGTACTGTACTGTATTGATT
>OX457047.1:18516706-18521706 GCA_949752735.1 Lumbricus terrestris | reverse complement strand
ATGATGATGATGATGATGATGATGATGATGATGATGATGATGATGATGATGATGATGATGATGATGATGATGATGATGATGATGATCTAATCATGATGATGACGATGATGATGATGATGATGATGATGATGATGATGATGATGATGATGATGATGATGATGATGATGATGATGATGATGATGATGATGATCTAATCATGATGATGACGATGATGATGATGATGATCTAATCATGATGATGACGATGTAGAATTAGCTGCTGAAGTTCTGAAAAAGACCTCACATGCATGATGACGCTTCTCCAATACCTTAAGTGAGTTGATTCGTCTGCTTGTCCGCTCACGATCGAGTATGGTTCCCAACCCGTGACCCGCAGGTCAAAAGTGGCCAACGCATAAATTGTCTTCCTCCTCGTCGTCTGCGAAAGATCGAGAAGAACTGAAAACGGGAACGAATCCGTCCATTCGTCTGCCTACGATAACAAGTTACTAGCATCGCATAATTAAAATGACATGTGGTGGACTCGCATGGGCGCCCGCAGCATAGGTCAAGGGGGGTCGCGTGACCCCCCTGGAAATCCTGACAAAATATTAATAATAGCACTTTCTGGAATAAATGTCAGTGGACAGTGGTAAAATGGGACAGAGTGCCAACCACGCGGTCATTGTGTTCTCTTAGGCTACTTCAATAACTTTGGCATAGGACAATATAACTTTTGGTTATCTATACACATAGAGTACATACTGGGTACTAATGGAATTCGTTACTCAGTCATATCAGGGACGTGAGTGGGGGTAGGGGGGACGGATCAGTCTGCCGTCTGAACTAAATTCTGTAGCAAGATCTGTAGCCTGTTGGATATACAACACACGGGTCACAGATCGATGTCTGGCTGCTCTGGCATTGTAATTAGAGACGACTTGGGGTGCTTGGAGATATCTTGGGAAGAGGTCAGAGGAGCTGGCGATGAACTGGGACGAGTGGAAGAGATGCGTTGCCCATTGAGCAGACCTGCACGGGAAGGGCTGTACTAAGGCACTACATGTGTGCCCAGTTAAGCAATGACCTGTCACCTCTGGATTATTAATACTCAAGAGACGTACAGGCTATTTTCACCCTCTCATTATGATATTTATATATATAATGCACAAGTCAGTATAGTTTAAAGTTATATACATGTATGTATAATATATATATACATAGATCTATACATAGATATATATATACATAGATCTATGGTCCGCAGCCTATGAACCGTTTACCCATGGTAATAGAGGCGCGAACGTCGTTCACCACGGATTAGGTGGGCTACCCCAACCACCGTCTGACATGGAGCAGAGCGCATAAATTACAGGCCCAGTGGAATCGTCTGTCGTTCCCCCCCCACCAAAACCGGCGACCTGTGAGGGCAAATGTCGGAAGAAGATGAGAGAAATTCTTAATGGAGAGAGGTGAAAGATGGGAAACACAGGACTGACTGCGACGGATGAGGGGAGGGCAATAAAATTGGGTCACAGAAGAGCGGACATTAGCAGTGGCTTCTATCCCTATAGGCCACAGGGCGGTCGCAACTTGAACCAAGTGAAAAGCGGGGTGGGGCAGAAATAAGCCAAACTCACTTCGGAAGGGAAGGTCGGCCTGAGAGTGGAAGACCAGCTCATGAGGGTGAGGGGAGGAGTGGAATCGAGTCCGATTGTTTAAGAGAGATATTAGCCTCTGATATGATGACTAGAGTTCCTTCAGAGTTGGCTGCTGGAGAGTGGATGATGTAAGAGAAAAGATGACCGAGGACATGGAGTCCAGTTCATAGCCGGTCGGAAATCGGATTGTTATTCGATACGAGGTCCGCAGTATAGGCCTTCTCGAAATGACACACCGAGTTTACAGACAATATCTTGAACTGTCATTAATGTACGGTACTGCAGAATGCTACGCCAGTCGGCGCCCCCCCCCCCCCCCCCACCGCACACCACTCCGCCACTGTCCCAGGTAGGCCAGAACTAAATTATTGAACTGGAATTCACACTTAGTAATAATTTTTTTAATGTAATTATTGGGTGGACGTTACTTGCTGGACATGCATGTCCTAAACTATGACCGATTTCTTTTATTTGAACATGGTTCCTTCCTGGTGGATATGGGTTCACCCATCATTATCTGCTTGCTTTTTCCAACTTAAGTCCTTTCTGCTTAATATGATTAAATACGGGCCAGATAGGTTGCATATCGACCCATTTTAGTTGAACCTTCATAATTCAAATTCAGTCTCTGATAAAAGTGATGGCGCACAGTGACAATAGACAGTTCACAGTTGGTTGACAAAAGTTCCATTTTGTAGCATTACAGTTTACACATATTGCTTGGCAGACTGTGTACTATGCATATATGTATATTGAATATAATTATATGATATATATAAGTATGATTATATATATTGGTAAGGCTATGTTACGGATTATGCTATGCCTGACATAGTTAGGGGCCATATAACTAGGGGCTTTCAACATAAATAATAATAATAGCCAAATAATAGTTATTTAACGCCTAGTGCATGCAGCATGCAATGTTGCTCTATTAGCTGTTATTAATGACAGATGAAAGTTTTTAATATTTTAGTATTAAAAAATAGTACAGAGTACACAATACTCAAAAAGAATTGGAGGTTAAAATTATGAATAGGCTTACAGACCACAGTCAATCTAATGTATCATAAATACAAGTAGGCGTACAAAATACTGTGATATAATTTAAAATAGTATTTTAAATACTGTAGTGTTTAAAATATTTCCCATAACTGAATCAAACATAGTAAGAAAATAAGAAGAAAACATGTTTGATCGTTAACCGCAGTTTCTTGCACATGTAGAAATTTTTGTTTAACAACTTAACAAGATAGCCAATTTTTGCCTCCTGAATTATTTTATGTGCCTTGGAAAAACGAAATCACGTCCTTTAGACCATAATTATGTTAGTGTTTTACCTTTTTACAATGAATGTGTACATGAATAATATAATAATTTTTGTTTCATTGCAAAAGACTCATAAAATAGTAGAAGGCCTACGGCCCTACGCTATATTGAGACAATTAATGTGATTGTGTGAGTTGCTTAGTCTTTAATGACATATTTTATATCTTAACTCTACTGGTCATGACTGACCCCCCCCTGCAAAAAATCCTGCGGGCGTCCATGTGGACTCGCATGAAATTACGAACTCGTCGGAAAATCGTTGGTTACGAAGCTGCGATTTTCTTTAAAAAAAATTGACATGTGCCTCAGAGGAACAACAGGAGGAGCACGTGCGCCTGGAAGACCGAGGGCCAATTGGATGGAGAATATAAGGTTTTGGATTGGTCTAGACATGTGTCAACTGATGAGGGCAGCCGAAGACAGATGTATTTGGAGTTCATGGTGCGGCCCAACTTCGGAGCGAAGATGGCTAAAGACAAGACAAGGCAAGACCTCGGAAGTTAAGAGCTTGAGAGCTTGGCTAACAGGCCTACCTTAAGGTACTTGTACTTGGCGAAATCACATCAACAGAACAATATTTTATACAGACTCCGACTTCAAACATCAGTTGCTTCTTTCATGCGCCCGGCTCCTTTGCATTTTTAAGATTCCTCTGCTGTATATAAGATACATGTATATACATGCATGCGCAAGTATATAATATGTATATATATATATACAGCATTGTCCGCGTATGCGTTGATTTGTATATACATGTATATATATATATATATATATACATCAGTTTCTTTTATGTTTTATACTCAAGTGTCAGACAGTATATACTCGCGTATGTATAATAGGATCGTCGTATATGAAATGTAGGTCTTCTGCTTTCCTTATTATATAAACATATTAGGGCTATACATCGCGTTATCCGAACGGCTTCTGAAAATAGGCTCTAATACATCGTCGTCGGCCAAGTATATCCGGTTTGCGATGGTCCTGACCGGAAGCGAGATGCACTCTGGGTCGGCATCATTTCGGAGGAGGGCTTGCCACGTGGGGCTTGGTTGATAAATGGCGCCATGCGACATATCCACTGTCTTATCTCGACGGCCATTTTGTTGCTGATGTTGCTGCTGCTGCTGCTGCTGCTGCTGAATTCTTCTTCGTTCCATCCATCCATACGCCCGTCTTATATATTGCGCGCACGTCTTCTGTGCAGGCATTAATGCAATGACGCAAAAATGCGTGCATTAATGATGTGCGCATGAATGATTTTGTGTTGATGCATGTATGCATTCAGCTAAACATCGCTGCATCAAAGATGACTTCCTGCAGCATTCAATCATTCATTCATTTTTTCATTCATTCGTTCGCTCATTCATTCATTCATTCATTCATTCAGCTAAACATCGCTGCATCAAACATGACTTTCTGCAGCATTCCTTCATTCAATCATTCATTTATTTATTCATTCATTCATTCATTCATTCATTTATTTATTCATTCATTCAATCATTCATTTATTTATTCATTCATTCATTCATTCATTCATTTATTCATTCGTTTGTTCATTCATCCATTCATTCATTCGTTCGTTCGTTCATTCACTCATTCATCCATTCATTCATTCGTTTGTTCGTTCGTTCGTTCATTCGTTCATTCGTTCATTCGTTTATTCAGTCATTAATTAATAAATTAATTAATTAATTAATTCGTTCGTTAGTTCGTTCATTCATTCGTTTATTCGTTCATTTTTGCATCAATGCCTCAGCTTGTTTATTCGTCTATTCGTTCATTCATTCGTTTATTCGTTCGTTCGTTCATTGATAATTTATTTATCCATTCATTCGTTCGTTCGTTCATTCGTTTATTCGTTCATTTGTTCATTCATACCTCAATTTGTTCGTTCGTTCGTTCTTTCGTTCGTTCATCTATTCCATCATTTTTTCGGTCCTTCTTCAGTCATCGCAAAATCGATGCATGCGCGAGATTAAATATTCAGTGTGATCAGTAGTGACGAGCGCAGTACTACAGAGTGACCAGT
>OX457047.1:18196706-18511706 GCA_949752735.1 Lumbricus terrestris | reverse complement strand
AGGACACTGCATCGGAGTTTCACGCCGAAGCGCTGAGCAATTGCGAGTAAAGGATTTGCCCAAGGTCTCTATGTGGCGACTTGAGGTGGATTCGAACCTCGAACCTTCCGACTTCAAGGCAACGACGCCACCACTACGCCACCGCGCCCCGCTCATCCTCGGTATATGTGTGGTTATTGGTGACCAGTGTTCTCCCTGACCGTCTTATCTGCCCACCGACAGCATGCAGTCTATGGCGACTATGGGGTCAATGGCTCTTTGAGTCACTGGCTCAACGGCTCAGTGGCTCATGCATTACTGGGAGCCCGATGATCAAACTCACTAGTAAACTCCATTTTTTTGTTTTTTGTGTTAAGTTGCCAATGAGTTGCTTCAGAAGATCTTTGTCCATTTGTAGTTAATCACACATTGGTAGAACACAGCGGAGCATCAAAAATTATTCAGCTGTGGTAGCAGAGCAACACAATGGAAATCTTACAGGATCAGTGTCACGAGAAAGGCATTTACCAATCAATCGCAGTCTGCTGGATAAATTATAGCGGTCCCTTTTAACTCTATTTTCGTGCATAGGTCCAGTACCGACACAATCTATAGGAGAGGTTTTGAAATAGTGAATACAGTAGAGTAGACCAATTAGTTCAACAGAAGTGAAAGTCAGGCCAGACCTCATACATACGAAATGGGAAGGAACGGTTTTCCAATCCTAGTAAGCCTACTTTAATCCCATCCCTTTGTATCCAGTCGACTAAAATTGACCGAGATATATAGTTCTGAGCAGATTGGAACAATTCTATATCATGTAGCAGCATAATGGTTCCGAATTGAGTGGAACAGTTCCGCGGACCGATCTCTGGCTCGAGACGATAGGACAGGAACGGAAGAAGAGATACGATCTGATCTACAGACCGATGCAATCGGATGACTCCATGTATCGAATCCATCCATCTCATCTCATCTCCAACCCTTCCACCCGCTTTTCCAGCACGGGTCCAGTCACTCCGAAGACAGATAACGTCGGCGGTTTTCAGAGAGTTCTGCCTCCAGCGGTAGACAGTTTTGTTGATAGCTATATAGCTGTACGGACGAGCGTAAAGAACGCCGCGTATAAGACCTCATGGTATGACGACGGTGGGCATATGTTCCATGATAATTGACAGACCTGAGAGCACCGCAGACCAGAGGCGTAGTCGTTAAGCGCCTCCAGAATTGCCGAGTTTTGCCATTCATTATTTATGGCGTTCGTCGGCTGCCATACAACAGGTTTTTAAACAATTTCTGCGCCCAAGCGTCCGGCTGACGTAGGCTACACGTATTATATATACAGGCCTGCGTGTATATGAGAAGGGCCGCTTTTTGAACGGGTCCCTCGTGCCGCGGATGGGGTCCCGGAGGGTTTGGTTTCGTGGTCCGATGGGCTATGGACTCGGTTTATTATCTCGATGGATCGATGCGATGGATGAATCGTCGATGGGTGGAAGAGAGCTTCCACGGTCTGCCGGTTGGTCGGTCGGTCGGTCTCGCATCTGTCCTTGTTATTACACAGTTCGATGGAGCCTATATGTATTGTATATGCCGTGTGTTGTGAAGCGATGTTTCAGCGATAGGAAACTGATATGTGACGAATTAAATATGACTCAAGTCTCACTGAACAGATGAGACCAGTACAGGTCCTCCCTCTCATGCTCATGCTGCACAGACCGAGTCCGCATTTCAATTCAGAAGGCGTTCGCAGCTGTCGGTCAACGTTTGAAAGATTAATGCGGAGCTTCACGTATTAGAAATCATATACTGCAGGGTATTATACTTTGGGCGGAATATAAATGGTACTTATGACCACCAAGCGTTCACCCTTGTTGGTTTGTAAAGCGCTATATCCGCTTTTATCTGATTAAGTTACGGTATATGTAAATTATATACATGTATTTTACATATACATAAGCCTATATTCATAATATTACAGGTTACACATGATTTATATGTATGACATAAGCTACAGCGAATGTAGGCCTACATGTATAGTCTACTATCGTCAAAATCGCTGTACAAATCGACAATCTTTCTGCTATAGCCTACGCTGTTTTTTAACTCTTTGTTAGTCTCGATATTTTCATTCTCAAATAGGGCCTATTATATCTACACTGAACAACTGCAGGTTATAAGAAGAGATAAGCTAGCTTACAGGACCTATATCGGTCTGCAAAGATTGAGCTTAATAAAAGTTTAAAAGGTGTGGGCTATAGCAACATTGGAGAAAAGCAATAGAGGAGATATATCGGAAGCTTATAAAAGTTTCAGTGGAAAGGACGCAGTGCAGTGGGGGGGGAGGGGTGGTTCTTTCGATTAGAATCAAGCAAGTAGATGATATAAGAGTAAATTATTTACGAAACTGAAAGCGACAGTGTGCCAGAATTTCTTCAGTACAAGAATTGTCACTTGTAGAAAGATTTGGATGATAATAGGCCTACTACCACAGCGCTCAAGCAGAAGCTATGGTAAGGATGGACAATGAAGCGCCTCAGGTTAAATTAGGCAATCAGGAATGTCTTAAAAGTCTTAAAACTTATATCATGTTATATCTATCATTCAGTATCATATAATGGTATGTTATATCATGTGCAAAGTACCGTACATCACCTTGAGAATTGAGATCCTGTGGGATAGAGAGGGACACAGAATGAGAGATATGAGCAGAAGTTAGAGACTCATATATACAGTGAGAGACATAGAGATAGAGAGAGACACACAGAGAGAGAGAGAGAGAGACAGACAGACAGACAGACAGACAGACAGACAGACAGACTATCCGTTAATGAATTCAAGTGACTTCGTAAATTTTCATTCTTCTTACTGTATCATTTATTCTCCCACAGCTCTTAAGAGGTCCGTTGTGTTTAGCAGATAGACAGACAGACAGACAGACAGACAGACAGACAGAAGCAGATAAAGAGACAGAGACGGACAGAGACAGAGGCAGACAGAGACAGAGACGGACAGAGACGGACAGATACAGAAAGACAGAAGGGGCGAATGATGTGCTAAGCGGATGTTACAGAGTCTGAGATAAGAAGACGTGCTAGGACGGCCACAGCGCTAAGAAGGTTTCTTCTTCAAAACAGTCAACTGAATCTGATATTCACAGCGGACAGACAAGACAACCATCGTCATCGTCGTCATCGTCGTCATCGCTCGTCTCCTAATACATCCGGTCGTCCGGTGTATCCGCCGCCTCCCTCCTCTTCCGTTACCCTGGCGGCGGCGGCAGGGGTTGATTGTAACAGCGCTTGGGTGTCGCAAGAAAAAGAACTCAGCCGGAACCTTTCTCACGTCGAAGGCTGGGTGCAAAGTGCGCAGATGAATGCCACACCGAGAACAAATATCACGACTTATGACTTATGGCTTTTTATATAATATGTTATTACGTGCACATGGAAGTGATATAGACGAACGTTTTTATGACATCGCTTGTCGGATGCTTATAGATAGATAAAATTGTTTGAAAACGATGCCATTAAATATGCGTGGGAGGGATGCAGCCGAAGAAGCAATTAACGAAGAGGATGAAAAAAGAGGAAGAGTAATGTTTCATCTCTGGATGTCTTCAGGTAACATCGGGATGAGTAGGCCTATAGTTTGGTTCCTTTGATTAGCTTCTGCGGGAGGGATTCGACTGCGAATCAATTGCTTATACTTACTCATTTAGTCGATGAATATATATATAAGTAGGCCTAAGTAAGTAAGTAAGTAAGCAAGTAAGTAGGTAAGCAAGTAAGTATAGCCCTTTATTACTCCATTTGCAAATGCACAATGCAATATAATACGCAGAAGTAATAATAAAGTATGGTGTTATATGCATGAAAAGTAATGCAAAACAAATGTTAATTTGTATTGTATCTAAGGATTTTAAGGATTTATAAAGCGCCTCTTGAAGAAAAACTTCAAGTTATACTACAGAGCATGCAAATATAAAATTGTGGGTCATAAATAATTATTTGATGCACTTTTATTAATATTGGAATTTGTTACTTAAAAAGTTTTTCCATAAAACCTTAATAATAGCCTTATAGGTGCCGGTGACTTCTGTGCCCGTTGGTACGGAATTTTTCTCGTCCAACTTGAGTAGGCTACCTTTTTAAAGTCGATTTTTTAAAATTAATCGATATATTCTTTTTAATTAGTAAGACCTACCAGCCAGAACCACGGCCAACAGGACGTTTGCTGATGATCGATGTAGCGTGATTTTAATTTATAGACTCGATCCTCTGGGATAAAATGACAGATCGAGATACTCTCTACATGTACATGTAGGTTCTACGTTCGCGAAACGGTGATGGGACTGCATGCGGTGTTCAAGCACGTTCAGAAATAGAAATGATGTATTATTCTGTTCAAGCCGAAATTTGCATTAAAAACCGGCAGGAAGGATATGATTTTACATGTATCATCCACCGGAGAGTCAAAAGAGGACTCTGATGGATCTTGTCATAACTGTTAGGCCTATAGCTTATAGGCATTCATTTCAGACAATAATACTATTGTATTGCGGGTACAGTAAAAGAAATGTGAACATGAAGAGCGCCAGGTATAGCCTACAGCTCTGCAGTTAGATAGTCTATCTTGATGTTTGAATTCCATTGAGATTTATTGTGAATTCTGAGCCTCGTCGGGCTCTGCGTTTTGTGCGATACCAGCCAGTTATTGTAGGCCTATTGTATTGTATTTATAAATATTTATAAAGCGTTATTACCAGTTATGAAAATCCTTACTGATTTTCTTAGTGCCCCATAGTAAACTCTGTTTTTCACACCCCAATTCCAAGTTTATCATAGGCCAACCCCCAGTTATTTTTCCACAATTCTCACACTGAGGAGCGCTGTATAAATTGTGATTGATGTGATTGATATGCGTAATGCTGTGGTGAGGCTTAAAATCGTCTGTTGCAAGAGTCTATCTAATTTACTATGTAGGGCCTAGGCCTATAGCAGCTTAGTGTCTTGAAGCGAGTTCGCTATGGTCAGCATTTCAGTTGTACGATTTCAATGTAGGCTACGGCGTGACAGATAACAGCCGTCGGTCAGAGAGAGGGTCGATATACAGTTTGGCTTCTGCCTTTCAGCAAGAAATCAAAAATTCACAGAAAATACCATCGTTCATTTATCTTGACGTCTTGATCTACTTAGTGTCAATCTGAAAATCCTTACTGAAGCCTGACATGTAAAAAGCTGCCGGACATAGGCCTACCCTTCATAGGCCTACCGTTTTCTTTTCATTTTTTTCTATAGTGGGTCTACAACTCTACATTCAGGAGGACTTAGGCCTACGCTGAGCCTTTTAAACGAGACCATTTTTACAACCTTAGTTGGGCCTAACTAGAATTGACTGTATAATGAGCAGTTATAGGCTACACACACGGCCCACTTTGACTTTTGAAGGTTTACGATAACCGACTACGCTCATGGTCCATTATGGCTGTCGTGGGCTAATTAGCTTTGATTCTGCTAATTAATTACCTCGTTCATTGGAGGCTGAGAGCCTTCGGCCATCGTTCATGGTGCGGCGCCCGGGATCTGGCTGCAGTCTGGCGTGAAAAATTTCGCCGGAATGATGGATTGTCCTGATGTATAGCGAGAATTATCTCGAGATTTTGGTATAAGATTCATTGGAGTTAGAAGCACAGACGTATCAGGCACTGATTCCATAGTTTTATAAATGCATAATGGAGGAAGAGAGACACTGTATACGTGTATGCGTGTGCTCCTCTGAATGGTTGAGTTCGTCTTTGTCCTTTCGCTCTTGTCGTCCAGATTATAATAATAATCTTATAATGGTCTTTCTCCACTTGATGTAAATTCTCTGCCGCCTTTCCTAATTCGCCTAACACGCCTTCTGGTCATTTCATCCCAGTAGTTCAGTATCTTATCCCTTGTCCGAGTATTAAAATTGTAAGGAAATAGCTGAGGGATGAGACGTAGTTTTTTTTCCTCCTTCGCAAATTCTGTTTTGTTCTGTCATTTCTCTTATGCCATGCCCATTATTCCTCTTGTTACTTTCATATTAATTTTTTGCCTATATCATAACAAACTCTTTGGTTTGATTAACTTTAACATGCCTATAAACAAGCCCTAAGCTTATGGAAGCGTAAACAGGCGCCTCTGAGTAGAGATCTTGAAGGGGTGCTATATAAATTTATGCAACTGATGTGATTGATAGTCTATGTGTAATGCTCTGGTGAGGTTTCTAAAAATCGTCCTTTCATGCTCTTTCTTGTTCTTTTCTGTCCTTTCTTATCCTTTCTTTGTCCTTTCTTTGTCCTTTCTTGTCCTTTCTTGTCCTTTCTTATCCTCTCTTTGTCCTTTCTTTGTCCTTTCTTGTCCTTTCTTTGTCCTTTCTTGTCCTTTCTTGCCCTTTCTTATCCGTTCTAATCCATTCTCGTCCTTTCTTGTCTTGTCTCGTCTCCTCCTGACCTGTTTTCTCCTCTCCTGTTTTCAGTTCATTCATTCCTGTGTGAGCCGACGGTTTCGTTGAACGGTATCATCGTCTTACAAAACTCGATGCGCGTTCTTTGTGAAGTTCTTGCGATTTTCATTCAATTATGTCGACAACAATCCATCCATCCATCCATCCATCCATCTTGACCGGAGCAAGATCATCTGGCGTTTCTGAATCAATCTTTTCACCCTTCATTATTCTAATTCTGCAACCACCAACGATGAAGCCTTTGAAAACGCCACCTTGCGCCTAACGCGACGACAGCGCTATATAAATAATTATCCGAAAGTCGAAGGGCGGTGCTTCAGACTCGCGTCGTCGTTATCTGATATTCATCCGCAGAGAAGCGTAGAAGTAGCCTCGTGGTGTAATGTGAATGCGCTGCCCTGCCGCGTTCTTTATGAGGGATGAAATGCGACACATTACGGTATGGCCTATGGGTCATTTCCGCTCTGAGCCGCTCTGCTTGCTCTATCTGCTGCAACATTTCATTCAAGATATTTAATCTACTCCTACCCCTTCTGAATCTGATTTGGTTAAACGGCAGCATCACGTTTTTGTTTGTTTGTATGTGCACTTGTTATAGCGCCCCTTCAAGCTACCTACTCAGAGGCGCTCCCGACTGCAGAGCGGACAATGCATCGGAGTTTCACGCCGAAGCGCTGAGCAATTGCGAGTGAAGGACTTGCCCAAGGTCCCTACGCAGCGACTTGAGGTGGATTCGAACCTCGAAACTTCCGGCTTCAAGGCAACGACGCCACCACTACACCACCGCGCCCCACGTTCTCTCGACTTGACCTCCCCAAATGCTGACCTGGCGCCGAAACGAACAAAACATTTCCACTCTTAATCGATTTTATATAGCGCAGGTGTATGGTCTCTTTTTGTGGCTTTGCATGTAGGCCTATGTATATTCGTTCAATGCCCAAAAAACAATAGGCAAAACGCTGTAGGTTAACGCTGGCACAATTGACAGTATGCACGGCTACTTAGAACTTATTGTTAAGATAGTTAGTAGGCCTACATGTTTTTGAATAACATTCTTGAGATAAAATTCATCGAGTCTTTATTGTGGAAGGTGAAATTGTGAACCCTCTGTCTAAAGTTCAATTCAATTCAATTTTCCTTTAATCAGCACTTTAGGCTGCCATGCAGAACGCAGAATGTTACATAATTATCTATAACTATAATTTCACAAAGGTTTTTATGTATTATAAGTTCAGTTTATATTTAGCAACATAAATAAATATTGGGTCTGAATTAATATTAATTGATCTGTGTTTGTTGTAGGGTTTGGTAGATTAAAAAATGTTTTTGAATAGTAGGCTACTCTATAGTCTCTAGAGATAAAGCAGCAATTATCTTTTTCCGGAAAAGAGAAGCAATGGGCCCGAGGACTGCCCGAGCTCGTGACCACAGAAGGGCCGAGGCGGAGGGAGTAATCGATGGAGTACATGCAGTTTATCATTGCGTGTTGCGTTAAATTTAAAGTTGTACAATGGATCGCGCTGCAGTGGGAAGAGGCTACGGAAGACATGAAGTTCGTTTCCCTGAACAGCTTGTGTGAGAATTGTGGAAAAATAACTGGGAGGTTGGACCATTATCCACTTAGAATAGGGGTGTGAAAAACAGACTTTACTATGGGGCTACAAGAAAGACTTGGGGGTTTAAACCCCCAACTCCCCCGGCAATCAGTGGCGTAGCTAGACACCAAATTGAACCCGGGCAGCAAACCAACTCAACAAAGTGTCAACATTGATCCTAATTAAGACACCAATCTGATTAATTCGAAGGCGGCAATTAGCAACTAATAGGCCTAGGCCTAATCATGCAGCTAGGCTATAATAATTATTATGTCATTATAACTGTAATAGGCCTAATTCACTGACTAGCATTCAACAAATTTGCTGCCACGTATACATGAAAAATATTAACATTGTTAGGCCTATATTAGAAAACGAGCATTAGCCTACGTAAACTGCCATCAATCTTCAGCCAGTTAAAATAGTTCGAACAATAAGGTCATGCATGCCTAGGTCATAAAGACTATAGCCTACTAAACGAGTAGGCTAGCCTACAGTAAGAGAATAAACTTAGAAATGCCGAATTTGGATAGCTTGGCCTATCAGCTGTCACCCAATTAGACCTATGTATAGGCCTACATTCAATTATGATACTGCGTCAATTAGTAACATTTGTTCATTTTTAAACAGAACTTTGTAAGAATCACAAGATATAAGGGTCAATCTGATTAGGCTACAGTTAAGCCTACCGTTGTTAGTTGTCGATAAAGGCAGAGCAGTATAGGCCCCGTTGCGCATCACTATTGTAGGCTACTTGAATTTATCAACAACGCTGACGTCTGATTATGTTGGTGAATTTACCTGCTGACTGTTATTTGAATTTGAAGCAGCTGAGTCATCCGATGCCTCCAAGCACCAGACAACCTTCCTTTTGGGTTTATATAAATCCGACAACTTTTGCGAACCAAATGGTGCTGCTGCCAATTATTCTTCATTTTTGGTTTCTTTCTGTTCTAGAGCAGCCGTAAATATGCTAAACCTACTGTATCCGGGATTTTTTTTTCAATTAAATTATACACGCATCTAGGCCTAATAAGACAATTCCGAAGATCGGGCTCCTGTGTATGCCTATAATAACGTGGCAGAACGACTGAACTCAAATAGTGACCATTATATATAATTTATTATATAGGCTATAGCTAACGCTGCTATATCTACCACCCTGTAGGCCTACGCACTACGCCTACCACCCATAAACCTGTCGCTGGGGTAATTCATCAGACAAGGGAAGGCGAAGAACACTTCCTCGTTTTACTTCGACATGAGAATTAAGATATCGTCTAATGTTTTAATAGAGTATTTCATTTCCTTGTCTGGTGTCTTCTCCAGGCGTTTGACCTAAATAATAGATAACCTCGGCTGGCCTTTTTAATGTACGAACAAGTCGTGTATACACTGCGCGAAAGGTGGGGGACTGGAAACCGTATACTCTGTGGGTCAGAAGTGTAAATGTGACTTATGTGAGATAGGTTCCATCTTCCGTCGGAAGGAACGTATGAAGCAACGACACGTGTAATATAGCCTATCATTCCACAGGCAGAGAGCGACCAGCCAGAGCATAGCCTGACTAATGACTGCGACAGCAGACGATCTCGATGACCTCTCGATCTTGATCTGTGATAATATTCAGCGCGTTGGCTTCGGCCACCCATTCATCCACTCCCCACTCGGAACGAAGTTTCCGTCTATGGAGGGAGAATATATAGGCTATATATATATATAGGCTATATATATATATACCTCATCTTGGTTTGCCTCTGGTTACAGACTTGGCCACATCTCATAATGCAACGCACTCAGCCCTTAAGTAATTTGCACGAATTTTCCTAGCATCAAACTATCAAACTCAAAATAAAAATTTATCAATTTATCGTGCCTGTGCAGCCCGGGCAGAGCTAATTGCCAGCCCGGGCATTGCCCATAATTGCCCGGGCATGGCTACGCCACTGCCGGCAATTCTCACCCTGTCTACAGTGTCTAAGACTAAGTGGTAATATTTACCCATCCAGCTTGGAACAGTTAATTGGTCGCTAGTTCGGCAAATTGTCCGTTCTGAACAATCCCTGTCTCTCTCCGTATACTATACCTGAAACTTTTTCTTTCATATTATCAGTGAGAAGTCGCGATATCCAAAATGTACTAAATGTACCCCTCTCTCTGTCTCTCTTTGTCTCTGTCTGTCTGTCCGTCTGTCTGTCTGTCTGTCTGTCTGTCTGTCTGTCTGTCTGTCTGTCTGTCTGTCTGTCTGTCTGTCTGTTGTGTCTCTCTCACTCAGGTACGAGGAACAGAAAGACACAGGTTCGGTTTCAGCTGCATCCCATCTGATTGACTCACCCTTCCAATCTCCAGGGGCGATGGCAGAAGCAGAAGGCGCCTAACAGACTGCCATACAGTTATTTAAACATCTTGTTTAGTTTGTTATCATCTGTCCCTACGAGTTCATGCAACCATGCTCCGCTCGTCGGTTTGAATTGAATAAGCGAATATTTAAAAAATAATGACGTTTAATGTGATAATGACGGTAATGACGATAACAGTCGCTAGGTGGAGCAATATTTCTCGTGAGTGCTTCATGAGCAGACTTAGACCAGCCGGTGTCACGAAATAGAGTATCCCCCGTATTAATTGTATCCCCCAAATTACAAAAAAGTCAAAAAAACTGCTTCCGCGTGTATTTTTTTGGGCAAATTAATTTTCATCTGCTTTATGTTGAACAATGACACTAACAAGTATGTTTATTCTTGCTATATAATTTCTTTTGCCCTGTTTTTAGAGCACTTAAAACTTTTAAAACACTTAAAAACACTCAGAGTCACTAAATAAATTCGAGTTGCCTTTATCTGAGCATTGCTTAAGACATTTAAAACAATTAGAGTCACTTTAAATTTTGATTACAGCATAATTTTTTTATTATGCTCATTTTAAAAAAAGGGATAGAATGGTTTATCCCCCCGGATAGTATAAACCGGTTAATTCCATCCGGGGGGATAGATTAATTCATCCCCCCGGATAGCTTTCTGGGGGATACTCCGTTTCGTGTCACCGGCTATAATACTTACATGTTGATACCCTTACGGCTGATACAAGAGACTGATGAGTGCTGTTCAGACTATGGCTGTTCAAGAAAACGAGCTTCTTCTCACTGCAACGAGCTACGTTACACAGCTTTCGGCACCTTCCCAGTAAAGACTCGATGAACTTTATTCCAAGAATGCTATTTAAAAACATTTACTAAGAAACTCAACCATAAGTGCTGAAAGAAGAGTTGATCGGTAAAACCGTCAAACGAGGCGCTCGCTGTCAGTTGTGCTAATTAATGAACTGTTATGAATACGTCTGTTTTTGTCTTTTTTAAATAAACGAATAGACGAATATGCATCATGTTCAGTTTATTTTTTTTATCACATTAATAATAATTATTTTGTTGTTTTCAACTGCTTAAAATTGTCTTGTGTAGGCCTATGATTGATTAGGAGCAATTTTATAACTGTGTCTTTGCTTCCTCTTGTCTTTAGTCAGCGACGTCGATCCTAAGGCTTGTCTTGAGTCCGGTTCGATTCGGCTCATCCAGGCAGAGGGCTACCTGGCCAGCCACCTCGCCCAGACGAACGGCCACGGCACGTCGGCCTGTCCATGGGTCATCCACGGCCGCCCTGGTCAACGGGTCAAGCTGTCCGTCCTCGACTTCTCGGCCGTACTGCGCTACCAGCCACAGCCGGACCCAGGCGAATGGAAGAGCGCAATGATGGACTACTGTCACATCTACGCCACCGTGTCGGAGGATAAGCAGACGGAGAGAGTGAACATCTGCGCAGAGAAGTCGCACGAGAGACTCGTCTATACGTCGACGACGAATACGTTGACCATCGAACTGTCGGATACAGTGCTGACCGATCTGTCCATCAGCTTCATCATCAAGTTCGTCGGTAAGGTCAGGGTGGTGAGAATTGCTGTTGGGTGGGGGGAGGGGTTGAGCAGTGCTTGAAGTGTGGAAAAATAAGTGCCTGGACGCCCTTACCTTTGTAAAAGAAGTGCCTGGACGCTCCATTCCTTTTCAGGCTGTGCTGGCCAATATTATTATGTAAGTGCCAGGACGGCGTTCATATTATTTTTAAGATAAGTGCATGGACGCCGTCCATGATCGTCCATGCAGCCACACTTTAAGCCCTGGGGTTGAGGGTTCAACACAACTCTTATAGTCTTTCTTCTAGGATCCCCATAGTAAGATCTTCATTGCACACCTCGGATCCGGTTGTACCAATGTCTGACCACTCGGTAAATTTTCTGCTATTCTCATCAGTGTCATCACCATGGTAAGGTCAAACTAACCGTAAAGGTACGCACGATGTTTGACAGACAGTTTGGCGGATATGAAAAAGGACAATTTTCGAAGATTTCGATCAAATGACTAAAAAAAAGGTCGTCAGAAATTTTGGCGACTGAAAACGGAAAACTTTTTCCCACAAACATTCCCCCCCCCAAAAAAAACTGAAATCCTGGCGCCGCCACTGGCTAAGGGAGACAACCTGGTAAAAAAAGGTGATAAAAGGAAAAATGTAGAGGAAAAGAACAAGAGGAAAACCACGACAGATGATGGCGAAAATGGGATATAAAAAAGACTAAACGAGAAGGCCCAGCGAAGGGAAGAGTGGCGACATTGGACAATCGAACCTGCGCCTATAGGGGCAAAGAACCAGAAGAAGAAGAGAAAAACGCAAAGCAGAAAATTAAGAACATGGACAATTTTCCACAAGGCTTTCTAAATGTGAATTCCTCGAAGAAATTAATTAAAGAAATTAAAGAAGGAATTAGTTAAAACCTAAAAATAGTAGCCTAATAGACTTGGTTGAGAAAAGTTAAAGTGTCAATTTTCCAGGGTCAAGTACCTTATCGTTTCCCCAATGTGCGAACCTCCATGGCACAAACTCGAGCGTCCCACGAGCATGTGCTACTCGCAGTTGATAGTCCAATGGCCATGTGATGGCTACAGTGGTGTAGACAAGGGGAAAAAGATTTTTAAAGGTTATTTAGTATTTACCCAATTAAATAAGAAAAACAAAGCAATTGCTTGTAGAAACGATTGTTTCTCTTACTTTATTCCCTTTGTTACTTTATTCCCTCTTTATTTACTGTAAAACTGTTGGGTTGGTGTCAGAAAGGGCATCCGGCCAGGCCAAACCCCACCCTATCAAAAATTCATGACTACGTCACTGGATGGGTAACCGACAAAACCATACTTCAACATTGAGTTGATAGCTCCGATCGGTAGAAACACATTCGCTGCTGTATAGGCCAGAACCAAATTTGTCATAAGACGGTCGCATGTAACTCAATCGTTCAAATAAATAGGTTAGGGTACAGCATCCCTAGTGGAATACATCGGTCGACGACTCGACGTTATAAATTGTTCAGCCCATGCACAATATAGATAGCCATTTCGATGGGAATGTCTTGACCGCTTTGTAAAGCTAAAAATGCGCTGCATAAATGTTCCGATGCATACAGTATTTGCCGAACTGCAGAGATCGTAATTATCGAAAATCACGTAAAAAAACTGCATATAATATAATAATTTCAACATAGACTTGAATAACTATGCTTCGTGAAAAACATATAATTAATATTATATACTAGCTGGGGTACCCGGCGTTGCCCAGGAAATTTAGGATTCGACCCGCTACCGGCCACCTCACCACACCCCATTCCACTCCACAACACCCTACCACACTCCAACCTCCACCAGTACGCCACCCGTAAAATTTGAGTTTTCGGAAAAATTCACCTCCACGCCCACCCACCCCACCGACCCACCACCCCACCCACCCTCCACCGGCCCCCACCCCCACCTCCACCCCCACCCTACCGACCACATCACACTCCGACCTCCACCGGTGCGACACCCATGATATCTGAGTTTTCGTGAAAATTTTCTCCCCCACCACCCCCCCCACCCTCCCCACCCCCACCCGTGCCCCACCCGGCCCTGCGGGCGAGGTGTGTGCTGGGTGGAGGCGATGTGACCCGTGTAAAAATCTGTCTAACTGTGAAGCTATGGAAAGGGAATGGAAACCTATAGCGAAAATTAGGGTTTTCGCCTCCCCACCCTGGCCACCATGGTTGCAGAGATTCGCCAACCACTGATCCGGGTGGTTCTGATGGCCTTCTATCTAGGTAAAAAATTCATATCAATAGGTGGGGTTTTTTGGAAAAAATGTGGGGGTTTCGCCCCCCCCCCACCTGACCCCCATGGTGGTAGAGAATCGCCAACCCCTCGACTTTGTGTCTCGTGCCGAGACCTACACAGTAGTGAAGGTTTTGAGTGAAAAGCTCAAAAACTGTGAGCGTGCATTCTGGACAAAGTCCGGCCGTCCGGCCGCCCCATAGCCACTTGCTTTCTTATAGATATAGATTATATATAAACACAAATATATTAGGCAGTCGACAGTCGTTATTCCAAAGCCCCTCAAATGCTGAAAATAAGGAAATAAGGAAATAATGTTGCACAGCAGTGCGATCAAAGGAAGTCTCCTACTACTTAAGCGAACAATCGCCTAGATATAATCGAATAAAACTTTAATTAGTTAAAACTCAATTTAAACCGCTTCAGCTTTGTGCAGCAGTGTAAGTTTAGGTTAGTTTGTGCATACTGTGGATCATGATATGGTCTCAGTTCAATTCGTTAAAGCATTAATTAAGTGGCATCTTATGATCTTCAGCCACATATGTTTAATTTGTTTAAATATTGATGTGAGAAAGGTTTGAAGTGCGTGCTGTAGGCATCAGTGGCAAGTCGGCGTCTTTGGAGGTCACCACTCTGAGACCGTCTAATTATGTAGAGTCTCTAATTTATGTAGAACCTCTAATTTATGTAGAGCCTCTAATTTATGCAGAGCCTCTAATTTATGTAGAGCCTCTAATTTATGTAGAGCCAGGCGAAAATCGGAGGCAAAGTCGGTGAGATTCAGGCTGATATGTGTCTTCTTAAATGCGCCTTGATGCAGTTTCGCGCTTTGAGCAGTTTAAGGGTCCGGTCTGATTTACGAGTGTCAAGAAACTCTGACATCTCTAATCGATTCGTTTACTTATCAGTCCGTCCGCCCGTCTGTCTGTCTGCCTGTCTGTCCGTCCGTCTTTCTGTCTGTCCGTCTGTCTATCTGTCCGTCCGTCCGTCTGTCCGTCCGTCCGTCCGTCTGTCTGTCCGTCTGTCTTTCTGTCCGTCTGTCTGTCTTTCTGTCTGTCTGTCTGTCTGTCTGTCTATCTCTCTATCTATCTGTCTGTCACTGTTTCTTTGTACTTGCGTGTCTGCTCGACTTCGTGTCTGCGTTGGTCGTTCTGTGTGTCGCTGTGTCCGTCTCCTGGAATTGCTCCGTAAGAAGGTCTGTGTTTGCTCTAGCGGTATCGTCTAATGCTGTTATTATAGTCGAAGTGTCAGGCATTATATAAGATTGACAGACAGACAGACGGACGGACAGACAGATAGACAGACAGACAGACAGACAGGCAGGCAGACAGGCAGACAGTCAGACAGACAGACAGGCAGGCAGACGGACAGACAGGCAGGCGGATGGATTGATGGAGAGAGACGGAGACAGAGAGAAAGAAGTAGAAAGATGGATAGCTGTAGGTATCAGAAGGAGACAATAGGAAGGCACACAATAGGTCTGAGAGAGTGATCGAGTTTGGGTTTGTTATATAGCGATTGAGTGATTGATGCATGGCGATCGGAAACGAGGCCAACCGGGAAATTGTCTTCAAATATGGTTCACTAATCGGACACCAGTGGCGCTCTCCGTCTCCTCGCCTCCCTCTGTCCCTGCCTCTCCGTGTCTCTCGCTGTCGCTCCCACTATGCCTCTGTGTCGCCGTGAGTGCGTGCGTCTTTGTTCGCGCGGACGATGGATTTATGCTTTCCATCATTTCTCTCTATCCATTTCACCCTTGATGGTCCTCCTGCCCGATGCGTTTGACCGCCCCATTCTTTTCCTTCAGGACCTGTATCTGCCCTTCTCTCGGCTTGGCATGATAGACTTGGATCAGCGTCGATTATTCTCTGTAATAATTGCAGACCTCAAACAGAGCAGAAAGTTCTCTGTTGCCAGTGAAATTAATGTTAAGTCGGAATATTGATGATCGTGATCAGCAGATCTTTTCTGTCAATACATTCGAAGAGAGGCGATAGCGCGGTAGGCCTACGTGTAACATTCTGCACATTTTAGTCATCGTCTTTGCAGCAAAATGTGCGAGATAGAGTTCTATGCAACAGGAACCTCTATGTTATTGATGATGATGATGATGATGATGATGATGATGATGATGATGATGATGATGATGATGATGATGACGACGACGACGACAACGACGACGACGACGACGATGATGATGATGATGATGATGATGATGACGATTATGATGACGATGACGATGACGACGACGACGATGACGATGGTGATGATGATGGTGATGATGCTGACTACGACGACAACCGCAATGTTGATGCTGATGATGATGTTTTAGTTTTCGGCTGTCCGGATCCGCTTCCTCCGCGCAATTCCTTTGTGGAGAGATCCGGTGACCGGATCACAGTCCGGTGCAACGATTCCGGTCAGTCGTGGCATCTCGTCTGCAAGGACACAGTCTGGATAGGACAAACAGCCGACTGTCACAGTCAAGGTACTGCTTCCATAGTCAACCCAATCATCACTCGCATTTCATCAGATTGCTAACAACACTCACGATTTCTTATCTATCGTAATCGTGATAGTAATTGTAATCTCGGATCTTCTAGAACCATCTGATTATTCCGCATTTGTTTTTCTGGCAGTAGCAAAATTTTGGCCCTCACCCCGCTGCTTAAATGTCCCCTACGCCAATGTCTACAGCGCCCACAACAAGGTAGACCGCGAGAGCGGCGAGAACCAGCGTATTCACAGCCGCTCAATCAAAACAAAGTCGATAGGCATGCAGAGGTCAAGATCCGGAGAGTCAGACGAGGAGTTAGACAGACGTCTATGGTGGATGATGCTTAGAGATGAAACGGCGTGAGAGGCAGAGGGAAGTAGAAGAATCAGGATGGGATCTGTGAAAAAACAATGTTTACAGTTTGAAATAAGACTTGCGGGGATAGAGCGAGAGGTGGAATCTTGGTGAGTTCGTATGATGGGTCAGATGTTTGCCGTAGTGCTGGGGTAGTTTGTTCCAGAGAGGCGTAGCAGCCAGTTAAATTGTCGCCCAGGAGATCGGGGTGGGGATGGGGTTCTCAAGTCCTCGCCACTGCAGAAGAGATTTCAAAATTTCAGTTACTGTCCATAATAGACCCAGCACTTCCATTCATTCATTCATTCATTTATTCATTCATTCATTCATTCATTCATCCATTCATTAATTCATTCATTCATTCATTCATTCATTCATGGCATTGATATAATACGTAGAGTCAGCGTCAAGTTAGTGGGACGCCTACAAACGTAAACAATTGCCTGTGCCGTATATTGGAACAATAATTCGCTATGCAACCACAAGGAACTTATTGCGGACTGCATCTTATCGTAAAAAAATTGTGTTCTTTATTAGGAATTCCATTCGGAGACAAGGTGGTCGATGATGCTACGTTCCCAAGCTACGGTAAGAGAATATACAAACAGAGTTCAGCATTGGCTGAATTAACGAACAATTTTATTGAAATCAATAAAGAATTGATAAATATGATTTGTAGTGTTAAAGGGTCGTTTCGGATCTTTATAAGTAGTCTAAGTGGGGTCTTATTGAAGAAGGCCTACGTTGGCGCAGGCTAACAGTCTTCTATATTTAGAGTTTTCAGTAGTTTTTTTTGTAAATTCTGAATCATTGTTAGCAGGACTGGCTGCTTTGCATCATGCTCTGTCTTAGGTTAGGCTATCTTCACCGTTTACGGTTCACTGTTGCAAATTCCTCCTCTTGCTATCACTCTCTTACCAGTTTGTACGGTAGGTCTACTATACTTGGCCTATAGGCCTACATATGGTACCAGGTATGCTACACTATAACTATAATTAGGCCTATGCTCAACCGTACTATTTTATTTACCACTACAGAATAGTTTAGTTAAACTACGACAGGTTTTATATAGTAGACTTAGCATTTTTATGCACTGAGGTACAATGGTACATGTATTATGAATAAAATCATTACTATCGTTTGCAATTAAGCAAACATCTGCTGAAGTGGCGCTCCTAGCGAGTGAATGTGAAGTTGTCTTGATGCACATAGGTTTGGCAATCGCTGTCATCATTGGGATCTTCGTTGGTGCCTTCTGCGGCTTTCTTCTGTTGGCGCTGGTGCTTTGGTGTCGCAGGTAAGATAATTATATGCCGCATATTTCAAATAATCAACGTCTCTTCCATATACACCAGTAGGTGATGGGCTGCATGCAATCGCTTCAGGGACTCCTTTCTATTATGAAAATTGTAGAAAAATAACTGGGGGAGGGTCAGACGTTGATTTACATGTAGGCCTACGTGGGTGTGCAATGAAGACTTCCTTGTTGGGCTCTAAAAAGTAGCCTACTTGGAGGTTGAACCTCTTAAACCCATGGCAATTCTCACCTTCGTCCTTCCAGTCCTTCCGGATTTACAATCGTCCATCTTTCTCGACCTAAAAGCTCACCTAATTAGCAGGTACTCTCATCTTTCGTTCTCTATCCATCAATCTATCTCTGTCTCTGTCTGTCTCTTTTGGGGGCAAGTCGAGGTTGGATCTCTCTGGCAAGCCGAGGTTGGATCTATGTGGCAAGCCGAGATTGGATCTCTCTGGCAAGCCAAGGTTGGATTTCTCTGGCAAGGCAAGCCGAGGTTGGATCTCTCTTGCAAGCCGAGGTTAGATCCCTCTGGCGAGCCGAGGTTGGATCTCTGTGGCAAGCCGAGGTTGGATCTCTCTTGCAAGCCGAGGTTAGATCCCTCTGGCGAGCCGAGTTTGGATCTATGTGGCAAGCCGAGATTAGATCTCTCTGGCAAGACGAGGTTGGATCTCTGTGGCAAGCCGAGGTTGGATCTCTCTTGCAAGCCGAGGTTAGATCCCTCTGGCGAGCCGAAGTTGGATCTTTCTGGCAAGCCGAGGTTGGATCACCATGTGCCCGTTACCCCTCTGTCTTGGAGCAACCTTCTAAGCTGTAATTATCTGTTTTCTTACTCTGTGCTGATTCACAGGCAGAATGTTCCGAATTCTCCGAATCGCTACGGTCACAACATCGAACTGATGACGACGACAGGTCAGACGATCGGATCCGAACATCCGGAGCACATCTGCAAGGTGCATCGCATCCCAACGGGCGACTACGGCTACACTCACGTCTGGGAACTTCGCAACACCCAGCTGCCGATGTCGTCTGGTCCCCTGGGCGGCGGGGTCGACCGAGAGGACGTCCTCGGTAGCCCTGCCGACCCATACAAGTCCCCCGAAGATGCCCGGCTGCAGGCGAAGACGCTGATGGGACGCCTGGAACATTCCTACGAATGTCCGATCTTCGACGAGCGACTTCTGCTCAGTCGGATGCACGCCTTTCCGCCGCTGCACCATCACTGCACAGCCACCTCCGCCGCCGCTCAACACCACCACCAGGCTACCAGGGTACCAACTGCGGCCGACCAGGAGAGCCCTGTTGGGGGAGCTGGAGACCGGTCCAGGGCCCCGTCGAGCAGGGAACCGCAAGGAAATCGCGAGTTCAGACGATCGGCGTGCTCCGTCACGGTGGAATCGGCAGGGTCGGCGGCGGCGGAGGGAGAGGAGGGAGGTCAGAGGGATGCTGGGATGCAGGAAGAAGTTGGGACTCCTAAGGGTGCGTTCATCTGCCCTGGTTCCTCCGCCTCCTCTGTTGGCTTCAGCGTCGATCAGGACCAGATAGTCGCCAAAATTCCGATGAAGATTGAAAATCATTATCTGTAGATTTGCGTTGAATCAATCAGGAGATAATCGATAACAGTGACTGGTAGCGTGACATGTCAAGAAGGAGACAAGTTCAAAAAGTTCATCGTCGCTCCAAGTTCAGAGTGTCGACGAAGCCCAAATGGCGCGTGGCAAACTCGAACCGGTTCAGACACCAACCAAGGAGCAGCACAGTGAAATGCTTCGAATGGCCAGCAAAACTGGTCGATCTGGGTGAGAGGAGTGGCTAATAAAGCATCCATGCAGTTACTCAGGGTCACAGGATAAGATCAACAGCCTATAGGCAACTGAAACAATGTACATCATTCAGACGGTGTCTCCATAATTATATCGATGCTTCCCCCAATAATTCAACGAATCAGCAAAGCACTGTCTGCGGTTGATGTTGAAACTCCAGCTGACTCGTGCTCCGGTTGGTAGAGGAAGTCTTGAAGAGTCGGCCTTTACCATAGAAAACATACAAAAAGATGTTTTATAACAGCGCTTCTACAACTTTCGCCGTTCGTTAAACCTATGGAATTGTGTACTATTATCACAGTATAGATTTGTTATCTATACTGTGCTATTATAGACCCCAAGGCCGTAGCCAGGATTTGATCTCGGGGGGTGTTTCTTTCCCGCCCAAAAAACTGGTGACCTTTTTTAGTCATCCGGTCAAAATTGTCAGAAAATGTCACCAATTAATTCAATTCTTTACATTTTCCATTTCGTTGGGTCTTTTCATGGTTTTATTTTATGGTTTTTGCATCATGTGCTCGTAAATGCATTCAATTATTTTTTACATTTTCCATGCATTTCGGGGGGAGGGGGTGTTGAAACACCCAAAACACACCTATAGCTACGGCCTAGATAGGCCCTTATATAATTATACGCATCTTCGATGCAACTAAATCAGTACCGTATGACAAGAGAGTCTACCTAGCTGAGAGTCTCGACAGCATGCTCGCGTGAAGCCCATTAATTTGAATCCACTTAACTTCCCTGTATTATAATATACATGGGCGCCCGCATGTAGGAGCAAGAGGGTGCACTTGCCCCCCTGGAAAGTTGACAACTATTTTTTAATTACTACTTTTGGGTTTTAACAAATTTCTTTCCACAAAAGAACTAATGAATAGGGCTACAGCATGAATGTGATAAATTTACATTTAGAAACTTCTATGAAAACTACCCATGTTCTTAATTCCCTGCTATGTCATTCTCAGCTCTTGCGGCAAAATTTAACTGTGACCGTTGTTTTTTGCCCCTCCTGCACAAATGTTTGTGGGCGCCCATGCCTATATAATAGACTATGATGGTCCCTGTCTATTGTCCACTTATATTATTTGGCACATTATGAGTACAATGACTATAATCTAATGACCATTGACCACTCACATAGGCCTACTGGTAGTGATTAGGCCTAGACCTAAACGGCATGGTGAATTTGGTTAATTGCAAAGTTTAACATAGTCTTCGATGGCGAAATTTCTTGTTTTCGGTCGGGGCCTGTGCATTCACAGTGCCTATCAACCCTTCGGTACTATACACAACGAGTTTTAAGAGGGAAGTGCACGTGATGGTAGGCCTAATACTGGTGAAATTTGAGAGTTGTATAGAAAACTGAAAGTTCTGTTTGTTCTGCGTGAAACTCTTAGGACTAACAACAACAACTGGCAAAATTACTCGGCAGACGTCTTAGTTTAAATTTTAAAGGACATTATTCTTGAAAAATTAAACTTAAACACCGTAATTATGGTTAGAACTTAACAGAAAGAAAAGGCATGCAGACGAATAGCCTACACGTACAAGCAACCATACATACAAACATACATACATACATACATGCATACATACATACATAGTACATACATACATACATACATGCATACATACATACATACATACATACATACATGCATACATACATACATACATACATACATACCTACCTACATACATACATACATACATACATACATGCATACATACATACATACATACATACATACATACATACATACATACATACATACATACATACATACATACATACATACATACATACATACATACAGTCCAATTAAGATGAACAGATGATAATTATATAAGGAGACAGACAAATTGGCAGACAGATATTATGTTCATATGCTTTCATAAGTTTGACCATGTATACAATGCATAGGCCCTAAATCTAATTCCATACAACACCGTTTGACTGACTGGAGGAATGATAATTATTCCAGTTGCCTATCCCACATCGATAATCTATTGTTTTGTATATTTAAATCTTTCTATCCTTCTCGCTTATTTCACGTCATAAGTTTTTATGCGTATGCCTTATAGTATGTTGCTTACTTAATTACTTCTTGAATATTGAATTTCCATGTGCTTGCCTGAGATGAATAAAATCGACAATAAAATATAAGATTTAAATTAATACTTGAATCGATATTGAAAGAGTTATAATTATGTGTATTTGTATGTACATGTAGGACTTAGGCCTATTCAAGCATTTGTAGGTTCCCATTCAAATAATATCTTCATTAATGATCATTTGGCCTGCAATAATAGGCTAGGCTATCGCAACTGTTTCGCATTGCACCACAAACAGCAAATTTATAGCGGATATATATATATATATATATATATATATATATATATATATATATATATATATATGGGTCCAATGAGCGTGGCTGCAGAGGTAGGCCCTTAATCGTAATCTCCAATTTCCAAAGCACCTCTCGAAAGCCAGGCGCAGGGCACCAGCTTACTCACGAGCACTGTGTCTAGTCAGAAGGATTGTGCAAAGGAGTACGGTAGTCCAGGGTGAGAATTGCCGGGGGGGTTGGGGGGTTTCGACCCCCCCAGTCTTTCTTAGAGCCCCATGTTAAAGTATGTTTTTTACACCCCAATTCCAAGTGGATAATGGTCCAACCCCCCCAGTTATTTTTCCACAATTCTCACACTGCGGTAGTCCGATCGAAGGATCGAGGTTGTAGTCCGGTTGATAGAGGATCGGAGGTGGCAGCTAGAGTAGCTCTGTTAGGCGGGTGGCGTTTAGGTCGAGAATAGTAGGCTTATTGAAAGATGGAGGATCAGATGAGTCGATCGGGGTAAGAGTTCCTAAAGAGGTCAGACTTTTGTTTCGAATGGAAAGCCGGAGGAGTGATGAGCAGAGGAGACTTAGGCTATTTATGAGGGTGATGGTGGCTGACCAGCAGCAAGAACGGAGAAGACACGTACGAGAAAAAACAGAATTCAGGAGATACCTTATTGCACTAAACCATCTTGATTTTGGCTGCACTCTCACCAACATCAACAACCAATATGAAATTATAATTAATTAATATTTCTTTCTGAACGGACCTCCTACCTATACCTTAATTGGAATTTGGCAAGTCACACCAACTTTACAAGCGACCTAATTGCGCTACAAAGGTGCGAGAGATCGGCCTATCTCGGATTTTAATTTTGCGAGTTAGGCTACCGTACCTGATGGGCTATTTAGATTTTCTTGTCCAGCCTGTTCAGTGGCTCTTGACGGTGGGGCGCCATGGATAATCGCCAGAGAATTAGAGTTGTCGTCTTTGGGGAACGGTGGTGTACGCAGCCTATAGTCGTGCGGTTCTATGCTTGTTGGAAGTTGAAGCCGAATGTTTCCAGATTCGAATCCACCTCAAGCCGCAGCCGCGTAGGTGCCTCGAGGAAGTTCTTCACTTGCAATCAGGCCTACTCGTGCGCTTCGGCGTGAAACTCATATGTAGGCCTAGTGTCCGCACTCAATTCGGGAGAGCAAGTGCTTAAAGTGTGGAAAAAGAAGTGCCTGGACGCCCCTTACTTTTCCAAAAGAAGTGCCTGGACGCCCCTTACCAGGTAGGCCTACCTTTCCAGGCTGAGCTGGCCAATAAGTGGCAGAACGGCGTTCAGATTTTAAAATAAGTGCATGGTTGCCGCTCATGACCGTCCAGTCACACTTTTAGTCCTGGGGAGAGCCTCTGAGCAGTGAGCTTGAAGAGGCGCTATAGCAAATGCGAGAAGTAGCCTAAACTAAATAAAGTAAAATAAATAAACCGATGCTGTAGGCTACAATCAAAAGATTTTCTCTGTTAAAATCTTTGGTACAATCAGATTTTTAGCTTCTTAAATAACAGAAACTATAGATTTAAGCGGCGATGACGTCACCTAATGAAGTTCCTTAACAAATTCGATTTTGTCCATTTGACCAAGCTGACCATCTTCCATGCTTCATGCCAATTGAGGTCGGTCAATTGATCCCTTTAACTAAAGATAAAGTTAAAAAATGTCAGAGAAACCAATTAATCTCACTGACCTCTGACCCAGTCGAACTACACAATCACACTTCACTACATTGCTGACTTGCTGCTGACGAAATTTATATCCAAACACTGCGAGGAAGAAATATTCTTTAAGGTTTCTGTTATATCGATCTTGGTTGTAGGCAGTGCTTATAAAGTGTGGAAATTAAGTGCCTGGACGACCCTTGCCTTTCCAAAAGAAGTGCCTAGATGCCCCTTACCTATCTGCAGACTGTGCCGGACAATAAGCGACAGAGCGGCGTTCATATTTTAAAATAAGTGCATGGACGCCGCCCATGACCGTCCAGCCACACTTTTAGCCCTGGGGAGAGCCTCCGAGTAGTGAGCTTGAAAAAAGATGAAGTTAAACCAATCTCACTGACCTATGACTCAGTCGAACTACAACCAACCTCCACTACATTGCTGACGAAATCTACATCCAAACACTGCAAGGAAGAAATATTCTTCGAGGTTTCTGTTATATCAATATTGGTTGCAGGCCTATACTGAGATGGAGACATCCGTTAAAAGCAGTAGTGTAACGTGTACATAGCCCCCAAACTTAGTGGGGTCACCCAGGTGCATTCATTCATTCATAGCATTTATATAGCGCCCCTTCAAGAAACTACTCAGAGGCGCTCAGGTGGAAGGAGTTTTTTGAGTGACAGACTTCGTGTTTAAATTTCCTTTTTATATTCATTCACTTATCATTCATTTAGAGAATTTACATAATGCCTCTTCAAAATAACTGTTCAGAGGCGCTCCCAGCCCATGGCAGGCTTAAAAAATAGGCCTACGATTTGAGCAAGCTATAAAAGTGGGGAGTTTAGTCATTGATGTTACACTTGGCCTCATTCAGCCTCCTCATTGGCCCTGCACCGTGGAACCAGCTTCCTCCTTTGACACGTTCCTCCCTATTAAAAGGTGGGCCAAAACCACTTTTTTCTCTCTTGAACTAATGCACTGGGAGCGCCACTGATCAGAGTGCACTGTGAGAGGTGTTTTAAAGATACAATACAATACACCATTCACTTCCTTCCTCCAACAAACTTGACCATGGTTCCAAGTAGGGCATGTACTAGAACTGCTATCTATGGCTCAGTCTTATGCTTCAATTGGTCCTTCGCTTTGGAATGCACTTTCTCCTTCTGTTCGATCTACAATTCTGTCTGGCAGTCTCTCTTCTTCCTTGTCTCTTATCAAAATCTGCTGCTTATCGTGGGGCACTGTGCACTGGTAGTGCTTCTAAATGGTTCACTTCACTCTATTCAAAACTAACTCAAAAACTATGTTCAAGCGTATTTTCAAGCGGTTGAAGACAAATTATCGCCCGCACATTTTCCCAGAAATGGCTGCGCAGTAGCCAACAAAACTCTGTAATACAAACTCATAAAACAACAACGAGCTATAATTTGCACATTTTAATTTATAATCAGTAACAAATTTATTCACAGATTATTAATATTTATGAATCCTATGCTACATCACCAATAATAAATAACTTTACAAAATACTTCAGTTTACAATTGAAACGGAACAGGACAAAGACACGCTGAGTAGAACAATCCGCCCAACTCCTTTTGATCAACAACCTGTATATGTACATTGTCTTCTTCTTCAACATTTCATCAACACCACAAATGAACAGTTGCATAGCTTTCTGAAACACAATAACAGTTCACCTCCGATACTACCAACACTAACATTCTCACGCACGCAATTAAATTCATTATTGCAGTCATATTTAATCGTTAAAATGACTTGCACCGTCATATTTACTACAAATTTCTTATACTGCTGCTTCTAAGCAGAAGTCCTGTGTGGAACTGTTGCATGGTGTGTTCCAGTCATAATATCCTTCAACCCAGAACACATCCATGGATCCATGCGAATTTCAACAACTTTAACCATTAGCTTTACCTTTTCCTAAAGTCTAAAACCGCACGGCATAAAAAAACTTAAAATTAAACCTTTGTTATAACTGTGCTACCGGCAGACATTGGAGCTGAAGAACATCATAGCCAATAGCTCATACCACTAATCGGGACCAAAATAAATCTACAACCAACTACTGTCATCATCAGTCTGAATAATAAAAATACTTTTTTCCACACAAAGTATGCACACAAGCAGTTCTTTCGAATTCATCGTTAGCCATTCTGAGAAACAACTTCCAAATTACTTGTTAATCATGGTTCAAGGTATCCCCTATACCAGTGATTCCCAAACTTCAGCAGGTCGCGGACCGGCAATAATTTTTGGAGAAGCTCGCGGACCGCTAACTTAGGCCTAAATGGCGATGGCAAGCAAAAGCGCCCGAAATTATAAAAAAAAAATACGGAAAATATAAGGCTATTTACAACTAGCCTACATTTACATACCCTTGAAGACCTATTTGTTTAAGATATATTACGAGTATTTTCGCTTAAATTGGTAATTTTTCACCTTGGACCTGTTGTGCGAATAAGAAGGCCTCTGCTGAATCATTATAATCTTCGCTCTGAGTTTCTGAGAAATCACGCTCATTTGCTGTTTTTTTATTATTAAAAAACCTGTCCAGATTTGTTTTTGCTAACGTTTGCTCATTTTTTCAAAGACATTTGTGTTTATTTAAACTAAAAGTTTTATACTATGTTAGAAGCTTTTTATTCTGCATCCGACTTTTACAATGTTATCGCTCACTATAGATCAACATATTAAATAGGCCTAAGCTCGAAACTGACTGCAGTCATCAAAATTTAAATTTTGTTGAATTCGCATCTGGCAAGTTAAAATAAGGCGCATTGATTTTTAAAAAAATTTTAAATAGTAAGACAAATTTGAATAAATTTTGGACAACAATCCGAATGAATTCACTATTTCAAGTTTCAAGAAAATAAACTAATAATTACCGTTTACTTTGTTTATTTTTGACCCTTCTCCGCGGACCGGTGATCATACCTCCGCGGACCGGCGCCGGTCCGCGGACCACCACTTTGGGAACCACTGCCCTATACGACTCTGTACGGCTTGCTTCCATGCAATAGCCTATTAGCAGTTTAACGCAGTATCCAGCGTCATTTCAAGCAGCATAAAAATTGAAATACATTACGAACATTTGCAAAATGACAAAGGCTGTGCACACATCAGAATCTCTATTTAGCCACGCTGGCTGGCTTAGTGTCCTGCAACTGATAGCCTCCTCTGCATTAAATTGTTCAATATTACAATAGGTATAAATGGCAACTTAAACACATCTGTACACCGTTTCACTTTAAGATTACTCACTGTTCTGAGTAGCTCATAAATTCAGTATATTTCATCAGTGTACTCCACCAACTTCTACCCACAAAAAGCACAAAGTTCTTCAGGCAGAGACATTTTCTGATCTAGTATCTTTTAAGTCATGCAGAACTGAGTAAGCAATCAAGACATGGCAATAACAACAATCCAATAATTATAGCAATAAATAAATATTCCTTAAAATTGCATGCCTAAGCTTACAAGACCTGTAAATAATTTCTAGATTGAAAACATAGCGAAAGGCTGCAACTTAAGACAAAGTGTCAGGCAGCTCTCAAAGACTTTAGCAACGTAATGGTCACAGTCTGCACTCCACCCAGACACATAAAGGAGTTCAGAATTTTAGAACATCCTCTCAAATTCATCGAATGTCATTTAAACATTGAAATTCTTTACAAATATAAAATGAACATTATTCTCTGAACTACATGTACATTGCGCAAACAATCATATTGAAACCGTATCATGACACAGTGTCTTTGCAAAAAATAACTAGCTTAAATAACTAAGAAATCACCATATCATATTATTTGACTCGCACACCGGCTGTGCTCAACTGCGATTTCAAACACTATGGAGTATACAGTATACACCTGACTTAGACAACAAATCTGAGCGCAAGAAATGCGAATTTCTTAATTTAACATATAGACTGTTTACTTTACAGCAGAAATTTTTTTTCATAAAGAATTATTAACAATAAAAAAAAAAAATTCTGGTTATCAACAATAAAAAGAAACAAGGATACAATAATATTTATTCATCCGTAGAGGATATGGCTTGATTTTCTAATAATATTAGCAGCAGCTATCATAACTTCCCACAATATAAACATAAATAATTATTATAAATATCCCTCAGGCAAAAATTGTGAACATACAATAGCAAAAAATATATAGTAACAACGTAATAATAATTCATTATATTTACTCCAGACAGGTAATTTCAATCTCATTAAAAAATTAGTTATTATTACTATTAGCATTGTAATTATTAAGTGGCATAATTCTGCTAATTTTGGGCTCAAAATTAATGGGTCTCTCTCTCTCTCTCTGCCCATTGGTTGCTTATTAACATTTGCCAATTTTGAACTGGGAAATGTAGCCATGTAGGCAAATGTAGCCATGGTCTCAATTGCAGTTGTACTACACTTCTACTTCTATTATAAATATCCTTCTGCCAATCAGTTCGGAATAAATAATAACCATATTCATCGGCAGATAACCCAGCGAGAACATGCATATAAATTGAAAAATATGAATAGCTCGAAAATGCTCGTGCCAATTGAAGAACTTTTATCAATTGCATGGTTAGTCACTTGACATTCTGAAATATGACTGCATTGTTCATAAGCTTAATTACAATGAAACCGCACAAAATTTCACAAAGGCTCGAAAGATGGGATAGATTAAACACCAAACCTCTTTCGCAAAACCCCTCTCAAATGGTTAATGCAACCTATTTCGAAGAACGAAAAAATTAAATCTTCACGATTCAGACAGTTCACTATACTATATAAATAAAACATGCAGCAAAACAAACTATCCAGTATTTTTGTGAGTTTTCACAACATTGTCTCTGGTTTGCCAAAACACCAACAGGCAACATCCAAGAATTTGACCATAAGAATTTGTCGAACGATGTGACAAAATCCCTTCTTGCCTATCAAATAGTAAGACGCATGAATTGTCTATTCTTATTCTTGAAGGATAAATGATTTTTTAAGAAATGCCTTCGATTATTCAAATGCATTCTTTTCTGAATGCACGCCTCACATCAGGGATGGCCAGTTACTGAAATTACACAAAATTTTGAAATTACGTAATTATGATTTGTAACTTGATCACATTTTCACAGGTATTCGAAATCTAAAATATGATTACATGTTCCAAATTTGCAATTTTCTGCAATCAAATTACACTTTTCTTCTCACAAGTAATTTGCACATCACGTGTATTTACTCAAGTGAATTACTTTAAATAAACGAATAGTGCTCATTCCGAGTACAAATTGTAGAATTTAAGAAATAGTTAAATTATTGCTTAAAGATCAAACTAGAGTGTATCGATTTGTCAAGTCTTAAGTGTTATCTTTCGATGCAATAAACACCCGCTGGTATGCACATTTCCTATTGAACACGCAAAGCACGCTTGAACTTTCTCCGCATATAAGACCAATTATGCAACACATTAAAAAACATAAATAAAAGTTCCTCATTTCAACCACAAGTATTCTTTACTAATTTTTATCAACCTCAATATCATCACCACGGCTGTCTTCACAGTTCTCGTCAAAAACCGCCATTATCATTGTATGCAGTAAGACAGCCTCACGCAAAACAAAACAAACGCCTTGCTACAACATTCTGAAGGCTTGCTTGCATATGATTTCTTCTTCACAAAACCTCAATCTCACATGATTCTTAACAAAGTGCCGCAACTTGAACGATGTATAATAAACTTACACAGCATACACCAGAGCTCAGGAACAATTTGAGCTCATGCAAATAGTAAAATCTGCCAAAAACTTAACACTTTGATCGCACATAGAAGCAAATCTTATATACTCACTCAGAACCATGCCTGAAGCCCAACACAATAAATCCAACATAATATTTAGCCAAACCTTCTACATTCAGATTGATAGCAGCAGCAGCAGTAGCCGAGTATGGTCACAACAAACAATAATTTCACAGTCGTAATCTTGAATACAGCATCTCATCTCTTGTCAACATTCGTAAAGAATTTCAAGCAAGCAATATTAGCCTCGCAGACAAATGTCATTGATGACATTTGACTGCGCTCATGAATAAGCTGGCTTGGCTTTCGAGTGGCGCTTTAGAAATTTACGATTTGTTAAAGAAGCTGAAGTTCTTGGAAAAAACCAGTAACTTATTCTAATCTAATTATTCTAATCTAATTCTATTCTAACTTAATCTAATCTAATATGAACTCATTATGAGTAAAGCGCTTCTCACAGCAGAGCTATTCAAAAGCGCTTTCAGCGTGACAGACCCGTGAAAAGATAGAGGTCTTCCAGCAGCGAAGAGATACAGGAGAATTTTCACACCAGAATCCTAACACAAATTATTGCAGGGGAAGGTCATTCCACATTGAAGGACACACAATAGCAAAAGCCTGATGCTGGGTTAATGAGGTTCGTTACCGATGGGCAAATAACTTAAAACAGCTATCTGTTCAAAATAAAAAAAATCCACATGTTCCTGCTTAAAAATACACTCATGCAAACCTGCAAGAAGAAATTTTTCTTCTCATACTAAACCTTAAATTAAAATGGACTCATGTCCAAAATGAGAAAAAGAACAACACAAAAACGGAAGCCAATGACGACAGATTGTCATACATATAACAAATTCCAACACCAAGTGTTAATCGTTTTAAAATCGGCTGCACGCTCTGGACTCATCTACCAAAGTGGAAAATATCCACATGGCAAAACAACACACATGCAGCAAATCAATACGAAAATATTAAACACCGTCCAGGTTACATTAAGGCTTACACGACTATTTTCACATAACTGAACAGGCATTTCAACCGCAATTGAGGGAACAGACACACCTGCTTAGTTTTAATTTGCTGCAATTTAACAAAGTTACACAAGATTGCAACATTATCAATGTTTCCAATATCTGAATAGTGTCACAATCCAATGACAAGGATTCTGGAGATGGTGGCTGCTAAGCAATCATGTGCTGCTAAGCAAGCACGTGTTACTAAGCAATCACGTGTTGCTCATATCCTTCCATAAACAACCATTATGGAGATTATTATTATTTATTCTTATTAAGTCTCCATTATAAGTGACCTCAGCCAAAAGGATTAATTAACAGCTTCAATATGCTGACATCGTAAGAAAGTCATGGCAAAAATTTCCGGATGTTTGGTCCGAAGTTTACGCCCTTTGTAAATGAAAACATAAAAAACATTTAGCGAGAAATTGCAAAAAAATTCAACCTGTCTCTACCTGATGCAAAAATCAAATTTGTTGCCTTAATACATCGGGTGGCCCAATATAGATTGCAAAACAGTGAGCCAAAGGCGTCGCTGCATCAAACAAATGCAAAAATCAATAATTGTGATTTTAGATGAAAAATCCAATTTCCCGGCTGATCAAGAAAAAACGACAAGTGATCCTTTTTTCTCATTTGAGGTCACACGTGGACAACAATATTATGACATTGAGCAGAATTGTGAAGAACTTGCTCAAGATCCTAGTGTCCGAATGTCCATTTGAAGGATGTTCAAACGACTGCACCCGACAGTACAAGGCAGATAAACCACTAAACAACGATCACATGCTCTTATTTTCACATAATCAGTCACTGCATAATAAATGAAACGAGCAAGATAATAACCACTTTGCAATAACCCAAGATTCATTCATTCATTCCAGAATTTCAATAATGCTTCTTCAAGGGGGCTACTCAGAAGCGCTCCCGGCTCAATCACGGCATACAAGGACAGTTTTGAGTTTAATCAAAAATGCCTGTGGGAGCCCATTCCAGACAAGTGGGCCCACCACAGAAAAGTCTCTACCCTGCATGATTGCAGTTGGTGTTAATGGGACCAAGAGCATTACATTTGGTGCAAAACGAAGGGGACGGTGGCCTTGGATACCGTGGAGCAACAGAGCTCTTGCGGGCAGCCTGGGGCTGACATTGCCGAACCAGAACAGCGATCCTATATTCGATGTGCTGCCAGGTAGGAAGCCAGTGTAATGTCTCTAGAGTCCAGCATATAACAGATCCTTCTAGCGTTAACCGTATACATTTAGGAGTTTACGCACCTTAACGTGAGAACCGAAAACACTAAATATACAAGATCTGCAAAATGTTCAGCGTACAGATAGACCAACCCACTCACAGCATCACCTATTGATACGGCAGCTATCTTTCGATTTCAACAGTAAATCGTCACTGCAAGTCGAAGCGAGGTCGGCAGAATATTGCAAATTATCAGCAAAGTTTAGGCTGTCATGACTGTGCTCACCGCCATGGCAACACGAGTCCTTCCGGCCATCCTGACAGCAGCAGACACATGCACCGCCGCAACAGCGTTCCTCGCTGTTGGCGTTCACCGTTCTGGGGACGTGACTGTCACCAAGGCAACTGTTGCTACACTTCTCACTCGGGGTGTGCTCTTCGTGGGTTGCGTTCGCCACGGTTACAGCGTCCACTAGAAGTTCTATGTCGGCAGACGCGACACCTTCAAGGTCGGCCGATGGAAGAAGAATTCGCAGGAGGCCCAAGACTTTTCTCTCGAACACTCTCAGGCACTCGGTTGGCCTTCGACAGAGGCTCACCTCACAGTCACGGCAACACGTTTCTGTGCGACTCGTAGCCTCGCCTTCAGTCCTACTACAAGCCATCTCGTCGAGCAACTGATCAAGTAACTTGCAAACCACTCGGATGTTTAGCTGCTTGTACAGATCAACAATGCCCGGACAAACAATTCTGAGGAGTCTTGTAGCTTTGTCCTGCAGGCGTGCCAGGCTTTTCTGTCCCGTAACAAACAAGCTGAAATCGAATTTTTCCGGTTCAACGGAGTTTTCAGAAATTTCACTCGTGTTTTCAGAAACCGGTTTGTGATATGTAACTGTTCGCAACGTATTTGGACGCGAGCTGCAGTCCAGTGCACTTGCAAGTCCAGCATCATTGCCTATTGTACCTTCGTTTTCCGTGTGCTTCTCTTTAGAAGTAGCTGAGCCTGATTCGTCAACTTGCGTCACTGCCTGACAAATATCTTGAACGTCAGATGCAGAGCTGATCTGAGATGTTGTATGCAAGTCAGACAGAGTTGGTTTAGAAAAATCTTTACATTTCGACATTGCACCTTTACTTCTAGGTTTTCCTACTTGCTTCATGGAAGATGAAAACTTGGACGACTTTTCAGTTGCAACTGACAATGCACCACTCACTGGAAGGCTCTTGCTCCCCACACATGGCATCTCCGCTTTATCAACCTTAGCTTCCTTAACTACACTTGAAGCACTTAAAACAGGAGCACACTCTTCTACTTCATCAGTCTTCGACTGCCGACTGCTAACATAACTTGCAAACTCACTCATATAACTGCCTGTGGCTTTAGTCAATGTTTTTGGCCTTAATTCGCTTTTTGACTGAGAGACAGGGATGGGAAGATCGACAGCATTTATAAGGCTTGACTGAACCAACGTTGGCATTACGTTGACTGATTTGGAAGCGTTCAGATCAATATTAACAGGATCTGACGGAGGAGAAGTTAAACTTCCGACGGACTTTCCCTTCCACGGCAAACGAGAGCGGTGAGGAAAAATACTTCGGCCGTTCACCGACGTGTTGATGAAGTCTAAAACTGGCGGCGAATCATCCTCGAAATCGTACAGACTGGACAACTGCTGATCGAGTCCATTGTCAACACTCGATGACTTTGCAACGGCTTTTGAACGTTCGTCTTTAGCGTGCGATGCGGTCAAGCCAGACTGCCGCCTTTCCTTCAACAAGTGCGGCCGGCTGAGAAAGGGGATGGTCAGACCAGATTCAACCGAACTTTCCATTGACCGCAACGGGTCGTTGCACGCGGCAGTCAACAGTGGTGGCGGAAGTTCGGCCGCATGACAGAGACGGCCGTAGGATCTCCGGCTGGCAGAGTTCCTTGATCCTGCGTGCCACTTCCTGGCCTGAAGAGCCGAGTTGTTACGCTTGGGCTGTCTCTCGGGAATCAATTCACATTCCTCGGTGTTGGACTTCCGTTTCATAGACTTTGCAACCTCGTCACCGTTTACCATTTCTGTAGTGCTGGCCTTAGAAACAATGCTTTCAATTGTTTGGCTAATGGTGTCTAACTCTAAAGAAGACCCAAAGCTGCACTCACTTTTCTTTCTCATGCTAGAACAGCCTGAAGAAGCGTGCACCTTTAAATCCATCTGCCGTGCATCGACAGGACTCGTTTCGTTCTGGCACTTCAAATGCTCAGTGTCAGCCACACCGGTTGAGTCCTTCACGTTCGTTTCATTCACAGTACTAGGACAAATTTTGTTCCCGCTTTTCATTTCTCTCTTCTTTTTGACGGAACAATTCACATTCCTCTTTCTCGTCCCCTCAACAATAACTGGAACACTGTGATTTTCCGCTCTGATCTCAGTATCGGCTTCTAGACCAGTTTGGCTGCTGCATCTGGTCTCACCAGATATCCCTGCACAGGTTCGGTCATTTCCGTTCGTCACAGAAGTAGCAACAACTCTCTGAGCAAACTGGTTTTTACTCTGCAACTCGTCACAGACGGCCGAGTCTTTTGAATTCGTATCCTCGCCGATCGAAAAAGTCTGGCTTACGGTTTTCGTATTTTCCAAAAGAATTGGACGAGTTTGGCCTTTGCTTCTTTTCTTTCCAGCACGGCTCTGTTCGGCAGGAACAGTAATGTCCGTCGCTGCAATTATGTCAGTTGGATCAACAACACGCTTCTGTTTCTTCACCTTGCTTTTACCAGCATAAGCCTTGCTTCTCTCCCTTTCAGTCATGCTTAGGTCAATTTGGCCTCTGATTCTACTCTTCGAAGTTATGCTGAGAGCAGTTTTCTCCACGAATCTATCCTCTTCAGTGATGCATGGATCAGTTTGGTCCTTGCTGTCATCCTTTTCAGTACCACTTGGATCAGTTTGGTCCTGGCTTCTATTTGTTTCAATAATGCCTGTTTTTGGTTTGGCCTTGCTTTTATTCTTCTTAGTGACTCTTGGATGAATTAGGTCCTTGCTTCCATCTGCTTCAAGAATGCTTGCATTTGGTCTGGACTCACTTTTATCCTCTTCAGCAATGCCAGGATCAATTTGGTCCGCGCTGCTATCTGTTTCAATAATGCTTCCATTTGGTTTGACCTTGCTTTTATCCTTTTTAGAAATGCTTGGATGAATTAGGTCCGCACTTCCATCTGTTTCAAGAATGCTTGGTTTGGCCTTGCTTTCATCGTTTTTAGTCATTGTTTTTATGCCTGAATCAGTTAGGTCCATGCTTCCATCTGTTTCAATGCTTGCATTTGGGTTGGCCTTGGTTTTGTCCTTTTTACTGATACTTGGATCAATTTGGTCCTTGCTTTTATCTGTTTCAATATTGCTTGCGTAAGGTTTGACCTTGCTTTTATTCTTTTTAGCAATGCTTGGATCAACTTGATCCTTGCTTCTATCTGTTTCAGTAACGCTTTCATTTGGCTTGGCCGTGCTCGTATCCTTTTTAGAAATGCTAGAATCAATTTGGTCCTTCCAACCATCAGCCTCAATGCTTGTATTTGGTTTGGTCTTGCTTTTGTCCTCTTCAGTAATACCTGGATCAATTTGGTCTTTGCTTCTATCTGTTTCGATAATGCTTGCATTTGGTTTGGCCTTGCTTTTATTCTTTTTAGTCATGCTTGGATAAATTAGGTCATTGCTTCCTTTTGTTTCAATAATGCTTGCATTTGGCTTGGCCTTGCTTTTATTCTTTTTAGCAATGACTGGATCAACTTGATCATTGCTTCTTTCTGTTTCAATAATGCTCCCATTTGGCTTGGCCTTGCTCGTATCCTTTTTAGAAATGCTAGAATCAGTTTGGTCCTTGCAACCATCAGCCTCAATGCTTGCTTTTGGTTTGGCCTTACTTTTGTCCTCTTCAGTAATACCTGGATCAATTTGGTCCACGATTCTTTCTGTTTCAATAATGCTTGCATTTGGTTTGGCCTTGCTTTTATTCTTTTTAGTCATGCTTGGACGAATGAGGTCTTTGCTTACATCTGTTTCAATAATGCTTGCAATTGGTTTGACCTTGCCTTTATCCTTTTTAGTAATAATTGGATAAATTTGGTCCTTGCTTCCATCTGTTTCAATAATGCTTGCATTTAGTTTGGCCTTACCTTTATTCTTTTTAGTCATGCTTGGATGAATTAGGTCCTTGCTTTCATCTGTTTCAATAATGCCTGCATTTAGCTTGGCCTTGCTTTTGTCCTTTTTAGTAATGCTTGGATGAATTAGGTCCTTGCTTCTATCTGTTTCAATAATGCTTCCATTTGGTTTGGTCTTGCCTTCATCCTTTTCAGCAATACCTGGATCAGTTTCATCTATGCAACCGTTCCTTACAGAGATGTTTGGACAAATTTTGGCTGCAATTCCATTGCTTCCAGCAACGTTTGAACCAATTTGGAACTTGCTTCTCTTCTCCTTTGTGCACCTTGAACTCTTGGCATCCACAACTGTCGAGTCTTCTGGATCAGTTTGGCCCATGCTATTTTTTAGTTCAGCAATGTCCGGATCTTTCAAGGTTGCTTCACCATCTACCACTGGATTAGTCTTCGTTTTGCTTCTACTTTTTCGAACAGCAATGGGACCCGTTGCAGCTCCAGTGATTTTTCGACCATCTGAATCTTTGGTGCAAATAACTGAAGCGAGACTTCGCCCCACCTGACCGCTATCACCTGTCTTTTTAACAGTGTGTAGAGCACCTGGGCAGCTGGAGTCGGTCTCCGTGACGACGGTACCTGATCCGATTCGTTTGCTGGAACGGACACCCGCAGAAACAACGCCGGAAGCAGACGATTTCCTGGCTCTTGTATCTTGTGCAGCACGGAACATAGACGATGGAAACCGCAGCGTGATGCGATCTTCTTCACCGACAGAGGATGCTTTTGGTGATGCATAACTGCAGAGCGACTGCAGATTGGACAAACGTCTCGTTGTTCTTCCGTTCAACCGGTTCACAACATCCCCACAAGACGTCGTCGCTTCACCTGCTTTCAAAGCAGTCTTGCCCACATCATGCTTCACTGCATGGACCATGCCATCTTGACTTGCACTCTCCGCATTTGAAAACATTGCCATGACAACATCGGATACCACCATCGACGTAGCAGTTGAAAGCGTTGCTGCGGCGCCATCAGAAATTGTAGCCATGGCAACACAGCCGCTAACGTCTGCAAGGTGAATTTCGTCGAGCCTCCTTGGAGGTGAGCTGACGTCGATTCCACTGTCCTTCGGCGAAGGCTGCAGGTGAAAGAGTTCTGCGGCCAGACAACCCTCAAGGCCGCTGCACTTCGGGGACGGCTGCGAGGACTGCAAGTCGGTGGCCGCGTAGTTATCGCACGATGCCATGGACGCTGAATTCGGGATTTGCTGTTTGCACCAGTTCTTCACTCTCAAGAACACAGTCTCAGAGTCCTGGCTCGTCTTTGTAGACGCAACAATTCGCATCTTCAGGCTGGGTTCACCGGAACCGCAGGCGTCTTTACCACCGTCGGGATGATCGTTTGTCTTACGTCGTTTAATGACCAGCTTGCACGGATTCCTGTTGCTCTCGATCGTCCATCTGGGACCGACGAGTCCCACCGTCGGATTCTGCTGGACTTCCTCTGTTGGTTCCGCACCGACATCGTTTTGTTCGGGAGAAGACTTTCTCTTCTTGACCAGCGTTACCTTCAAGCCGTTCGAACTCTGGCACTTGGTGGACCACGTGTTGACTTTTGGCGTCGACATGTTGAATAATATCTTACGTCAACAGAAGAAAATGTAACCGGTTCACTTCGAAAAAGCAGCTAGACACGTCGACATTCTTGAACAACTAAAAAAAGCAACAACATCCAGAATTTATTAAGAACAGTCCTATTATTTCGAAACTATCATCTAAATAGCAGGTGCATGGCTGATGCCCCAAGAGAAACCAGACAAACCCAAATACATTCAACTTAGATAAAAACTATTTCCACTTATTACATATTACAGGGATCTATATTAGCAAATATATAGAGCACAGCACTACATATGCAAGTTCTTCTCTGGCTCCCTCTGTACCAGCACATGGAGGTTTTTATGGTAGTAAGGCAGCTGCTCTGGTATGGCGATGTTGTCGAGCTTCAACACAATTTACCTCCAAGAGCCAAGCTGTCTAACGTCAGGCTTACAAACACGTCAACACCTGTGCTCTGTGAACAGGGCGTTCTTTTGGTTCCTATTGCTCATACTGCAAGTATGAAGAATCGAGCCTTCTCTGCGGTGAGCCTAGTGGTCTAGAACGGCCTTCCGTTAGAGTTACACTTACACCCTGAAGCAATACCAGTATCCTTCCTTACCAAACTTAAACCCATTCTTTTTTGGAATGCTGGAGTGGGGAGCACCTCAGAGTAGTTTCCTTGAAGATGTGCTATATAAATGCTCACATACTTGAATGAATATGAACAGCTAATAGCTGTGGGGCACGGTGGTGTAGAGGGTATGTTTGTCGCCTTGCAGCCGAAGGGTTGCAGGTTAGAATCCACCTCAAGTTGCCACGTAGGGACCTTGGGCAAGTCCTTCACTCACAATTGCTCAGCGCTTCGGCGTGAAACTCCGATGCAGTGTCTGCTCTTTAGTCGGGAACGCCTCTGAGTAGTGAGCTTGAAGGGGCGCTATAACAAACAAACAAACAAACAAAATAGTGGCTCAAATTCTTCCATAAAATGTGGAGTGTGTCTCTTCAAGCTTGCGAAGATTGTTGATATGTCTATGTGCTAGGCCTTAATGCACATTGGCTGAGCAATATCAACTGATGATCCAACATTACACAGCGGTGCAAGACAAGTTCAAATCAAAAACAGATCCAAAGCTAATCTTCAACAGTCTTGCAGCACTTTCAAAGTATGTGAATCACGAGCAAAATTGTTGTGTTCTACGTTTAATCAACAGGTGTCAGTAAACACAAGACAATGGATTACAAGACAATGGTCAGAATACAAGATCTAAATTACGGAGGCATTAATAAGATCTAAAAGACAAATATAATCATTTTAGAAAAGTTCTATGAGATGACTAAAATATTATGATTTCAGAGAGCTGAATACCATGAATCAGATCAGATTTAACTCTAATATATTAACAAGCATTTTAAATCTAAATAATTTAATTGGTTATCATATACCACTCAGACACACAAAGCATTCAATATGTATACGGTAAAGTTAACCATACTTCCGGATGTCAAATTCATGCAATATGGTCTTGCCAGATTCGGATAACATAGAGCGTCATGACCACCTGCAGTTAACCCAAGTAAGCAAACATACTTCAATAAATATTGATAATCTGATGGCATGCCCATTACTACAACTTAGGGGCAACTAAGGATGGAATTCATCATTTGAACTTGGGGCAACTAGGGATGGAATCCATCATTATTCATAAACGTCCTTTGGGAAACTGATACCGCTATTTATACACAAAATGTTGAAATACGTGGACGCAAGCCCAACAAAAAAAGCTTAAACGCCAATTCGGCCTGAATATGTGAAGCTCAACTATCAACAGAAGTTTATGCGGCACAGAGCATTTCAGCGTGATAAATATCAGACCTTCATTTCAATTTCCCGGAATTCCGAGGCATACACCTTTCTCTAATTTCTAACAAATACAGCTTCATTTTCATCTTCTCATTCAATGTGTTTGTTATGAATTGCGTTTGCTATTCTTTGCTTACTTGCTTACTCAACAACGGGTACTGCAGATGGCTTGGCGCACTGTAATTCGAGTCTGGACCGTTATACCGTTTATTTTGGTGTTCGGGCTGGTGGTAAAATTTACCAATTATATTTCAGTCTCATTTGTACATATTAAACAAAATATAATAATACACAGTTTGATTTACAATGGATCACCGCGTAACCCACTTTACGATCTAGAATCCTATAGCGTCGTTCAAACTGCAGATTCGAGTTCAGACACCTTGCGAATAATCCGGTTCGTTTACGATGGAAAACTTACAAGTTCTTCGCTAAAACAGTAGTCCAGAAACAGCACACGCTCGAATTTTCAATTCGATTCAGTTAAAAAAGCAGAAAAATCGTAAAAAATAACAACACAAATCATCCACAATCGCCATTTTGAAAATAGTCACACAGCGTGTATACATCCGCCATACGCCAAGAACGCAACATCGCACCTGGTCGAGTAAGATTAACAGTTTTTACTAAAAATAACCTATAAAAACAATTTTGAAATCGTTATCACGGTAGAATTAATTTAAACAGTCCCTAATGAAGACTAAGTCGCAATTTATAAGCCTACTAGCTGAACTACCCGGCGTTGCCCGGGAAATTTCGATTTTTAGTTCCCAACAACGCCGACTTCACTCGCCTTTCTCACCCCGCCTTCTTCCATCGGCCCCAACTCGGTGCCAGCATGGGTGCCTGGCATAGTCCGTGAAATGTAGGTTTTTCGCCCCAACCCAGCTCCCACTCCCCCTGCAGGGCGGATTCGCCACCCCTCCGAGGTGGCCGGCATTTGCCGGTAAATTTTGGTTCTTTTGCCTAAACCCGTCCACCCTAAATAATGTCCAGATGGCCTATGTACGACGACACGGTATATTAATTACCGGTATCCATTGTCATTATCTTGTCCAAACTTGCGATCAACCGTTCATAATTATTATCAATGTTTTTAGTATAATTTTGCGAAAGCGTGCGCTATAAAAATCGGCCGCCTAAAGCGAAGTAAAGAAGTGATGACGTCATAAATCTATGGGTTCTTTGAAAGCGATCCGGCGACCAATCTTAAATACTGCATTAAGCTTATATTAGCTTTCGTCGGATTATTAAAAATTAAATGTTTCAAATTCGGCAAAGGTAAGATTTTTGGATCGCGATCCCCCCTATATTTGTTAATGGGTCCTAAAAAGTATTTTTGTAAATATTGGGAAAAATCGGTCGGGCGGATAAGAAGAAAATTGTTCGCAAACATTGGAAAAGTTTGCCTTTATAGTTTTAGAAGATAGACAGGTGTCTCGTAGAAGAAAAATCGATATCGTAGGCAGACGGTGTCAATTCTTATAATGAAATACAAGGCAACGCAGAAAAACTGATGGCCTTAAATCGTCTCTCTATAGGCATTTCCAGCTTCATGCGTAGGCCTAGGCTTACCGTGTCTTATTCCGATTCTTGACGTATTGTGCACAGGCCTATAATTGTCTACAGCTGGCTGCAATTTAAAATCTACTAGCAATATCATAGTATCGAAATTATTATTATGGTGATTCCATAGGCCTACCCAATACTTTGCTGAAACAGCGGCCACGTCGTGTATATGTATGTATGTATGTATGTATGTATATGTATGTATGCATGTATGTATGTATGTATGTATGTATGTAGCCTATGTATGTATGTATGTATGTATGTATGTATGTATGTATGTATGTATGTATGTATGTATGTGTGTGTGTGTGTGTGTATGTATGTATGTATGTATGTATGTATGTATGTATGTATGTATGTATGTATGTATGTATGTATGTATGTATGTATGTATGTATGTATGTATGTATGTATGTATGTAAGTGCACTTGTTATAGCGCCCCTTAAAGCTCACTACTCAGAGGCGCTCCTGGCTACAGCGCGGACACTACATATCGGAGTTTCACGCCGATGCGCTGAGCAAATGCGAGTGAAGGACTTGAGGTAGATTCGAACCTTCAACCCTCCGGTTGCAAGGCGACGAACATACCCACTACACCACCGCGCCCCACAAAGTGCACGAAAGTCTGCGTATTAAATCCATGCGGCCAATAATTAGGACTATAGGCCTACTGCGAGTAAACCCACGAATATTAATTTTGATGGAACACTGACCTAGCTGCAATTTAAACTGTAGGCCCATTATTAATTTTATGAACCCATGTAGGCATAGGCGGAGACCTGGGCCGAGAATTGGGGGGGACGGAAAGACGCGAGATTTTCCGAAAAATTTCTGACGACCGGCGAAATCTCGAAAAAAATTCTATTTTCGCCGCCCAAAAAAGTTGATGACTTTTTTTTTTTTTTTTTTTTTAGTCATCCGGGCCAAATCTCGACGAAATATTTCTATTTTCGCCGCCAAAAAAGTTGATGACCTTTTTTTTTTTTTAGTCATCCGGGCCAAATCTTGACGAAATATTTCTATTTTCGCCGCCAAAAAAGTTGATGACCTTTTTTTTTTAGTCATCCGGGCCAAATCTCGACGAAATATTTCTATTTTCGCCGCCAAAAAAGTTGATGACCTTTTTTTTTTTTTAGTCATCCGGGCCAAATCTTGACGAAATATTTCTATTTTCGCCGCCAAAAAAGTCTTGACGCTCAAACATTGGGGGGGACAAATGCATGGGCCGTCCCCCCAACTCTTTTATTGGGGGGGACCGTCCCCCCTGTCTCCCCCTAGGTCTCCGCCCATGCATGTAGGCTACATATGGGTCCAATAATTATTATAGAGAATATAATTTAACAGAATATAATATGCCCTATAGGGCTATGTGTCTTTATTGGAGTGCCAATTGCAATTCTAGTGTAGGCCTATTATAGTCAGGGCATAGGCGCAACACGGTCTCGAATTTTGGGAACCTAACGGAAATTCCGATATCGAGCAATAGGCTAATTGTTAATTGTTAATTGCGGATCGCGCGGAGCCGCGATTGCCGAAGGCAAGAGGCCCCTGACAACTATAATGGGGATATGGGGGAGCGTCGTTGGGCTCACGCATCGGGGTCTGAGGCAATTTGAGCATTTGTGGCCATACAGAGTAGCCTACATTTTGGGCTCTTGCATGTTTGCCTCAACTTTTGCGCTATAATTTCGAAATAAAAGTACCAAACTATCTCGGTCTGTGAACAATTTGATTAGACTTGTGCTCAGGCTGTGCTATAATCATAATACGAGTGGCCTAAATTGAGATTTCAGGTGTTAGAAGAATGCTGCTTTCAGTCGCAGCATTAAAAATAAAAAATGTCCTTTTGAACTTAATTCTAGGCCTACTTTAAAATTGAGCCATAGGTCTTCGTTCATGTAGGCCTACCCTACAGCCTAGTCGGATTTTAAATGTAAGATAGGAAGTAAATTTAGTTTTAGTATGAAATTATTCAGCACTAATCAGCAGCATTCTGCACTGAATAGGCCTACCGATAGGCCTACTTCAGTTTAAACTATACGTGACCCTATTTAGGCTATTTATTTACTGTCTGCAATAATTTTCCCACAATTTTCGTCTGATAAATTCTACTTTAAAATTGAATTTTCGTCCCTTAAATTTAAACTATCTCCGTAGCCTAGGCCTACTTTCAACGAATTATTCAGATCAGTATTTGACCGTTTTATTTTGTGTATAGGTGAGCCTACTAATAAAGTTGGCTAATAGGCCTAATAAGAAAATTGCATATATATAATGTCTTTTTATGTAGTAGCCTACAAGATGTAGCAAAGTCCAATTATTTTTTCTTCTCCGCTGTTCCTCTTTCTACGTTCTTATTTAAAAAAATAAAAACCACGTTTTATTCGGCTTTTTATTCGCTTTTTGTCGTTTTAAACATCTAGGCTATTGCCTATAGAGCCTTTGAGACTACGTTCTACTCTGCTCTTAAGACGGTTCTCTTTAGCCGTGGTTGGGTCGGGAGCGCTTCTGAGTAGGCCCTACGTGATTCGATGGCAATCACATCTTTCACATCTCAATTGTGAATGCCAAGTAGATTCTGCCATCGCAGAATCTATCATTCACTGCGAAAATGAATTCATTGCAACACTTTGATTATTTTGTAGGCTTATATAACGTGACAAATACAGAGCATATTCATCGTACAAAAGCAAATAAATTTTTAATAGGCCTATTACACTTAGGCTACAGGGACGTCATTTGGGGGGGGGGGGGGGCAGGGGGGGGGCATTTGCCCCCCCCTGAATTTCACCGATTGTTCTTACATGTGACATATTTTGCAGCGCCACACGTTGTTCAAAATACCAAAATGCCTGTATCTTCACGGCCTGTGTAATTTTGTATGTGAGGGCAGCTTCGATCTGCACACTAGCACAGCATATAAGGCCCCATATACATCGGCCTTTGTGTATTGTCTGCTAAGGGAATTAACTCTGGCTGATGCTCAAAAGCCGTGCAGCTCGTTCCCGCTAGAAAAAGGGAAGACCTTGTCCCAGGTCAGTAGGGTCACCAGATGTGTGTGTCCTGCATGTAAGCCACACAGTGCAAACCGCCACATGAAGCAGCCAGGCAAGATTATCCCCTCCAGCCTTACAAGCATTAGGCCACGGACGCCTGTATAAGCGCTTATACAGGCGTCCGTGAATAGGCCCATATGCACCCCATCCCGTCTGACCGAGAGCTGGAGCGGTTTCGCCTTTCCTCAGCCTACCAACACTAGGGCAAGTAGCCCGCAAAGGAAGAATGAGCGGGAAATTCTGAAAGGCAGTAGAAAGACAGATTGCAAGGGGCTGACTGCAGCAGTTGAGGGGGAGGTTAATGAGTATGTGTGTTACCAATGGTGGGCGGCAGAGGGCTCTGGTGGTCAACTGATGATTGGAGTTTCTTGAGAACTGGAGAGTACATGGACATGAAAGTTCAGCCCAAAACCGATGATCTACCATAAAGGCTAAAGCACACGGTAGGCCTAATATTATGTACGTGACATCTAATTGAACTGAAATTTACAGAAACTGATTGGATTTATAGTGCAATGGTTGGACAGATTTACTTCTTATACATGAAGTCTTGGATATTAATAATTTCTTTGAGTATTATCTTTTCCAGGTTGAGATAATCACCCATGATACTTTCAAATTACGTTTTCAGACAAATCCAAATATCTGATATCAGTGTGTTGGCTTAAACAACCGATGGACCAACAAGCCATTGACCACCACTTGAATAATCCCCATAGTTAATAATATTATAATCATTAGTCCAATAATAATTATTGGAGGCCTAGTGCATGCAGCATGCAATATTGCTTTGTGAATTGTTATCAATGACAACTTAAAGCAGGGCTTAATCTGGATTTCTCCTTGGGAGGGATGTGCCCTTGCCTGCAAGAAATTTGTTTGAATTTCCACAGTGCAATGGTACAATTATACTCTATTTCAGCGTTTCCCAAACTGGGTTCCGCGGAACCCAAGGGTTCCGCGGGGCGAGCACAAGGGTTCCGCGAGAAGTTGAGAAAACAAGAAATTTTTCTGCAATAGCCTACAACATTTCAAGCAGCTTTTGAAAATGCACTGGAAGTTTGAAACTAGCGTCAGTCATCTTTTGTGTTTTGTTCTCAACCGACCTTTCAGTGATTATTAGCAATCCAATAATTAGTCTAGTAGCATAGTATGTAGTTTGTATAAGCTTAGACATCACTGCTGAACGTAACGTACATGTAGGTCAGAGCTTTAGGCCTTAGTCTGAACAGAGACGCAGTCATCTTTGTCACCGTAAAACGTAAGTTTAAAAAGAATCGCCAAGTCTGACCTTGTGGCAGTAGCAACAAATAGTGATTTTAATTTGTTTGTGTGAAAATTTGCCAAAATTGAGTGTCTTCTCCATACGCTAGCTAGGGTTCTGATCTCTTTTATTTAATTTAGAAACTTGGAACGCTTTCCAAACTCACAATTTTTAATGGTTCTCGAGGAAACCATCGTTCAGAAATTGCAAATCATTTTTACGACCAAAAAGCGAACTTGGTTAAATGCTTCCTTTTCATGAATTACGATAATTACGAAAATTACGAAACCACTCAATGAAGGTGAAAAGCAGTCAACTCTAATAACGGTGACTACGAACTTCTAATTGACCTATCACGAATGAAGCAGAATTCCAATGAACCTTCACATTCTAATCTCATGTAGGGCATACTCTTAGTAGGATCCACAAATCGCGGTTTTTAAAACAGTGCAATTTAATCTTTCATGATAATTATTGTACAAAAATAAACCTTCTAAAATTTAGTGTATTTAGGTATAGGCTTATAATTATTAGTAGCCTTTGCTTCCCGTGCGTTCAGCATGATTCAGTGCTTTTAGTTGAGAATGGGGTTCCGCCCGAAAATATTAGGACGCGAAGGGTTCCGTGGCCGAAAAAGTTTGGGAAACGCTGCTCTATTTTATGACAATGCCATATATTACCATAGAAAATAATATAAATATAATTATATAATATTAACTCATATCATGGTAGATAATAAGAGTCCATTCAATACAATTCTATGTAATACAATAATGTAAACAGGAACAAAGGTCATTGTCATTAACCACATGCACTAGGCCTCCAATAATTAATATTATTTCATTTTGTCAAATATTTCTGTGGGGGAAAGTCATTTCTGTCATTTTAGTATAATTTAGTTGTACAAAAGTGCTTGTGCAAATATTAACATTAAATCATACGCTTTCAATATGATGGTATCATATATCATAATGAATAATGGCACTATTATAATCATATAATGGTAAATAATATCATGGTATATAATTAACAAGTGCAAAGCACTTAGTCTATTTAAAGTAGGCTTGTATTGGCATTTAAAATATATCCATCACTGAATAAAATATAGTAAGAAATAAATAAGAGCAAGAATAAAACATCTCATTTAACTGTAGTTTTGCAAATGTTGGCCCAATACAGAACTTAAGAAGATTGTGGAATTTTGACCCGCAAATTTTTTTTGCCCCCCCCTGAAAAAAACTGAAATGACGTCCCTGTTAGGCTAGGCTACATAAAACTCCAGTTTTGATTTTGATTTTCACTTTTTTGTCATCAAAATAGATCTATTAATTAAAAGCTAATTTTTGATTTGTTGCATTATTTAGTCAACATCTTCTTGTTTAAATCAGCTTAATTTGTAAACCCCGTATTGTATTTGCTATGTAGGCCAAGTAAGCCTAAGTTGAAATGTCTTAACAGGCCTTTATCTTAGAAGTGACAATTAGAACAAGTCGCGGCACAAAACACCTGCAAAATATCCACTGGTAGCAGCAGCTATGGTAATAGCATGCTTTTTTTATAGGATTACAGGGTTAGGAAGTTTGGAGTAGCCTATCCTTCCCCAACAATTTATGTGGAACATTATTTTTTTACTCTGAGTAGTTGTTTCAATTTAACAATATCTGTCATAACAAAGATAATTTGTGTTGTCCTCCTCTGTCATACAGACGTGAGACTGGCACTAAGCAACGAACATGCAGCGAAGGAGTTTAAGTTTGCATGTCATACAATATCGTGAAATTCCATAATCTTATGGCCGTGGTCCGTCAATTGTTGCATGCTACGCCATCTAGCGATCTTGGCCACAAATTATAGCCAAGTGTGCACACCATGTAGCCTACTCTTGCACCATGGTTCAGAGCAAGGTAACTTGAATTTAATCAGTGACTTTATATGCCTTACTACAGCCTTAGTGTTCTTAAGTGTTTTAAATGTTCCAAGTGCTCTCAAACCGAAGTAAAACGAATTATCTAATATAATTAAACATAGGCCTACCTGCTAGTGTCATTGTTCAGAACAAAGCAGGTGGAAGTTAATTTGCAAAAAATAAATACACGCGGAAGTGGCTTTTTCAACTTCTCTTCATCTGGGGGGGGGTATACGATTAATACCAGAAATAGTCTATACCGTGGCACCGGACCCCAACATCAGCGGCGCCCGCAGGCGTACGCACATACGCAAGTGCGTATACACAGCGCGGAAAGGCTAAAAAAAAGGTTTATGACTTTAAAAAAGGTCATCAGTTTTTTCGGCGGATGGAAAATGGTTTTTGGGAAATTCGTGGCTGATGACTAAAAAAGTCATCAGTTTTTTCAGCGGATGGAAAATGTTTTTTGGGGGAAATTCGTGGCTGATGACTAAAAAAGGTCATCAGTTTTTTCGGCGACCCTGACGAAATTTTCCCTTGCTGTGCGTACAAGAAAAAAATCCTGGGGCGCCGCTGCCCAACATGCCCCCGTTTAACGAGAAGGGAATATAGAACGGGAAGGCGGGATATCGTGGAGAGGGACGGGAAAGGCGGGAGCAAAAATTAAGAGAGCGGGTAAGGCCAATTAAGGAAGCATAATTATAGGATAGGAGTTTTTTGTTTGTATGTGCACTTGTTATAGCGCCCCTTCAAGCTCTCTACTCAGAGGCACTCCCGACTGCAGAGCGGACACTGCATCGGAGTTTCACGCCGAAGCGCTGAGCAATTGCGACTGAAGGACTTGCCCAAGGTCCCTACGCGGCGACTTGAGGTGGATTCGAACCTCGAACCTTCCGGCTTCAAGGCAACGATGCCCCCACTACACCACCGCGCCGAAGGATGAAGGAGTGCCTGACAAAGCAGGGAAGGGAAGGGAAGTTGAATTGCCTCGTCTTAATTTTTGCCTCGTACATTACGGGCCTGCCAAGACTCCCGAAATCCCTGCCTGCAAATTAAGGTTGACCATTCAGTCTGCTAATGCAGACCTATAGCTATATAATAGCCTAGACTAGGCATGCTCTCGGATTTACCTCCCCCACATTTGGAACACGGAATTCTTTCAATGCTTTCTTGGGTAGTCGTGCTGCGCGAACAAAAACAATACTTTCCTTCACACCGAACAAAACAAAGGGTGATTTCATGTTCTGTGCAAGCCACTTATTTCTCACAGCCATTTTCTTGTAGGCCCATATACCTACGATAGCCTGTAGGTCCACACAGATTCAAACACTGTAGGCCTATGTCCAGGGTTTAAAGCAGGTGGGAACGTGTGGGAATGGCGTTCCCACTGCTCTGGAAATTCCAGGCTTGCGTTCCCATTACTCACCATGCATGAAACGCTGGAAACACGAGCGTTCAATAAAACCCTCTTCAGCGTTCCCACTGCTCATACATTCAGCATTCCCACTGCTCACCCAAATCACATTAACCACTGCCTATGTCAAACCGTTACCATAATCAGGCCTACATGTATGATTATGCCAGGGCCGGATTTAGGGTGGTGGAGGCCCATGGGCGCTCATTACGGTGGGGGCCCTTTTCTGTAATAGATATTTTGCTTTTTATGCAGTCTTCGGCAGGGACAAGCCCATGCATAGTCATTAAGTGTCACTGGCAAAGGTTCTAAAAGCAATGTTTAAAGTGTTGACTTATTGTTAATAAAATATTAAAATACATATGAAGAGAAATTGAGAAGATATCATATTGCTGATAAATATTGTGACTGCTATTATTATAATTGCATGGTATTAAATCATTTTTCAAATAGGCCCTACAAAGTTAAAGAATAAGCGCTAGGCATCTTATTCTGTTTTTGGTTGGCCTATAAGTCACTTGCATAATAAATACATAGGCAGGGTTGAAAGTGAGCCGGGTCTGTATTTTGGACAAATTGCAAAAGAGTCGTCAGAAAATTGTCGGGTCAAAGGCGTCGGCTCGTCCGCAAAATCACACCCGGCAACTTTTCCAAACCACTCACTTTCAGCCCTGCACATAGACCTGCACACAAAGAAAGTGAAAATGGTGATAAGCAGTGGTTAAAGTGTAGACGCCCCTTCCTTTTCCAGGCTGTGCTGCCAAATAAGTGGCAGGACTGTGTGCGGATTTGAAAATAAGTGCATGGACGCCGTCCATGACCATTCAGCCGCACTTTAAACCCTGGTGATAAGCAAGACCTCCAAAATAAAAATAGACAGCTATAATCAGTTAAATATGGTTAGGCCTGCAGTTGGATGATGGATCTAAGTTTGAGTAGCTATGTCTTTGCGTATTTTACTATTACCATCAATCCTGTTGGCATAGATTATTAGCCTACTCTGTAAGATATATTATAGACACTGCAATGTGGCTAAGTCACCGTGTGTCATGGCCTCATAGGTGTGCGAAACCTGTTCTCAATAATATCTTCATCTTGGAAAGCGAGCGTTCAGCACTGTGGTTTGTGACCATGAGCACCAATTGCATTCTTAGCATAATTTCTACATTAATTTTGGATATGAACACCATTGTCAAGTATTAGGCTTAATTGGTTCATGAACGGCTCCTGACTTAGGCCTATATCGAGGCCTGTTCTTCCTGTCTCGTCTTGAAACATTTTGACAAAATAATGAAACCTCAATATCTCATTGACAATTAGGCCTAATTAAGGCTTTCGTCGAGTCATCACCATTATAGTCTGCCCTAATGCTACTTGGTTTTTCGCAAACTTGAGTATTTCTTCGATCATCACGCGATTCAAGCTTAGAAAGAAAATCAAACCTTGAGCAGAGCAGTTCTTTGATGCTAGTCTTTTTGTCATCCACGGTGACAGCAGATATGGCCTACTTAAAGCTGTTGCCTGAAGTAATACGAGTTGTCTTTGCTTGCTCATTTTGAGATGCTTTTTCTTTACTTAACTCGCGGCTTCTGAGAGCCGTTCTAAGTCTATTAGTGCCCTTATATCGATCTTCAATTCGGTTCATGTCTATCGGTTGCAATTACGGAGAATCTTCAAGTTATATTAAGTATAGGAGCTAATGCCTATTCAAAACTCACACTGTGCTGTATGGCCCTATAAACTGTGCATATTATAAACGTACGACTCTGACAGCACAGAAATGACGTACAGGAAACAGCTGCGTGCTACCAAAGATGTGGACATTGGGTCACACAGGGTCAAAAGCGACACCCGAACGCTGGGGTAAAGACAGAATACCATGCACTGTCTGCAGCCGGACCGTAACATGATACTCGTGGTGTGGGCCATGGAGCCCAGGACGCTGACCACCGCACGATCTGTTCGTTGTTTGCATGGACCCCTGTATAAGCGAAGCGCTTCTATACCGGTGTCCATGGTTGTTTGCTACATGCGACCAAGTCGATGGAAGCACCTCTGACACTGTATATCTGTTTACGCCAGTGGGCTATCTCAGCTAGAGGCAAAAGGAAGATAATCTGTCAACAACAGCTGCTGCTGAAGATGTGAGACTTAAAGCCCTATATTGGTGAACAGTATTAACGAGTATAATAATTAGTGGTCAAATCGAAGCCTATACTACTCACTACTTAAGATCCAGTTGCAAGACTCTAATAGAATCCATCCTTAATCAAAATTATTGGGTATACACACTGTTGGGACAAAAAAATAAAGCTGCAACTGGTGGGGGCCCCTAAGTGGTGGGGGCCCCTGGGCTGGAGCCCGTGTAGCCCATGCTTAAATCCGGCCCTGGATTATGCCCAGCCTGGTGGAAGGCTATACTCGACTGGGCCTCAGAGGCTCAGACCATCCGAAGGCGAGTCGATGGGAAGCAGTTTTTCTACAGCATAATTATTATAGACCTAATGCCTCCAACTTGCATTTCTCTGCCAAAAAATTACACGCATGCAATACCATGCATAGAATAGGTACTAGTAGGTAGACCTACATACAATGTATAGGCCTACATGCAGCAGCAATTTCCAATCGAAATCCCAATTCAGCGACCATAATAAAGAAACTCTACAGGTAAACGGAGATGCGTGGGTGGTGTATGGTGGCCATCGAAGCCCGATAAAAGCGTCGTCGACTCAGCGGTTCCATGGCGGTGCCATTGGTTCTATTGTCTTTGGTCAGAGCTCGAAGACAAGGCACGGTTACGGAGGAGACAATGACGAGCGGTAAATGGCCCAGATCGATGCTTTGATGAAGCGAAGACGCTGAAGGGAGGCAAGGAGGAATCGATGAAGAGAAGAAGAAGACGAGATATGCATCTCGCGAAAATGGCCAAAGTAGAGGCAGTGGCTGAACTGGCGTGAATTATTGGGTGAGCGTGCTGTCGAAGCGGTTGAGATTGGTTATGCATATTAAGTGAAAAGAATTCAGTAATGAAAGGCACTGCAGACACCAGAGGTCAGTTATTCTTTTGTTTGTGTCGTCTTGTTTATTTATGCAGCTCCTGCGCTCGCTCGTTAATCTAATGATGCATAATTATTATCAATGGATTATTATAATTTTATGCACACAATCACGTCAGGTACATATTATTGTGGTGTCTTTGTCTCTCTCTTTGTGTCTGTCTGTTCCTCTCTCTCTCCTTGTCTCTGTCTCTGTCTGTCTGTCTGTCTGTCTGTCTGTCTCTCTCTCTCTCTCCTTATCTCTCTCTCTCTATCCGCCTCTGTAGTCTGTATACGTGCTACTCTCTACCTGTCTCTTTCTCTTTCATTGTTTCTGTCTCTATCACTCTCTGGCTCTCTCTGTCTCTTTATCTCTCTCTCTGTTTTTACCTGTTTCTACATATCTGTCTGTCCGTCTCTCTCTTTCCTCCTCTTTTGCATATTGCTCTCTACCTCTCGTCTGTCTGTCTGTCTGTCTGTCTGTCTGTCTGTCTGTCTTTCTCTATTACTCTCTTTCTTACCTGTCTCGTTATCTCTGTCTCTTTGTCTTTCTCCGTTTCTCTGTTTCTCTCTGTCACTCTCTCGGTGTATCTCTCTGTCTGTCTGTCTGTATGTCTCTCTATCTCTATCTCTATAAAAAAGTATATATATATATATCTTCTCTCTCTTTCTCCCTCTCACTCTCAATCTGTTTCTCTCTGCCCCACTATCTTTCTATCTCTCCATTTCACTCTCCGTCTCGCTATCGCTCTCTATCTCTCTGCGTCTGTCTCTCCGTTTGTCTGTTCGCCTGTCAATGTCTGTCTCTCTCTCTATCTGACTCTGAAATTTGTCTCTGTCTTTACCTCTTTCCGTCTCTCTGCAATTGAATTGAAATGATTATGTATAGGAACATGATTTTTGTTTTCATAATATTATTTGAAGTGTTTAAAAAAACATTATTTGACCTAATCTATGGAGATTGTGTTCAGAATAATGGAGTGAGTGGGCCAAGTTTATCCAAAGTAGAAATCACTTATCTAGCACTATTATCTCGATTGATTCCTTTGGAGACCAGTCATCCGGAACTTTCGGGGTCAATTGGTGTTTCGTCTCTCCTGAAGCTTCTGGACCACTGGACCAGTGGTGTGGTCATCATAGGTCGCGGCAGGTCATTTGACTTACCAGTTGTACAATTGACCTGTCTTTTATGACCTGCCAAAATTCTTTGAAATTCTCATACGGTCCTTAGCCTATGCATTTAATTTCTTCTACCTGCTCAATAACTCCCATAGATGCATGACCCTGGCGCGACCTCCTGCTGAAATTCCATGGCCATAGCACCGTCGCTGATAATACGGATCGAATCTGGTCCCTTAAAAGTATTCGGATCCCTTGGGAATCCGGTTCTTCAGTCGTTCAGAACACGGGCGCCCGCATAAATTTTTGCATTTTTGCACAAGGGGGCAATACACAATGGTCGTGTTTACATTTTTTGAATAGCTTGAAAATGCAGAACAGAAGTTAAGAGCAATGATCTTTTTCAAAGAGGTTTCTAATTGTAAATTTCTCAGTTTCACTTAATTGATGCAAGTTAATGTAATTTATAAAAATAAATAAATAAATAAAAAGTGGTGCTTTCAAGAGAAGAAATGTGTCAAAATCCAAAATTCAATAGTTTACAAAAAGGAAATCAATTTTTCAGGGGGGCAACTTGGGCAGGTGCCCCCTTTTGCCCCTATGTGCGGGCGCCCATGGTTCAGAACAATGCGGATTTAATTAAGAAACTGCATGCATGTTGCAATGGTCACCGGCGGAGTCAGATAATTGCATTATCGAACAATAGAAGACTGATCTCGCTAATATTTTTGCACTTGCCAACACTAAATATAGTTGCATATATGCAACATATGTGATTGGAGTCGAAAATAAACCCTAAGTATTAAGTCATATATACATAGTCATTATCGCCACCTTTACAGCTTAGTTCATTCTATAATAATATTAATGGCAGTCTATAATTAAAATCGACCAATAAATGTAAATGTACCAGTTTGTCTGAAGTATACGGTATAGGCCTATATATAAATGTCGTTTATATATATATATATATATATATATATATATATTAGATGAGACCCTTACAAAAAATTTCATTGAATCGTAATCGATCTGCTTCAGCCGAAACTATATTTACGACGGTGAGAGTTCCGGAGTTTCCACTTGCCAGCACCTTTCCCTTTCGGTAAGGCTGGTGAGCGTCGATTTTTCCATAACATTTAATTCATTTTAAATTAAAATGAATTAAATGTTATGGAAAAATTATGGAAGCTGATATTTATAGAAATTTACTCCATAAATTCCATTGACCTTTGACTTAATTAATCGTTTTAGTCGTCCAGCGAAGGCATTTAATTATGACCTCAATACTGAAAATTTAATCAATTAATTATAACTATAAAAATTCAGCGTGCGGACAGGTTGCTCGATAGAAGCGTACGTAAACCTACTTGAGGAGGAATGGTCGAACCTTTTCTGCCGGCGCTGAATACCATTGACCTTGGCTACAATTGACCTTGGGCAGCATTGACCTTGGATACCATTTACCTTGGAGACAATTGGAGGTTTGGGCACCATTGACCTTGGTTGCCATTGACCTTGGACAATAATGGCCACAATTAATGTTGACATTGCCTCTGAAGTTTGGACTTGACAATCAAAATCATTTTTTTGACCACCGCAAGTTAAAAAATATTATGGTGAAGAACACAACGCGTGATCAGCATCCGCAACAGATAGAATTCAAAAAGAGTCACTTATACATCTCCCGCGCCACATAATAATTATTAGGTTCTATTTATAAGCTTAGCCCAAGGCCGAAGCCAGGAAGCAATTGTCCATGCCTGTAGGTATTTCCAATGCCAATGTTGAACGTGCTCTAATCGTCATGGGTGTAGCCCAGTGGTGCACAACCTTTTTAAGACAAGGGCCACTAATCGATTTCTTAAACCCTTCGGGGGCCAAACAAGTGTTATAACTCAAACAAACTATGTAATTGTAAAATGAATGCACGTCAAATTTATTGAGATGACGTGCGCAGTAAAACACAAGTAAAAGTAAATGTTAAGAGTTATAGGCCTATATAAAGGAGACTTATAGCACTTCTATGTTGCCACAAAATAATAGTTTTCAGGACCACAGTGCCGCAGTGCGCATGTCAAATGATGTCAGTGTGATGGTTGCGGCTGCATTTTTGCAACTAGCTTAGAGATGTCAGGACTTTGTAGCTGACAGACGCAGAATTTCTTCAAGATGGTCGTCAGATAGTTGATTCCGGGCGCTATTTTTGTTCAGCTTCATCTGTGAAAATGGTATCCTATCAACAGGGCGAATTTCAAAAGGGCGCAATCAAAAGGGCGCAATCAAATGGGCGAAAATCAAGAGAGCGCATTGTTTTTAGAGCGCACGATCAATAGGGCGAAAAGACAAATATTGTAAGTGATCAAAAGGGCGCAAGCCACACAATCAAAGGGACGCAAACGAATACAACGAAAAGGCAGTGAAAGGGCGCAAGTTTTAAAAGACCAAAGGGAACCGAAAAGGGTAAATAAAGAGTGTGTTAATAAGGCGACGAGCAATTGAAGCCCACTGGGTTGAAACGAAATGATGAAAAGAAGAATTTGAAGAGGTCTGTAAGAAAAGAACGATTATGAAATGAAAGCTGGATGAAGTTTCTATTAATGTAAAATAGAAGCTGGATTGACGAAAATAATGTTTAGGAAATGGAAGCTGGATGAATGTTCTTTTATTGATGAAATAGGAGTTGGATTGATGAAAATAATGTTTAAGAAATAGAAGTTGGATTGACGAAAATAATGTTTGATGAAATAGAAGCTGGATGAATATTTTGTATTGTTGAAATAGGAGTTGGATTGATAAAAATAAAGTTTAAGAAATAGAAGCTGGATTGACGAAAATAATGTTTAGGAAATGGAAGCTGGATGAATATTTTGTATTGTTGAAATAGGAGTTGGATTAATGAAAATAATGCTTAAGAAATAGAAGCTGGATTGACGAAACTAATGTTTAAGAAATAGAAGTTGGATTGACGAAAATAATGTTTAATGAAATGGAAGCTGGATGAATATTCTATTATTGAAGAAATAGAATTTGGAATGACAAAAATTCTTAGGAAATAGAAGCTGGATTGGCGACAATAGTGTTTAAGAAATGGAAGCTGGACGAAGGCTCTTTCAACGGTGGATACATGCGCCCTTTTGATTGCGGTCTTTTAAACATGCGCCCTTTTGATTTCGCCCTATCGACCGTGCGCTCTAAAAACAATGCGCTCTATTAATTTTCGCCCCTTTGATTGCGCCCTTTTGATTGCGCCCTTTTGAAATTCGCCCTGTTGATAGTGAACCTGTGAAAATGTCTGTTCACAGCGATAGGTGCTTCCAAACATGGTTGTGTGAACAAGAGCATTGTCCTTCAGATTAGCAACTGTCGCTGGAAGAGACTTGTAAAAGTCAAGCAAAGTTTTGTCTCTGTAAGCAGCATGCATTGCATCAGATGACTATAGAGATCAATAAGTTCCAACTGTTATGAAAAAGGTAATATTATCATTAATCACGCAGCCAATACAATGGAAAAATACAGCAGAAGACAAGAAAGATGACGGCGACAGTTGTGTGCTTCTGCTTGAAATTAGAAGTGTGCGCCACTGTAGACTTAATGTTAATTTCGGCTCTTAAATAGTTGCCTTTCCTGTTGGTCATCGCGGGCCACATGACAACCCGTCGCGGGCCGGATGTGGCCCGCGGGCCGGACGTTGTGCACCACTGGTGTAGCCTGACATTTTGGTCTGACGAACTCAATCGAATCCAGACTATGCGTCCCTAGCCTATACGCGATGAATAATTGAGTTTGACTTTCATTGCGAAGAATAAAATTACTTGCAACTGTGATTGTTGCGAACTTGAGAAATGAGAAGGCTATTTTTATGATGTCCAAGTGTTCAGGTCCTCCGAGAATGTGATGTTGGCAATTCCAGCCATATTATTGTTAACAATAATAATAATTATTGTTATTATTATTATTATTATTGTTATTATTATTATTATTATTACTATTATTGTTATTATTATTATTATTATTATTATTATTATTATTATTATTATTATTATTATTATTATTATTACTACTACTATTAACAATAATAATAATAATAATTATTATTGTTATTATTAATTTTTTAAATTATTTTTTTATTATTATTCCTTTTAATGTCTTCAACAAACATTATTATTGTTAACAAGAATTAATTTCCCGGGAACCGCGATGTCCAGCAACATCTGAAATTTCTTACGGGACTTGATACCCAACTGAGAAGGAGGAGGAGGAGGAGAAGGAGAAGGAGGAAGAGGAGGAGGAAGAGGAGGAGGAAGAGGAGGAGGAAGAAGAGGAGGAAGAGGAGGAGGACGAGGAGGAGGAGAGGGGGGAGGAGAAGGAGGAGTGGAAGGAGGGAAGGACGAGGAGGAGGGAAGAAGTAGGAAGAGAAGGAGGAGGAGGAGAAGAAAGAGGCGACCAATTCAAAACTGGGCACATTGTAAACTCATTCTGCAAATATTCGCTATCATCTATTATTCGAAATAACTTTGCGGTCGACTATCGTTGCAACTGATGAGCAATCGCTATTTGTGCATATTTGCGGGGCGCGGTGGTGTATCATAGGCTGGTGGTGAATTCGGTGCCTTGCAGCCAGGGGTTCCAGGTTCGAATCTAGACCTCAAGCCGCCGCGTATCGACCTTGAGCAAGTCCTTCACTCGCAATTGCTCATGCGCTTCGGCGTGAAACTCCAATGCAGTGTCCGCGCTGCAGTCGGGAGCCCCTCTGAGTAGCGAGAGCTTGAAGGGGCGATATTGCAAATGCGAGAAATCTATATAAATAAAAATGTAAAACGTTACTGTTTGTTACCTCGGATCTCGTAAAGTTCTTGACCGATTGTTTTGAAAATTTTCGCAAACCGTTCCATTCGAACATCAGCGGGTTTTTTAAAATGCCTTTTGGGAAAAAGCGCAATCTTTACGACCAAAAAACACAACTTTTAATTCCATTCGATAGACGTCGATGGAGTCCAACCATTTCGAGTTTGAACTTTCACGCATCCGTTCGCCCATTCTTCGGGCGCGTTTCAAACCCATTCTTCGGGGCCTTCGGGCGCGTTTCAAAACGTATATCCGCCGTCTTCTATAGCGCAAATTTATATGTAACTGTCGGTTTTTACAAAATCGTCCATTTGCGGCCGTTTTCCGCGCGTCTTTCTACAGTTTTCACGCATCCGCCGGTCCATTTTTCGGGAGGGGAGGGGAGGGGAGGGGAGGGGAAGTAGAAGGGGAAAGGGGAGGGGACGTAGGAAGGGAGGGTTGGACAGTCTTTTCAGCCACAGCAACGCGTGGCCGGGTACAGCTAGTAAGTAAATAAATAATATGCTCATTGCAGCTAAGCACAATATTCAGACATGTAAAGCCACAACCTACCCCGCGAACTGTAAACAGTGTAAAGTGGACCAAGTCACTGAGTACTCAGTCCCCCGTGAGGCTCTGCACATCTTGCAACGTATTTCCTCCATTCGCATCAAATAATATTCTGCTGTTGCTTAAGGAAACTCGAAGTGACTGATCTGTTGCCCCATGCCACACTCAATCATCATCATTCCGTCGAATAATTATTAATAAAAGATTGTCTTTTCGTGTCTCTTTTTTATAAAGTGTGTGGGTGCTTGAATTGTGTGCGTGCGTGCACGTGTACGTGAGTATGCGTACGTGTGATTTGTGTTTGTGTGATTTGTGTGCGCGTGTGTGTGTGCGTGCGTGTGATTTGTGTCTGAGTGTATGTGATTTGTGTGCGTGTGTCCGTGCGTGTGATTTGTATCTGTGTGTGTGATTTGTGTGTGTGTGTGTGTGTGTGTGTGTGTGTGTGTGTGTGTGTGTGTGTGTGATTTGTGTGTGTCTACTGCAGGCGTGATTCGATGACGTATATTATTTTGTGATTTACGTTCCATCTAAATTTGATTTGACTATTTACTTTCGTTGGCCGATTGGTGGCAAATGGAAGAACGACCTCGTCGGAGATTTGAATGAGGGGGAGAAGGAGGAGGAGCAGAAGAAGAAAGAGGAGAAAGTCGGGAGGAGGAGGAGGAGGAGGAGGAGGAAGAGGAGGAGGAGGAAAAAGAATAAGAAGAGAAGGAGGAGGAAGAAGAGAAGAAGGACAAATAGACGGATGAGGAAAAGCGAAAACTGAGGAAACTGTGGAAGAGGACAAGGACGAAAAGCGGGGTAGATACAGGAAGTAGGGCGTAGGAAGTTGAAGTAACAGAAAGAGGTGGAAGAGTTGAAGATCGAGTTGAAGAATTAATTATAGGACGAGAATAGAAACTGAATACTGAATGAGAGAACGAAGAATGCCGCCGACGATAAGAAAGAAGAAGTCAACGAGAAGAAGAAGCAGTGTGAAGACGTTGAGGAGGAGACGCCGATGAAGATATAATTATTATTGACGATGATTGACAGCTGAAGAAACGGGGGTGGGGTGGGGTTGGGGTGGGAGTGGGGATGGGAATGGGCTGGAAAAGAAACGAAAAAGAGAAAATGCATGGTAGACAAATATTGAACGTTAGACGATGTGATTGCACTTTATCGTCATCGATGAAGGACGTCCGAAAAAAATATGACCTACTTTGGAATCGTTGCTCTTGTCCACATTCGGAGTTAACTTAATTATTGCCCTTTGGCTCTGCAATCGTCCACACTTTAACAGCGCAGTGTAGGAAGCATGATGGGCTCGGTGACGCATTGGAAAACACACTGGCAGGGAAATCAGTTGAGCTGAGTTCGATTCCCGAAGACCCGTATAAGATAGACGCGCTTTGTATATAGGCCCCTAATAGCCCCCTTGTAGGCCTACTAGAGAATGTCTGTTCTGTTAGTAGTTAAGATTGTTGCTAATTAAGATAATTGAACACTGTAACCGGTTGCGGTCTGCCAACCGAATTGATGAAAAAGGAAAATTATATGTATATGTAAGTAAGAAAGTAAGTAAGTAAATGAGGTCAAACTTCCTTGGCCTCTGATGCTGCCGACTCTCCACGCCTCACGTCGACATCCTCTCCCAGGTCTTCTTCCTGCGCAATCAAGAACAGCCCGCACCCTTCCATTAGAGAACGTCTCAAAGGGCAACAACTTTCGGTCCTATGTCTAAGTATAAACTTAAGATGATGACGACCTTAAAATTTAACAATCTTAACGTTAAAGTAATTATATTAATGAAATATAATTGCCCTAATCTTTTATTTTATCGCTTCTCGACCTCTTAGCCAAGTTCAAAGTGACTCTAATCACCCTGTTCTCTTGTAAGTTTGACCATGTGCCCTAATCTTGTATTTTATCGCCTCTCGACCTTTTAGCTAAGTTCAAAGTTACTCTTAGCACCCTATTCTCTTGTAAGTTTGACCATGTGCTGGCCAAAGAAACTGGTCTCTTCGGTCAGCACATTGAAGTACATGAGGTCAAACTTACCAGTTCGAGGTCTTCGCAGTCTTCCATTGTTATTCCGGTTTTTAAGCCTTGATGGAGCTCGTACTGGTCTGACCTCTCAACACTTCTTCGTCCTTGGCTGATGCCGACTCTCCACGCCTCACGTCGACATCCTCTCTGAGGTCTTCTTCCTGCGAAATCAAGAACACCACACACCCTTCCCTAAGAGAACGTCTCAAAGGGCAACAACTTTTGGTCTTATGTCTAAGTATAAACTTAAGATGATGACAATCTTAAAATTTAACAATCTTAACGTTAAAGTAATTATATTAATGAAATATAATTGCCCTAATCTTTTATTTTATCGCCTCTCGACCTTTTAGCTAAGTTCAAAGTTACTCTAATCACCCTGTTCTCTTGTAAGTTTGACCATGTGCTGGCCAAAGAAACTGGTCTCTTCGGTCAGCACATTGAAGTACATGAGGTCAAACTTACCAGTTCGAGATCTTCGCAGTCTTCCATTGTTATTCCAGTTTTTAAGCCTTGATGGAGCTCGTACTGGTCCGACCTCTCGACACGTCTTAGCCCTTGGCCTCTGATGCCGCCGACTCTTCACGCCTCACGTCGACATCCTCTCTGAAGTCTTCTTCCTGCGAAATCAAGAACACCACACACCCTTCCCTAAGAGAACGTCTCAAAGGGCAACAACTTTCGGTCCTATGTCTAAGTATAAACTTAAGATGATGACGATCTTAAAATTTAACAATCTTAACGTTAAAGTAATTATATTAATGAAATATAATTGCCCTAATCTTTTATTTTATCGCCTCTCGACCTTTTAGCTAAGTTCAAAGTTACTCTAATCACCCTGTTCTCTTGTAAGTTTGACCATGTGCTGGCCAAAGAAACTGGTCTCTTCGGTCAGCACATTGAAGTACATGAGGTCAAACTTACCAGTTCGAGATCTTCGCAGTCTTCCATTGTTATTCCGGGTTTTAAGCCTTGATGGAGCTCGTACTGGTCCGACCTCTCGACACGTCTTAGCCCTTGGCCTCTGATGCCGCAGACTGTCCACGCCTCACGTCGACATCCTCTCTGAGGTCTTCTTCCTGCGAAATCAAGAACACCACACACCCTTCCCTAAGAGAACGTCTCAAAGGGCAACAACTTTCGGTCTTATGTCGAAGTCTAAACTTAAGATGATGACGATCTTAAAATTTAACATTCTTAACGTTAAAGTAATTATATTAATGAAATATAATTGCCCTAATCTTTTATTTTATCGCCTCTCGACCTTTTAGCCAAGTTCAAAGTGACTCTAATCACCCTGTTCTCTTGTAAGTTTGACCATGTGCCCTAATCTTGTATTTTATCGCCTCTCGACCTTTTAGCTAAGTTCAAAGTTACTCTTAGCACCCTATTCTCTTGTAAGTTTGACCATGTGCTGGCCAAAGAAACTGGTCTCTTCGGTCAGCACATTGAAGTACATGAGGTCAAACTTACCAGTTCGAGGCCTTCGCAGTCTTCCATTGTTATTCCGGTTTTTAAGCCTTGATGGAGCTCGTACTGGTCCGACCTCTCGACACGTCTTAGCCCTTGGCCTCTGATGCCGCTGACTCTTCACGCCTCACGTCGACATCCTCTCTGAAGTCTTCTTTCTGCGAAATCAAGAACACCACACACCCTTCCCTAAGAGAACGTCTCAAAGGGCAACAACTTTCGGTCTTATGTCGAAGTCTAAACTTAAGATGATGACGATCTTAAAATTTAACATTCTTAACGTTAAAGTAATTATATTAATGAAATATAATTGCCCTAATCTTTTATTTTATCGCCTCTCGACCTTTTAGCTAAGTTCAAAGTTACTCTAATCACCCTGTTCTCTTGTAAGTTTGACCATGTGCTGGCCAAAGAAACTGGTCTCTTCGGTCAGCACATTGAAGTACATGAGGTCAAACTTACCAGTTCGAGATCTTCGCAGTCTTCCATTGTTATTCCAGTTTTTAAGCCTTGATGGAGCTCGTACTGGTCCGACCTCTCGACACGTCTTAGCCCTTGGCCTCTGATGCCGCAGACTGTCCACGCCTCACGTCGACATCCTCTCTGAGGTCTTCTTCCTGCGAAATCAAGAACACCACACACCCTTCCCTAAGAGAACGTCTCAAAGGGCAACAACTTTCGGTCTTATGTCGAAGTCTAAACTTAAGATGATGACGATCTTAAAATTTAACATTCTTAACGTTAAAGTAATTATATTAATGAAATATAATTGCCCTAATCTTTTATTTTATCGCCTCTCGACCTTTTAGCCAAGTTCAAAGTGACTCTAATCACCCTGTTCTCTTGTAAGTTTGACCATGTGCCCTAATCTTGTATTTTATCGCCTCTCGACCTTTTAGCTAAGTTCAAAGTTACTCTTAGCACCCTATTCTCTTGTAAGTTTGACCATGTGCTGGCCAAAGAAACTGGTCTCTTCGGTCAGCACATTGAAGTACATGAGGTCAAACTTACCAGTTCGAGGCCTTCGCAGTCTTCCATTGTTATTCCGGTTTTTAAGCCTTGATGGAGCTCGTACTGGTCCGACCTCTCGACACGTCTTAGCCCTTGGCCTCTGATGCCGCTGACTCTTCACGCCTCACGTCGACATCCTCTCTGAAGTCTTCTTTCTGCGAAATCAAGAACACCACACACCCTTCCCTAAGAGAACGTCTCAAAGGGCAACAACTTTCGGTCTTATGTCGAAGTCTACACTTAAGATGATGACGATCTTAAAATTTAACATTCTTAACGTTAAAGTAATTATATTAATGAAATATAATTGCCCTAATCTTTTATTTTATCGCCTCTCGACCTTTTAGCTAAGTTCAAAGTTACTCTAATCACCCTGTTCTCTTGTAAGTTTGACCATGTGCTGGCCAAAGAAACTGGTCTCTTCGGTCAGCACATTGAAGTACATGAGGTCAAACTTACCAGTTCGAGATCTTCGCAGTCTTCTATTGTTATTCCAGTTTTTAAGCCTTGATGGAGCTCGTACTGGTCCGACCTCTCGACACGTCTTAGCCCTTGGCCTCTGATGCCGCCGACTCTTCACGCCTCACGTCGACATCCTCTCTGAAGTCTTCTTCCTGCGAAATCAAGAACACCACACACCCTTCCCTAAGAGAATGTCTCAAAGGGCAACAACTTTCGGTCTTATGTCGAAGTCTAAACTTAAGATGATGACGATCTTAAAATTTAACAATCAAAACGTTAAAGTAATTATATTAATGAAATAAAATTGCCCTAATCTTTTATTTTATCGCCTCTCGACCTTTTAGCTAAGTTCAAAGTTACTCTAATCACCCTGTTCTCTTGTAAGTTTGACCATGTGCTGGCCAAAGAAACTGGTCTCTTCGGTCAGCACATTGAAGTACATGAGGTCAAACTTACCAGTTCGAGATCTTCGCAGTCTTCCATTGTTATTCCAGTTTTTAAGCCTTGATGGAGCTCGTACTGGTCCGACCTCTCGACACGTCTTAGCCCTTGGCCTCTGATGCCGCCGACTCTTCACGCCTCACGTCGACATCCTCTCTGAAGTCTTCTTCCTGCGAAATCAAGAACACCACACACCCTTCCCTAAGAGAACGTCTCAAAGGGCAACAACTTTCGGTCCTATTTCTAAGTATAAACTTAAGATGACGACGATCTTAAAATTTAACAATCAAAACGTTAAAGTAATTATATTAATGAAATATAATTGCCCTAATCTTTTATTTTATCGCCTCTCGACCTTTTAGCTAAGTTCAAAGTTACTCTAATCACCCTGTTCTCTTGTAAGTTTGACCATGTGCTGGCCAAAGAAACTGGTCTCTTCGGTCAGCACATTGAAGTACATGAGGTCAAACTTACCAGTTCGAGATCTTCGCAGTCTTCCATTGTTATTCCAGTTTTTAAGCCTTGATGGAGCTCGTACTGGTCCGACCTCTCGACACGTCTTAGCCCTTGGCCTCTGATGCCGCCGACTCTTCACGCCTCACGTCGACATCCTCTCTGAAGTCTTCTTCCTGCGAAATCAAGAACACCACACACCCTTCCCTAAGAGAATGTCTCAAAGGGCAACAACTTTCGGTCTTATGTCGAAGTCTAAACTTAAGATGATGACGATCTTAAAATTTAACAATCAAAACGTTAAAGTAATTATATTAATGAAATAAAATTGCCCTAATCTTTTATTTTATCGCCTCTCGACCTTTTAGCTAAGTTCAAAGTTACTCTAATCACCCTGTTCTCTTGTAAGTTTGACCATGTGCTGGCCAAAGAAACTGGTCTCTTCGGTCAGCACATTGAAGTACATGAGGTCAAACTTACCAGTTCGAGATCTTCGCAGTCTTCCATTGTTATTCCAGTTTTTAAGCCTTGATGGAGCTCGTACTGGTCCGACCTCTCGACACGTCTTAGCCCTTGGCCTCTGATGCCGCCGACTCTTCACGCCTCACGTCGACATCCTCTCTGAAGTCTTCTTCCTGCGAAATCAAGAACACCACACACCCTTCCCTAAGAGAACGTCTCAAAGGGCAACAACTTTCGGTCCTATTTCTAAGTATAAACTTAAGATGACGACGATCTTAAAATTTAACAATCTAAACGTTAAAGTAATTATATTAATGAAATAAAATTGCCCTATACTTTTATTTTATCGCCTCTCGACCTTTTAGCTAAGTTCAAAGTGACTCTAATCACCCTGTTCTCTTGTAAGTTTGACCATGTGCTGGCCAAAGAAACTGGTCTCTTCGGTCAGCACATTGAAGTACATGAGGTCAAACTTACCAGTTCGAGATCTTCGCAGTCTTCCATTGTTATTCCGGTTTTTAAGCCTTGATGGAGCTCGTACTGGTCCGACCTCTCGACACGTCTTAGCCCTTGGCCTCCGATGCCGCAGACTGTCCACGCCTCACGTCGACATCCTCTCTGAGGTCTTCTTCCTGCGAAATCAAGAACACCACACACCCTTCCCTAAGAGAACGTCTCAAAGGGCAACAACTTTCGGTCCTATTTCTAAGTATAAACTTAAGATGATGACGATCTTAAAATTTAACAATCTTAACGTTAAAGTAATTATATTAATGAAATATAATTGCCCTAATCTTTTATTTTATCGCCTCTCGACCTTTTAGCTAAGTTCAAAGTTACTCTAATCACCCTGTTCTCTTGTAAGTTTGACCATGTGCTGGCCAAAGAAACTGGTCTCTTCGGTCAGCACATTGAAGTACATGAGGTCAAACTTACCAGTTCGAGATCTTCGCAGTCTTCCATTGTTATTCCGGGTTTTAAGCCTTGATGGAGCTCGTACTGGTCCGACCTCTCGACACGTCTTAGCCCTTGGCCTCTGATGCCGCAGACTGTCCACGCCTCACGTCGACATCCTCTCTGAGGTCTTCTTCCTGCGAAATCAAGAACACCACACACCCTTCCCTAAGAGAACGTCTCAAAGGGCAACAACTTTCGGTCCTATTTCTAAGTATAAACTTAAGATGACGACGATCTTAAAATTTAACATTCTTAACGTTAAAGTAATTATATTAATGAAATATAATTGCCCTAATCTTTTATTTTATCGCCTCTCGACCTTTTAGCTAAGTTCAAAGTTACTCTAATCACCCTGTTCTCTTGTAAGTTTGACCATGTGCTGGCCAAAGAAACTGGTCTCTTCGGTCAGCACATTGAAGTACATGAGGTCAAACTTACCAGTTCGAGATCTTCGCAGTCTTCCATTGTTATTCCAGTTTTTAAGCCTTGATGGAGCTCGTACTGGTCCGACCTCTCGACACGTCTTAGCCCTTGGCCTCTGATGCCGCCGACTCTTCACGCCTCACGTCGACATCCTCTCTGAAGTCTTCTTCCTGCGAAATCAAGAACACCACACACCCTTCCCTAAGAGAATGTCTCAAAGGGCAACAACTTTCGGTCTTATGTCGAAGTCTAAACTTAAGATGATGACGATCTTAAAATTTAACAATCAAAACGTTAAAGTAATTATATTAATGAAATAAAATTGCCCTAATCTTTTATTTTATCGCCTCTCGACCTTTTAGCTAAGTTCAAAGTTACTCTAATCACCCTGTTCTCTTGTAAGTTTGACCATGTGCTGGCCAAAGAAACTGGTCTCTTCGGTCAGCACATTGAAGTACATGAGGTCAAACTTACCAGTTCGAGATCTTCGCAGTCTTCCATTGTTATTCCAGTTTTTAAGCCTTGATGGAGCTCGTACTGGTCCGACCTCTCGACACGTCTTAGCCCTTGGCCTCTGATGCCGCAGACTGTCCACGCCTCACGTCGACATCCTCTCTGAGGTCTTCTTCCTGCGAAATCAAGAACACCACACACCCTTCCCTAAGAGAACGTCTCAAAGGGCAACAACTTTGGGTCCTATGTCTAAGTATAAACTTAAGATGATGACGATCTTAAAATTTAACAATCTAAACGTTAAAGTAATTATATTAATGAAATAAAATTGCCCTAATCTTTTATTTTATCGCCTCTCGACCTTTTAGCTAAGTTCAAAGTTACTCTAATCACCCTGTTCTCTTGTAAGTTTGACCATGTGCTGGCCAAAGAAACTGGTCTCTTCGGTCAGCACATTGAAGTACATGAGGTCAAACTTACCAGTTCGAGATCTTCGCAGTCTTCCATTGTTATTCCGGTTTTTAAGCCTTGATGGAGCTCGTACTGGTCCGACCTCTCGACACGTCTTAGCCCTTGGCCTCTGATGCCGCCGACTCTTCACGCCTCACGTCGACATCCTCTCTGAAGTCTTCTTCCTGCGAAATCAAGAACACCACACACCCTTCCCTAAGAGAATGTCTCAAAGGGCAACAACTTTCGGTCTTATGTCGAAGTCTAAACTTAAGATGATGACGATCTTAAAATTTAACAATCAAAACGTTAAAGTAATTATATTAATGAAATAAAATTGCCCTAATCTTTTATTTTATCGCCTCTCGACCTTTTAGCTAAGTTCAAAGTTACTCTAATCACCCTGTTCTCTTGTAAGTTTGACCATGTGCTGGCCAAAGAAACTGGTCTCTTCGGTCAGCACATTGAAGTACATGAGGTCAAACTTACCAGTTCGAGATCTTCGCAGTCTTCCATTGTTATTCCAGTTTTTAAGCCTTGATGGAGCTCGTACTGGTCCGACCTCTCGACACGTCTTAGCCCTTGGCCTCTGATGCCGCAGACTGTCCACGCCTCACGTCGACATCCTCTCTGAGGTCTTCTTCCTGCGAAATCAAGAACACCACACACCCTTCCCTAAGAGAACGTCTCAAAGGGCAACAACTTTGGGTCCTATGTCTAAGTATAAACTTAAGATGATGACGATCTTAAAATTTAACAATCAAAACGTTAAAGTAATTATATTAATGAAATATAATTGCCCTAATCTTTTATTTTATCGCCTCTCGACCTTTTAGCTAAGTTCAAAGTTACTCTAATCACCCTGTTCTCTTGTAAGTTTGACCATGTGCTGGCCAAAGAAACTGGTCTCTTCGGTCAGCACATTGAAGTACATGAGGTCAAACTTACCAGTTCGAGATCTTCGCAGTCTTCCATTGTTATTCCAGTTTTTAAGCCTTGATGGAGCTCGTACTGGTCCGACCTCTCGACACGTCTTAGCCCTTGGCCTCTGATGCCGCCGACTCTTCACGCCTCACGTCGACATCCTCTCTGAAGTCTTCTTCCTGCGAAATCAAGAACACCACACACCCTTCCCTAAGAGAACGTCTCAAAGGGCAACAACTTTCGGTCCTATTTCTAAGTATAAACTTAAGATGACGACGATCTTAAAATTTAACAATCAAAACGTTAAAGTAATTATATTAATGAAATAAAATTGCCCTAATCTTTTATTTTATCGCCTCTCGACCTTTTAGCTAAGTTCAAAGTTACTCTAATCACCCTGTTCTCTTGTAAGTTTGACCATGTGCTGGCCAAAGAAACTGGTCTCTTCGGTCAGCACATTGAAGTACATGAGGTCAAACTTACCAGTTCGAGATCTTCGCAGTCTTCCATTGTTATTCCAGTTTTTAAGCCTTGATGGAGCTCGTACTGGTCCGACCTCTCGACACGTCTTAGCCCTTGGCCTCTGATGCCGCCGACTCTTCACGCCTCACGTCGACATCCTCTCTGAAGTCTTCTTCCTGCGAAATCAAGAACACCACACACCCTTCCCTAAGAGAACGTCTCAAAGGGCAACAACTTTCGGTCCTATTTCTAAGTATAAACTTAAGATGACGACGATCTTAAAATTTAACAATCTAAACGTTAAAGTAATTATATTAATGAAATAAAATTGCCCTAATCTTTTATTTTATCGCCTCTCGACCTTTTAGCTAAGTTCAAAGTTACTCTAATCACCCTGTTCTCTTGTAAGTTTGACCATGTGCTGGCCAAAGAAACTGGTCTCTTCGGTCAGCACATTGAAGTACATGAGGTCAAACTTACCAGTTCGAGATCTTCGCAGTCTTCCATTGTTATTCCGGTTTTTAAGCCTTGATGGAGCTCGTACTGGTCCGACCTCTCGACACGTCTTAGCCCTTGGCCTCTGATGCCGCAGACTGTCCACGCCTCACGTCGACATCCTCTCTGAGGTCTTCTTCCTGCGAAATCAAGAACACCACACACCCTTCCCTAAGAGAACGTCTCAAAGGGCAACAACTTTCGGTCCTATTTCTAAGTATAAACTTAAGATGACGACGATCTTAAAATTTAACAATCAAAACGTTAAAGTAATTATATTAATGAAATATAATTGCCCTAATCTTTTATTTTATCGCCTCTCGACCTTTTAGCTAAGTTCAAAGTTACTCTAATCACCCTGTTCTCTTGTAAGTTTGACCATGTGCTGGCCAAAGAAACTGGTCTCTTCGGTCAGCACATTGAAGTACATGAGGTCAAACTTACCAGTTCGAGATCTTCGCAGTCTTCCATTGTTATTCCAGTTTTTAAGCCTTGATGGAGCTCGTACTGGTCCGACCTCTCGACACGTCTTAGCCCTTGGCCTCTGATGCCGCCGACTCTTCACGCCTCACGTCGACATCTTCTCTGAAGTCTTCTTCCTGCGAAATCAAGAACACCACACACCCTTCCCTAAGAGAACGTCTCAAAGGGCAACAACTTTCGGTCCTATGTCTAAGTATAAACTTAAGATGATGACGATCTTAAAATTTAACAATCTTAACGTTAAAGTAATTATATTAATGAAATATAATTGCCCTAATCTTTTATTTTATCGCCTCTCGACCTTTTAGCTAAGTTCAAAGTTACTCTAATCACCCTGTTCTCTTGTAAGTTTGACCATGTGCTGGCCAAAGAAACTGGTCTCTTCGGTCAGCACATTGAAGTACATGAGGTCAAACTTACCAGTTCGAGATCTTCGCAGTCTTCCATTGTTATTCCGGGTTTTAAGCCTTGATGGAGCTCGTACTGGTCCGACCTCTCGACACGTCTTAGCCCTTGGCCTCTGATGCCGCAGACTGTCCACGCCTCACGTCGACATCCTCTCTGAGGTCTTCTTCCTGCGAAATCAAGAACACCACACACCCTTCCCTAAGAGAACGTCTCAAAGGGCAACAACTTTCGGTCCTATTTCTAAGTATAAACTTAAGATGACGACGATCTTAAAATTTAACAATCAAAACGTTAAAGTAATTATATTAATGAAATATAATTGCCCTAATCTTTTATTTTATCGCCTCTCGACCTTTTAGCTAAGTTCAAAGTTACTCTAATCACCCTGTTCTCTTGTAAGTTTGACCATGTGCTGGCCAAAGAAACTGGTCTCTTCGGTCAGCACATTGAAGTACATGAGGTCAAACTTACCAGTTCGAGATCTTCGCAGTCTTCCATTGTTATTCCAGTTTTTAAGCCTTGATGGAGCTCGTACTGGTCCGACCTCTCGACACGTCTTAGCCCTTGGCCTCTGATGCCGCCGACTCTTCACGCCTCACGTCGACATCCTCTCTGAAGTCTTCTTCCTGCGAAATCAAGAACACCACACACCCTTCCCTAAGAGAATGTCTCAAAGGGCAACAACTTTCGGTCCTATTTCTAAGTATAAACTTAAGATGACGACGATCTTAAAATTTAACAATCAAAACGTTAAAGTAATTATATTAATGAAATAAAATTGCCCTAATCTTTTATTTTATCGCCTCTCGACCTTTTAGCTAAGTTCAAAGTTACTCTAATCACCCTGTTCTCTTGTAAGTTTGACCATGTGCTGGCCAAAGAAACTGGTCTCTTCGGTCAGCACATTGAAGTACATGAGGTCAAACTTACCAGTTCGAGGCCTTCGCAGTCTTCCATTGTTATTCCGGTTTTTAAGCCTTGATGGAGCTCGTACTGGTCCGACCTCTCGACACGTCTTAGCCCTTGGCCTCTGATGCCGCTGACTCTTCACGCCTCACGTCGACATCCTCTCTGAAGTCTTCTTCCTGCGAAATCAAGAACACCACACACCCTTCCCTAAGAGAACGTCTCAAAGGGCAACAACTTTCGGTCTTATGTCGAAGTCTAAACTTAAGATGATGACGATCTTAAAATTTAACATTCTTAACGTTAAAGTAATTATATTAATGAAATATAATTGCCCTAATCTTTTATTTTATCGCCTCTCGACCTTTTAGCTAAGTTCAAAGTTACTCTAATCACCCTGTTCTCTTGTAAGTTTGACCATGTGCTGGCCAAAGAAACTGGTCTCTTCGGTCAGCACATTGAAGTACATGAGGTCAAACTTACCAGTTCGAGGCCTTCGCAGTCTTCCATTGTTATTCCGGTTTTTAAGCCTTGATGGAGCTCGTACTGGTCCGACCTCTCGACACGTCTTAGCCCTTGGCCTCTGATGCCGCTGACTCTTCACGCCTCACGTCGACATCCTCTCTGAAGTCTTCTTCCTGCGAAATCAAGAACACCACACACCCTTCCCTAAGAGAACGTCTCAAAGGGCAACAACTTTCGGTCTTATGTCGAAGTCTAAACTTAAGATGATGACGATCTTAAAATTTAACATTCTTAACGTTAAAGTAATTATATTAATGAAATATAATTGCCCTAATCTTTTATTTTATCGCCTCTCGACCTTTTAGCTAAGTTCAAAGTTACTCTAATCACCCTGTTCTCTTGTAAGTTTGACCATGTGCTGGCCAAAGAAACTGGTCTCTTCGGTCAGCACATTGAAGTACATGAGGTCAAACTTACCAGTTCGAGATCTTCGCAGTCTTCCATTGTTATTCCAGTTTTTAAGCCTTGATGGAGCTCGTACTGGTCCGACCTCTCGACACGTCTTAGCCCTTGGCCTCTGATGCCGCCGACTCTTCACGCCTCACGTCGACATCCTCTCTGAAGTCCTCTTCCTGCGAAATCAAGAACACCACACACCCTTCCCTAAGAGAACGTCTCAAAGGGCAACAACTTTCGGTCCTATTTCTAAGTATAAACTTAAGATGACGACGATCTTAAAATTTAACAATCAAAACGTTAAAGTAATTATATTAATGAAATATAATTGCCCTAATCTTTTATTTTATCGCCTCTCGACCTTTTAGCTAAGTTCAAAGTTACTCTAATCACCCTGTTCTCTTGTAAGTTTGACCATGTGCTGGCCAAAGAAACTGGTCTCTTCGGTCAGCACATTGAAGTACATGAGGTCAAACTTACCAGTTCGAGATCTTCGCAGTCTTCCATTGTTATTCCAGTTTTTAAGCCTTGATGGAGCTCGTACTGGTCCGACCTCTCGACACGTCTTAGCCCTTGGCCTCTGATGCCGCCGACTCTTCACGCCTCACGTCGACATCCTCTCTGAAGTCTTCTTCCTGCGAAATCAAGAACACCACACACCCTTCCCTAAGAGAATGTCTCAAAGGGCAACAACTTTCGGTCCTATTTCTAAGTATAAACTTAAGATGACGACGATCTTAAAATTTAACAATCAAAACGTTAAAGTAATTATATTAATGAAATAAAATTGCCCTAATCTTTTATTTTATCGCCTCTCGACCTTTTAGCTAAGTTCAAAGTTACTCTAATCACCCTGTTCTCTTGTAAGTTTGACCATGTGCTGGCCAAAGAAACTGGTCTCTTCGGTCAGCACATTGAAGTACATGAGGTCAAACTTACCAGTTCGAGGCCTTCGCAGTCTTCCATTGTTATTCCGGTTTTTAAGCCTTGATGGAGCTCGTACTGGTCCGACCTCTCGACACGTCTTAGCCCTTGGCCTCTGATGCCGCTGACTCTTCACGCCTCACGTCGACATCCTCTCTGAAGTCTTCTTCCTGCGAAATCAAGAACACCACACACCCTTCCCTAAGAGAACGTCTCAAAGGGCAACAACTTTCGGTCTTATGTCGAAGTCTAAACTTAAGATGATGACGATCTTAAAATTTAACATTCTTAACGTTAAAGTAATTATATTAATGAAATATAATTGCCCTAATCTTTTATTTTATCGCCTCTCGACCTTTTAGCTAAGTTCAAAGTTACTCTAATCACCCTGTTCTCTTGTAAGTTTGACCATGTGCTGGCCAAAGAAACTGGTCTCTTCGGTCAGCACATTGAAGTACATGAGGTCAAACTTACCAGTTCGAGATCTTCGCAGTCTTCCATTGTTATTCCAGTTTTTAAGCCTTGATGGAGCTCGTACTGGTCCGACCTCTCGACACGTCTTAGCCCTTGGCCTCTGATGCCGCCGACTCTTCACGCCTCACGTCGACATCCTCTCTGAAGTCCTCTTCCTGCGAAATCAAGAACACCACACACCCTTCCCTAAGAGAATGTCTCAAAGGGCAACAACTTTCGGTCCTATTTCTAAGTATAAACTTAAGATGACGACGATCTTAAAATTTAACAATCAAAACGTTAAAGTAATTATATTAATGAAATATAATTGCCCTAATCTTTTATTTTATCGCCTCTCGACCTTTTAGCTAAGTTCAAAGTTACTCTAATCACCCTGTTCTCTTGTAAGTTTGACCATGTGCTGGCCAAAGAAACTGGTCTCTTCGGTCAGCACATTGAAGTACATGAGGTCAAACTTACCAGTTCGAGATCTTCGCAGTCTTCCATTGTTATTCCAGTTTTTAAGCCTTGATGGAGCTCGTACTGGTCCGACCTCTCGACACGTCTTAGCCCTTGGCCTCTGATGCCGCCGACTCTTCACGCCTCACGTCGACATCCTCTCTGAAGTCTTCTTCCTGCGAAATCAAGAACACCACACACCCTTCCCTAAGAGAATGTCTCAAAGGGCAACAACTTTCGGTCTTATGTCGAAGTCTAAACTTAAGATGATGACGATCTTAAAATTTAACAATCAAAACGTTAAAGTAATTATATTAATGAAATAAAATTGCCCTAATCTTTTATTTTATCGCCTCTCGACCTTTTAGCTAAGTTCAAAGTTACTCTAATCACCCTGTTCTCTTGTAAGTTTGACCATGTGCTGGCCAAAGAAACTGGTCTCTTCGGTCAGCACATTGAAGTACATGAGGTCAAACTTACCAGTTCGAGATCTTCGCAGTCTTCCATTGTTATTCCAGTTTTTAAGCCTTGATGGAGCTCGTACTGGTCCGACCTCTCGACACGTCTTAGCCCTTGGCCTCTGATGCCGCCGACTCTTCACGCCTCACGTCGACATCCTCTCTGAAGTCTTCTTCCTGCGAAATCAAGAACACCACACACCCTTCCCTAAGAGAACGTCTCAAAGGGCAACAACTTTCGGTCCTATTTCTAAGTATAAACTTAAGATGACGACGATCTTAAAATTTAACAATCAAAACGTTAAAGTAATTATATTAATGAAATATAATTGCCCTAATCTTTTATTTTATCGCCTCTCGACCTTTTAGCTAAGTTCAAAGTTACTCTAATCACCCTGTTCTCTTGTAAGTTTGACCATGTGCTGGCCAAAGAAACTGGTCTCTTCGGTCAGCACATTGAAGTACATGAGGTCAAACTTACCAGTTCGAGATCTTCGCAGTCTTCCATTGTTATTTCAGTTTTTAAGCCTTGATGGAGCTCGTACTGGTCCGACCTCTCGACACGTCTTAGCCCTTGGCCTCTGATGCCGCCGACTCTTCACGCCTCACGTCGACATCCTCTCTGAAGTCTTCTTCCTGCGAAATCAAGAACACCACACACCCTTCCCTAAGAGAATGTCTCAAAGGGCAACAACTTTCGGTCTTATGTCGAAGTCTAAACTTAAGATGATGACGATCTTAAAATTTAACAATCAAAACGTTAAAGTAATTATATTAATGAAATAAAATTGCCCTAATCTTTTATTTTATCGCCTCTCGACCTTTTAGCTAAGTTCAAAGTTACTCTAATCACCCTGTTCTCTTGTAAGTTTGACCATGTGCTGGCCAAAGAAACTGGTCTCTTCGGTCAGCACATTGAAGTACATGAGGTCAAACTTACCAGTTCGAGATCTTCGCAGTCTTCCATTGTTATTCCAGTTTTTAAGCCTTGATGGAGCTCGTACTGGTCCGACCTCTCGACACGTCTTAGCCCTTGGCCTCTGATGCCGCCGACTCTTCACGCCTCACGTCGACATCCTCTCTGAAGTCTTCTTCCTGCGAAATCAAGAACACCACACACCCTTCCCTAAGAGAACGTCTCAAAGGGCAACAACTTTCGGTCCTATTTCTAAGTATAAACTTAAGATGACGACGATCTTAAAATTTAACAATCTAAACGTTAAAGTAATTATATTAATGAAATAAAATTGCCCTATACTTTTATTTTATCGCCTCTCGACCTTTTAGCTAAGTTCAAAGTGACTCTAATCACCCTGTTCTCTTGTAAGTTTGACCATGTGCTGGCCAAAGAAACTGGTCTCTTCGGTCAGCACATTGAAGTACATGAGGTCAAACTTACCAGTTCGAGATCTTCGCAGTCTTCCATTGTTATTCCGGTTTTTAAGCCTTGATGGAGCTCGTACTGGTCCGACCTCTCGACACGTCTTAGCCCTTGGCCTCTGATGCCGCAGACTGTCCACGCCTCACGTCGACATCCTCTCTGAGGTCTTCTTCCTGCGAAATCAAGAACACCACACACCCTTCCCTAAGAGGATGTCTCAAAGGGCAACAACTTTCGGTCCTATTTCGAAGTATAAACTTAAGATGACGACGATCTTAAAATTTAACAATCAAAACGTTAAAGTAATTATATTAATGAAATATAATTGCCCTAATCTTTTATTTTATCGCCTCTCGACCTTTTAGCTAAGTTCAAAGTTACTCTAATCACCCTGTTCTCTTGTAAGTTTGACCATGTGCTGGCCAAAGAAACTGGTCTCTTCGGTCAGCACATTGAAGTACATGAGGTCAAACTTACCAGTTCGAGATCTTCGCAGTCTTCCATTGTTATTCCAGTTTTTAAGCCTTGATGGAGCTCGTACTGGTCCGACCTCTCGACACGTCTTAGCCCTTGGCCTCTGATGCCGCCGACTCTTCACGCCTCACGTCGACATCTTCTCTGAAGTCTTCTTCCTGCGAAATCAAGAACACCACACACCCTTCCCTAAGAGAACGTCTCAAAGGGCAACAACTTTCGGTCCTATGTCTAAGTATAAACTTAAGATGATGACGATCTTAAAATTTAACAATCTTAACGTTAAAGTAATTATATTAATGAAATATAATTGCCCTAATCTTTTATTTTATCGCCTCTCGACCTTTTAGCTAAGTTCAAAGTTACTCTAATCACCCTGTTCTCTTGTAAGTTTGACCATGTGCTGGCCAAAGAAACTGGTCTCTTCGGTCAGCACATTGAAGTACATGAGGTCAAACTTACCAGTTCGAGATCTTCGCAGTCTTCCATTGTTATTCCGGGTTTTAAGCCTTGATGGAGCTCGTACTGGTCCGACCTCTCGACACGTCTTAGCCCTTGGCCTCTGATGCCGCAGACTGTCCACGCCTCACGTCGACATCCTCTCTGAGGTCTTCTTCCTGCGAAATCAAGAACACCACACACCCTTCCCTAAGAGAACGTCTCAAAGGGCAACAACTTTCGGTCCTATTTCTAAGTATAAACTTAAGATGACGACGATCTTAAAATTTAACAATCAAAACGTTAAAGTAATTATATTAATGAAATATAATTGCCCTAATCTTTTATTTTATCGCCTCTCGACCTTTTAGCTAAGTTCAAAGTTACTCTAATCACCCTGTTCTCTTGTAAGTTTGACCATGTGCTGGCCAAAGAAACTGGTCTCTTCGGTCAGCACATTGAAGTACATGAGGTCAAACTTACCAGTTCGAGATCTTCGCAGTCTTCCATTGTTATTCCAGTTTTTAAGCCTTGATGGAGCTCGTACTGGTCCGACCTCTCGACACGTCTTAGCCCTTGGCCTCTGATGCCGCCGACTCTTCACGCCTCACGTCGACATCCTCTCTGAAGTCTTCTTCCTGCGAAATCAAGAACACCACACACCCTTCCCTAAGAGAATGTCTCAAAGGGCAACAACTTTCGGTCCTATTTCTAAGTATAAACTTAAGATGACGACGATCTTAAAATTTAACAATCAAAACGTTAAAGTAATTATATTAATGAAATAAAATTGCCCTAATCTTTTATTTTATCGCCTCTCGACCTTTTAGCTAAGTTCAAAGTTACTCTAATCACCCTGTTCTCTTGTAAGTTTGACCATGTGCTGGCCAAAGAAACTGGTCTCTTCGGTCAGCACATTGAAGTACATGAGGTCAAACTTACCAGTTCGAGATCTTCGCAGTCTTCCATTGTTATTCCAGTTTTTAAGCCTTGATGGAGCTCGTACTGGTCCGACCTCTCGACACGTCTTAGCCCTTGGCCTCTGATGCCGCCGACTCTTCACGCCTCACGTCGACATCCTCTCTGAAGTCTTCTTCCTGCGAAATCAAGAACACCACACACCCTTCCCTAAGAGAATGTCTCAAAGGGCAACAACTTTCGGTCTTATGTCGAAGTCTAAACTTAAGATGATGACGATCTTAAAATTTAACAATCAAAACGTTAAAGTAATTATATTAATGAAATAAAATTGCCCTAATCTTTTATTTTATCGCCTCTCGACCTTTTAGCTAAGTTCAAAGTTACTCTAATCACCCTGTTCTCTTGTAAGTTTGACCATGTGCTGGCCAAAGAAACTGGTCTCTTCGGTCAGCACATTGAAGTACATGAGGTCAAACTTACCAGTTCGAGATCTTCGCAGTCTTCCATTGTTATTCCAGTTTTTAAGCCTTGATGGAGCTCGTACTGGTCCGACCTCTCGACACGTCTTAGCCCTTGGCCTCTGATGCCGCCGACTCTTCACGCCTCACGTCGACATCCTCTCTGAAGTCTTCTTCCTGCGAAATCAAGAACACCACACACCCTTCCCTAAGAGAACGTCTCAAAGGGCAACAACTTTCGGTCCTATTTCTAAGTATAAACTTAAGATGACGACGATCTTAAAATTTAACAATCTAAACGTTAAAGTAATTATATTAATGAAATAAAATTGCCCTAATCTTTTATTTTATCGCCTCTCGACCTTTTAGCTAAGTTCAAAGTTACTCTAATCACCCTGTTCTCTTGTAAGTTTGACCATGTGCTGGCCAAAGAAACTGGTCTCTTCGGTCAGCACATTGAAGTACATGAGGTCAAACTTACCAGTTCGAGATCTTCGCAGTCTTCCATTGTTATTCCGGTTTTTAAGCCTTGATGGAGCTCGTACTGGTCCGACCTCTCGACACGTCTTAGCCCTTGGCCTCTGATGCCGCAGACTGTCCACGCCTCACGTCGACATCCTCTCTGAGGTCTTCTTCCTGCGAAATCAAGAACACCACACACCCTTCCCTAAGAGAACGTCTCAAAGGGCAACAACTTTCGGTCCTATTTCTAAGTATAAACTTAAGATGACGACGATCTTAAAATTTAACAATCAAAACGTTAAAGTAATTATATTAATGAAATATAATTGCCCTAATCTTTTATTTTATCGCCTCTCGACCTTTTAGCTAAGTTCAAAGTTACTCTAATCACCCTGTTCTCTTGTAAGTTTGACCATGTGCTGGCCAAAGAAACTGGTCTCTTCGGTCAGCACATTGAAGTACATGAGGTCAAACTTACCAGTTCGAGATCTTCGCAGTCTTCCATTGTTATTCCGGGTTTTAAGCCTTGATGGAGCTCGTACTGGTCCGACCTCTCGACACGTCTTAGCCCTTGGCCTCTGATGCCGCAGACTGTCCACGCCTCACGTCGACATCCTCTCTGAAGTCTTCTTCCTGCGAAATCAAGAACACCACACACCCTTCCCTAAGAGAATGTCTCAAAGGGCAACAACTTTCGGTCTTATGTCGAAGTCTAAACTTAAGATGATGACGATCTTAAAATTTAACAATCAAAACGTTAAAGTAATTATATTAATGAAATAAAATTGCCCTAATCTTTTATTTTATCGCCTCTCGACCTTTTAGCTAAGTTCAAAGTTACTCTAATCACCCTGTTCTCTTGTAAGTTTGACCATGTGCTGGCCAAAGAAACTGGTCTCTTCGGTCAGCACATTGAAGTACATGAGGTCAAACTTACCAGTTCGAGATCTTCGCAGTCTTCCATTGTTATTCCAGTTTTTAAGCCTTGATGGAGCTCGTACTGGTCCGACCTCTCGACACGTCTTAGCCCTTGGCCTCTGATGCCGCCGACTCTTCACGCCTCACGTCGACATCCTCTCTGAAGTCTTCTTCCTGCGAAATCAAGAACACCACACACCCTTCCCTAAGAGAACGTCTCAAAGGGCAACAACTTTCGGTCCTATTTCTAAGTATAAACTTAAGATGACGACGATCTTAAAATTTAACAATCAAAACGTTAAAGTTATTATATTAATGAAATAAAATTGCCCTAATCTTTTATTTTATCGCCTCTCGACCTTTTAGCTAAGTTCAAAGTTACTCTAATCACCCTGTTCTCTTGTAAGTTTGACCATGTGCTGGCCAAAGAAACTGGTCTCTTCGGTCAGCACATTGAAGTACATGAGGTCAAACTTACCAGTTCGAGATCTTCGCAGTCTTCCATTGTTATTCCGGTTTTTAAGCCTTGATGGAGCTCGTACTGGTCCGACCTCTCGACACGTCTTAGCCCTTGGCCTCTGATGCCGCAGACTGTCCACGCCTCACGTCGACATCCTCTCTGAAGTCTTCTTCCTGCGAAATCAAGAACACCACACACCCTTCCCTAAGAGAACGTCTCAAAGGGCAACAACTTTCGGTCCTATTTCTAAGTATAAACTTAAGATGACGACGATCTTAAAATTTAACAATCAAAACGTTAAAGTAATTATATTAATGAAATATAATTGCCCTAATCTTTTATTTTATCGCCTCTCGACCTTTTAGCTAAGTTCAAAGTTACTCTAATCACCCTGTTCTCTTGTAAGTTTGACCATGTGCTGGCCAAAGAAACTGGTCTCTTCGGTCAGCACATTGAAGTACATGAGGTCAAACTTACCAGTTCGAGATCTTCGCAGTCTTCCATTGTTATTCCAGTTTTTAAGCCTTGATGGAGCTCGTACTGGTCCGACCTCTCGACACGTCTTAGCCCTTGGCCTCTGATGCCGCCGACTCTTCACGCCTCACGTCGACATCCTCTCTGAAGTCTTCTTCCTGCGAAATCAAGAACACCACACACCCTTCCCTAAGAGGATGTCTCAAAGGGCAACAACTTTCGGTCTTATGTCGAAGTCTAAACTTAAGATGATGACGATCTTAAAATTTAACAATCAAAACGTTAAAGTAATTATATTAATGAAATAAAATTGCCCTAATCTTTTATTTTATCGCCTCTCGACCTTTTAGCTAAGTTCAAAGTTACTCTAATCACCCTGTTCTCTTGTAAGTTTGACCATGTGCTGGCCAAAGAAACTGGTCTCTTCGGTCAGCACATTGAAGTACATGAGGTCAAACTTACCAGTTCGAGATCTTCGCAGTCTTCCATTGTTATTCCAGTTTTTAAGCCTTGATGGAGCTCGTACTGGTCCGACCTCTCGACACGTCTTAGCCCTTGGCCTCTGATGCCGCAGACTGTCCACGCCTCACGTCGACATCCTCTCTGAGGTCTTCTTCCTGCGAAATCAAGAACACCACACACCCTTCCCTAAGAGAACGTCTCAAAGGGCAACAACTTTCGGTCCTATGTCTAAGTATAAACTTAAGATGATGACGATCTTAAAATTTAACAATCAAAACGTTAAAGTAATTATATTAATGAAATATAATTGCCATAATCTTTTATTTTATCGCCTCTCGACCTTTTAGCTAAGTTCAAAGTTACTCTAATCACCCTGTTCTCTTGTAAGTTTGACCATGTGCTGGCCAAAGAAACTGGTCTCTTCGGTCAGCACATTGAAGTACATGAGGTCAAACTTACCAGTTCGAGATCTTCGCAGTCTTCCATTGTTATTCCAGTTTTTAAGCCTTGATGGAGCTCGTACTGGTCCGACCTCTCGACACGTCTTAGCCCTTGGCCTCTGATGCCGCCGACTCTTCACGCCTCACGTCGACATCCTCTCTGAAGTCTTCTTCCTGCGAAATCAAGAACACCACACACCCTTCCCTAAGAGAACGTCTCAAAGGGCAACAACTTTCGGTCCTATTTCTAAGTATAAACTTAAGATGACGACGATCTTAAAATTTAACAATCAAAACGTTAAAGTTATTATATTAATGAAATAAAATTGCCCTAATCTTTTCTTTTATCGCCTCTCGACCTTTTAGCTAAGTTCAAAGTTACTCTAATCACCCTGTTCTCTTGTAAGTTTGACCATGTGCTGGCCAAAGAAACTGGTCTCTTCGGTCAGCACATTGAAGTACATGAGGTCAAACTTACCAGTTCGAGATCTTCGCAGTCTTCCATTGTTATTCCGGTTTTTAAGCCTTGATGGAGCTCGTACTGGTCCGACCTCTCGACACGTCTTAGCCCTTGGCCTCTGATGCCGCAGACTGTCCACGCCTCACGTCGACATCCTCTCTGAAGTCTTCTTCCTGCGAAATCAAGAACACCACACACCCTTCCCTAAGAGAACGTCTCAAAGGGCAACAACTTTCGGTCCTATTTCTAAGTATAAACTTAAGATGACGACGATCTTAAAATTTAACAATCAAAACGTTAAAGTAATTATATTAATGAAATATAATTGCCCTAATCTTTTATTTTATCGCCTCTCGACCTTTTAGCTAAGTTCAAAGTTACTCTAATCACCCTGTTCTCTTGTAAGTTTGACCATGTGCTGGCCAAAGAAACTGGTCTCTTCGGTCAGCACATTGAAGTACATGAGGTCAAACTTACCAGTTCGAGATCTTCGCAGTCTTCCATTGTTATTCCAGTTTTTAAGCCTTGATGGAGCTCGTACTGGTCCGACCTCTCGACACGTCTTAGCCCTTGGCCTCTGATGCCGCCGACTCTTCACGCCTCACGTCGACATCCTCTCTGAAGTCTTCTTCCTGCGAAATCAAGAACACCACACACCCTTCCCTAAGAGAACGTCTCAAAGGGCAACAACTTTCGGTCCTATTTCTAAGTATAAACTTAAGATGACGACGATCTTAAAATTTAACAATCAAAACGTTAAAGTAATTATATTAATGAAATATAATTGCCCTAATCTTTTATTTTATCGCCTCTCGACCTTTTAGCTAAGTTCAAAGTTACTCTAATCACCCTGTTCTCTTGTAAGTTTGACCATGTGCTGGCCAAAGAAACTGGTCTCTTCGGTCAGCACATTGAAGTACATGAGGTCAAACTTACCAGTTCGAGATCTTCGCAGTCTTCCATTGTTATTCCAGTTTTTAAGCCTTGATGGAGCTCGTACTGGTCCGACCTCTCGACACGTCTTAGCCCTTGGCCTCTGATGCCGCCGACTCTTCACGCCTCACGTCGACATCCTCTCTGAAGTCTTCTTCCTGCGAAATCAAGAACACCACACACCCTTCCCTAAGAGGATGTCTCAAAGGGCAACAACTTTCGGTCTTATGTCGAAGTCTAAACTTAAGATGATGACGATCTTAAAATTTAACAATCAAAACGTTAAAGTAATTATATTAATGAAATAAAATTGCCCTAATCTTTTATTTTATCGCCTCTCGACCTTTTAGCTAAGTTCAAAGTTACTCTAATCACCCTGTTCTCTTGTAAGTTTGACCATGTGCTGGCCAAAGAAACTGGTCTCTTCGGTCAGCACATTGAAGTACATGAGGTCAAACTTACCAGTTCGAGATCTTCGCAGTCTTCCATTGTTATTCCAGTTTTTAAGCCTTGATGGAGCTCGTACTGGTCCGACCTCTCGACACGTCTTAGCCCTTGGCCTCTGATGCCGCCGACTCTTCACGCCTCACGTCGACATCCTCTCTGAAGTCTTCTTCCTGCGAAATCAAGAACACCACACACCCTTCCCTAAGAGAACGTCTCAAAGGGCAACAACTTTCGGTCCTATTTCTAAGTATAAACTTAAGATGACGACGATCTTAAAATTTAACAATCTAAACGTTAAAGTAATTATATTAATGAAATAAAATTGCCCTATACTTTTATTTTATCGCCTCTCGACCTTTTAGCTAAGTTCAAAGTGACTCTAATCACCCTGTTCTCTTGTAAGTTTGACCATGTGCTGGCCAAAGAAACTGGTCTCTTCGGTCAGCACATTGAAGTACATGAGGTCAAACTTACCAGTTCGAGATCTTCGCAGTCTTCCATTGTTATTCCGGTTTTTAAGCCTTGATGGAGCTCGTACTGGTCCGACCTCTCGACACGTCTTAGCCCTTGGCCTCTGATGCCGCAGACTGTCCACGCCTCACGTCGACATCCTCTCTGAAGTCTTCTTCCTGCGAAATCAAGAACACCACACACCCTTCCCTAAGAGAACGTCTCAAAGGGCAACAACTTTCGGTCCTATTTCTAAGTATAAACTTAAGATGACGACGATCTTAAAATTTAACAATCTAAACGTTAAAGTAATTATATTAATGAAATAAAATTGCCCTATACTTTTATTTTATCGCCTCTCGACCTTTTAGCTAAGTTCAAAGTGACTCTAATCACCCTGTTCTCTTGTAAGTTTGACCATGTGCTGGCCAAAGAAACTGGTCTCTTCGGTCAGCACATTGAAGTACATGAGGTCAAACTTACCAGTTCGAGATCTTCGCAGTCTTCCATTGTTATTCCGGTTTTTAAGCCTTGATGGAGCTCGTACTGGTCCGACCTCTCGACACGTCTTAGCCCTTGGCCTCTGATGCCGCAGACTGTCCACGCCTCACGTCGACATCCTCTCTGAAGTCTTCTTCCTGCGAAATCAAGAACACCACACACCCTTCCCTAAGAGAACGTCTCAAAGGGCAACAACTTTCGGTCCTATTTCTAAGTATAAACTTAAGATGACGACGATCTTAAAATTTAACAATCAAAACGTTAAAGTAATTATATTAATGAAATATAATTGCCCTAATCTTTTATTTTATCGCCTCTCGACCTTTTAGCTAAGTTCAAAGTTACTCTAATCACCCTGTTCTCTTGTAAGTTTGACCATGTGCTGGCCAAAGAAACTGGTCTCTTCGGTCAGCACATTGAAGTACATGAGGTCAAACTTACCAGTTCGAGATCTTCGCAGTCTTCCATTGTTATTCCAGTTTTTAAGCCTTGATGGAGCTCGTACTGGTCCGACCTCTCGACACGTCTTAGCCCTTGGCCTCTGATGCCGCCGACTCTTCACGCCTCACGTCGACATCCTCTCTGAAGTCTTCTTCCTGCGAAATCAAGAACACCACACACCCTTCCCTAAGAGGATGTCTCAAAGGGCAACAACTTTCGGTCTTATGTCGAAGTCTAAACTTAAGATGATGACGATCTTAAAATTTAACAATCAAAACGTTAAAGTAATTATATTAATGAAATAAAATTGCCCTAATCTTTTATTTTATCGTCTCTCGACCTTTTAGCTAAGTTCAAAGTTACTCTAATCACCCTGTTCTCTTGTAAGTTTGACCATGTGCTGGCCAAAGAAACTGGTCTCTTCGGTCAGCACATTGAAGTACATGAGGTCAAACTTACCAGTTCGAGATCTTCGCAGTCTTCCATTGTTATTCCAGTTTTTAAGCCTTGATGGAGCTCGTACTGGTCCGACCTCTCGACACGTCTTAGCCCTTGGCCTCTGATGCCGCCGACTCTTCACGCCTCACGTCGACATCCTCTCTGAAGTCTTCTTCCTGCGAAATCAAGAACACCACACACCCTTCCCTAAGAGAATGTCTCAAAGGGCAACAACTTTCGGTCCTATTTCTAAGTATAAACTTAAGATGACGACGATCTTAAAATTTAACAATCAAAACGTTAAAGTAATTATATTAATGAAATAAAATTGCCCTAATCTTTTATTTTATCGCCTCTCGACCTTTTAGCTAAGTTCAAAGTTACTCTAATCACCCTGTTCTCTTGTAAGTTTGACCATGTGCTGGCCAAAGAAACTGGTCTCTTCGGTCAGCACATTGAAGTACATGAGGTCAAACTTACCAGTTCGAGATCTTCGCAGTCTTCCATTGTTATTCCAGTTTTTAAGCCTTGATGGAGCTCGTACTGGTCCGACCTCTCGACACGTCTTAGCCCTTGGCCTCTGATGCCGCCGACTCTTCACGCCTCACGTCGACATCCTCTCTGAAGTCTTCTTCCTGCGAAATCAAGAACACCACACACCCTTCCCTAAGAGAACGTCTCAAAGGGCAACAACTTTCGGTCCTATTTCTAAGTATAAACTTAAGATGACGACGATCTTAAAATTTAACAATCTAAACGTTAAAGTAATTATATTAATGAAATAAAATTGCCCTAATCTTTTATTTTATCGCCTCTCGACCTTTTAGCTAAGTTCAAAGTTACTCTAATCACCCTGTTCTCTTGTAAGTTTGACCATGTGCTGGCCAAAGAAACTGGTCTCTTCGGTCAGCACATTGAAGTACATGAGGTCAAACTTACCAGTTCGAGATCTTCGCAGTCTTCCATTGTTATTCCGGTTTTTAAGCCTTGATGGAGCTCGTACTGGTCCGACCTCTCGACACGTCTTAGCCCTTGGCCTCTGATGCCGCAGACTGTCCACGCCTCACGTCGACATCCTCTCTGAGGTCTTCTTCCTGCGAAATCAAGAACACCACACACCCTTCCCTAAGAGAACGTCTCAAAGGGCAACAACTTTCGGTCCTATTTCTAAGTATAAACTTAAGATGACGACGATCTTAAAATTTAACAATCAAAACGTTAAAGTAATTATATTAATGAAATATAATTGCCCTAATCTTTTATTTTATCGCCTCTCGACCTTTTAGCTAAGTTCAAAGTTACTCTAATCACCCTGTTCTCTTGTAAGTTTGACCATGTGCTGGCCAAAGAAACTGGTCTCTTCGGTCAGCACATTGAAGTACATGAGGTCAAACTTACCAGTTCGAGATCTTCGCAGTCTTCCATTGTTATTCCGGGTTTTAAGCCTTGATGGAGCTCGTACTGGTCCGACCTCTCGACACGTCTTAGCCCTTGGCCTCTGATGCCGCAGACTGTCCACGCCTCACGTCGACATCCTCTCTGAAGTCTTCTTCCTGCGAAATCAAGAACACCACACACCCTTCCCTAAGAGAATGTCTCAAAGGGCAACAACTTTCGGTCTTATGTCGAAGTCTAAACTTAAGATGATGACGATCTTAAAATTTAACAATCAAAACGTTAAAGTAATTATATTAATGAAATAAAATTGCCCTAATCTTTTATTTTATCGCCTCTCGACCTTTTAGCTAAGTTCAAAGTTACTCTAATCACCCTGTTCTCTTGTAAGTTTGACCATGTGCTGGCCAAAGAAACTGGTCTCTTCGGTCAGCACATTGAAGTACATGAGGTCAAACTTACCAGTTCGAGATCTTCGCAGTCTTCCATTGTTATTCCAGTTTTTAAGCCTTGATGGAGCTCGTACTGGTCCGACCTCTCGACACGTCTTAGCCCTTGGCCTCTGATGCCGCAGACTGTCCACGCCTCACGTCGACATCCTCTCTGAGGTCTTCTTCCTGCGAAATCAAGAACACCACACACCCTTCCCTAAGAGAACGTCTCAAAGGGCAACAACTTTCGGTCCTATGTCTAAGTATAAACTTAAGATGATGACGATCTTAAAATTTAACAATCAAAACGTTAAAGTAATTATATTAATGAAATATAATTGCCATAATCTTTTATTTTATCGCCTCTCGACCTTTTAGCTAAGTTCAAAGTTACTCTAATGTCCCTGTTCTCTTGTAAGTTTGACCATGTGCTGGCCAAAGAAACTGGTCTCTTCGGTCAGCACATTGAAGTACATGAGGTCAAACTTACCAGTTCGAGATCTTCGCAGTCTTCCATTGTTATTCCAGTTTTTAAGCCTTGATGGAGCTCGTACTGGTCCGACCTCTCGACACGTCTTAGCCCTTGGCCTCTGATGCCGCCGACTCTTCACGCCTCACGTCGACATCCTCTCTGAAGTCTTCTTCCTGCGAAATCAAGAACACCACACACCCTTCCCTAAGAGAACGTCTCAAAGGGCAACAACTTTCGGTCCTATTTCTAAGTATAAACTTAAGATGACGACGATCTTAAAATTTAACAATCAAAACGTTAAAGTTATTATATTAATGAAATAAAATTGCCCTAATCTTTTATTTTATCGCCTCTCGACCTTTTAGCTAAGTTCAAAGTTACTCTAATCACCCTGTTCTCTTGTAAGTTTGACCATGTGCTGGCCAAAGAAACTGGTCTCTTCGGTCAGCACATTGAAGTACATGAGGTCAAACTTACCAGTTCGAGATCTTCGCAGTCTTCCATTGTTATTCCGGTTTTTAAGCCTTGATGGAGCTCGTACTAGTCCGACCTCTCGACACGTCTTAGCCCTTGGCCTCTGATGCCGCAGACTGTCCACGCCTCACGTCGACATCCTCTCTGAAGTCTTCTTCCTGCGAAATCAAGAACACCACACACCCTTCCCTAAGAGAACGTCTCAAAGGGCAACAACTTTCGGTCCTATTTCTAAGTATAAACTTAAGATGACGACGATCTTAAAATTTAACAATCAAAACGTTAAAGTAATTATATTAATGAAATATAATTGCCCTAATCTTTTATTTTATCGCCTCTCGACCTTTTAGCTAAGTTCAAAGTTACTCTAATCACCCTGTTCTCTTGTAAGTTTGACCATGTGCTGGCCAAAGAAACTGGTCTCTTCGGTCAGCACATTGAAGTACATGAGGTCAAACTTACCAGTTCGAGATCTTCGCAGTCTTCCATTGTTATTCCAGTTTTTAAGCCTTGATGGAGCTCGTACTGGTCCGACCTCTCGACACGTCTTAGCCCTTGGCCTCTGATGCCGCCGACTCTTCACGCCTCACGTCGACATCCTCTCTGAAGTCTTCTTCCTGCGAAATCAAGAACACCACACACCCTTCCCTAAGAGAACGTCTCAAAGGGCAACAACTTTCGGTCCTATTTCTAAGTATAAACTTAAGATGACGACGATCTTAAAATTTAACAATCTAAACGTTAAAGTAATTATATTAATGAAATAAAATTGCCCTATACTTTTATTTTATCGCCTCTCGACCTTTTAGCTAAGTTCAAAGTGACTCTAATCACCCTGTTCTCTTGTAAGTTTGACCATGTGCTGGCCAAAGAAACTGGTCTCTTCGGTCAGCACATTGAAGTACATGAGGTCAAACTTACCAGTTCGAGATCTTCGCAGTCTTCCATTGTTATTCCGGTTTTTAAGCCTTGATGGAGCTCGTACTGGTCCGACCTCTCGACACGTCTTAGCCCTTGGCCTCTGATGCCGCAGACTGTCCACGCCTCACGTCGACATCCTCTCTGAGGTCTTCTTCCTGCGAAATCAAGAACACCACACACCCTTCCCTAAGAGAACGTCTCAAAGGGCAACAACTTTCGGTCCTATTTCTAAGTATAAACTTAAGATGACGACGATCTTAAAATTTAACAATCAAAACGTTAAAGTAATTATATTAATGAAATATAATTGCCCTAATCTTTTATTTTATCGCCTCTCGACCTTTTAGCTAAGTTCAAAGTTACTCTAATCACCCTGTTCTCTTGTAAGTTTGACCATGTGCTGGCCAAAGAAACTGGTCTCTTCGGTCAGCACATTGAAGTACATGAGGTCAAACTTACCAGTTCGAGATCTTCGCAGTCTTCCATTGTTATTCCAGTTTTTAAGCCTTGATGGAGCTCGTACTGGTCCGACCTCTCGACACGTCTTAGCCCTTGGCCTCTGATGCCGCCGACTCTTCACGCCTCACGTCGACATCTTCTCTGAAGTCTTCTTCCTGCGAAATCAAGAACACCACACACCCTTCCCTAAGAGAACGTCTCAAAGGGCAACAACTTTCGGTCCTATGTCTAAGTATAAACTTAAGATGATGACGATCTTAAAATTTAACAATCTTAACGTTAAAGTAATTATATTAATGAAATATAATTGCCCTAATCTTTTATTTTATCGCCTCTCGACCTTTTAGCTAAGTTCAAAGTTACTCTAATCACCCTGTTCTCTTGTAAGTTTGACCATGTGCTGGCCAAAGAAACTGGTCTCTTCGGTCAGCACATTGAAGTACATGAGGTCAAACTTACCAGTTCGAGATCTTCGCAGTCTTCCATTGTTATTCCGGGTTTTAAGCCTTGATGGAGCTCGTACTGGTCCGACCTCTCGACACGTCTTAGCCCTTGGCCTCTGATGCCGCAGACTGTCCACGCCTCACGTCGACATCCTCTCTGAGGTCTTCTTCCTGCGAAATCAAGAACACCACACACCCTTCCCTAAGAGAACGTCTCAAAGGGCAACAACTTTCGGTCCTATTTCTAAGTATAAACTTAAGATGACGACGATCTTAAAATTTAACAATCAAAACGTTAAAGTAATTATATTAATGAAATATAATTGCCCTAATCTTTTATTTTATCGCCTCTCGACCTTTTAGCTAAGTTCAAAGTTACTCTAATCACCCTGTTCTCTTGTAAGTTTGACCATGTGCTGGCCAAAGAAACTGGTCTCTTCGGTCAGCACATTGAAGTACATGAGGTCAAACTTACCAGTTCGAGATCTTCGCAGTCTTCCATTGTTATTCCAGTTTTTAAGCCTTGATGGAGCTCGTACTGGTCCGACCTCTCGACACGTCTTAGCCCTTGGCCTCTGATGCCGCTGACTCTTCACGCCTCACGTCGACATCCTTTCTGAAGTCTTCTTCCTGCGAAATCAAGAACACCACACACCCTTCCCTAAGAGAACGTCTCAAAGGGCAACAACTTTCGGTCTTATGTCGAAGTCTAAACTTAAGATGATGACGATCTTAAAATTTAACATTCTTAACGTTAAAGTAATTATATTAATGAAATATAATTGCCCTAATCTTTTATTTTATCGCCTCTCGACCTTTTAGCTAAGTTCAAAGTTACTCTAATCACCCTGTTCTCTTGTAAGTTTGACCATGTGCTGGCCAAAGAAACTGGTCTCTTCGGTCAGCACATTGAAGTACATGAGGTCAAACTTACCAGTTCGAGATCTTCGCAGTCTTCCATTGTTATTCCAGTTTTTAAGCCTTGATGGAGCTCGTACTGGTCCGACCTCTCGACACGTCTTAGCCCTTGGCCTCTGATGCCGCCGACTCTTCACGCCTCACGTCGACATCCTCTCTGAAGTCTTCTTCCTGCGAAATCAAGAACACCACACACCCTTCCCTAAGAGAATGTCTCAAAGGGCAACAACTTTCGGTCCTATTTCTAAGTATAAACTTAAGATGACGACGATCTTAAAATTTAACAATCAAAACGTTAAAGTAATTATATTAATGAAATAAAATTGCCCTAATCTTTTATTTTATCGCCTCTCGACCTTTTAGCTAAGTTCAAAGTTACTCTAATCACCCTGTTCTCTTGTAAGTTTGACCATGTGCTGGCCAAAGAAACTGGTCTCTTCGGTCAGCACATTGAAGTACATGAGGTCAAACTTACCAGTTCGAGATCTTCGCAGTCTTCCATTGTTATTCCAGTTTTTAAGCCTTGATGGAACTCGTACTGGTCCGACCTCTCGACACGTCTTAGCCCTTGGCCTCTTATGCCGCCGACTCTTCACGCCTCACGTCGACATCCTCTCTGAAGTCTTCTTCCTGCGAAATCAAGAACACCACACACCCTTCCCTAAGAGAACGTCTCAAAGGGCAACAACTTTCGGTCCTATTTCTAAGTATAAACTTAAGATGACGACGATCTTAAAATTTAACAATCTAAACGTTAAAGTAATTATATTAATGAAATAAAATTGCCCTAATCTTTTATTTTATCGCCTCTCGACCTTTTAGCTAAGTTCAAAGTTACTCTAATCACCCTGTTCTCTTGTAAGTTTGACCATGTGCTGGCCAAAGAAACTGGTCTCTTCGGTCAGCACATTGAAGTACATGAGGTCAAACTTACCAGTTCGAGATCTTCGCAGTCTTCCATTGTTATTCCGGTTTTTAAGCCTTGATGGAGCTCGTACTGGTCCGACCTCTCGACACGTCTTAGCCCTTGGCCTCTGATGCCGCAGACTGTCCACGCCTCACGTCGACATCCTCTCTGAGGTCTTCTTCCTGCGAAATCAAGAACACCACACACCCTTCCCTAAGAGAACGTCTCAAAGGGCAACAACTTTCGGTCTTATGTCGAAGTCTAAACTTAAGATGATGACGATCTTAAAATTTAACAATCAAAACGTTAAAGTTATTATATTAATGAAATAAAATTGCCCTAATCTTTTATTTTATCGCCTCTCGACCTTTTAGCTAAGTTCAAAGTTACTCTAATCACCCTGTTCTCTTGTAAGTTTGACCATGTGCTGGCCAAAGAAACTGGTCTCTTCGGTCAGCACATTGAAGTACATGAGGTCAAACTTACCAGTTCGAGATCTTCGCAGTCTTCCATTGTTATTCCAGTTTTTAAGCCTTGATGGAGCTCGTACTGGTCCGACCTCTCGACACGTCTTAGCCCTTGGCCTCTGATGCCGCCGACTCTTCACGCCTCACGTCGACATCCTCTCTGAAGTCTTCTTCCTGCGAAATCAAGAACACCACACACCCTTCCCTAAGAGAACGTCTCAAAGGGCAACAACTTTCGGTCCTATTTCTAAGTATAAACTTAAGATGACGACGATCTTAAAATTTAACAATCTAAACGTTAAAGTAATTATATTAATGAAATAAAATTGCCCTATACTTTTATTTTATCGCCTCTCGACCTTTTAGCTAAGTTCAAAGTGACTCTAATCACCCTGTTCTCTTGTAAGTTTGACCATGTGCTGGCCAAAGAAACTGGTCTCTTCGGTCAGCACATTGAAGTACATGAGGTCAAACTTACCAGTTCGAGATCTTCGCAGTCTTCCATTGTTATTCCGGTTTTTAAGCCTTGATGGAGCTCGTACTGGTCCGACCTCTCGACACGTCTTAGCCCTTGGCCTCTGATGCCGCAGACTGTCCACGCCTCACGTCGACATCCTCTCTGAGGTCTTCTTCCTGCGAAATCAAGAACACCACACACCCTTCCCTAAGAGAACGTCTCAAAGGGCAACAACTTTCGGTCCTATTTCTAAGTATAAACTTAAGATGACGACGATCTTAAAATTTAACAATCAAAACGTTAAAGTAATTATATTAATGAAATATAATTGCCCTAATCTTTTATTTTATCGCCTCTCGACCTTTTAGCTAAGTTCAAAGTTACTCTAATCACCCTGTTCTCTTGTAAGTTTGACCATGTGCTGGCCAAAGAAACTGGTCTCTTCGGTCAGCACATTGAAGTACATGAGGTCAAACTTACCAGTTCGAGATCTTCGCAGTCTTCCATTGTTATTCCAGTTTTTAAGCCTTGATGGAGCTCGTACTGGTCCGACCTCTCGACACGTCTTAGCCCTTGGCCTCTGATGCCGCCGACTCTTCACGCCTCACGTCGACATCTTCTCTGAAGTCTTCTTCCTGCGAAATCAAGAACACCACACACCCTTCCCTAAGAGAACGTCTCAAAGGGCAACAACTTTCGGTCCTATGTCTAAGTATAAACTTAAGATGATGACGATCTTAAAATTTAACAATCTTAACGTTAAAGTAATTATATTAATGAAATATAATTGCCCTAATCTTTTATTTTATCGCCTCTCGACCTTTTAGCTAAGTTCAAAGTTACTCTAATCACCCTGTTCTCTTGTAAGTTTGACCATGTGCTGGCCAAAGAAACTGGTCTCTTCGGTCAGCACATTGAAGTACATGAGGTCAAACTTACCAGTTCGAGATCTTCGCAGTCTTCCATTGTTATTCCGGGTTTTAAGCCTTGATGGAGCTCGTACTGGTCCGACCTCTCGACACGTCTTAGCCCTTGGCCTCTGATGCCGCAGACTGTCCACGCCTCACGTCGACATCCTCTCTGAGGTCTTCTTCCTGCGAAATCAAGAACACCACACACCCTTCCCTAAGAGAACGTCTCAAAGGGCAACAACTTTCGGTCCTATTTCTAAGTATAAACTTAAGATGACGACGATCTTAAAATTTAACAATCAAAACGTTAAAGTAATTATATTAATGAAATATAATTGCCCTAATCTTTTATTTTATCGCCTCTCGACCTTTTAGCTAAGTTCAAAGTTACTCTAATCACCCTGTTCTCTTGTAAGTTTGACCATGTGCTGGCCAAAGAAACTGGTCTCTTCGGTCAGCACATTGAAGTACATGAGGTCAAACTTACCAGTTCGAGATCTTCGCAGTCTTCCATTGTTATTCCAGTTTTTAAGCCTTGATGGAGCTCGTACTGGTCCGACCTCTCGACACGTCTTAGCTCTTGGCCTCTGATGCCGCTGACTCTTCACGCCTCACGTCGACATCCTTTCTGAAGTCTTCTTCCTGCGAAATCAAGAACACCACACACCCTTCCCTAAGAGAACGTCTCAAAGGGCAACAACTTTCGGTCTTATGTCGAAGTCTAAACTTAAGATGATGACGATCTTAAAATTTAACATTCTTAACGTTAAAGTAATTATATTAATGAAATATAATTGCCCTAATCTTTTATTTTATCGCCTCTCGACCTTTTAGCTAAGTTCAAAGTTACTCTAATCACCCTGTTCTCTTGTAAGTTTGACCATGTGCTGGCCAAAGAAACTGGTCTCTTCGGTCAGCACATTGAAGTACATGAGGTCAAACTTACCAGTTCGAGATCTTCGCAGTCTTCCATTGTTATTCCAGTTTTTAAGCCTTGATGGAGCTCGTACTGGTCCGACCTCTCGACACGTCTTAGCCCTTGGCCTCTGATGCCGCCGACTCTTCACGCCTCACGTCGACATCCTCTCTGAAGTCTTCTTCCTGCGAAATCAAGAACACCACACACCCTTCCCTAAGAGAATGTCTCAAAGGGCAACAACTTTCGGTCCTATTTCTAAGTATAAACTTAAGATGACGACGATCTTAAAATTTAACAATCAAAACGTTAAAGTAATTATATTAATGAAATAAAATTGCCCTAATCTTTTATTTTATCGCCTCTCGACCTTTTAGCTAAGTTCAAAGTTACTCTAATCACCCTGTTCTCTTGTAAGTTTGACCATGTGCTGGCCAAAGAAACTGGTCTCTTCGGTCAGCACATTGAAGTACATGAGGTCAAACTTACCAGTTCGAGATCTTCGCAGTCTTCCATTGTTATTCCAGTTTTTAAGCCTTGATGGAGCTCGTACTGGTCCGACCTCTCGACACGTCTTAGCCCTTGGCCTCTGATGCCGCCGACTCTTCACGCCTCACGTCGACATCCTCTCTGAAGTCTTCTTCCTGCGAAATCAAGAACACCACACACCCTTCCCTAAGAGAATGTCTCAAAGGGCAACAACTTTCGGTCCTATTTCTAAGTATAAACTTAAGATGACGACGATCTTAAAATTTAACAATCAAAACGTTAAAGTAATTATATTAATGAAATAAAATTGCCCTAATCTTTTATTTTATCGCCTCTCGACCTTTTAGCTAAGTTCAAAGTTACTCTAATCACCCTGTTCTCTTGTAAGTTTGACCATGTGCTGGCCAAAGAAACTGGTCTCTTCGGTCAGCACATTGAAGTACATGAGGTCAAACTTACCAGTTCGAGATCTTCGCAGTCTTCCATTGTTATTCCGGGTTTTAAGCCTTGATGGAGCTCGTACTGGTCCGACCTCTCGACACGTCTTAGCCCTTGGCCTCTGATGCCGCAGACTGTCCACGCCTCACGTCGACATCCTCTCTGAGGTCTTCTTCCTGCGAAATCAAGAACACCACACACCCTTCCCTAAGAGAACGTCTCAAAGGGCAACAACTTTCGGTCCTATTTCTAAGTATAAACTTAAGATGACGACGATCTTAAAATTTAACAATCAAAACGTTAAAGTAATTATATTAATGAAATATAATTGCCCTAATCTTTTATTTTATCGCCTCTCGACCTTTTAGCTAAGTTCAAAGTTACTCTAATCACCCTGTTCTCTTGTAAGTTTGACCATGTGCTGGCCAAAGAAACTGGTCTCTTCGGTCAGCACATTGAAGTACATGAGGTCAAACTTACCAGTTCGAGATCTTCGCAGTCTTCCATTGTTATTCCAGTTTTTAAGCCTTGATGGAGCTCGTACTGGTCCGACCTCTCGACACGTCTTAGCCCTTGGCCTCTGATGCCGCTGACTCTTCACGCCTCACGTCGACATCCTTTCTGAAGTCTTCTTCCTGCGAAATCAAGAACACCACACACCCTTCCCTAAGAGAACGTCTCAAAGGGCAACAACTTTCGGTCTTATGTCGAAGTCTAAACTTAAGATGATGACGATCTTAAAATTTAACATTCTTAACGTTAAAGTAATTATATTAATGAAATATAATTGCCCTAATCTTTTATTTTATCGCCTCTCGACCTTTTAGCTAAGTTCAAAGTTACTCTAATCACCCTGTTCTCTTGTAAGTTTGACCATGTGCTGGCCAAAGAAACTGGTCTCTTCGGTCAGCACATTGAAGTACATGAGGTCAAACTTACCAGTTCGAGATCTTCGCAGTCTTCCATTGTTATTCCAGTTTTTAAGCCTTGATGGAGCTCGTACTGGTCCGACCTCTCGACACGTCTTAGCCCTTGGCCTCTGATGCCGCTGACTCTTCACGCCTCACGTCGACATCCTTTCTGAAGTCTTCTTCCTGCGAAATCAAGAACACCACACACCCTTCCCTAAGAGAACGTCTCAAAGGGCAACAACTTTCGGTCTTATGTCGAAGTCTAAACTTAAGATGATGACGATCTTAAAATTTAACATTCTTAACGTTAAAGTAATTATATTAATGAAATATAATTGCCCTAATCTTTTATTTTATCGCCTCTCGACCTTTTAGCTAAGTTCAAAGTTACTCTAATCACCCTGTTCTCTTGTAAGTTTGACCATGTGCTGGCCAAAGAAACTGGTCTCTTCGGTCAGCACATTGAAGTACATGAGGTCAAACTTACCAGTTCGAGATCTTCGCAGTCTTCCATTGTTATTCCAGTTTTTAAGCCTTGATGGAGCTCGTACTGGTCCGACCTCTCGACACGTCTTAGCCCTTGGCCTCTGATGCCGCCGACTCTTCACGCCTCACGTCGACATCCTCTCTGAAGTCTTCTTCCTGCGAAATCAAGAACACCACACACCCTTCCCTAAGAGAATGTCTCAAAGGGCAACAACTTTCGGTCCTATTTCTAAGTATAAACTTAAGATGACGACGATCTTAAAATTTAACAATCAAAACGTTAAAGTAATTATATTAATGAAATAAAATTGCCCTAATCTTTTATTTTATCGCCTCTCGACCTTTTAGCTAAGTTCAAAGTGACTCTAATCACCCTGTTCTCTTGTAAGTTTGACCATGTGCTGGCCAAAGAAACTGGTCTCTTCGGTCAGCACATTGAAGTACATGAGGTCAAACTTACCAGTTCGAGATCTTCGCAGTCTTCCATTGTTATTCCAGTTTTTAAGCCTTGATGGAGCTCGTACTGGTCCGACCTCTCGACACGTCTTAGCCCTTGGCCTCTGATGCCGCCGACTCTTCACGCCTCACGTCGACATCCTCTCTGAAGTCTTCTTCCTGCGAAATCAAGAACACCACACACCCTTCCCTAAGAGAACGTCTCAAAGGGCAACAACTTTCGGTCCTATTTCTAAGTATAAACTTAAGATGACGACGATCTTAAAATTTAACAATCTAAACGTTAAAGTAATTATATTAATGAAATAAAATTGCCCTAATCTTTTATTTTATCGCCTCTCGACCTTTTAGCTAAGTTCAAAGTTACTCTAATCACCCTGTTCTCTTGTAAGTTTGACCATGTGCTGGCCAAAGAAACTGGTCTCTTCGGTCAGCACATTGAAGTACATGAGGTCAAACTTACCAGTTCGAGATCTTCGCAGTCTTCCATTGTTATTCCGGTTTTTAAGCCTTGATGGAGCTCGTACTGGTCCGACCTCTCGACACGTCTTAGCCCTTGGCCTCTGATGCCGCAGACTGTCCACGCCTCACGTCGACATCCTCTCTGAGGTCTTCTTCCTGCGAAATCAAGAACACCACACACCCTTCCCTAAGAGAACGTCTCAAAGGGCAACAACTTTCGGTCCTATTTCTAAGTATAAACTTAAGATGACGACGATCTTAAAATTTAACAATCAAAACGTTAAAGTAATTATATTAATGAAATATAATTGCCCTAATCTTTTATTTTATCGCCTCTCGACCTTTTAGCTAAGTTCAAAGTTACTCTAATCACCCTGTTCTCTTGTAAGTTTGACCATGTGCTGGCCAAAGAAACTGGTCTCTTCGGTCAGCACATTGAAGTACATGAGGTCAAACTTACCAGTTCGAGATCTTCGCAGTCTTCCATTGTTATTCCGGTTTTTAAGCCTTGATGGAGCTCGTACTGGTCCGACCTCTCGACACGTCTTAGCCCTTAGCCTCTGATGCCGCCGACTCTTCACGCCTCACGTCGACATCCTCTCTGAAGTCTTCTTCCTGCGAAATCAAGAACACCACACACCCTTCCCTAAGAGAACGTCTCAAAGGGCAACAACTTTCGGTCCTATGTCTAAGTATAAACTTAAGATGATGACGATCTTAAAATTTAACAATCTTAACGTTAAAGTAATTATATTAATGAAATATAATTGCCCTAATCTTTTATTTTATCGCCTCTCGACCTTTTAGCTAAGTTCAAAGTTACTCTAATCACCCTGTTCTCTTGTAAGTTTGACCATGTGCTGGCCAAAGAAACTGGTCTCTTCGGTCAGCACATTGAAGTACATGAGGTCAAACTTACCAGTTCGAGATCTTCGCAGTCTTCCATTGTTATTCCGGGTTTTAAGCCTTGATGGAGCTCGTACTGGTCCGACCTCTCGACACGTCTTAGCCCTTGGCCTCTGATGCCGCAGACTGTCCACGCCTCACGTCGACATCCTCTCTGAGGTCTTCTTCCTGCGAAATCAAGAACACCACACACCCTTCCCTAAGAGAACGTCTCAAAGGGCAACAACTTTCGGTCCTATTTCTAAGTATAAACTTAAGATGACGACGATCTTAAAATTTAACAATCAAAACGCTAAAGTAATTATATTAATGAAATATAATTGCCCTAATCTTTTATTTTATCGCCTCTCGACCTTTTAGCTAAGTTCAAAGTTACTCTAATCACCCTGTTCTCTTGTAAGTTTGACCATGTGCTGGCCAAAGAAACTGGTCTCTTCGGTCAGCACATTGAAGTACATGAGGTCAAACTTACCAGTTCGAGATCTTCGCAGTCTTCCATTGTTATTCCAGTTTTTAAGCCTTGATGGAGCTCGTACTGGTCCGACCTCTCGACACGTCTTAGCCCTTGGCCTCTGATGCCGCCGACTCTTCACGCCTCACGTCGACATCCTTTCTGAAGTCTTCTTCCTGCGAAATCAAGAACACCACACACCCTTCCCTAAGAGAACGTCTCAAAGGGCAACAACTTTCGGTCTTTTGTCGAAGTCTAAACTTAAGATGACGACGATCTTAAAATTTAACATTCTTAACGTTAAAGTAATTATATTAATGAAATATAATTGCCCTAATCTTTTATTTTATCGCCTCTCGACCTTTTAGCTAAGTTCAAAGTTACTCTAATCACCCTGTTCTCTTGTAAGTTTGACCATGTGCTGGCCAAAGAAACTGGTCTCTTCGGTCAGCACATTGAAGTACATGAGGTCAAACTTACCAGTTCGAGATCTTCGCAGTCTTCCATTGTTATTCCAGTTTTTAAGCCTTGATGGAGCTCGTACTGGTCCGACCTCTCGACACGTCTTAGCCCTTGGCCTCTGATGCCGCCGACTCTTCACGCCTCACGTCGACATCCTTTCTGAAGTCTTCTTCCTGCGAAATCAAGAACACCACACACCCTTCCCTAAGAGAACGTCTCAAAGGGCAACAACTTTCGGTCTTATGTCGAAGTCTAAACTTAAGATGATGACGATCTTAAAATTTAACATTCTTAACGTTAAAGTAATTATATTAATGAAATATAATTGCCCTAATCTTTTATTTTATCGCCTCTCGACCTTTTAGCTAAGTTCAAAGTTACTCTAATCACCCTGTTCTCTTGTAAGTTTGACCATGTGCTGGCCAAAGAAACTGGTCTCTTCGGTCAGCACATTGAAGTACATGAGGTCAAACTTACCAGTTCGAGATCTTCGCAGTCTTCCATTGTTATTCCAGTTTTTAAGCCTTGATGGAGCTCGTACTGGTCCGACCTCTCGACACGTCTTAGCCCTTGGCCTCTGATGCCGCCGACTCTTCACGCCTCACGTCGACATCCTCTCTGAAGTCTTCTTCCTGCGAAATCAAGAACACCACACACCCTTCCCTAAGAGAATGTCTCAAAGGGCAACAACTTTCGGTCCTATTTCTAAGTATAAACTTAAGATGACGACGATCTTAAAATTTAACAATCAAAACGTTAAAGTAATTATATTAATGAAATAAAATTGCCCTAATCTTTTATTTTATCGCCTCTCGACCTTTTAGCTAAGTTCAAAGTTACTCTAATCACCCTGTTCTCTTGTAAGTTTGACCATGTGCTGGCCAAAGAAACTGGTCTCTTCGGTCAGCACATTGAAGTACATGAGGTCAAACTTACCAGTTCGAGATCTTCGCAGTCTTCCATTGTTATTCCAGTTTTTAAGCCTTGATGGAGCTCGTACTGGTCCGACCTCTCGACACGTCTTAGCCCTTGGCCTCTGATGCCGCAGACTGTCCACGCCTCACGTCGACATCCTCTCTGAGGTCTTCTTCCTGCGAAATCAAGAACACCACACACCCTTCCCTAAGAGAACGTCTCAAAGTGCAACAACTTTGGGTCCTATGTCTAAGTATAAACTTAAGATGATGACGATCTTAAAATTTAACAATCAAAACGTTAAAGTAATTATATTAATGAAATATAATTGCCCTAATCTTTTATTTTATCGCCTCTCGACCTTTTAGCTAAGTTCAAAGTTACTCTAATCACCCTGTTCTCTTGTAAGTTTGACCATGTGCTGGCCAAAGAAACTGGTCTCTTCGGTCAGCACATTGAAGTACATGAGGTCAAACTTACCAGTTCGAGATCTTCGCAGTCTTCCATTGTTATTCCAGTTTTTAAGCCTTGATGGAGCTCGTACTGGTCCGACCTCTCGACACGTCTTAGCCCTTGGCCTCTGATGCCGCCGACTCTTCACGCCTCACGTCGACATCTTCTCTGAAGTCTTCTTCCTGCGAAATCAAGAACACCACACACCCTTCCCTAAGAGAACGTCTCAAAGGGCAACAACTTTCGGTCCTATGTCTAAGTATAAACTTAAGATGATGACGATCTTAAAATTTAACAATCTTAACGTTAAAGTAATTATATTAATGAAATATAATTGCCCTAATCTTTTATTTTATCGCCTCTCGACCTTTTAGCTAAGTTCAAAGTTACTCTAATCACCCTGTTCTCTTGTAAGTTTGACCATGTGCTGGCCAAAGAAACTGGTCTCTTCGGTCAGCACATTGAAGTACATGAGGTCAAACTTACCAGTTCGAGATCTTCGCAGTCTTCCATTGTTATTCCGGGTTTTAAGCCTTGATGGAGCTCGTACTGGTCCGACCTCTCGACACGTCTTAGCCCTTGGCCTCTGATGCCGCAGACTGTCCACGCCTCACGTCGACATCCTCTCTGAGGTCTTCTTCCTGCGAAATCAAGAACACCACACACCCTTCCCTAAGAGAACGTCTCAAAGGGCAACAACTTTCGGTCCTATTTCTAAGTATAAACTTAAGATGACGACGATCTTAAAATTTAACAATCAAAACGTTAAAGTAATTATATTAATGAAATATAATTGCCCTAATCTTTTATTTTATCGCCTCTCGACCTTTTAGCTAAGTTCAAAGTGACTCTAATCACCCTGTTCTCTTGTAAGTTTGACCATGTGCTGGCCAAAGAAACTGGTCTCTTCGGTCAGCACATTGAAGTACATGAGGTCAAACTTACCAGTTCGAGATCTTCGCAGTCTTCCATTGTTATTCCAGTTTTTAAGCCTTGATGGAGCTCGTACTGGTCCGACCTCTCGACACGTCTTAGCCCTTGGCCTCTGATGCCGCCGACTCTTCACGCCTCACGTCGACATCCTTTCTGAAGTCTTCTTCCTGCGAAATCAAGAACACCACACACCCTTCCCTAAGAGAACGTCTCAAAGGGCAACAACTTTCGGTCTTATGTCGAAGTCTAAACTTAGGATGATGACGATCTTAAAATTTAACATTCTTAACGTTAAAGTAATTATATTAATGAAATATAATTGCCCTAATCTTTTATTTTATCGCCTCTCGACCTTTTAGCTAAGTTCAAAGTTACTCTAATCACCCTGTTCTCTTGTAAGTTTGACCATGTGCTGGCCAAAGAAACTGGTCTCTTCGGTCAGCACATTGAAGTACATGAGGTCAAACTTACCAGTTCGAGATCTTCGCAGTCTTCCATTGTTATTCCAGTTTTTAAGCCTTGATGGAGCTCGTACTGGTCCGACCTCTCGACACGTCTTAGCCCTTGGCCTCTGATGCCGCCGACTCTTCACGCCTCACGTCGACATCCTCTCTGAAGTCTTCTTCCTGCGAAATCAAGAACACCACACACCCTTCCCTAAGAGAATGTCTCAAAGGGCAACAACTTTCGGTCCTATTTCTAAGTATAAACTTAAGATGACGACGATCTTAAAATTTAACAATCAAAACGTTAAAGTAATTATATTAATGAAATAAAATTGCCCTAATCTTTTATTTTATCGCCTCTCGACCTTTTAGCTAAGTTCAAAGTTACTCTAATCACCCTGTTCTCTTGTAAGTTTGACCATGTGCTGGCCAAAGAAACTGGTCTCTTCGGTCAGCACATTGAAGTACATGAGGTCAAACTTACCAGTTCGAGATCTTCGCAGTCTTCCATTGTTATTCCAGTTTTTAAGCCTTGATGGAGCTCGTACTGGTCCGACCTCTCGACACGTCTTAGCCCTTGGCCTCTGATGCCGCAGACTGTCCACGCCTCACGTCGACATCCTCTCTGAGGTCTTCTTCCTGCGAAATCAAGAACACCACACACCCTTCCCTAAGAGAACGTCTCAAAGGGCAACAACTTTGGGTCCTATGTCTAAGTATAAACTTAAGATGATGACGATCTTAAAATTTAACAATCAAAACGTTAAAGTAATTATATTAATGAAATATAATTGCCCTAATCTTTTATTTTATCGCCTCTCGACCTTTTAGCTAAGTTCAAAGTTACTCTAATCACCCTGTTCTCTTGTAAGTTTGACCATGTGCTGGCCAAAGAAACTGGTCTCTTCGGTCAGCACATTGAAGTACATGAGGTCAAACTTACCAGTTCGAGATCTTCGCAGTCTTCCATTGTTATTCCAGTTTTTAAGCCTTGATGGAGCTCGTACTGGTCCGACCTCTCGACACGTCTTAGCCCTTGGCCTCTGATGCCGCCGACTCTTCACGCCTCACGTCGACATCCTCTCTGAAGTCTTCTTCCTGCGAAATCAAGAACACCACACACCCTTCCCTAAGAGAATGTCTCAAAGGGCAACAACTTTCGGTCTTATGTCGAAGTCTAAACTTAAGATGATGACGATCTTAAAATTTAACAATCAAAACGTTAAAGTAATTATATTAATGAAATAAAATTGCCCTAATCTTTTATTTTATCGCCTCTCGACCTTTTAGCTAAGTTCAAAGTTACTCTAATCACCCTGTTCTCTTGTAAGTTTGACCATGTGCTGGCCAAAGAAACTGGTCTCTTCGGTCAGCACATTGAAGTACATGAGGTCAAACTTACCAGTTCGAGATCTTCGCAGTCTTCCATTGTTATTCCAGTTTTTAAACCTTGATGGAGCTCGTACTGGTCCGACCTCTCGACACGTCTTAGCCCTTGGCCTCTGATGCCGCCGACTCTTCACGCCTCACGTCGACATCCTCTCTGAAGTCTTCTTCCTGCGAAATCAAGAACACCACACACCCTTCCCTAAGAGAACGTCTCAAAGGGCAACAACTTTCGGTCCTATTTCTAAGTATAAACTTAAGATGACGACGATCTTAAAATTTAACAATCAAAACGTTAAAGTAATTATATTAATGAAATAAAATTGCCCTAATCTTTTATTTTATCGCCTCTCGACCTTTTAGCTAAGTTCAAAGTTACTCTAATCACCCTGTTCTCTTGTAAGTTTGACCATGTGCTGGCCAAAGAAACTGGTCTCTTCGGTCAGCACATTGAAGTACATGAGGTCAAACTTACCAGTTCGAGATCTTCGCAGTCTTCCATTGTTATTCCAGTTTTTAAGCCTTGATGGAGCTCGTACTGGTCCGACCTCTCGACACGTCTTAGCCCTTGGCCTCTGATGCCGCAGACTGTCCACGCCTCACGTCGACATCCTCTCTGAGGTCTTCTTCCTGCGAAATCAAGAACACCACACACCCTTCCCTAAGAGAACGTCTCAAAGGGCAACAACTTTGGGTCCTATGTCTAAGTATAAACTTAAGATGATGACGATCTTAAAATTTAACAATCAAAACGTTAAAGTAATTATATTAATGAAATATAATTGCCCTAATCTTTTATTTTATCGCCTCTCGACCTTTTAGCTAAGTTCAAAGTTACTCTAATCACCCTGTTCTCTTGTAAGTTTGACCATGTGCTGGCCAAAGAAACTGGTCTCTTCGGTCAGCACATTGAAGTACATGAGGTCAAACTTACCAGTTCGAGATCTTCGCAGTCTTCCATTGTTATTCCAGTTTTTAAGCCTTGATGGAGCTCGTACTGGTCCGACCTCTCGACACGTCTTAGCCCTTGGCCTCTGATGCCGCCGACTCTTCACGCCTCACGTCGACATCCTCTCTGAAGTCTTCTTTCTGCGAAATCAAGAACACCACACACCCTTCCCTAAGAGAACGTCTCAAAGGGCAACAACTTTCGGTCCTATTTCTAAGTATAAACTTAAGATGACGACGATCTTAAAATTTAACAATCAAAACGTTAAAGTTATTATATTAATGAAATAAAATTGCCCTAATCTTTTATTTTATCGCCTCTCGACCTTTTAGCTAAGTTCAAAGTTACTCTAATCACCCTGTTCTCTTGTAAGTTTGACCATGTGCTGGCCAAAGAAACTGGTCTCTTCGGTCAGCACATTGAAGTACATGAGGTCAAACTTACCAGTTCGAGATCTTCGCAGTCTTCCATTGTTATTCCGGTTTTTAAGCCTTGATGGAGCTCGTACTGGTCCGACCTCTCGACACGTCTTAGCCCTTGGCCTCTGATGCCGCAGACTGTCCACGCCTCACGTCGACATCCTCTCTGAAGTCTTCTTCCTGCGAAATCAAGAACACCACACACCCTTCCCTAAGAGAACGTCTCAAAGGGCAACAACTTTCGGTCCTATTTCTAAGTATAAACTTAAGATGACGACGATCTTAAAATTTAACAATCAAAACGTTAAAGTAATTATATTAATGAAATATAATTGCCCTAATCTTTTATTTTATCGCCTCTCGACCTTTTAGCTAAGTTCAAAGTTACTCTAATCACCCTGTTCTCTTGTAAGTTTGACCATGTGCTGGCCAAAGAAACTGGTCTCTTCGGTCAGCACATTGAAGTACATGAGGTCAAACTTACCAGTTCGAGATCTTCGCAGTCTTCCATTGTTATTCCAGTTTTTAAGCCTTGATGGAGCTCGTACTGGTCCGACCTCTCGACACGTCTTAGCCCTTGGCCTCTGATGCCGCCGACTCTTCACGCCTCACGTCGACATCCTCTCTGAAGTCTTCTTCCTGCGAAATCAAGAACACCACACACCCTTCCCTAAGAGAATGTCTCAAAGGGCAACAACTTTCGGTCTTATGTCGAAGTCTAAACTTAAGATGATGACGATCTTAAAATTTAACAATCAAAACGTTAAAGTAATTATATTAATGAAATAAAATTGCCCTAATCTTTTATTTTATCGCCTCTCGACCTTTTAGCTAAGTTCAAAGTTACTCTAATCACCCTGTTCTCTTGTAAGTTTGACCATGTGCTGGCCAAAGAAACTGGTCTCTTCGGTCAGCACATTGAAGTACATGAGGTCAAACTTACCAGTTCGAGATCTTCGCAGTCTTCCATTGTTATTCCAGTTTTTAAGCCTTGATGGAGCTCGTACTGGTCCGACCTCTCGACACGTCTTAGCCCTTGGCCTCTGATGCCGCCGACTCTTCACGCCTCACGTCGACATCCTCTCTGAAGTCTTCTTCCTGCGAAATCAAGAACACCACACACCCTTCCCTAAGAGAACGTCTCAAAGGGCAACAACTTTCGGTCCTATTTCTAAGTATAAACTTAAGATGACGACGATCTTAAAATTTAACAATCAAAACGTTAAAGTAATTATATTAATGAAATAAAATTGCCCTATACTTTTATTTTATCGCCTCTCGACCTTTTAGCTAAGTTCAAAGTGACTCTAATCACCCTGTTCTCTTGTAAGTTTGACCATGTGCTGGCCAAAGAAACTGGTCTCTTCGGTCAGCACATTGAAGTACATGAGGTCAAACTTACCAGTTCGAGATCTTCGCAGTCTTCCATTGTTATTCCGGTTTTTAAGCCTTGATGGAGCTCGTACTGGTCCGACCTCTCGACACGTCTTAGCCCTTGGCCTCTGATGCCGCAGACTGTCCACGCCTCACGTCGACATCCTCTCTGAGGTCTTCTTCCTGCGAAATCAAGAACACCACACACCCTTCCCTAAGAGAACGTCTCAAAGGGCAACAACTTTCGGTCCTATTTCTAAGTATAAACTTAAGATGACGACGATCTTAAAATTTAACAATCAAAACGTTAAAGTAATTATATTAATGAAATATAATTGCCCTAATCTTTTATTTTATCGCCTCTCGACCTTTTAGCTAAGTTCAAAGTGACTCTAATCACCCTGTTCTCTTGTAAGTTTGACCATGTGCTGGCCAAAGAAACTGGTCTCTTCGGTCAGCACATTGAAGTACATGAGGTCAAACTTACCAGTTCGAGATCTTCGCAGTCTTCCATTGTTATTCCAGTTTTTAAGCCTTGATGGAGCTCGTACTGGTCCGACCTCTCGACACGTCTTAGCCCTTGGCCTCTGATGCCGCCGACTCTTCACGCCTCACGTCGACATCTTCTCTGAAGTCTTCTTCCTGCGAAATCAAGAACACCACACACCCTTCCCTAAGAGAACGTCTCAAAGGGCAACAACTTTCGGTCCTATGTCTAAGTATAAACTTAAGATGATGACGATCTTAAAATTTAACAATCTTAACGTTAAAGTAATTATATTAATGAAATATAATTGCCCTAATCTTTTATTTTATCGCCTCTCGACCTTTTAGCTAAGTTCAAAGTGACTCTAATCACCCTGTTCTCTTGTAAGTTTGACCATGTGCTGGCCAAAGAAACTGGTCTCTTCGGTCAGCACATTGAAGTACATGAGGTCAAACTTACCAGTTCGAGATCTTCGCAGTCTTCCATTGTTATTCCAGTTTTTAAACCTTGATGGAGCTCGTACTGGTCCGACCTCTCGACACGTCTTAGCCCTTGGCCTCTGATGCCGCCGACTCTTCACGCCTCACGTCGACATCCTCTCTGAAGTCTTCTTCCTGCGAAATCAAGAACACCACACACCCTTCCCTAAGAGAACGTCTCAAAGGGCAACAACTTTCGGTCCTATTTCTAAGTATAAACTTAAGATGACGACGATCTTAAAATTTAACAATCAAAACGTTAAAGTAATTATATTAATGAAATAAAATTGCCCTAATCTTTTATTTTATCGCCTCTCGACCTTTTAGCTAAGTTCAAAGTTACTCTAATCACCCTGTTCTCTTGTAAGTTTGACCATGTGCTGGCCAAAGAAACTGGTCTCTTCGGTCAGCACATTGAAGTACATGAGGTCAAACTTACCAGTTCGAGATCTTCGCAGTCTTCCATTGTTATTCCAGTTTTTAAGCCTTGATGGAGCTCGTACTGGTCCGACCTCTCGACACGTCTTAGCCCTTGGCCTCTGATGCCGCCGACTCTTCACGCCTCACGTCGACATCCTCTCTGAAGTCTTCTTCCTGCGAAATCAAGAACACCACACACCCTTCCCTAAGAGAATGTCTCAAAGGGCAACAACTTTCGGTCCTATTTCTAAGTATAAACTTAAGATGACGACGATCTTAAAATTTAACAATCAAAACGTTAAAGTAATTATATTAATGAAATAAAATTGCCCTAATCTTTTATTTTATCGCCTCTCGACCTTTTAGCTAAGTTCAAAGTTACTCTAATCACCCTGTTCTCTTGTAAGTTTGACCATGTGCTGGCCAAAGAAACTGGTCTCTTCGGTCAGCACATTGAAGTACATGAGGTCAAACTTACCAGTTCGAGATCTTCGCAGTCTTCCATTGTTATTCCAGTTTTTAAGCCTTGATGGAGCTCGTACTGGTCCGACCTCTCGACACGTCTTAGCCCTTGGCCTCTGATGCCGCCGACTCTTCACGCCTCACGTCGACATCCTCTCTGAAGTCTTCTTTCTGCGAAATCAAGAACACCACACACCCTTCCCTAAGAGAACGTCTCAAAGGGCAACAACTTTCGGTCCTATTTCTAAGTATAAACTTAAGATGACGACGATCTTAAAATTTAACAATCAAAACGTTAAAGTTATTATATTAATGAAATAAAATTGCCCTAATCTTTTATTTTATCGCCTCTCGACCTTTTAGCTAAGTTCAAAGTTACTCTAATCACCCTGTTCTCTTGTAAGTTTGACCATGTGCTGGCCAAAGAAACTGGTCTCTTCGGTCAGCACATTGAAGTACATGAGGTAAAACTTACCAGTTCGAGATCTTCGCAGTCTTCCATTGTTATTCCGGTTTTTAAGCCTTGATGGAGATCGTACTGGTCCGACCTCTCGACACGTCTTAGCCCTTGGCCTCTGATGCCGCAGACTGTCCACGCCTCACGTCGACATCCTCTCTGAAGTCTTCTTCCTGCGAAATCAAGAACACCACACACCCTTCCCTAAGAGAACGTCTCAAAGGGCAACAACTTTCGGTCCTATTTCTAAGTATAAACTTAAGATGACGACGATCTTAAAATTTAACAATCAAAACGTTAAAGTAATTATATTAATGAAATATAATTGCCCTAATCTTTTATTTTATCGCCTCTCGACCTTTTAGCTAAGTTCAAAGTTACTCTAATCACCCTGTTCTCTTGTAAGTTTGACCATGTGCTGGCCAAAGAAACTGGTCTCTTCGGTCAGCACATTGAAGTACATGAGGTCAAACTTACCAGTTCGAGATCTTCGCAGTCTTCCATTGTTATTCCAGTTTTTAAGCCTTGATGGAGCTCGTACTGGTCCGACCTCTCGACACGTCTTAGCCCTTGGCCTCTGATGCCGCCGACTCTTCACGCCTCACGTCGACATCCTCTCTGAAGTCTTCTTCCTGCGAAATCAAGAACACCACACACCCTTCCCTAAGAGAACGTCTCAAAGGGCAACAACTTTCGGTCCTATTTCTAAGTATAAACTTAAGATGACGACGAACTTAAAATTTAACAATCAAAACGTTAAAGTAATTATATTAATGAAATATAATTGCCCTAATCTTTTATTTTATCGCCTCTCGACCTTTTAGCTAAGTTCAAAGTTACTCTAATCACCCTGTTCTCTTGTAAGTTTGACCATGTGCTGGCCAAAGAAACTGGTCTCTTCGGTCAGCACATTGAAGTACATGAGGTCAAACTTACCAGTTCGAGATCTTCGCAGTCTTCCATTGTTATTCCAGTTTTTAAGCCTTGATGGAGCTCGTACTGGTCCGACCTCTCGACACGTCTTAGCCCTTGGCCTCTGATGCCGCCGACTCTTCACGCCTCACGTCGACATCCTCTCTGAAGTCTTCTTCCTGCGAAATCAAGAACACCACACACCCTTCCCTAAGAGAACGTCTCAAAGGGCAACAACTTTCGGTCCTATTTCTAAGTATAAACTTAAGATGACGACGATCTTAAAATTTAACAATCTAAACGTTAAAGTAATTATATTAATGAAATAAAATTGCCCTATACTTTTATTTTATCGCCTCTCGACCTTTTAGCTAAGTTCAAAGTGACTCTAATCACCCTGTTCTCTTGTAAGTTTGACCATGTGCTGGCCAAAGAAACTGGTCTCTTCGGTCAGCACATTGAAGTACATGAGGTCAAACTTACCAGTTCGAGATCTTCGCAGTCTTCCATTGTTATTCCGGTTTTTAAGCCTTGATGGAGCTCGTACTGGTCCGACCTCTCGACACGTCTTAGCCCTTGGCCTCTGATGCCGCAGACTGTCCACGCCTCACGTCGACATCCTCTCTGAGGTCTTCTTCCTGCGAAATCAAGAACACCACACACCCTTCCCTAAGAGAACGTCTCAAAGGGCAACAACTTTCGGTCCTATTTCTAAGTATAAACTTAAGATGACGACGATCTTAAAATTTAACAATCAAAACGTTAAAGTAATTATATTAATGAAATATAATTGCCCTAATCTTTTATTTTATCGCCTCTCGACCTTTTAGCTAAGTTCAAAGTTACTCTAATCACCCTGTTCTCTTGTAAGTTTGACCATGTGCTGGCCAAAGAAACTGGTCTCTTCGGTCAGCACATTGAAGTACATGAGGTCAAACTTACCAGTTCGAGATCTTCGCAGTCTTCCATTGTTATTCCAGTTTTTAAGCCTTGATGGAGCTCGTACTGGTCCGACCTCTCGACACGTCTTAGCCCTTGGCCTCTGATGCCGCCGACTCTTCACGCCTCACGTCGACATCCTCTCTGAAGTCTTCTTCCTGCGAAATCAAGAACACCACACACCCTTCCCTAAGAGAACGTCTCAAAGGGCAACAACTTTCGGTCCTATTTCTAAGTATAAACTTAAGATGACGACGATCTTAAAATTTAACAATCAAAACGTTAAAGTAATTATATTAATGAAATATAATTGCCCTAATCTTTTATTTTATCGCCTCTCGACCTTTTAGCTAAGTTCAAAGTTACTCTAATCACCCTGTTCTCTTGTAAGTTTGACCATGTGCTGGCCAAAGAAACTGGTCTCTTCGGTCAGCACATTGAAGTACATGAGGTCAAACTTACCAGTTCGAGATCTTCGCAGTCTTCCATTGTTATTCCAGTTTTTAAGCCTTGATGGAGCTCGTACTGGTCCGACCTCTCGACACGTCTTAGCCCTTGGCCTCTGATGCCGCCGACTCTTCACGCCTCACGTCGACATCCTCTCTGAAGTCTTCTTCCTGCGAAATCAAGAACACCACACACCCTTCCCTAAGAGAACGTCTCAAAGGGCAACAACTTTCGGTCCTATTTCTAAGTATAAACTTAAGATGACGACGATCTTAAAATTTAACAATCTAAACGTTAAAGTAATTATATTAATGAAATAAAATTGCCCTATACTTTTATTTTATCGCCTCTCGACCTTTTAGCTAAGTTCAAAGTGACTCTAATCACCCTGTTCTCTTGTAAGTTTGACCATGTGCTGGCCAAAGAAACTGGTCTCTTCGGTCAGCACATTGAAGTACATGAGGTCAAACTTACCAGTTCGAGATCTTCGCAGTCTTCCATTGTTATTCCGGTTTTTAAGCCTTGATGGAGCTCGTACTGGTCCGACCTCTCGACACGTCTTAGCCCTTGGCCTCTGATGCCGCAGACTGTCCACGCCTCACGTCGACATCCTCTCTGAGGTCTTCTTCCTGCGAAATCAAGAACACCACACACCCTTCCCTAAGAGAACGTCTCAAAGGGCAACAACTTTCGGTCCTATTTCTAAGTATAAACTTAAGATGACGACGATCTTAAAATTTAACAATCAAAACGTTAAAGTAATTATATTAATGAAATATAATTGCCCTAATCTTTTATTTTATCGCCTCTCGACCTTTTAGCTAAGTTCAAAGTTATTCTAATCACCCTGTTCTCTTGTAAGTTTGACCATGTGCTGGCCAAAGAAACTGGTCTCTTCGGTCAGCACATTGAAGTACATGAGGTCAAACTTACCAGTTCGAGATCTTCGCAGTCTTCCATTGTTATTCCAGTTTTTAAGCCTTGATGGAGCTCGTACTGGTCCGACCTCTCGACACGTCTTAGCCCTTGGCCTCTGATGCCGCCGACTCTTCACGCCTCACGTCGACATCCTCTCTGAAGTCTTCTTCCTGCGAAATCAAGAACACCACACACCCTTCCCTAAGAGAACGTCTCAAAGGGCAACAACTTTCGGTCCTATTTCTAAGTATAAACTTAAGATGACGACGATCTTAAAATTTAACAATCTTAACGTTAAAGTAATTATATTAATGAAATATAATTGCCCTAATCTTTTATTTTATCGCCTCTCAACCTTTTAGCTAAGTTCAAAGTTACTCTAATCACCCTGTTCTCTTGTAAGTTTGACCATGTGCTGGCCAAAGAAACTGGTCTCTTCGGTCAGCACATTGAAGTACATGAGGTAAAACTTACCAGTTCGAGATCTTCGCAGTCTTCCATTGTTATTCCGGTTTTTAAGCCTTGATGGAGATCGTACTGGTCCGACCTCTCGACACGTCTTAGCCCTTGGCCTCTGATGCCGCAGACTGTCCACGCCTCACGTCGACATCCTCTCTGAAGTCTTCTTCCTGCGAAATCAAGAACACCACACACCCTTCCCTAAGAGAACGTCTCAAAGGGCAACAACTTTCGGTCCTATTTCTAAGTATAAACTTAAGATGACGACGATCTTAAAATTTAACAATCAAAACGTTAAAGTAATTATATTAATGAAATATAATTGCCCTAATCTTTTATTTTATCGCCTCTCGACCTTTTAGCTAAGTTCAAAGTTACTCTAATCACCCTGTTCTCTTGTAAGTTTGACCATGTGCTGGCCAAAGAAACTGGTCTCTTCGGTCAGCACATTGAAGTACATGAGGTCAAACTTACCAGTTCGAGATCTTCGCAGTCTTCCATTGTTATTCCAGTTTTTAAGCCTTGATGGAGCTCGTACTGGTCCGACCTCTCGACACGTCTTAGCCCTTGGCCTCTGATGCCGCCGACTCTTCACGCCTCACGTCGACATCCTCTCTGAAGTCTTCTTCCTGCGAAATCAAGAACACCACACACCCTTCCCTAAGAGAATGTCTCAAAGGGCAACAACTTTCGGTCTTATGTCGAAGTCTAAACTTAAGATGATGACGATCTTAAAATTTAACAATCAAAACGTTAAAGTAATTATATTAATGAAATAAAATTGCCCTAATCTTTTATTTTATCGCCTCTCGACCTTTTAGCTAAGTTCAAAGTTACTCTAATCACCCTGTTCTCTTGTAAGTTTGACCATGTGCTGGCCAAAGAAACTGGTCTCTTCGGTCAGCACATTGAAGTACATGAGGTCAAACTTACCAGTTCGAGATCTTCGCAGTCTTCCATTGTTATTCCAGTTTTTAAGCCTTGATGGAGCTCGTACTGGTCCGACCTCTCGACACGTCTTAGCCCTTGGCCTCTGATGCCGCCGACTCTTCACGCCTCACGTCGACATCCTCTCTGAAGTCTTCTTCCTGCGAAATCAAGAACACCACACACCCTTCCCTAAGAGAACGTCTCAAAGGGCAACAACTTTCGGTCCTATTTCTAAGTATAAACTTAAGATGACGACGATCTTAAAATTTAACAATCTAAACGTTAAAGTAATTATATTAATGAAATAAAATTGCCCTATACTTTTATTTTATCGCCTCTCGACCTTTTAGCTAAGTTCAAAGTGACTCTAATCACCCTGTTCTCTTGTAAGTTTGACCATGTGCTGGCCAAAGAAACTGGTCTCTTCGGTCAGCACATTGAAGTACATGAGGTCAAACTTACCAGTTCGAGATCTTCGCAGTCTTCCATTGTTATTCCGGTTTTTAAGCCTTGATGGAGCTCGTACTGGTCCGACCTCTCGACACGTCTTAGCCCTTGGCCTCTGATGCCGCAGACTGTCCACGCCTCACGTCGACATCCTCTCTGAGGTCTTCTTCCTGCGAAATCAAGAACACCACACACCCTTCCCTAAGAGAACGTCTCAAAGGGCAACAACTTTCGGTCCTATTTCTAAGTATAAACTTAAGATGACGACGATCTTAAAATTTAACAATCAAAACGTTAAAGTAATTATATTAATGAAATATAATTGCCCTAATCTTTTATTTTATCGCCTCTCGACCTTTTAGCTAAGTTCAAAGTTACTCTAATCACCCTGTTCTCTTGTAAGTTTGACCATGTGCTGGCCAAAGAAACTGGTCTCTTCGGTCAGCACATTGAAGTACATGAGGTCAAACTTACCAGTTCGAGATCTTCGCAGTCTTCCATTGTTATTCCAGTTTTTAAGCCTTGATGGAGCTCGTACTGGTCCGACCTCTCGACACGTCTTAGCCCTTGGCCTCTGATGCCGCCGACTCTTCACGCCTCACGTCGACATCCTCTCTGAAGTCTTCTTCCTGCGAAATCAAGAACACCACACACCCTTCCCTAAGAGAACGTCTCAAAGGGCAACAACTTTCGGTCCTATTTCTAAGTATAAACTTAAGATGACGACGATCTTAAAATTTAACAATCAAAACGTTAAAGTAATTATATTAATGAAATATAATTGCCCTAATCTTTTATTTTATCGCCTCTCGACCTTTTAGCTAAGTTCAAAGTTACTCTAATCACCCTGTTCTCTTGTAAGTTTGACCATGTGCTGGCCAAAGAAACTGGTCTCTTCGGTCAGCACATTGAAGTACATGAGGTCAAACTTACCAGTTCGAGATCTTCGCAGTCTTCCATTGTTATTCCAGTTTTTAAGCCTTGATGGAGCTCGTACTGGTCCGACCTCTCGACACGTCTTAGCCCTTGGCCTCTGATGCCGCCGACTCTTCACGCCTCACGTCGACATCCTCTCTGAAGTCTTCTTCCTGCGAAATCAAGAACACCACACACCCTTCCCTAAGAGAACGTCTCAAAGGGCAACAACTTTCGGTCCTATTTCTAAGTATAAACTTAAGATGACGACGATCTTAAAATTTAACAATCAAAACGTTAAAGTAATTATATTAATGAAATATAATTGCCCTAATCTTTTATTTTATCGCCTCTCGACCTTTTAGCTAAGTTCAAAGTTACTCTAATCACCCTGTTCTCTTGTAAGTTTGACCATGTGCTGGCCAAAGAAACTGGTCTCTTCGGTCAGCACATTGAAGTACATGAGGTCAAACTTACCAGTTCGAGATCTTCGCAGTCTTCCATTGTTATTCCAGTTTTTAAGCCTTGATGGAGCTCGTACTGGTCCGACCTCTCGACACGTCTTAGCCCTTGGCCTCTGATGCCGCCGACTCTTCACGCCTCACGTCGACATCTTCTCTGAAGTCTTCTTCCTGCGAAATCAAGAACACCACACACCCTTCCCTAAGAGAACGTCTCAAAGGGCAACAACTTTCGGTCCTATGTCTAAGTATAAACTTAAGATGATGACGATCTTAAAATTTAACAATCTTAACGTTAAAGTAATTATATTAATGAAATATAATTGCCCTAATCTTTTATTTTATCGCCTCTCGACCTTTTAGCTAAGTTCAAAGTGACTCTAATCACCCTGTTCTCTTGTAAGTTTGACCATGTGCTGGCCAAAGAAACTGGTCTCTTCGGTCAGCACATTGAAGTACATGAGGTCAAACTTACCAGTTCGAGATCTTCGCAGTCTTCCATTGTTATTCCGGGTTTTAAGCCTTGATGGAGCTCGTACTGGTCCGACCTCTCGACACGTCTTAGCCCTTGGCCTCTGATGCCGCAGACTGTCCACGCCTCACGTCGACATCCTCTCTGAGGTCTTCTTCCTGCGAAATCAAGAACACCACACACCCTTCCCTAAGAGAACGTCTCAAAGGGCAACAACTTTCGGTCCTATTTCTAAGTATAAACTTAAGATGACGACGATCTTAAAATTTAACAATCAAAACGTTAAAGTAATTATATTAATGAAATATAATTGCCCTAATCTTTTATTTTATCGCCTCTCGACCTTTTAGCTAAGTTCAAAGTTACTCTAATCACCCTGTTCTCTTGTAAGTTTGACCATGTGCTGGCCAAAGAAACTGGTCTCTTCGGTCAGCACATTGAAGTACATGAGGTCAAACTTACCAGTTCGAGATCTTCGCAGTCTTCCATTGTTATTCCAGTTTTTAAGCCTTGATGGAGCTCGTACTGGTCCGACCTCTCGACACGTCTTAGCCCTTGGCCTCTGATGCCGCTGACTCTTCACGCCTCACGTCGACATCCTCTCTGAAGTCTTCTTCCTGCGAAATCAAGAACACCACACACCCTTCCCTAAGAGAACGTCTCAAAGGGCAACAACTTTCGGTCTTATGTCGAAGTCTAAACTTAAGATGATGACGATCTTAAAATTTAACATTCTTAACGTTAAAGTAATTATATTAATGAAATATAATTGCCCTAATCTTTTATTTTATCGCCTCTCGACCTTTTAGCTAAGTTCAAAGTTACTCTAATCACCCTGTTCTCTTGTAAGTTTGACCATGTGCTGGCCAAAGAAACTGGTCTCTTCGGTCAGCACATTGAAGTACATGAGGTCAAACTTACCAGTTCGAGATCTTCGCAGTCTTCCATTGTTATTCCAGTTTTTAAGCCTTGATGGAGCTCGTACTGGTCCGACCTCTCGACACGTCTTAGCCCTTGGCCTCTGATGCCGCCGACTCTTCACGCCTCACGTCGACATCCTCTCTGAAGTCTTCTTCCTGCGAAATCAAGAACACCACACACCCTTCCCTAAGAGAATGTCTCAAAGGGCAACAACTTTCGGTCCTATTTCTAAGTATAAACTTAAGATGACGACGATCTTAAAATTTAACAATCAAAACGTTAAAGTAATTATATTAATGAAATAAAATTGCCCTAATCTTTTATTTTATCGCCTCTCGACCTTTTAGCTAAGTTCAAAGTGACTCTAATCACCCTGTTCTCTTGTAAGTTTGACCATGTGCTGGCCAAAGAAACTGGTCTCTTCGGTCAGCACATTGAAGTACATGAGGTCAAACTTACCAGTTCGAGATCTTCGCAGTCTTCCATTGTTATTCCAGTTTTTAAGCCTTGATGGAGCTCGTACTGGTCCGACCTCTCGACACGTCTTAGCCCTTGGCCTCTGATGCCGCCGACTCTTCACGCCTCACGTCGACATCTTCTCTGAAGTCTTCTTCCTGCGAAATCAAGAACACCACACACCCTTCCCTAAGAGAACGTCTCAAAGGGCAACAACTTTCGGTCCTATGTCTAAGTATAAACTTAAGATGATGACGATCTTAAAATTTAACAATCTTAACGTTAAAGTAATTATATTAATGAAATATAATTGCCCTAATCTTTTATTTTATCGCCTCTCGACCTTTTAGCTAAGTTCAAAGTGACTCTAATCACCCTGTTCTCTTGTAAGTTTGACCATGTGCTGGCCAAAGAAACTGGTCTCTTCGGTCAGCACATTGAAGTACATGAGGTCAAACTTACCAGTTCGAGATCTTCGCAGTCTTCCATTGTTATTCCGGGTTTTAAGCCTTGATGGAGCTCGTACTGGTCCGACCTCTCGACACGTCTTAGCCCTTGGCCTCTGATGCCGCAGACTGTCCACGCCTCACGTCGACATCCTCTCTGAGGTCTTCTTCCTGCGAAATCAAGAACACCACACACCCTTCCCTAAGAGAACGTCTCAAAGGGCAACAACTTTCGGTCCTATTTCTAAGTATAAACTTAAGATGACGACGATCTTAAAATTTAACAATCAAAACGTTAAAGTAATTATATTAATGAAATATAATTGCCCTAATCTTTTATTTTATCGCCTCTCGACCTTTTAGCTAAGTTCAAAGTTACTCTAATCACCCTGTTCTCTTGTAAGTTTGACCATGTGCTGGCCAAAGAAACTGGTCTCTTCGGTCAGCACATTGAAGTACATGAGGTCAAACTTACCAGTTCGAGATCTTCGCAGTCTTCCATTGTTATTCCAGTTTTTAAGCCTTGATGGAGCTCGTACTGGTCCGACCTCTCGACACGTCTTAGCCCTTGGCCTCTGATGCCGCTGACTCTTCACGCCTCACGTCGACATCCTCTCTGAAGTCTTCTTCCTGCGAAATCAAGAACACCACACACCCTTCCCTAAGAGAACGTCTCAAAGGGCAACAACTTTCGGTCTTATGTCGAAGTCTAAACTTAAGATGATGACGATCTTAAAATTTAACATTCTTAACGTTAAAGTAATTATATTAATGAAATATAATTGCCCTAATCTTTTATTTTATCGCCTCTCGACCTTTTAGCTAAGTTCAAAGTTACTCTAATCACCCTGTTCTCTTGTAAGTTTGACCATGTGCTGGCCAAAGAAACTGGTCTCTTCGGTCAGCACATTGAAGTACATGAGGTCAAACTTACCAGTTCGAGATCTTCGCAGTCTTCCATTGTTATTCCAGTTTTTAAGCCTTGATGGAGCTCGTACTGGTCCGACCTCTCGACACGTCTTAGCCCTTGGCCTCTGATGCCGCCGACTCTTCACGCCTCACGTCGACATCCTCTCTGAAGTCTTCTTCCTGCGAAATCAAGAACACCACACACCCTTCCCTAAGAGAATGTCTCAAAGGGCAACAACTTTCGGTCCTATTTCTAAGTATAAACTTAAGATGACGACGATCTTAAAATTTAACAATCAAAACGTTAAAGTAATTATATTAATGAAATAAAATTGCCCTAATCTTTTATTTTATCGCCTCTCGACCTTTTAGCTAAGTTCAAAGTTACTCTAATCACCCTGTTCTCTTGTAAGTTTGACCATGTGCTGGCCAAAGAAACTGGTCTCTTCGGTCAGCACATTGAAGTACATGAGGTCAAACTTACCAGTTCGAGATCTTCGCAGTCTTCCATTGTTATTCCAGTTTTTAAGCCTTGATGGAGCTCGTACTGGTCCGACCTCTCGACACGTCTTAGCCCTTGGCCTCTGATGCCGCAGACTGTCCACGCCTCACGTCGACATCCTCTCTGAGGTCTTCTTCCTGCGAAATCAAGAACACCACACACCCTTCCCTAAGAGAACGTCTCAAAGGGCAACAACTTTGGGTCCTATGTCTAAGTATAAACTTAAGATGATGACGATCTTAAAATTTAACAATCAAAACGTTAAAGTAATTATATTAATGAAATATAATTGCCCTAATCTTTTATTTTATCGCCTCTCGACCTTTTAGCTAAGTTCAAAGTTACTCTAATCACCCTGTTCTCTTGTAAGTTTGACCATGTGCTGGCCAAAGAAACTGGTCTCTTCGGTCAGCACATTGAAGTACATGAGGTCAAACTTACCAGTTCGAGATCTTCGCAGTCTTCCATTGTTATTCCAGTTTTTAAGCCTTGATGGAGCTCGTACTGGTCCGACCTCTCGACACGTCTTAGCCCTTGGCCTCTGATGCCGCCGACTCTTCACGCCTCACGTCGACATCCTCTCTGAAGTCTTCTTTCTGCGAAATCAAGAACACCACACACCCTTCCCTAAGAGAACGTCTCAAAGGGCAACAACTTTCGGTCCTATTTCTAAGTATAAACTTAAGATGACGACGATCTTAAAATTTAACAATCAAAACGTTAAAGTTATTATATTAATGAAATAAAATTGCCCTAATCTTTTATTTTATCGCCTCTCGACCTTTTAGCTAAGTTCAAAGTTACTCTAATCACCCTGTTCTCTTGTAAGTTTGACCATGTGCTGGCCAAAGAAACTGGTCTCTTCGGTCAGCACATTGAAGTACATGAGGTAAAACTTACCAGTTCGAGATCTTCGCAGTCTTCCATTGTTATTCCGGTTTTTAAGCCTTGATGGAGATCGTACTGGTCCGACCTCTCGACACGTCTTAGCCCTTGGCCTCTGATGCCGCAGACTGTCCACGCCTCACGTCGACATCCTCTCTGAAGTCTTCTTCCTGCGAAATCAAGAACACCACACACCCTTCCCTAAGAGAACGTCTCAAAGGGCAACAACTTTCGGTCCTATTTCTAAGTATAAACTTAAGATGACGACGATCTTAAAATTTAACAATCAAAACGTTAAAGTAATTATATTAATGAAATATAATTGCCCTAATCTTTTATTTTATCGCCTCTCGACCTTTTAGCTAAGTTCAAAGTTACTCTAATCACCCTGTTCTCTTGTAAGTTTGACCATGTGCTGGCCAAAGAAACTGGTCTCTTCGGTCAGCACATTGAAGTACATGAGGTCAAACTTACCAGTTCGAGATCTTCGCAGTCTTCCATTGTTATTCCAGTTTTTAAGCCTTGATGGAGCTCGTACTGGTCCGACCTCTCGACACGTCTTAGCCCTTGGCCTCTGATGCCGCCGACTCTTCACGCCTCACGTCGACATCCTCTCTGAAGTCTTCTTCCTGCGAAATCAAGAACACCACACACCCTTCCCTAAGAGAATGTCTCAAAGGGCAACAACTTTCGGTCTTATGTCGAAGTCTAAACTTAAGATGATGACGATCTTAAAATTTAACAATCAAAACGTTAAAGTAATTATATTAATGAAATAAAATTGCCCTAATCTTTTATTTTATCGCCTCTCGACCTTTTAGCTAAGTTCAAAGTTACTCTAATCACCCTGTTCTCTTGTAAGTTTGACCATGTGCTGGCCAAAGAAACTGGTCTCTTCGGTCAGCACATTGAAGTACATGAGGTCAAACTTACCAGTTCGAGATCTTCGCAGTCTTCCATTGTTATTCCAGTTTTTAAGCCTTGATGGAGCTCGTACTGGTCCGACCTCTCGACACGTCTTAGCCCTTGGCCTCTGATGCCGCCGACTCTTCACGCCTCACGTCGACATCCTCTCTGAAGTCTTCTTCCTGCGAAATCAAGAACACCACACACCCTTCCCTAAGAGAACGTCTCAAAGGGCAACAACTTTCGGTCCTATTTCTAAGTATAAACTTAAGATGACGACGATCTTAAAATTTAACAATCTAAACGTTAAAGTAATTATATTAATGAAATAAAATTGCCCTATACTTTTATTTTATCGCCTCTCGACCTTTTAGCTAAGTTCAAAGTGACTCTAATCACCCTGTTCTCTTGTAAGTTTGACCATGTGCTGGCCAAAGAAACTGGTCTCTTCGGTCAGCACATTGAAGTACATGAGGTCAAACTTACCAGTTCGAGATCTTCGCAGTCTTCCATTGTTATTCCAGTTTTTAAGCCTTGATGGAGCTCGTACTGGTCCGACCTCTCGACACGTCTTAGCCCTTGGCCTCTGATGCCGCCGACTCTTCACGCCTCACGTCGACATCCTCTCTGAAGTCTTCTTCCTGCGAAATCAAGAACACCACACACCCTTCCCTAAGAGAACGTCTCAAAGGGCAACAACTTTCGGTCCTATTTCTAAGTATAAACTTAAGATGACGACGATCTTAAAATTTAACAATCAAAACGTTAAAGTAATTATATTAATGAAATATAATTGCCCTAATCTTTTATTTTATCGCCTCTCGACCTTTTAGCTAAGTTCAAAGTTACTCTAATCACCCTGTTCTCTTGTAAGTTTGACCATGTGCTGGCCAAAGAAACTGGTCTCTTCGGTCAGCACATTGAAGTACATGAGGTCAAACTTACCAGTTCGAGATCTTCGCAGTCTTCCATTGTTATTCCAGTTTTTAAGCCTTGATGGAGCTCGTACTGGTCCGACCTCTCGACACGTCTTAGCCCTTGGCCTCTGATGCCGCCGACTCTTCACGCCTCACGTCGACATCCTCTCTGAAGTCTTCTTCCTGCGAAATCAAGAACACCACACACCCTTCCCTAAGAGAACGTCTCAAAGGGCAACAACTTTCGGTCCTATTTCTAAGTATAAACTTAAGATGACGACGATCTTAAAATTTAACAATCTAAACGTTAAAGTAATTATATTAATGAAATAAAATTGCCCTATACTTTTATTTTATCGCCTCTCGACCTTTTAGCTAAGTTCAAAGTGACTCTAATCACCCTGTTCTCTTGTAAGTTTGACCATGTGCTGGCCAAAGAAACTGGTCTCTTCGGTCAGCACATTGAAGTACATGAGGTCAAACTTACCAGTTCGAGATCTTCGCAGTCTTCCATTGTTATTCCAGTTTTTAAGCCTTGATGGAGCTCGTACTGGTCCGACCTCTCGACACGTCTTAGCCCTTGGCCTCTGATGCCGCCGACTCTTCACGCCTCACGTCGACATCCTCTCTGAAGTCTTCTTCCTGCGAAATCAAGAACACCACACACCCTTCCCTAAGAGAATGTCTCAAAGGGCAACAACTTTCGGTCTTATGTCGAAGTCTAAACTTAAGATGATGACGATCTTAAAATTTAACAATCAAAACGTTAAAGTAATTATATTAATGAAATAAAATTGCCCTAATCTTTTATTTTATCGCCTCTCGACCTTTTAGCTAAGTTCAAAGTTACTCTAATCACCCTGTTCTCTTGTAAGTTTGACCATGTGCTGGCCAAAGAAACTGGTCTCTTCGGTCAGCACATTGAAGTACATGAGGTCAAACTTACCAGTTCGAGATCTTCGCAGTCTTCCATTGTTATTCCAGTTTTTAAGCCTTGATGGAGCTCGTACTGGTCCGACCTCTCGACACGTCTTAGCCCTTGGCCTCTGATGCCGCCGACTGTCCACGCCTCACGTCGACATCCTCTCTGAGGTCTTCTTCCTGCGAAATCAAGAACACCACACACCCTTCCCTAAGAGAACGTCTCAAAGGGCAACAACTTTCGGTCCTATTTCTAAGTATAAACTTAAGATGACGACGATCTTAAAATTTAACAATCTAAACGTTAAAGTAATTATATTAATGAAATAAAATTGCCCTATACTTTTATTTTATCGCCTCTCGACCTTTTAGCTAAGTTCAAAGTGACTCTAATCACCCTGTTCTCTTGTAAGTTTGACCATGTGCTGGCCAAAGAAACTGGTCTCTTCGGTCAGCACATTGAAGTACATGAGGTCAAACTTACCAGTTCGAGATCTTCGCAGTCTTCCATTGTTATTCCAGTTTTTAAGCCTTGATGGAGCTCGTACTGGTCCGACCTCTCGACACGTCTTAGCCCTTGGCCTCTGATGCCGCCGACTCTTCACGCCTCACGTCGACATCCTCTCTGAAGTCTTCTTCCTGCGAAATCAAGAACACCACACACCCTTCCCTAAGAGAATGTCTCAAAGGGCAACAACTTTCGGTCTTATGTCGAAGTCTAAACTTAAGATGATGACGATCTTAAAATTTAACAATCAAAACGTTAAAGTAATTATATTAATGAAATAAAATTGCCCTAATCTTTTATTTTATCGCCTCTCGACCTTTTAGCTAAGTTCAAAGTTACTCTAATCACCCTGTTCGCTTGTAAGTTTGACCATGTGCTGGCCAAAGAAACTGGTCTCTTCGGTCAGCACATTGAAGTACATGAGGTCAAACTTACCAGTTCGAGATCTTCGCAGTCTTCCATTGTTATTCCAGTTTTTAAGCCTTGATGGAGCTCGTACTGGTCCGACCTCTCGACACGTCTTAGCCCTTGGCCTCTGATGCCGCCGACTCTTCACGCCTCACGTCGACATCCTCTCTGAAGTCTTCTTCCTGCGAAATCAAGAACACCACACACCCTTCCCTAAGAGAACGTCTCAAAGGGCAACAACTTTCGGTCCTATTTCTAAGTATAAACTTAAGATGACGACGATCTTAAAATTTAACAATCTAAACGTTAAAGTAATTATATTAATGAAATAAAATTGCCCTATACTTTTATTTTATCGCCTCTCGACCTTTTAGCTAAGTTCAAAGTGACTCTACTCACCCTGTTCTCTTGTAAGTTTGACCATGTGCTGGCCAAAGAAACTGGTCTCTTCGGTCAGCACATTGAAGTACATGAGGTCAAACTTACCAGTTCGAGATCTTCGCAGTCTTCCATTGTTATTCCGGTTTTTAAGCCTTGATGGAGCTCGTACTGGTCCGACCTCTCGACACGTCTTAGCCCTTGGCCTCTGATGCCGCAGACTGTCCACGCCTCACGTCGACATCCTCTCTGAGGTCTTCTTCCTGCGAAATCAAGAACACCACACACCCTTCCCTAAGAGAACGTCTCAAAGGGCAACAACTTTCGGTCCTATTTCTAAGTATAAACTTAAGATGACGACGATCTTAAAATTTAACAATCAAAACGTTAAAGTAATTATATTAATGAAATATAATTGCCCTAATCTTTTATTTTATCGCCTCTCGACCTTTTAGCTAAGTTCAAAGTTACTCTAATCACCCTGTTCTCTTGTAAGTTTGACCATGTGCTGGCCAAAGAAACTGGTCTCTTCGGTCAGCACATTGAAGTACATGAGGTCAAACTTACCAGTTCGAGATCTTCGCAGTCTTCCATTGTTATTCCGGTTTTTAAGCCTTGATGGAGATCGTACTGGTCCGACCTCTCGACACGTCTTAGCCCTTGGCCTCTGATGCCGCAGACTGTCCACGCCTCACGTCGACATCCTCTCTGAAGTCTTCTTCCTGCGAAATCAAGAACACCACACACCCTTCCCTAAGAGAACGTCTCAAAGGGCAACAACTTTCGGTCCTATTTCTAAGTATAAACTTAAGATGACGACGATCTTAAAATTTAACAATCAAAACGTTAAAGTAATTATATTAATGAAATATAATTGCCCTAATCTTTTATTTTATCGCCTCTCGACCTTTTAGCTAAGTTCAAAGTTACTCTAATCACCCTGTTCTCTTGTAAGTTTGACCATGTGCTGGCCAAAGAAACTGGTCTCTTCGGTCAGCACATTGAAGTACATGAGGTCAAACTTACCAGTTCGAGATCTTCGCAGTCTTCCATTGTTATTCCAGTTTTTAAGCCTTGATGGAGCTCGTACTGGTCCGACCTCTCGACACGTCTTAGCCCTTGGCCTCTGATGCCGCCGACTCTTCACGCCTCACGTCGACATCCTCTCTGAAGTCTTCTTCCTGCGAAATCAAGAACACCACACACCCTTCCCTAAGAGAATGTCTCAAAGGGCAACAACTTTCGGTCTTATGTCGAAGTCTAAACTTAAGATGATGACGATCTTAAAATTTAACAATCAAAACGTTAAAGTAATTATATTAATGAAATAAAATTGCCCTAATCTTTTATTTTATCGCCTCTCGACCTTTTAGCTAAGTTCAAAGTTACTCTAATCACCCTGTTCTCTTGTAAGTTTGACCATGTGCTGGCCAAAGAAACTGGTCTCTTCGGTCAGCACATTGAAGTACATGAGGTCAAACTTACCAGTTCGAGATCTTCGCAGTCTTCCATTGTTATTCCAGTTTTTAAGCCTTGATGGAGCTCGTACTGGTCCGACCTCTCGACACGTCTTAGCCCTTGGCCTCTGATGCCGCCGACTCTTCACGCCTCACGTCGACATCCTCTCTGAAGTCTTCTTCCTGCGAAATCAAGAACACCACACACCCTTCCCTAAGAGAACGTCTCAAAGGGCAACAACTTTCGGTCCTATTTCTAAGTATAAACTTAAGATGACGACGATCTTAAAATTTAACAATCTAAACGTTAAAGTAATTATATTAATGAAATAAAATTGCCCTATACTTTTATTTTATCGCCTCTCGACCTTTTAGCTAAGTTCAAAGTGACTCTAATCACCCTGTTCTCTTGTAAGTTTGACCATGTGCTGGCCAAAGAAACTGGTCTCTTCGGTCAGCACATTGAAGTACATGAGGTCAAACTTACCAGTTCGAGATCTTCGCAGTCTTCCATTGTTATTCCAGTTTTTAAGCCTTGATGGAGCTCGTACTGGTCCGACCTCTCGACACGTCTTAGCCCTTGGCCTCTGATGCCGCCGACTCTTCACGCCTCACGTCGACATCCTCTCTGAAGTCTTCTTCCTGCGAAATCAAGAACACCACACACCCTTCCCTAAGAGAACGTCTCAAAGGGCAACAACTTTCGGTCCTATTTCTAAGTATAAACTTAAGATGACGACGATCTTAAAATTTAACAATCAAAACGTTAAAGTAATTATATTAATGAAATATAATTGCCCTAATCTTTTATTTTATCGCCTCTCGACCTTTTAGCTAAGTTCAAAGTTACTCTAATCACCCTGTTCTCTTGTAAGTTTGACCATGTGCTGGCCAAAGAAACTGGTCTCTTCGGTCAGCACATTGAAGTACATGAGGTCAAACTTACCAGTTCGAGATCTTCGCAGTCTTCCATTGTTATTCCAGTTTTTAAGCCTTGATGGAGCTCGTACTGGTCCGACCTCTCGACACGTCTTAGCCCTTGGCCTCTGATGCCGCCGACTCTTCACGCCTCACGTCGACATCCTCTCTGAAGTCTTCTTCCTGCGAAATCAAGAACACCACACACCCTTCCCTAAGAGAACGTCTCAAAGGGCAACAACTTTCGGTCCTATTTCTAAGTATAAACTTAAGATGACGACGATCTTAAAATTTAACAATCTAAACGTTAAAGTAATTATATTAATGAAATAAAATTGCCCTATACTTTTATTTTATCGCCTCTCGACCTTTTAGCTAAGTTCAAAGTGACTCTAATCACCCTGTTCTCTTGTAAGTTTGACCATGTGCTGGCCAAAGAAACTGGTCTCTTCGGTCAGCACATTGAAGTACATGAGGTCAAACTTACCAGTTCGAGATCTTCGCAGTCTTCCATTGTTATTCCAGTTTTTAAGCCTTGATGGAGCTCGTACTGGTCCGACCTCTCGACACGTCTTAGCCCTTGGCCTCTGATGCCGCCGACTCTTCACGCCTCACGTCGACATCCTCTCTGAAGTCTTCTTCCTGCGAAATCAAGAACACCACACACCCTTCCCTAAGAGAATGTCTCAAAGGGCAACAACTTTCGGTCTTATGTCGAAGTCTAAACTTAAGATGATGACGATCTTAAAATTTAACAATCAAAACGTTAAAGTAATTATATTAATGAAATAAAATTGCCCTAATCTTTTATTTTATCGCCTCTCGACCTTTTAGCTAAGTTCAAAGTTACTCTAATCACCCTGTTCTCTTGTAAGTTTGACCATGTGCTGGCCAAAGAAACTGGTCTCTTCGGTCAGCACATTGAAGTACATGAGGTCAAACTTACCAGTTCGAGATCTTCGCAGTCTTCCATTGTTATTCCAGTTTTTAAGCCTTGATGGAGCTCGTACTGGTCCGACCTCTCGACACGTCTTAGCCCTTGGCCTCTGATGCCGCCGACTGTCCACGCCTCACGTCGACATCCTCTCTGAGGTCTTCTTCCTGCGAAATCAAGAACACCACACACCCTTCCCTAAGAGAACGTCTCAAAGGGCAACAACTTTCGGTCCTATTTCTAAGTATAAACTTAAGATGACGACGATCTTAAAATTTAACAATCTAAACGTTAAAGTAATTATATTAATGAAATAAAATTGCCCTATACTTTTATTTTATCGCCTCTCGACCTTTTAGCTAAGTTCAAAGTGACTCTAATCACCCTGTTCTCTTGTAAGTTTGACCATGTGCTGGCCAAAGAAACTGGTCTCTTCGGTCAGCACATTGAAGTACATGAGGTCAAACTTACCAGTTCGAGATCTTCGCAGTCTTCCATTGTTATTCCAGTTTTTAAGCCTTGATGGAGCTCGTACTGGTCCGACCTCTCGACACGTCTTAGCCCTTGGCCTCTGATGCCGCCGACTCTTCACGCCTCACGTCGACATCCTCTCTGAAGTCTTCTTCCTGCGAAATCAAGAACACCACACACCCTTCCCTAAGAGAATGTCTCAAAGGGCAACAACTTTCGGTCTTATGTCGAAGTCTAAACTTAAGATGATGACGATCTTAAAATTTAACAATCAAAACGTTAAAGTAATTATATTAATGAAATAAAATTGCCCTAATCTTTTATTTTATCGCCTCTCGACCTTTTAGCTAAGTTCAAAGTTACTCTAATCACCCTGTTCGCTTGTAAGTTTGACCATGTGCTGGCCAAAGAAACTGGTCTCTTCGGTCAGCACATTGAAGTACATGAGGTCAAACTTACCAGTTCGAGATCTTCGCAGTCTTCCATTGTTATTCCAGTTTTTAAGCCTTGATGGAGCTCGTACTGGTCCGACCTCTCGACACGTCTTAGCCCTTGGCCTCTGATGCCGCCGACTCTTCACGCCTCACGTCGACATCCTCTCTGAAGTCTTCTTCCTGCGAAATCAAGAACACCACACACCCTTCCCTAAGAGAACGTCTCAAAGGGCAACAACTTTCGGTCCTATTTCTAAGTATAAACTTAAGATGACGACGATCTTAAAATTTAACAATCTAAACGTTAAAGTAATTATATTAATGAAATAAAATTGCCCTATACTTTTATTTTATCGCCTCTCGACCTTTTAGCTAAGTTCAAAGTGACTCTACTCACCCTGTTCTCTTGTAAGTTTGACCATGTGCTGGCCAAAGAAACTGGTCTCTTCGGTCAGCACATTGAAGTACATGAGGTCAAACTTACCAGTTCGAGATCTTCGCAGTCTTCCATTGTTATTCCGGTTTTTAAGCCTTGATGGAGCTCGTACTGGTCCGACCTCTCGACACGTCTTAGCCCTTGGCCTCTGATGCCGCAGACTGTCCACGCCTCACGTCGACATCCTCTCTGAGGTCTTCTTCCTGCGAAATCAAGAACACCACACACCCTTCCCTAAGAGAACGTCTCAAAGGGCAACAACTTTCGGTCCTATTTCTAAGTATAAACTTAAGATGACGACGATCTTAAAATTTAACAATCAAAACGTTAAAGTAATTATATTAATGAAATATAATTGCCCTAATCTTTTATTTTATCGCCTCTCGACCTTTTAGCTAAGTTCAAAGTTACTCTAATCACCCTGTTCTCTTGTAAGTTTGACCATGTGCTGGCCAAAGAAACTGGTCTCTTCGGTCAGCACATTGAAGTACATGAGGTCAAACTTACCAGTTCGAGATCTTCGCAGTCTTCCATTGTTATTCCAGTTTTTAAGCCTTGATGGAGCTCGTACTGGTCCGACCTCTCGACACGTCTTAGCCCTTGGCCTCTGATGCCGCCGACTCTTCACGCCTCACGTCGACATCTTCTCTGAAGTCTTCTTCCTGCGAAATCAAGAACACCACACACCCTTCCCTAAGAGAACGTCTCAAAGGGCAACAACTTTCGGTCCTATGTCTAAGTATAAACTTAAGATGATGACGATCTTAAAATTTAACAATCTTAACGTTAAAGTAATTATATTAATGAAATATAATTGCCCTAATCTTTTATTTTATCGCCTCTCGACCTTTTAGCTAAGTTCAAAGTTACTCTAATCACCCTGTTCTCTTGTAAGTTTGACCATGTGCTGGCCAAAGAAACTGGTCTCTTCGGTCAGCACATTGAAGTACATGAGGTCAAACTTACCAGTTCGAGATCTTCGCAGTCTTCCATTGTTATTCCGGGTTTTAAGCCTTGATGGAGCTCGTACTGGTCCGACCTCTCGACACGTCTTAGCCCTTGGCCTCTGATGCCGCCGACTCTTCACGCCTCACGTCGACATCCTCTCTGAAGTCTTCTTCCTGCGAAATCAAGAACACCACACACCCTTCCCTAAGAGAATGTCTCAAAGGGCAACAACTTTCGGTCCTATTTCTAAGTATAAACTTAAGATGACGACGATCTTAAAATTTAACAATCAAAACGTTAAAGTAATTATATTAATGAAATAAAATTGCCCTAATCTTTTATTTTATCGCCTCTCGACCTTTTAGCTAAGTTCAAAGTTACTCTAATCACCCTGTTCTCTTGTAAGTTTGACCATGTGCTGGCCAAAGAAACTGGTCTCTTCGGTCAGCACATTGAAGTACATGAGGTCAAACTTACCAGTTCGAGATCTTCGCAGTCTTCCATTGTTATTCCAGTTTTTAAGCCTTGATGGAGCTCGTACTGGTCCGACCTCTCGACACGTCTTAGCCCTTGGCCTCTGATGCCGTCGACTCTTCACGCCTCACGTCGACATCCTCTCTGAAGTCTTCTTCCTGCGAAATCAAGAACACCACACACCCTTCCCTAAGAGAATGTCTCAAAGGGCAACAACTTTCGGTCTTATGTCGAAGTCTAAACTTAAGATGATGACGATCTTAAAATTTAACAATCAAAACCTTAAAGTAATTATATTAATGAAATAAAATTGCCCTAATCTTTTATTTTATCGCCTCTCGACCTTTTAGCTAAGTTCAAAGTTACTCTAATCACCCTGTTCTCTTGTAAGTTTGACCATGTGCTGGCCAAAGAAACTGGTCTCTTCGGTCAGCACATTGAAGTACATGAGGTCAAACTTACCAGTTCGAGATCTTCGCAGTCTTCCATTGTTATTCCAGTTTTTAAGCCTTGATGGAGCTCGTACTGGTCCGACCTCTCGACACGTCTTAGCCCTTGGCCTCTGATGCCGCCGACTGTCCACGCCTCACGTCGACATCCTCTCTGAGGTCTTCTTCCTGCGAAATCAAGAACACCACACACCCTTCCCTAAGAGAACGTCTCAAAGGGCAACAACTTTCGGTCCTATTTCTAAGTATAAACTTAAGATGACGACGATCTTAAAATTTAACAATCTAAACGTTAAAGTAATTATATTAATGAAATAAAATTGCCCTATACTTTTATTTTATCGCCTCTCGACCTTTTAGCTAAGTTCAAAGTGACTCTAATCACCCTGTTCTCTTGTAAGTTTGACCATGTGCTGGCCAAAGAAACTGGTCTCTTCGGTCAGCACATTGAAGTACATGAGGTCAAACTTACCAGTTCGAGATCTTCGCAGTCTTCCATTGTTATTCCAGTTTTTAAGCCTTGATGGAGCTCGTACTGGTCCGACCTCTCGACACGTCTTAGCCCTTGGCCTCTGATGCCGCCGACTCTTCACGCCTCACGTCGACATCCTCTCTGAAGTCTTCTTCCTGCGAAATCAAGAACACCACACACCCTTCCCTAAGAGAATGTCTCAAAGGGCAACAACTTTCGGTCTTATGTCGAAGTCTAAACTTAAGATGATGACGATCTTAAAATTTAACAATCAAAACGTTAAAGTAATTATATTAATGAAATAAAATTGCCCTAATCTTTTATTTTATCGCCTCTCGACCTTTTAGCTAAGTTCAAAGTTACTCTAATCACCCTGTTCGCTTGTAAGTTTGACCATGTGCTGGCCAAAGAAACTGGTCTCTTCGGTCAGCACATTGAAGTACATGAGGTCAAACTTACCAGTTCGAGATCTTCGCAGTCTTCCATTGTTATTCCAGTTTTTAAGCCTTGATGGAGCTCGTACTGGTCCGACCTCTCGACACGTCTTAGCCCTTGGCCTCTGATGCCGCCGACTCTTCACGCCTCACGTCGACATCCTCTCTGAAGTCTTCTTCCTGCGAAATCAAGAACACCACACACCCTTCCCTAAGAGAACGTCTCAAAGGGCAACAACTTTCGGTCCTATTTCTAAGTATGAACTTAAGATGACGACGATCTTAAAATTTAACAATCAAAACGTTAAAGTAATTATATTAATGAAATAAAATTGCCCTAATCTTTTATTTTATCGCCTCTCGACCTTTTAGCTAAGTTCAAAGTTACTCTAATCACCCTGTTCGCTTGTAAGTTTGACCATGTGCTGGCCAAAGAAACTGGTCTCTTCGGTCAGCACATTGAAGTACATGAGGTCAAACTTACCAGTTCGAGATCTTCGCAGTCTTCCATTGTTATTCCAGTTTTTAAGCCTTGATGGAGCTCGTACTGGTCCGACCTCTCGACACGTCTTAGCCCTTGGCCTCTGATGCCGCCGACTCTTCACGCCTCACGTCGACATCCTCTCTGAAGTCTTCTTCCTGCGAAATCAAGAACACCACACACCCTTCCCTAAGAGAACGTCTCAAAGGGCAACAACTTTCGGTCCTATTTCTAAGTATAAACTTAAGATGACGACGATCTTAAAATTTAACAATCTAAACGTTAAAGTAATTATATTAATGAAATAAAATTGCCCTATACTTTTATTTTATCGCCTCTCGACCTTTTAGCTAAGTTCAAAGTGACTCTAATCACCCTGTTCTCTTGTAAGTTTGACCATGTGCTGGCCAAAGAAACTGGTCTCTTCGGTCAGCACATTGAAGTACATGAGGTCAAACTTACCAGTTCGAGATCTTCGCAGTCTTCCATTGTTATTCCAGTTTTTAAGCCTTGATGGAGCTCGTACTGGTCCGACCTCTCGACACGTCTTAGCCCTTGGCCTCTGATGCCGCCGACTCTTCACGCCTCACGTCGACATCCTCTCTGAAGTCTTCTTCCTGCGAAATCAAGAACACCACACACCCTTCCCTACGAGAATGTCTCAAAGGGCAACAACTTTCGGTCTTATGTCGAAGTCTAAACTTAAGATGATGACGATCTTAAAATTTAACAATCAAAACGTTAAAGTAATTATATTAATGAAATAAAATTGCCCTAATCTTTTATTTTATCGCCTCTCGACCTTTTAGCTAAGTTCAAAGTTACTCTAATCACCCTGTTCGCTTGTAAGTTTGACCATGTGCTGGCCAAAGAAACTGGTCTCTTCGGTCAGCACATTGAAGTACATGAGGTCAAACTTACCAGTTCGAGATCTTCGCAGTCTTCCATTGTTATTCCAGTTTTTAAGCCTTGATGGAGCTCGTACTGGTCCGACCTCTCGACACGTCTTAGCCCTTGGCCTCTGATGCCGCCGACTCTTCACGCCTCACGTCGACATCCTCTCTGAAGTCTTCTTCCTGCGAAATCAAGAACACCACACACCCTTCCCTAAGAGAACGTCTCAAAGGGCAACAACTTTCGGTCCTATTTCTAAGTATGAACTTAAGATGACGACGATCTTAAAATTTAACAATCTAAACGTTAAAGTAATTATATTAATGAAATAAAATTGCCCTATACTTTTATTTTATCGCCTCTCGACCTTTTAGCTAAGTTCAAAGTGACTCTAATCACCCTGTTCTCTTGTAAGTTTGACCATGTGCTGGCCAAAGAAACTGGTCTCTTCGGTCAGCACATTGAAGTACATGAGGTCAAACTTACCAGTTCGAGATCTTCGCAGTCTTCCATTGTTATTCCGGTTTTTAAGCCTTGATGGAGCTCGTACTGGTCCGACCTCTCGACACGTCTTAGCCCTTGGCCTCTGATGCCGCAGACTGTCCACGCCTCACGTCGACATCCTCTCTGAGGTCTTCTTCCTGCGAAATCAAGAACACCACACACCCTTCCCTAAGAGAACGTCTCAAAGGGCAACAACTTTCGGTCCTATTTCTAAGTATAAACTTAAGATGACGACGATCTTAAAATTTAACAATCAAAACGTTAAAGTAATTATATTAATGAAATATAATTGCCCTAATCTTTTATTTTATCGCCTCTCGACCTTTTAGCTAAGTTCAAAGTTACTCTAATCACCCTGTTCTCTTGTAAGTTTGACCATGTGCTGGCCAAAGAAACTGGTCTCTTCGGTCAGCACATTGAAGTACATGAGGTCAAACTTACCAGTTCGAGATCTTCGCAGTCTTCCATTGTTATTCCAGTTTTTAAGCCTTGATGGAGCTCGTACTGGTCCGACCTCTCGACACGTCTTAGCCCTTGGCCTCTGATGCCGCCGACTCTTCACGCCTCACGTCGACATCTTCTCTGAAGTCTTCTTCCTGCGAAATCAAGAACACCACACACCCTTCCCTAAGAGAACGTCTCAAAGGGCAACAACTTTCGGTCCTATGTCTAAGTATAAACTTAAGATGATGACGATCTTAAAATTTAACAATCTTAACGTTAAAGTAATTATATTAATGAAATATAATTGCCCTAATCTTTTATTTTATCGCCTCTCGACCTTTTAGCTAAGTTCAAAGTTACTCTAATCACCCTGTTCTCTTGTAAGTTTGACCATGTGCTGGCCAAAGAAACTGGTCTCTTCGGTCAGCACATTGAAGTACATGAGGTCAAACTTACCAGTTCGAGATCTTCGCAGTCTTCCATTGTTATTCCGGGTTTTAAGCCTTGATGGAGCTCGTACTGGTCCGACCTCTCGACACGTCTTAGCCCTTGGCCTCTGATGCCGCAGACTGTCCACGCCTCACGTCGACATCCTCTCTGAGGTCTTCTTCCTGCGAAATCAAGAACACCACACACCCTTCCCTAAGAGAACGTCTCAAAGGGCAACAACTTTCGGTCCTATTTCTAAGTATAAACTTAAGATGACGACGATCTTAAAATTTAACAATCAAAACGTTAAAGTAATTATATTAATGAAATATAATTGCCCTAATCTTTTATTTTATCGCCTCTCGACCTTTTAGCTAAGTTCAAAGTTACTCTAATCACCCTGTTCTCTTGTAAGTTTGACCATGTGCTGGCCAAAGAAACTGGTCTCTTCGGTCAGCACATTGAAGTACATGAGGTCAAACTTACCAGTTCGAGATCTTCGCAGTCTTCCATTGTTATTCCAGTTTTTAAGCCTTGATGGAGCTCGTACTGGTCCGACCTCTCGACACGTCTTAGCCCTTGGCCTCTGATGCCGCCGACTCTTCACGCCTCACGTCGACATCTTCTCTGAAGTCTTCTTCCTGCGAAATCAAGAACACCACACACCCTTCCCTAAGAGAACGTCTCAAAGGGCAACAACTTTCGGTCTTATGTCGAAGTCTAAACTTAAGATGATGACGATCTTAACATTTAACAATCTTAACGTTAAAGTAATTATATTAATGAAATATAATTGCCCTAATCTTTTATTTTATCGCCTCTCGACCTTTTAGCTAAGTTCAAAGTTACTCTAATCACCCTGTTCGCTTGTAAGTTTGACCATGTGCTGGCCAAAGAAACTGGTCTCTTCGGTCAGCACATTGAAGTACATGAGGTCAAACTTACCAGTTCGAAATCTTCGCAGTCTTCCATTGTTATTCCAGTTTTTAAGCCTTGATGGAGCTCGTACTGGTCCGACCTCTCGACACGTCTTAGCCCTTGGCCTCTGATGCCGCAGACTGTCCACGCCTCACGTCGACATCCTCTCTGAGGTCTTCTTCCTGCGAAATCAAGAACACCACACACCCTTCCCTAAGAGAACGTCTCAAAGGGCAACAACTTTCGGTCCTATGTCTAAGTATAAACTTAAGATGATGACGATCTTAAAATTTAACAATCTTAACGTTAAAGTAATTATATTAATGAAATATAATTGCCCTAATCTTTTATTTTATCGCCTCTCGACCTTTTAGCTAAGTTCAAAGTTACTCTGGTCACCCTGTTCTCTTGTAAGTTTGACCATGTGCTGGCCAAAGAAACTGGTCTCTTCGGTCAGCACATTGAAGTACATGAGGTCAAACTTACCAGTTCGAGATCTTCGCAGTCTTCCATTGTTATTCCAGTTTTTAAGCCTTGATGGAGCTCGTACTGGTCCGACCTCTCGACACGTCTTAGCCCTTGGCCTCTGATGCCGCCGACTCTTCACGCCTCACGTCGACATCCTCTCTGAAGTCTTCTTCCTGCGAAATCAAGAACACCACACACCCTTCCCTAAGAGAATGTCTCAAAGGGCAACAACTTTCGGTCCTATTTCTAAGTATAAACTTAAGATGACGACGATCTTAAAATTTAACAATCAAAACGTTAAAGTAATTATATTAATGAAATATAATTGCCCTAATCTTTTATTTTATCGCCTCTCGACCTTTTAGCTAAGTTCAAAGTTACTCTAATCACCCTGTTCTCTTGTAAGTTTGACCATGTGCTGGCCAAAGAAACTGGTCTCTTCGGTCAGCACATTGAAGTACATGAGGTCAAACTTACCAGTTCGAGATCTTCGCAGTCTTCCATTGTTATTCCAGTTTTTAAGCCTTGATGGAGCTCGTACTGGTCCGACCTCTCGACACGTCTTAGCCCTTGGCCTCTGATGCCGCCGACTCTTCACGCCTCACGTCGACATCTTCTCTGAAGTCTTCTTCCTGCGAAATCAAGAACACCACACACCCTTCCCTAAGAGAACGTCTCAAAGGGCAACAACTTTCGGTCCTATGTCTAAGTATAAACTTAAGATGATGACGATCTTAAAATTTAACAATCTTAACGTTAAAGTAATTATATTAATGAAATATAATTGCCCTAATCTTTTATTTTATCGCCTCTCGACCTTTTAGCTAAGTTCAAAGTTACTCTGGTCACCCTGTTCTCTTGTAAGTTTGACCATGTGCTGGCCAAAGAAACTGGTCTCTTCGGTCAGCACATTGAAGTACATGAGGTCAAACTTACCAGTTCGAGATCTTCGCAGTCTTCCATTGTTATTCCAGTTTTTAAGCCTTGATGGAGCTCGTACTGGTCCGACCTCTCGACACGTCTTAGCCCTTGGCCTCTGATGCCGCCGACTCTTCACGCCTCACGTCGACATCCTCTCTGAAGTCTTCTTCCTGCGAAATCAAGAACACCACACACCCTTCCCTAAGAGAATGTCTCAAAGGGCAACAACTTTCGGTCCTATTTCTAAGTATAAACTTAAGATGACGACGATCTTAAAATTTAACAATCAAAACGTTAAAGTAATTATATTAATGAAATATAATTGCCCTAATCTTTTATTTTATCGCCTCTCGACCTTTTAGCTAAGTTCAAAGTTACTCTAATCACCCTGTTCTCTTGTAAGTTTGACCATGTGCTGGCCAAAGAAACTGGTCTCTTCGGTCAGCACATTGAAGTACATGAGGTCATACTTACCAGTTCGAGATCTTCGCAGTCTTCCATTGTTATTCCAGTTTTTAAGCCTTGATGGAGCTCGTACTGGTCCGACCTCTCGACACGTCTTAGCCCTTGGCCTCTGATGCCGCCGACTCTTCACGCCTCACGTCGACATCTTCTCTGAAGTCTTCTTCCTGCGAAATCAAGAACACCACACACCCTTCCCTAAGAGAACGTCTCAAAGGGCAACAACTTTCGGTCCTATTTCTAAGTATAAACTTAAGATGACGACGATCTTAAAATTTAACAATCAAAACGTTAAAGTAATTATATTAATGAAATATAATTGCCCTAATCTTTTATTTTATCGCCTCTCGACCTTTTAGCTAAGTTCAAAGTTACTCTAATCACCCTGTTCTCTTGTAAGTTTGACCATGTGCTGGCCAAAGAAACTGGTCTCTTCGGTCAGCACATTGAAGTACATGAGGTCAAACTTACCAGTTCGAGATCTTCGCAGTCTTCCATTGTTATTCCAGTTTTTAAGCCTTGATGGAGCTCGTACTGGTCCGACCTCTCGACACGTCTTAGCCCTTGGCCTCTGATGCCGCCGACTCTTCACGCCTCACGTCGACATCCTCTCTGAAGTCTTCTTCCTGCGAAATCAAGAACACCACACACCCTTCCCTAAGAGAATGTCTCAAAGGGCAACAACTTTCGGTCTTATGTCGAAGTCTAAACTTAAGATGATGACGATCTTAAAATTTAACAATCAAAACGTTAAAGTAATTATATTAATGAAATAAAATTGCCCTAATCTTTTATTTTATCGCCTCTCGACCTTTTAGCTAAGTTCAAAGTTACTCTAATCACCCTGTTCTCTTGTAAGTTTGACCATGTGCTGGCCAAAGAAACTGGTCTCTTCGGTCAGCACATTGAAGTACATGAGGTCAAACTTACCAGTTCGAGATCTTCGCAGTCTTCCATTGTTATTCCAGTTTTTAAGCCTTGATGGAGCTCGTACTGGTCCGACCTCTCGACACGTCTTAGCCCTTGGCCTCTGATGCCGCCGACTCTTCACGCCTCACGTCGACATCCTCTCTGAAGTCTTCTTCCTGCGAAATCAAGAACACCACACACCCTTCCCTAAGAGAACGTCTCAAAGGGCAACAACTTTCGGTCCTATTTCTAAGTATAAACTTAAGATGACGACGATCTTAAAATTTAACAATCAAAACGTTAAAGTAATTATATTAATGAAATATAATTGCCCTAATCTTTTATTTTATCGCCTCTCGACCTTTTAGCTAAGTTCAAAGTTACTCTAATCACCCTGTTCTCTTGTAAGTTTGACCATGTGCTGGCCAAAGAAACTGGTCTCTTCGGTCAGCACATTGAAGTACATGAGGTCAAACTTACCAGTTCGAGATCTTCGCAGTCTTCCATTGTTATTCCAGTTTTTAAGCCTTGATGGAGCTCGTACTGGTCCGACCTCTCGACACGTCTTAGCCCTTGGCCTCTGATGCCGCAGACTGTCCACGCCTCACGTCGACATCCTCTCTGAGGTCTTCTTCCTGCGAAATCAAGAACACCACACACCCTTCCCTAAGAGAACGTCTCAAAGGGCAACAACTTTCGGTCCTATTTCTAAGTATAAACTTAAGATGACGACGATCTTAAAATTTAACAATCAAAACGTTAAAGTAATTATATTAATGAAATATAATTGCCCTAATCTTTTATTTTATCGCCTCTCGACCTTTTAGCTAAGTTCAAAGTTACTCTAATCACCCTGTTCTCTTGTAAGTTTGACCATGTGCTGGCCAAAGAAACTGGTCTCTTCGGTCAGCACATTGAAGTACATGAGGTCAAACTTACCAGTTCGAGATCTTCGCAGTCTTCCATTGTTATTCCAGTTTTTAAGCCTTGATGGAGCTCGTACTGGTCCGACCTCTCGACACGTTTTAGCCCTTGGCCTCTGATGCCGCCGACTCTTCACGCCTCACGTCGACATCTTCTCTGAAGTCTTCTTCCTGCGAAATCAAGAACACCACACACCCTTCCCTAAGAGAACGTCTCAAAGGGCAACAACTTTCGGTCCTATGTCTAAGTATAAACTTAAGATGATGACGATCTTAAAATTTAACAATCTTAACGTTAAAGTAATTATATTAATGAAATATAATTGCCCTAATCTTTTATTTTATCGCCTCTCGACCTTTTAGCTAAGTTCAAAGTTACTCTAATCACCCTGTTCTCTTGTAAGTTTGACCATGTGCTGGCCAAAGAAACTGGTCTCTTCGGTCAGCACATTGAAGTACATGAGGTCAAACTTACCAGTTCGAGATCTTCGCAGTCTTCCATTGTTATTCCGGGTTTTAAGCCTTGATGGAGCTCGTACTGGTCCGACCTCTCGACACGTCTTAGCCCTTGGCCTCTGATGCCGCAGACTGTCCACGCCTCACGTCGACATCCTCTCTGAGGTCTTCTTCCTGCGAAATCAAGAACACCACACACCCTTCCCTAAGAGAACGTCTCAAAGGGCAACAACTTTCGGTCCTATTTCTAAGTATAAACTTAAGATGACGACGATCTTAAAATTTAACAATCAAAACGTTAAAGTAATTATATTAATGAAATAAAATTGCCCTAATCTTTCATTTTATCGCCTCTCGACCTTTTAGCTAAGTTCAAAGTTACTCTAATCACCCTGTTCTCTTGTAAGTTTGACCATGTGCTGGCCAAAGAAACTGGTCTCTTCGGTCAGCACATTGAAGTACATGAGGTCAAACTTACCAGTTCGAGATCTTCGCAGTCTTCCATTGTTATTCCAGTTTTTAAGCCTTGATGGAGCTCGTACTGGTCCGACCTCTCGACACGTCTTAGCCCTTGGCCTCTGATGCCGCCGACTCTTCACGCCTCACGTCGACATCCTCTCTGAAGTCTTCTTCCTGCGAAATCAAGAACACCACACACCCTTCCCTAAGAGAATGTCTCAAAGGGCAACAACTTTCGGTCCTATTTCTAAGTATAAACTTAAGATGACGACGATCTTAAAAATTAACAATCTAAACGTTAAAGTAATTATATTAATGAAATAAAATTGCCCTAATCTTTTATTTTATCGCCTCTCGACCTTTTAGCTAAGTTCAAAGTGACTCTAATCACCCTGTTCTCTTGTAAGTTTGACCATGTGCTGGCCAAAGAAACTGGTCTCTTCGGTCAGCACATTGAAGTACATGAGGTCAAACTTACGAGTTCGAGATCCTCGCAGTCTTCCATTGTAATTCCGGTTTTTAAGCCTTGATGGAGCTCGTACTGGTCCGACCTCTCGACACGTCTTAGCCCTTGGCCTCTGATGCCGCAGACTGTCCACGCCTCACGTCGACATCCTCTCTGAGGTCTTCTTCCTGCGAAATCAAGATCACCACACACCCTTCCCTAAGAGAACGTCTCAAAGGGCAACAACTTTCGGTCCTATTTCTAAGTATAAACTTAAGATGATGACGATCTTAAAATTTAACAATCAAAACGTTAAAGTAATTATATTAATGAAATAAAATTGCCCTAATCTTTTATTTTATCGCCTCTCGACCTTTTAGCTAAGTTCAAAGTTACTCTAATCACCCTGTTCTCTTGTAAGTTTGACCATGTGCTGGCCAAAGAAACTGGTCTCTTCGGTCAGCACATTGAAGTACATGAGGTCAAACTTACCAGTTCGAGATCTTCGCAGTCTTCCATTGTTATTCCAGTTTTTAAGCCTTGATGGAGCTCGTACTGGTCCGACCTCTCGACACGTCTTAGCCCTTGGCCTCTGATGCCGCAGACTGTCCACGCCTCACGTCGACATCCTCTCTGAGGTCTTCTTCCTGCGAAATCAAGAACACCACACACCCTTCCCTAAGAGAACGTCTCAAAGGGCAACAACTTTCGGTCCTATGTCTAAGTATAAACTTAAGATGATGACGATCTTAAAATTTAACAATCTTAACGTTAAAGTAATTATATTAATGAAATATAATTGCCCTAATCTTTTATTTTATCGCCTCTCGACCTTTTAGCTAAGTTCAAAGTTACTCTGGTCACCCTGTTCTCTTGTAAGTTTGACCATGTGCTGGCCAAAGAAACTGGTCTCTTCGGTCAGCACATTGAAGTACATGAGGTCAAACTTACCAGTTCGAGATCTTCGCAGTCTTCCATTGTTATTCCAGTTTTTAAGCCTTGATGGAGCTCGTACTGGTCCGACCTCTCGACACGTCTTAGCCCTTGGCCTCTGATGCCGCCGACTCTTCACGCCTCACGTCGACATCCTCTCTGAAGTCTTCTTCCTGCGAAATCAAGAACACCACACACCCTTCCCTAAGAGAATGTCTCAAAGGGCAACAACTTTCGGTCCTATTTCTAAGTATAAACTTAAGATGACGACGATCTTAAAATTTAACAATCAAAACGTTAAAGTAATTATATTAATGAAATATAATTGCCCTAATCTTTTATTTTATCGCCTCTCGACCTTTTAGCTAAGTTCAAAGTTACTCTAATCACCCTGTTCTCTTGTAAGTTTGACCATGTGCTGGCCAAAGAAACTGGTCTCTTCGGTCAGCACATTGAAGTACATGAGGTCAAACTTACCAGTTCGAGATCTTCGCAGTCTTCCATTGTTATTCCAGTTTTTAAGCCTTGATGGAGCTCGTACTGGTCCGACCTCTCGACACGTCTTAGCCCTTGGCCTCTGATGCCGCCGACTCTTCACGCCTCACGTCGACATCTTCTCTGAAGTCTTCTTCCTGCGAAATCAAGAACACCACACACCCTTCCCTAAGAGAACGTCTCAAAGGGCAACAACTTTCGGTCCTATGTCTAAGTATAAACTTAAGATGATGACGATCTTAAAATTTAACAATCTTAACGTTAAAGTAATTATATTAATGAAATATAATTGCCCTAATCTTTTATTTTATCGCCTCTCGACCTTTTAGCTAAGTTCAAAGTTACTCTGGTCACCCTGTTCTCTTGTAAGTTTGACCATGTGCTGGCCAAAGAAACTGGTCTCTTCGGTCAGCACATTGAAGTACATGAGGTCAAACTTACCAGTTCGAGATCTTCGCAGTCTTCCATTGTTATTCCAGTTTTTAAGCCTTGATGGAGCTCGTACTGGTCCGACCTCTCGACACGTCTTAGCCCTTGGCCTCTGATGCCGCCGACTCTTCACGCCTCACGTCGACATCCTCTCTGAAGTCTTCTTCCTGCGAAATCAAGAACACCACACACCCTTCCCTAAGAGAATGTCTCAAAGGGCAACAACTTTCGGTCCTATTTCTAAGTATAAACTTAAGATGACGACGATCTTAAAATTTAACAATCAAAACGTTAAAGTAATTATATTAATGAAATATAATTGCCCTAATCTTTTATTTTATCGCCTCTCGACCTTTTAGCTAAGTTCAAAGTTACTCTAATCACCCTGTTCTCTTGTAAGTTTGACCATGTGCTGGCCAAAGAAACTGGTCTCTTCGGTCAGCACATTGAAGTACATGAGGTCATACTTACCAGTTCGAGATCTTCGCAGTCTTCCATTGTTATTCCAGTTTTTAAGCCTTGATGGAGCTCGTACTGGTCCGACCTCTCGACACGTCTTAGCCCTTGGCCTCTGATGCCGCCGACTCTTCACGCCTCACGTCGACATCTTCTCTGAAGTCTTCTTCCTGCGAAATCAAGAACACCACACACCCTTCCCTAAGAGAACGTCTCAAAGGGCAACAACTTTCGGTCCTATTTCTAAGTATAAACTTAAGATGACGACGATCTTAAAATTTAACAATCAAAACGTTAAAGTAATTATATTAATGAAATATAATTGCCCTAATCTTTTATTTTATCGCCTCTCGACCTTTTAGCTAAGTTCAAAGTTACTCTAATCACCCTGTTCTCTTGTAAGTTTGACCATGTGCTGGCCAAAGAAACTGGTCTCTTCGGTCAGCACATTGAAGTACATGAGGTCAAACTTACCAGTTCGAGATCTTCGCAGTCTTCCATTGTTATTCCAGTTTTTAAGCCTTGATGGAGCTCGTACTGGTCCGACCTCTCGACACGTCTTAGCCCTTGGCCTCTGATGCCGCCGACTCTTCACGCCTCACGTCGACATCCTCTCTGAAGTCTTCTTCCTGCGAAATCAAGAACACCACACACCCTTCCCTAAGAGAATGTCTCAAAGGGCAACAACTTTCGGTCTTATGTCGAAGTCTAAACTTAAGATGATGACGATCTTAAAATTTAACAATCAAAACGTTAAAGTAATTATATTAATGAAATAAAATTGCCCTAATCTTTTATTTTATCGCCTCTCGACCTTTTAGCTAAGTTCAAAGTTACTCTAATCACCCTGTTCTCTTGTAAGTTTGACCATGTGCTGGCCAAAGAAACTGGTCTCTTCGGTCAGCACATTGAAGTACATGAGGTCAAACTTACCAGTTCGAGATCTTCGCAGTCTTCCATTGTTATTCCAGTTTTTAAGCCTTGATGGAGCTCGTACTGGTCCGACCTCTCGACACGTCTTAGCCCTTGGCCTCTGATGCCGCCGACTCTTCACGCCTCACGTCGACATCCTCTCTGAAGTCTTCTTCCTGCGAAATCAAGAACACCACACACCCTTCCCTAAGAGAACGTCTCAAAGGGCAACAACTTTCGGTCCTATTTCTAAGTATAAACTTAAGATGACGACGATCTTAAAATTTAACAATCTAAACGTTAAAGTAATTATATTAATGAAATAAAATTGCCCTATACTTTTATTTTATCGCCTCTCGACCTTTTAGCTAAGTTCAAAGTGACTCTAATCACCCTGTTCTCTTGTAAGTTTGACCATGTGCTGGCCAAAGAAACTGGTCTCTTCGGTCAGCACATTGAAGTACATGAGGTCAAACTTACCAGTTCGAGATCTTCGCAGTCTTCCATTGTTATTCCGGTTTTTAAGCCTTGATGGAGCTCTTACTGGTCCGACCTCTCGACACGTCTTAGCCCTTGGCCTCTGATGCCGCAGACTGTCCACGCCTCACGTCGACATCCTCTCTGAGGTCTTCTTCCTGCGAAATCAAGAACACCACACACCCTTCCCTAAGAGAACGTCTCAAAGGGCAACAACTTTCGGTCCTATTTCTAAGTATAAACTTAAGATGACGACGATCTTAAAATTTAACAATCAAAACGTTAAAGTAATTATATTAATGAAATATAATTGCCCTAATCTTTTATTTTATCGCCTCTCGACCTTTTAGCTAAGTTCAAAGTTACTCTAATCACCCTGTTCTCTTGTAAGTTTGACCATGTGCTGGCCAAAGAAACTGGTCTCTTCGGTCAGCACATTGAAGTACATGAGGTCAAACTTACCAGTTCGAGATCTTCGCAGTCTTCCATTGTTATTCCAGTTTTTAAGCCTTGATGGAGCTCGTACTGGTCCGACCTCTCGACACGTTTTAGCCCTTGGCCTCTGATGCCGCAGACTCTTCACGCCTCACGTCGACATCTTCTCTGAAGTCTTCTTCCTGCGAAATCAAGAACACCACACACCCTTCCCTAAGAGAACGTCTCAAAGGGCAACAACTTTCGGTCCTATGTCTAAGTATAAACTTAAGATGATGACGATCTTAAAATTTAACAATCTTAACGTTAAAGTAATTATATTAATGAAATATAATTGCCCTAATCTTTTATTTTATCGCCTCTCGACCTTTTAGCTAAGTTCAAAGTTACTCTAATCACCCTGTTCTCTTGTAAGTTTGACCATGTGCTGGCCAAAGAAACTGGTCTCTTCGGTCAGCACATTGAAGTACATGAGGTCAAACTTACCAGTTCGAGATCTTCGCAGTCTTCCATTGTTATTCCGGGTTTTAAGCCTTGATGGAGCTCGTACTGGTCCGACCTCTCGACACGTCTTAGCCCTTGGCCTCTGATGCCGCAGACTGTCCACGCCTCACGTCGACATCCTCTCTGAGGTCTTCTTCCTGCGAAATCAAGAACACCACACACCCTTCCCTAAGAGAACGTCTCAAAGGGCAACAACTTTCGGTCCTATTTCTAAGTATAAACTTAAGATGACGACGATCTTAAAATTTAACAATCAAAACGTTAAAGTAATTATATTAATGAAATAAAATTGCCCTAATCTTTCATTTTATCGCCTCTCGACCTTTTAGCTAAGTTCAAAGTTACTCTAATCACCCTGTTCTCTTGTAAGTTTGACCATGTGCTGGCCAAAGAAACTGGTCTCTTCGGTCAGCACATTGAAGTACATGAGGTCAAACTTACCAGTTCGAGATCTTCGCAGTCTTCCATTGTTATTCCAGTTTTTAAGCCTTGATGGAGCTCGTACTGGTCCGACCTCTCGACACGTCTTAGCCCTTGGCCTCTGATGCCGCCGACTCTTCACGCCTCACGTCGACATCCTCTCTGAAGTCTTCTTCCTGCGAAATCAAGAACACCACACACCCTTCCCTAAGAGAATGTCTCAAAGGGCAACAACTTTCGGTCCTATTTCTAAGTATAAACTTAAGATGACGACGATCTTAAAAATTAACAATCTAAACGTTAAAGTAATTATATTAATGAAATAAAATTGCCCTAATCTTTTATTTTATCGCCTCTCGACCTTTTAGCTAAGTTCAAAGTGACTCTAATCACCCTGTTCTCTTGTAAGTTTGACCATGTGCTGGCCAAAGAAACTGGTCTCTTCGGTCAGCACATTGAAGTACATGAGGTCAAACTTACGAGTTCGAGATCCTCGCAGTCTTCCATTGTAATTCCGGTTTTTAAGCCTTGATGGAGCTCGTACTGGTCCGACCTCTCGACACGTCTTAGCCCTTGGCCTCTGATGCCGCAGACTGTCCACGCCTCACGTCGACATCCTCTCTGAGGTCTTCTTCCTGCGAAATCAAGATCACCACACACCCTTCCCTAAGAGAACGTCTCAAAGGGCAACAACTTTCGGTCCTATTTCTAAGTATAAACTTAAGATGATGACGATCTTAAAATTTAACAATCAAAACGTTAAAGTAATTATATTAATGAAATAAAATTGCCCTAATCTTTTATTTTATCGCCTCTCGACCTTTTAGCTAAGTTCAAAGTTACTCTAATCACCCTGTTCTCTTGTAAGTTTGACCATGTGCTGGCCAAAGAAACTGGTCTCTTCGGTCAGCACATTGAAGTACATGAGGTCAAACTTACCAGTTCGAGATCTTCGCAGTCTTCCATTGTTATTCCAGTTTTTAAGCCTTGATGGAGCTCGTACTGGTCCGACCTCTCGACACGTCTTAGCCCTTGGCCTCTGATGCCGCCGACTCTTCACGCCTCACGTCGACATCTTCTCTGAAGTCTTCTTCCTGCGAAATCAAGAACACCACACACCCTTCCCTAAGAGAACGTCTCAAAGGGCAACAACTTTCGGTCCTATTTCTAAGTATAAACTTAAGACGACGACGATCTTAAAATTTAACAATCAAAACGTTAAAGTAATTATATTAATGAAATATAATTGCCCTAATCTTTTATTTTATCGCCTCTCGACCTTTTAGCTAAGTTCAAAGTTACTCTTCTTCCTGCGAAATCAAGAACACCACACACCCTTCCCTAAGAGAATGTCTCAAAGGGCAACAATCACCCTGTTCTCTTGTAGGTTTGACCATGTGCTGGCCAAAGAAACTGGTCTCTTCGGTCAGCACATTGAAGTACATGAGGTCAAACTTACCAGTTCGAGATCTTCGCAGTCTTCCATTGTTATTCCAGTTTTTAAGCCTTGATGGAGCTCGTACTGGTCCGACCTCTCGACACGTCTTAGCCCTTGGCCTCTGATGCCGCCGACTCTTCACGCCTCACGTCGACATCCTCTCTGAAGTCTTCTTCCTGCGAAATCAAGAACACCACACACCCTTCCTTAAGAGAACGTCTCAAAGGGCAACAACTTTCGGTCCTATTTCTAAGTATAAACTTAAGATGATGACGATCTTAAAATTTAACAATCAAAACGTTAAAGTAATTATATTAATGAAATATAATTGCCCTAATCTTTTATTTTATCGCCTCTCGACCTTTTAGCTAAGTTCAAAGTTACTCTAATCACCCTGTTCTCTTGTAAGTTTGACCATGTGCTGGCCAAAGAAACTGGTCTCTTCGGTCAGCACATTGAAGTACATGAGGTCAAACTTACCAGTTCGAGATCTTCGCAGTCTTCCATTGTTATTCCAGTTTTTAAGCCTTGATGGAGCTCGTACTGGTCCGACCTCTCGACACGTCTTAGCCCTTGGCCTCTGATGCCGCCGACTCTTCACGCCTCACGTCGACATCCTCTCTGAAGTCTTCTTCCTGCGAAATCAAGAACACCACACACCCTTCCCTAAGAGAACGTCTCAAAGGGCAACAACTTTCGGTCCTATTTCTAAGTATAAACTTAAGATGACGACGATCTTAAAATTTAACAATCTAAACGTTAAAGTAATTATATTAATGAAATAAAATTGCCCTATACTTTTATTTTATCGCCTCTCGACCTTTTAGCTAAGTTCAAAGTGACTCTAATCACCCTGTTCTCTTGTAAGTTTGACCATGTGCTGGCCAAAGAAACTGGTCTCTTCGGTCAGCACATTGAAGTACATGAGGTCAAACTTACCAGTTCGAGATCTTCGCAGTCTTCCATTGTTATTCCAGTTTTTAAGCCTTGATGGAGCTCGTACTGGTCCGACCTCTCGACACGTCTTAGCCCTTGGCCTCTGATGCCGCCGACTCTTCACGCCTCACGTCGACATCCTCTCTGAAGTCTTCTTCCTGCGAAATCAAGAACACCACACACCCTTCCCTAAGAGAATGTCTCAAAGGGCAACAACTTTCGGTCCTATTTCTAAGTATAAACTTAAGATGACGACGATCTTAAAATTTAACAATCAAAACGTTAAAGTAATTATATTAATGAAATATAATTGCCCTAATCTTTTATTTTATCGCCTCTCGACCTTTTAGCTAAGTTCAAAGTTACTCTAATCACCCTGTTCTCTTGTAAGTTTGACCATGTGCTGGCCAAAGAAACTGGTCTCTTCGGTCAGCACATTGAAGTACATGAGGTCAAACTTACCAGTTCGAGATCTTCGCAGTCTTCCATTGTTATTCCAGTTTTTAAGCCTTGATGGAGCTCGTACTGGTCCGACCTCTCGACACGTCTTAGCCCTTGGCCTCTGATGCCGCCGACTCTTCACGCCTCACGTCGACATCTTCTCTGAAGTCTTCTTCCTGCGAAATCAAGAACACCACACACCCTTCCCTAAGAGAACGTCTCAAAGGGCAACAACTTTCGGTCCTATTTCTAAGTATAAACTTAAGATGACGACGATCTTAAAATTTAACAATCAAAACGTTAAAGTAATTATATTAATGAAATATAATTGCCCTAATCTTTTATTTTATCGCCTCTCGACCTTTTAGCTAAGTTCAAAGTTACTCTAATCACCCTGTTCTCTTGTAAGTTTGACCATGTGCTGGCCAAAGAAACTGGTCTCTTCGGTCAGCACATTGAAGTACATGAGGTCAAACTTACCAGTTCGAGATCTTCGCAGTCTTCCATTGTTATTCCAGTTTTTAAGCCTTGATGGAGCTCGTACTGGTCCGACCTCTCGACACGTCTTAGCCCTTGGCCTCTGATGCCGCCGACTCTTCACGCCTCACGTCGACATCCTCTCTGAAGTCTTCTTCCTGCGAAATCAAGAACACCACACACCCTTCCCTAAGAGAATGTCTCAAAGGGCAACAACTTTCGGTCTTATGTCGAAGTCTAAACTTAAGATGACCACGATCTTAAAATTTAACAATCTTAACGTTAAAGTAATTATATTAATGAAATAAAATTGCCCTAATCTTTTATTTTATCGCCTCTCGACCTTTTAGCTAAGTTCAAAGTTACTCTAATCACCCTGTTCTCTTGTAAGTTTGACCATGTGCTGGCCAAAGAAACTGGTCTCTTCGGTCAGCACATTGAAGTACATGAGGTCAAACTTACCAGTTCGAGATCTTCGCAGTCTTCCATTGTTATTCCAGTTTTTAAGCCTTGATGGAGCTCGTACTGGTCCGACCTCTCGACACGTCTTAGCCCTTGGCCTCTGATGCCGCCGACTCTTCACGCCTCACGTCGACATCCTCTCTGAAGTCTTCTTCCTGCGAAATCAAGAACACCACACACCCTTCCCTAAGAGAACGTCTCAAAGGGCAACAACTTTCGGTCCTATTTCTAAGTATAAACTTAAGATGACGACGATCTTAAAATTTAACAATCTAAACGTTAAAGTAATTATATTAATGAAATAAAATTGCCCTATACTTTTATTTTATCGCCTCTCGACCTTTTAGCTAAGTTCAAAGTGACTCTAATCACCCTGTTCTCCTGTAAGTTTGACCATGTGCTGGCCAAAGAAACTGGTCTCTTCGGTCAGCACATTGAAGTACATGAGGTCAAACTTACCAGTTCGAGATCTTCGCAGTCTTCCATTGTTATTCCGGTTTTTAAGCCTTGATGGAGCTCGTACTGGTCCGACCTCTCGACACGTCTTAGCCCTTGGCCTCTGATGCCGCCGACTCTTCACGCCTCACGTCGACATCCTCTCTGAAGTCTTCTTCCTGCGAAATCAAGAACACCACACACCCTTCCCTAAGAGAATGTCTCAAAGGGCAACAACTTTCGGTCTTATGTCGAAGTCTAAACTTAAGATGATGACGATCTTAAAATTTAACAATCAAAACGTTAAAGTAATTATATTAATGAAATAAAATTGCCCTAATCTTTTATTTTATCGCCTCTCGACCTTTTAGCTAAGTTCAAAGTTACTCTAATCACCCTGTTCGCTTGTAAGTTTGACCATGTGCTGGCCAAAGAAACTGGTCTCTTCGGTCAGCACATTGAAGTACATGAGGTCAAACTTACCAGTTCGAGATCTTCGCAGTCTTCCATTGTTATTCCAGTTTTTAAGCCTTGATGGAGCTCGTACTGGTCCGACCTCTCGACACGTCTTAGCCCTTGGCCTCTGATGCCGCCGACTCTTCACGCCTCACGTCGACATCCTCTCTGAAGTCTTCTTCCTGCGAAATCAAGAACACCACACACCCTTCCCTAAGAGAACGTCTCAAAGGGCAACAACTTTCGGTCCTATTTCTAAGTATGAACTTAAGATGACGACGATCTTAAAATTTAACAATCTAAACGTTAAAGTAATTATATTAATGAAATAAAATTGCCCTATACTTTTATTTTATCGCCTCTCGACCTTTTAGCTAAGTTCAAAGTGACTCTAATCACCCTGTTCTCTTGTAAGTTTGACCATGTGCTGGCCAAAGAAACTGGTCTCTTCGGTCAGCACATTGAAGTACATGAGGTCAAACTTACCAGTTCGAGATCTTCGCAGTCTTCCATTGTTATTCCGGTTTTTAAGCCTTGATGGAGCTCGTACTGGTCCGACCTCTCGACACGTCTTAGCCCTTGGCCTCTGATGCCGCAGACTGTCCACGCCTCACGTCGACATCCTCTCTGAGGTCTTCTTCCTGCGAAATCAAGAACACCACACACCCTTCCCTAAGAGAACGTCTCAAAGGGCAACAACTTTCGGTCCTATTTCTAAGTATAAACTTAAGATGACGACGATCTTAAAATTTAACAATCAAAACGTTAAAGTAATTATATTAATGAAATATAATTGCCCTAATCTTTTATTTTATCGCCTCTCGACCTTTTAGCTAAGTTCAAAGTTACTCTAATCACCCTGTTCTCTTGTAAGTTTGACCATGTGCTGGCCAAAGAAACTGGTCTCTTCGGTCAGCACATTGAAGTACATGAGGTCAAACTTACCAGTTCGAGATCTTCGCAGTCTTCCATTGTTATTCCAGTTTTTAAGCCTTGATGGAGCTCGTACTGGTCCGACCTCTCGACACGTCTTAGCCCTTGGCCTCTGATGCCGCCGACTCTTCACGCCTCACGTCGACATCTTCTCTGAAGTCTTCTTCCTGCGAAATCAAGAACACCACACACCCTTCCCTAAGAGAACGTCTCAAAGGGCAACAACTTTCGGTCCTATGTCTAAGTATAAACTTAAGATGATGACGATCTTAAAATTTAACAATCTTAACGTTAAAGTAATTATATTAATGAAATATAATTGCCCTAATCTTTTATTTTATCGCCTCTCGACCTTTTAGCTAAGTTCAAAGTTACTCTAATCACCCTGTTCTCTTGTAAGTTTGACCATGTGCTGGCCAAAGAAACTGGTCTCTTCGGTCAGCACATTGAAGTACATGAGGTCAAACTTACCAGTTCGAGATCTTCGCAGTCTTCCATTGTTATTCCGGGTTTTAAGCCTTGATGGAGCTCGTACTGGTCCGACCTCTCGACACGTCTTAGCCCTTGGCCTCTGATGCCGCAGACTGTCCACGCCTCACGTCGACATCCTCTCTGAGGTCTTCTTCCTGCGAAATCAAGAACACCACACACCCTTCCCTAAGAGAACGTCTCAAAGGGCAACAACTTTCGGTCCTATTTCTAAGTATAAACTTAAGATGACGACGATCTTAAAATTTAACAATCAAAACGTTAAAGTAATTATATTAATGAAATATAATTGCCCTAATCTTTTATTTTATCGCCTCTCGACCTTTTAGCTAAGTTCAAAGTTACTCTAATCACCCTGTTCTCTTGTAAGTTTGACCATGTGCTGGCCAAAGAAACTGGTCTCTTCGGTCAGCACATTGAAGTACATGAGGTCAAACTTACCAGTTCGAGATCTTCGCAGTCTTCCATTGTTATTCCAGTTTTTAAGCCTTGATGGAGCTCGTACTGGTCCGACCTCTCGACACGTCTTAGCCCTTGGCCTCTGATGCCGCCGACTCTTCACGCCTCACGTCGACATCTTCTCTGAAGTCTTCTTCCTGCGAAATCAAGAACACCACACACCCTTCCCTAAGAGAACGTCTCAAAGGGCAACAACTTTCGGTCTTATGTCGAAGTCTAAACTTAAGATGATGACGATCTTAACATTTAACAATCTTAACGTTAAAGTAATTATATTAATGAAATATAATTGCCCTAATCTTTTATTTTATCGCCTCTCGACCTTTTAGCTAAGTTCAAAGTTACTCTAATCACCCTGTTCGCTTGTAAGTTTGACCATGTGCTGGCCAAAGAAACTGGTCTCTTCGGTCAGCACATTGAAGTACATGAGGTCAAACTTACCAGTTCGAAATCTTCGCAGTCTTCCATTGTTATTCCAGTTTTTAAGCCTTGATGGAGCTCGTACTGGTCCGACCTCTCGACACGTCTTAGCCCTTGGCCTCTGATGCCGCAGACTGTCCACGCCTCACGTCGACATCCTCTCTGAGGTCTTCTTCCTGCGAAATCAAGAACACCACACACCCTTCCCTAAGAGAACGTCTCAAAGGGCAACAACTTTCGGTCCTATGTCTAAGTATAAACTTAAGATGATGACGATCTTAAAATTTAACAATCTTAACGTTAAAGTAATTATATTAACACATTGACCGCGAGGTACGAGTTAACTCGTACTCCAGTTGGTTGTCTGGGACGCGAGGTACGAGTTAACTCGTACTCCAGATATACAGGGACTTCACTGCATTTCAGGCGTCGTGCTGGCAATCAATGGCACCTCTGGTAATGGGAGATCAGATTCTCAGCCTGGCGTGGCTTGTCGATGCTTTTCTACAGGGCTGACGCGTGTCATAAAGCGATGGGGGTTTCCTCCGGTTTAATTTACGATGGGCTGCCACGTGTAAGAGAGCACGGTACCTCATTCAGGCCTCGAGTTTTATTAGGCCTATAGGGCGGGCGGAGACGTCTGTTGTAACTGTAGGTGCGGTCATTAGTTTATTAGTGATGGAATTTTATTGCAGTCCTAGCTGCGACCATACGACTCATGCAGTAGGCCTACATTATTTTTCTGAACTAAGCATTTTAGTAGCCAGGTCTGATGGCGTCGCGAGAAAGATACACAGTCAACTATCGATGACATTGAACCTCTTATAATAGTTAGGCTATGCCGAGAGTGAGATAATTTAGGCCTGCAAGGTCTCCATTGCATATGCATGTTGGCTCCGAGTCATAAGCTTATTCCAGGCCGAGCCTTGCTGATGCTGCGATGATATCGCACGACACTTGTATTTACAACTCGTGCTTGGGAAGCTGCTGGCACGAATTACACACCAAAGGTGCTTTTGAATAGGGTTATAAGGCTGGTCTTAGCAGCTCTATCAACATAACCTAAATGCCGAGTTACGTCTAATAGATTTCTTCGATTTATTCTTTACGAAGGATAAATAAGGATTATATATAATGAGCTTGAAGGCAGAAGAGTCCAACAAATTCGTGGACCAATTTCTACAAAAGTCCACATTCAGGCCAAAAACTAGGGTTCACTAATTATTGGCACTCCACAACAGTAGCCTACATGAGATGAGAAAATTCCTGGACTTGTCTTTCCGATGATAAAGAAGCCGACAATATGGATTGCTGGGGAACCGACTATTGTCACTTACCTTTTCAATCAGACCATGACGCATGACAGATTTGAAGTCATAGGATTACTGAAATTCTGGCACAAATGCAATGTGAAGGTTTGTCTGAAAATGACAGGCTTTTCAAGCTGCGTGACATTTGCAGTGCCAAGGTCCTATTCTAATTTCACGATTTCAAGCCGTTTGTAGGCTACAGCATACTCTAGAAAGCGGCATTCATAGGCCTGCTGATGAGTGCTGTGGCATGGGCGGCTGAAATGCAGAGCATCCTTAGACAGGTTACTGTAGGCGTAGAATATATTAGACTAATAATTTGACAGTTTCTTTGCATATTCTTTTTCCGCTTTACATTTCAAGAGTCACTGTCAATGACAATTGACAATGACCGCTCTGTGCATGATTGTGGTAGGGCTGCTGCGTAGGGCGACAGATAAGCCCTAATAAATGGTCCCTGCGATCGAATTTTATGATCGAGCTGACCTGTGTCAAATTTACGATCGGACTGCCGGGGTTCAAATTTTCTATGGTGCCGCCGCGTACTGCAAAGAAATGGTCCCGCGGTCAATGTGTTAATGAAATATAATTGCCCTAATCTTTTATTTTATCGCCTCTCGACCTTTTAGCTAAGTTCAAAGTTACTCTGGTCACCCTGTTCTCTTGTAAGTTTGACCATGTGCTGGCCAAAGAAACTGGTCTCTTCGGTCAGCACATTGAAGTACATGAGGTCAAACTTACCAGTTCGAGATCTTCGCAGTCTTCCATTGTTATTCCAGTTTTTAAGCCTTGATGGAGCTCGTACTGGTCCGACCTCTCGACACGTCTTAGCCCTTGGCCTCTGATGCCGCCGACTCTTCACGCCTCACGTCGACATCCTCTCTGAAGTCTTCTTCCTGCGAAATCAAGAACACCACACACCCTTCCCTAAGAGAATGTCTCAAAGGGCAACAACTTTCGGTCCTATTTCTAAGTATAAACTTAAGATGACGACGATCTTAAAATTTAACAATCAAAACGTTAAAGTAATTATATTAATGAAATATAATTGCCCTAATCTTTTATTTTATCGCCTCTCGACCTTTTAGCTAAGTTCAAAGTTACTCTAATCACCCTGTTCTCTTGTAAGTTTGACCATGTGCTGGCCAAAGAAACTGGTCTCTTCGGTCAGCACATTGAAGTACATGAGGTCAAACTTACCAGTTCGAGATCTTCGCAGTCTTCCATTGTTATTCCAGTTTTTAAGCCTTGATGGAGCTCGTACTGGTCCGACCTCTCGACACGTCTTAGCCCTTGGCCTCTGATGCCGCCGACTCTTCACGCCTCACGTCGACATCTTCTCTGAAGTCTTCTTCCTGCGAAATCAAGAACACCACACACCCTTCCCTAAGAGAACGTCTCAAAGGGCAACAACTTTCGGTCCTATGTCTAAGTATAAACTTAAGATGATGACGATCTTAAAATTTAACAATCTTAACGTTAAAGTAATTATATTAATGAAATATAATTGCCCTAATCTTTTATTTTATCGCCTCTCGACCTTTTAGCTAAGTTCAAAGTTACTCTGGTCACCCTGTTCTCTTGTAAGTTTGACCATGTGCTGGCCAAAGAAACTGGTCTCTTCGGTCAGCACATTGAAGTACATGAGGTCAAACTTACCAGTTCGAGATCTTCGCAGTCTTCCATTGTTATTCCAGTTTTTAAGCCTTGATGGAGCTCGTACTGGTCCGACCTCTCGACACGTCTTAGCCCTTGGCCTCTGATGCCGCCGACTCTTCACGCCTCACGTCGACATCCTCTCTGAAGTCTTCTTCCTGCGAAATCAAGAACACCACACACCCTTCCCTAAGAGAATGTCTCAAAGGGCAACAACTTTCGGTCCTATTTCTAAGTATAAACTTAAGATGACGACGATCTTAAAATTTAACAATCAAAACGTTAAAGTAATTATATTAATGAAATATAATTGCCCTAATCTTTTATTTTATCGCCTCTCGACCTTTTAGCTAAGTTCAAAGTTACTCTAATCACCCTGTTCTCTTGTAAGTTTGACCATGTGCTGGCCAAAGAAACTGGTCTCTTCGGTCAGCACATTGAAGTACATGAGGTCATACTTACCAGTTCGAGATCTTCGCAGTCTTCCATTGTTATTCCAGTTTTTAAGCCTTGATGGAGCTCGTACTGGTCCGACCTCTCGACACGTCTTAGCCCTTGGCCTCTGATGCCGCCGACTCTTCACGCCTCACGTCGACATCTTCTCTGAAGTCTTCTTCCTGCGAAATCAAGAACACCACACACCCTTCCCTAAGAGAACGTCTCAAAGGGCAACAACTTTCGGTCCTATTTCTAAGTATAAACTTAAGATGACGACGATCTTAAAATTTAACAATCAAAACGTTAAAGTAATTATATTAATGAAATATAATTGCCCTAATCTTTTATTTTATCGCCTCTCGACCTTTTAGCTAAGTTCAAAGTTACTCTAATCACCCTGTTCTCTTGTAAGTTTGACCATGTGCTGGCCAAAGAAACTGGTCTCTTCGGTCAGCACATTGAAGTACATGAGGTCAAACTTACCAGTTCGAGATCTTCGCAGTCTTCCATTGTTATTCCAGTTTTTAAGCCTTGATGGAGCTCGTACTGGTCCGACCTCTCGACACGTCTTAGCCCTTGGCCTCTGATGCCGCCGACTCTTCACGCCTCACGTCGACATCCTCTCTGAAGTCTTCTTCCTGCGAAATCAAGAACACCACACACCCTTCCCTAAGAGAATGTCTCAAAGGGCAACAACTTTCGGTCTTATGTCGAAGTCTAAACTTAAGATGATGACGATCTTAAAATTTAACAATCAAAACGTTAAAGTAATTATATTAATGAAATATAATTGCCCTAATCTTTTATTTTATCGCCTCTCGACCTTTTAGCTAAGTTCAAAGTTACTCTAATCACCCTGTTCTCTTGTAAGTTTGACCATGTGCTGGCCAAAGAAACTGGTCTCTTCGGTCAGCACATTGAAGTACATGAGGTCAAACTTACCAGTTCGAGATCTTCGCAGTCTTCCATTGTTATTCCAGTTTTTAAGCCTTGATGGAGCTCGTACTGGTCCGACCTCTCGACACGTCTTAGCCCTTGGCCTCTGATGCCGCCGACTCTTCACGCCTCACGTCGACATCCTCTCTGAAGTCTTCTTCCTGCGAAATCAAGAACACCACACACCCTTCCCTAAGAGAACGTCTCAAAGGGCAACAACTTTCGGTCCTATTTCTAAGTATAAACTTAAGATGACGACGATCTTAAAATTTAACAATCTAAACGTTAAAGTAATTATATTAATGAAATAAAATTGCCCTATACTTTTATTTTATCGCCTCTCGACCTTTTAGCTAAGTTCAAAGTGACTCTAATCACCCTGTTCTCTTGTAAGTTTGACCATGTGCTGGCCAAAGAAACTGGTCTCTTCGGTCAGCACATTGAAGTACATGAGGTCAAACTTACCAGTTCGAGATCTTCGCAGTCTTCCATTGTTATTCCGGTTTTTAAGCCTTGATGGAGCTCTTACTGGTCCGACCTCTCGACACGTCTTAGCCCTTGGCCTCTGATGCCGCAGACTGTCCACGCCTCACGTCGACATCCTCTCTGAGGTCTTCTTCCTGCGAAATCAAGAACACCACACACCCTTCCCTAAGAGAACGTCTCAAAGGGCAACAACTTTCGGTCCTATTTCTAAGTATAAACTTAAGATGACGACGATCTTAAAATTTAACAATCAAAACGTTAAAGTAATTATATTAATGAAATATAATTGCCCTAATCTTTTATTTTATCGCCTCTCGACCTTTTAGCTAAGTTCAAAGTTACTCTAATCACCCTGTTCTCTTGTAAGTTTGACCATGTGCTGGCCAAAGAAACTGGTCTCTTCGGTCAGCACATTGAAGTACATGAGGTCAAACTTACCAGTTCGAGATCTTCGCAGTCTTCCATTGTTATTCCAGTTTTTAAGCCTTGATGGAGCTCGTACTGGTCCGACCTCTCGACACGTTTTAGCCCTTGGCCTCTGATGCCGCCGACTCTTCACGCCTCACGTCGACATCTTCTCTGAAGTCTTCTTCCTGCGAAATCAAGAACACCACACACCCTTCCCTAAGAGAACGTCTCAAAGGGCAACAACTTTCGGTCCTATGTCTAAGTATAAACTTAAGATGATGACGATCTTAAAATTTAACAATCTTAACGTTAAAGTAATTATATTAATGAAATATAATTGCCCTAATCTTTTATTTTATCGCCTCTCGACCTTTTAGCTAAGTTCAAAGTTACTCTAATCACCCTGTTCTCTTGTAAGTTTGACCATGTGCTGGCCAAAGAAACTGGTCTCTTCGGTCAGCACATTGAAGTACATGAGGTCAAACTTACCAGTTCGAGATCTTCGCAGTCTTCCATTGTTATTCCGGGTTTTAAGCCTTGATGGAGCTCGTACTGGTCCGACCTCTCGACACGTCTTAGCCCTTGGCCTCTGATGCCGCAGACTGTCCACGCCTCACGTCGACATCCTCTCTGAGGTCTTCTTCCTGCGAAATCAAGAACACCACACACCCTTCCCTAAGAGAACGTCTCAAAGGGCAACAACTTTCGGTCCTATTTCTAAGTATAAACTTAAGATGACGACGATCTTAAAATTTAACAATCAAAACGTTAAAGTAATTATATTAATGAAATAAAATTGCCCTAATCTTTCATTTTATCGCCTCTCGACCTTTTAGCTAAGTTCAAAGTTACTCTAATCACCCTGTTCTCTTGTAAGTTTGACCATGTGCTGGCCAAAGAAACTGGTCTCTTCGGTCAGCACATTGAAGTACATGAGGTCAAACTTACCAGTTCGAGATCTTCGCAGTCTTCCATTGTTATTCCAGTTTTTAAGCCTTGATGGAGCTCGTACTGGTCCGACCTCTCGACACGTCTTAGCCCTTGGCCTCTGATGCCGCCGACTCTTCACGCCTCACGTCGACATCCTCTCTGAAGTCTTCTTCCTGCGAAATCAAGAACACCACACACCCTTCCCTAAGAGAATGTCTCAAAGGGCAACAACTTTCGGTCCTATTTCTAAGTATAAACTTAAGATGACGACGATCTTAAAAATTAACAATCTAAACGTTAAAGTAATTATATTAATGAAATAAAATTGCCCTAATCTTTTATTTTATCGCCTCTCGACCTTTTAGCTAAGTTCAAAGTGACTCTAATCACCCTGTTCTCTTGTAAGTTTGACCATGTGCTGGCCAAAGAAACTGGTCTCTTCGGTCAGCACATTGAAGTACATGAGGTCAAACTTACGAGTTCGAGATCCTCGCAGTCTTCCATTGTAATTCCGGTTTTTAAGCCTTGATGGAGCTCGTACTGGTCCGACCTCTCGACACGTCTTAGCCCTTGGCCTCTGATGCCGCAGACTGTCCACGCCTCACGTCGACATCCTCTCTGAGGTCTTCTTCCTGCGAAATCAAGATCACCACACACCCTTCCCTAAGAGAACGTCTCAAAGGGCAACAACTTTCGGTCCTATTTCTAAGTATAAACTTAAGATGATGACGATCTTAAAATTTAACAATCAAAACGTTAAAGTAATTATATTAATGAAATAAAATTGCCCTAATCTTTTATTTTATCGCCTCTCGACCTTTTAGCTAAGTTCAAAGTTACTCTAATCACCCTGTTCTCTTGTAAGTTTGACCATGTGCTGGCCAAAGAAACTGGTCTCTTCGGTCAGCACATTGAAGTACATGAGGTCAAACTTACCAGTTCGAGATCTTCGCAGTCTTCCATTGTTATTCCAGTTTTTAAGCCTTGATGGAGCTCGTACTGGTCCGACCTCTCGACACGTCTTAGCCCTTGGCCTCTGATGCCGCCGACTCTTCACGCCTCACGTCGACATCTTCTCTGAAGTCTTCTTCCTGCGAAATCAAGAACACCACACACCCTTCCCTAAGAGAACGTCTCAAAGGGCAACAACTTTCGGTCCTATTTCTAAGTATAAACTTAAGACGACGACGATCTTAAAATTTAACAATCAAAACGTTAAAGTAATTATATTAATGAAATATAATTGCCCTAATCTTTTATTTTATCGCCTCTCGACCTTTTAGCTAAGTTCAAAGTTACTCTTCTTCCTGCGAAATCAAGAACACCACACACCCTTCCCTAAGAGAATGTCTCAAAGGGCAACAATCACCCTGTTCTCTTGTAGGTTTGACCATGTGCTGGCCAAAGAAACTGGTCTCTTCGGTCAGCACATTGAAGTACATGAGGTCAAACTTACCAGTTCGAGATCTTCGCAGTCTTCCATTGTTATTCCAGTTTTTAAGCCTTGATGGAGCTCGTACTGGTCCGACCTCTCGACACGTCTTAGCCCTTGGCCTCTGATGCCGCCGACTCTTCACGCCTCACGTCGACATCCTCTCTGAAGTCTTCTTCCTGCGAAATCAAGAACACCACACACCCTTCCTTAAGAGAACGTCTCAAAGGGCAACAACTTTCGGTCCTATTTCTAAGTATAAACTTAAGATGATGACGATCTTAAAATTTAACAATCAAAACGTTAAAGTAATTATATTAATGAAATATAATTGCCCTAATCTTTTATTTTATCGCCTCTCGACCTTTTAGCTAAGTTCAAAGTTACTCTAATCACCCTGTTCTCTTGTAAGTTTGACCATGTGCTGGCCAAAGAAACTGGTCTCTTCGGTCAGCACATTGAAGTACATGAGGTCAAACTTACCAGTTCGAGATCTTCGCAGTCTTCCATTGTTATTCCAGTTTTTAAGCCTTGATGGAGCTCGTACTGGTCCGACCTCTCGACACGTCTTAGCCCTTGGCCTCTGATGCCGCCGACTCTTCACGCCTCACGTCGACATCCTCTCTGAAGTCTTCTTCCTGCGAAATCAAGAACACCACACACCCTTCCCTAAGAGAACGTCTCAAAGGGCAACAACTTTCGGTCCTATTTCTAAGTATAAACTTAAGATGACGACGATCTTAAAATTTAACAATCTAAACGTTAAAGTAATTATATTAATGAAATAAAATTGCCCTATACTTTTATTTTATCGCCTCTCGACCTTTTAGCTAAGTTCAAAGTGACTCTAATCACCCTGTTCTCTTGTAAGTTTGACCATGTGCTGGCCAAAGAAACTGGTCTCTTCGGTCAGCACATTGAAGTACATGAGGTCAAACTTACCAGTTCGAGATCTTCGCAGTCTTCCATTGTTATTCCAGTTTTTAAGCCTTGATGGAGCTCGTACTGGTCCGACCTCTCGACACGTCTTAGCCCTTGGCCTCTGATGCCGCCGACTCTTCACGCCTCACGTCGACATCCTCTCTGAAGTCTTCTTCCTGCGAAATCAAGAACACCACACACCCTTCCCTAAGAGAATGTCTCAAAGGGCAACAACTTTCGGTCCTATTTCTAAGTATAAACTTAAGATGACGACGATCTTAAAATTTAACAATCAAAACGTTAAAGTAATTATATTAATGAAATATAATTGCCCTAATCTTTTATTTTATCGCCTCTCGACCTTTTAGCTAAGTTCAAAGTTACTCTAATCACCCTGTTCTCTTGTAAGTTTGACCATGTGCTGGCCAAAGAAACTGGTCTCTTCGGTCAGCACATTGAAGTACATGAGGTCAAACTTACCAGTTCGAGATCTTCGCAGTCTTCCATTGTTATTCCAGTTTTTAAGCCTTGATGGAGCTCGTACTGGTCCGACCTCTCGACACGTCTTAGCCCTTGGCCTCTGATGCCGCCGACTCTTCACGCCTCACGTCGACATCTTCTCTGAAGTCTTCTTCCTGCGAAATCAAGAACACCACACACCCTTCCCTAAGAGAACGTCTCAAAGGGCAACAACTTTCGGTCCTATTTCTAAGTATAAACTTAAGATGACGACGATCTTAAAATTTAACAATCAAAACGTTAAAGTAATTATATTAATGAAATATAATTGCCCTAATCTTTTATTTTATCGCCTCTCGACCTTTTAGCTAAGTTCAAAGTTACTCTAATCACCCTGTTCTCTTGTAAGTTTGACCATGTGCTGGCCAAAGAAACTGGTCTCTTCGGTCAGCACATTGAAGTACATGAGGTCAAACTTACCAGTTCGAGATCTTCGCAGTCTTCCATTGTTATTCCAGTTTTTAAGCCTTGATGGAGCTCGTACTGGTCCGACCTCTCGACACGTCTTAGCCCTTGGCCTCTGATGCCGCCGACTCTTCACGCCTCACGTCGACATCCTCTCTGAAGTCTTCTTCCTGCGAAATCAAGAACACCACACACCCTTCCCTAAGAGAATGTCTCAAAGGGCAACAACTTTCGGTCTTATGTCGAAGTCTAAACTTAAGATGATGACGATCTTAAAATTTAACAATCAAAACGTTAAAGTAATTATATTAATGAAATAAAATTGCCCTAATCTTTTATTTTATCGCCTCTCGACCTTTTAGCTAAGTTCAAAGTTACTCTAATCACCCTGTTCTCTTGTAAGTTTGACCATGTGCTGGCCAAAGAAACTGGTCTCTTCGGTCAGCACATTGAAGTACATGAGGTCAAACTTACCAGTTCGAGATCTTCGCAGTCTTCCATTGTTATTCCAGTTTTTAAGCCTTGATGGAGCTCGTACTGGTCCGACCTCTCGACACGTCTTAGCCCTTGGCCTCTGATGCCGCCGACTCTTCACGCCTCACGTCGACATCCTCTCTGAAGTCTTCTTCCTGCGAAATCAAGAACACCACACACCCTTCCCTAAGAGAACGTCTCAAAGGGCAACAACTTTCGGTCCTATTTCTAAGTATAAACTTAAGATGACGACGATCTTAAAATTTAACAATCTAAACGTTAAAGTAATTATATTAATGAAATAAAATTGCCCTATACTTTTATTTTATCGCCTCTCGACCTTTTAGCTAAGTTCAAAGTGACTCTAATCACCCTGTTCTCTTGTAAGTTTGACCATGTGCTGGCCAAAGAAACTGGTCTCTTCGGTCAGCACATTGAAGTACATGAGGTCAAACTTACCAGTTCGAGATCTTCGCAGTCTTCCATTGTTATTCCGGTTTTTAAGCCTTGATGGAGCTCTTACTGGTCCGACCTCTCGACACGTCTTAGCCCTTGGCCTCTGATGCCGCAGACTGTCCACGCCTCACGTCGACATCCTCTCTGAGGTCTTCTTCCTGCGAAATCAAGAACACCACACACCCTTCCCTAAGAGAACGTCTCAAAGGGCAACAACTTTCGGTCCTATTTCTAAGTATAAACTTAAGATGACGACGATCTTAAAATTTAACAATCAAAACGTTAAAGTAATTATATTAATGAAATATAATTGCCCTAATCTTTTATTTTATCGCCTCTCGACCTTTTAGCTAAGTTCAAAGTTACTCTAATCACCCTGTTCTCTTGTAAGTTTGACCATGTGCTGGCCAAAGAAACTGGTCTCTTCGGTCAGCACATTGAAGTACATGAGGTCAAACTTACCAGTTCGAGATCTTCGCAGTCTTCCATTGTTATTCCAGTTTTTAAGCCTTGATGGAGCTCGTACTGGTCCGACCTCTCGACACGTCTTAGCCCTTGGCCTCTGATGCCGCCGACTCTTCACGCCTCACGTCGACATCCTCTCTGAAGTCTTCTTCCTGCGAAATCAAGAACACCACACACCCTTCCCTAAGAGAACGTCTCAAAGGGCAACAACTTTCGGTCCTATTTCTAAGTATAAACTTAAGATGACGACGATCTTAAAATTTAACAATCTAAACGTTAAAGTAATTATATTAATGAAATAAAATTGCCCTATACTTTTATTTTATCGCCTCTCGACCTTTTAGCTAAGTTCAAAGTGACTCTAATCACCCTGTTCTCTTGTAAGTTTGACCATGTGCTGGCCAAAGAAACTGGTCTCTTCGGTCAGCACATTGAAGTACATGAGGTCAAACTTACCAGTTCGAGATCTTCGCAGTCTTCCATTGTTATTCCGGGTTTTAAGCCTTGATGGAGCTCGTACTGGTCCGACCTCTCGACACGTCTTAGCCCTTGGCCTCTGATGCCGCAGACTGTCCACGCCTCACGTCGACATCCTCTCTGAGGTCTTCTTCCTGCGAAATCAAGAACACCACACACCCTTCCCTAAGAGAACGTCTCAAAGGGCAACAACTTTCGGTCCTATTTCTAAGTATAAACTTAAGATGACGACGATCTTAAAATTTAACAATCAAAACGTTAAAGTAATTATATTAATGAAATAAAATTGCCCTAATCTTTCATTTTATCGCCTCTAGACCTTTTAGCTAAGTTCAAAGTTACTCTAATCACCCTGTTCTCTTGTAAGTTTGACCATGTGCTGGCCAAAGAAACTGGTCTCTTCGGTCAGCACATTGAAGTACATGAGGTCAAACTTACCAGTTCGAGATCTTCGCAGTCTTCCATTGTTATTCCAGTTTTTAAGCCTTGATGGAGCTCGTACTGGTCCGACCTCTCGACACGTCTTAGCCCTTGGCCTCTGATGCCGCTGACTCTTCACGCCTCACGTCGACATCTTCTCTGAAGTCTTCTTCCTGCGAAATCAAGAACACCACACACCCTTCCCTAAGAGAACGTCTCAAAGGGCAACAACTTTCGGTCCTATTTCTAAGTATAAACTTAAGATGACGACGATCTTAAAATTTAACAATCTAAACGTTAAAGTAATTATATTAATGAAATAAAATTGCCCTAATCTTTTATTTTATCGCCTCTCGACCTTTTAGCTAAGTTCAAAGTGACTCTAATCACCCTGTTCTCTTGTAAGTTTGACCATGTGTTGGCCAAAGAAACTGGTCTCTTCGGTCAGCACATTGAAGTACATGAGGTCAAACTTACCAGTTCGAGATCTTCGCAGTCTTCCATTGTTATTCCAGTTTTTAAGCCTTGATGGAGCTCGTACTGGTCCGACCTCTCGACACGTCTTAGCCCTTGGCCTCTGATGCCGCCGACTGTCCACGCCTCACGTCGACATCCTCTCTGAGGTCTTCTTCCTGCGAAATCAAGAACACCACACACCCTTCCCTAAGAGAACGTCTCAAAGGGCAACAACTTTCGGTCCTATTTCTAAGTATAAACTTAAGATGATGACGATCTTAAAAAATTTAACAATCTTAACGTTAAAGTAATTATATTAATGAAATATAATTGCCCTAATCTTTTATTTTATCGCCTCTCAACCTTTTAGCTAAGTTCAAAGTGACTCTAGTCACCCTGTTCTCTTGTAAGTTTGACCATGTGCTGGCCAAAGAAACTGGTCTCTTCGGTCAGCACATTGAAGTACATGAGGTCAAACTTACCAGTTCGAGATCTTCGCAGTCTTCCATTGTTATTCCAGTTTTTAAGCCTTGATGGAGCTCGTACTGGTCCGACCTCTCGACACGTCTTAGCCCTTGGCCTCTGATGCCGCCGACTCTTCACGCCTCACGTCGACATCTTCTCTGAAGTCTTCTTCCTGCGAAATCAAGAACACCACACACCCTTCCCTAAGAGAACGTCTCAAAGGGCAACAACTTTCGGTCCTATGTCTAAGTATAAACTTAAGATGATGACGATCTTAAAATTTAACAATCTTAACGTTAAAGTAATTATATTAATGAAATATAATTGCCCTAATCTTTTATTTTATCGCCTCTCGACCTTTTAGCTAAGTTCAAAGTTACTCTGGTCACCCTGTTCTCTTGTAAGTTTGACCATGTGCTGGCCAAAGAAACTGGTCTCTTCGGTCAGCACATTGAAGTACATGAGGTCAAACTTACCAGTTCGAGATCTTCGCAGTCTTCCATTGTTATTCCAGTTTTTAAGCCTTGATGGAGCTCGTACTGGTCCGACCTCTCGACACGTCTTAGCCCTTGGCCTCTGATGCCGCCGACTCTTCACGCCTCACGTCGACATCCTCTCTGAAGTCTTCTTCCTGCGAAATCAAGAACACCACACACCCTTCCCTAAGAGAATGTCTCAAAGGGCAACAACTTTCGGTCCTATTTCTAAGTATAAACTTAAGATGACGACGATCTTAAAATTTAACAATCAAAACGTTAAAGTAATTATATTAATGAAATATAATTGCCCTAATCTTTTATTTTATCGCCTCTCGACCTTTTAGCTAAGTTCAAAGTTACTCTAATCACCCTGTTCTCTTGTCAGTTTGACCATGTGCTGGCCAAAGAAACTGGTCTCTTCGGTCAGCACATTGAAGTACATGAGGTCATACTTACCAGTTCGAGATCTTCGCAGTCTTCCATTGTTATTCCAGTTTTTAAGCCTTGATGGAGCTCGTACTGGTCCGACCTCTCGACACGTCTTAGCCCTTGGCCTCTGATGCCGCCGACTCTTCACGCCTCACGTCGACATCTTCTCTGAAGTCTTCTTCCTGCGAAATCAAGAACACCACACACCCTTCCCTAAGAGAACGTCTCAAAGGGCAACAACTTTCGGTCCTATTTCTAAGTATAAACTTAAGATGACGACGATCTTAAAATTTAACAATCAAAACGTTAAAGTAATTATATTAATGAAATATAATTGCCCTAATCTTTTATTTTATCGCCTCTCGACCTTTTAGCTAAGTTCAAAGTTACTCTAATCACCCTGTTCTCTTGTAAGTTTGACCATGTGCTGGCCAAAGAAACTGGTCTCTTCGGTCAGCACATTGAAGTACATGAGGTCAAACTTACCAGTTCGAGATCTTCGCAGTCTTCCATTGTTATTCCAGTTTTTAAGCCTTGATGGAGCTCGTACTGGTCCGACCTCTCGACACGTCTTAGCCCTTGGCCTCTGATGCCGCCGACTCTTCACGCCTCACGTCGACATCCTCTCTGAAGTCTTCTTCCTGCGAAATCAAGAACACCACACACCCTTCCCTAAGAGAATGTCTCAAAGGGCAACAACTTTCGGTCTTATGTCGAAGTCTAAACTTAAGATGATGACGATCTTAAAATTTAACAATCAAAACGTTAAAGTAATTATATTAATGAAATAAAATTGCCCTAATCTTTTATTTTATCGCCTCTCGACCTTTTAGCTAAGTTCAAAGTTACTCTAATCACCCTGTTCTCTTGTAAGTTTGACCATGTGCTGGCCAAAGAAACTGGTCTCTTCGGTCAGCACATTGAAGTACATGAGGTCAAACTTACCAGTTCGAGATCTTCGCAGTCTTCCATTGTTATTCCAGTTTTTAAGCCTTGATGGAGCTCGTACTGGTCCGACCTCTCGACACGTCTTAGCCCTTGGCCTCTGATGCCGCCGACTCTTCACGCCTCACGTCGACATCCTCTCTGAAGTCTTCTTCCTGCGAAATCAAGAACACCACACACCCTTCCCTAAGAGAACGTCTCAAAGGGCAACAACTTTCGGTCCTATTTCTAAGTATAAACTTAAGATGACGACGATCTTAAAATTTAACAATCTAAACGTTAAAGTAATTATATTAATGAAATAAAATTGCCCTATACTTTTATTTTATCGCCTCTCGACCTTTTAGCTAAGTTCAAAGTGACTCTAATCACCCTGTTCTCTTGTAAGTTTGACCATGTGCTGGCCAAAGAAACTGGTCTCTTCGGTCAGCACATTGAAGTACATGAGGTCAAACTTACCAGTTCGAGATCTTCGCAGTCTTCCATTGTTATTCCGGTTTTTAAGCCTTGATGGAGCTCTTACTGGTCCGACCTCTCGACACGTCTTAGCCCTTGGCCTCTGATGCCGCAGACTGTCCACGCCTCACGTCGACATCCTCTCTGAGGTCTTCTTCCTGCGAAATCAAGAACACCACACACCCTTCCCTAAGAGAACGTCTCAAAGGGCAACAACTTTCGGTCCTATTTCTAAGTATAAACTTAAGATGACGACGATCTTAAAATTTAACAATCAAAACGTTAAAGTAATTATATTAATGAAATATAATTGCCCTAATCTTTTATTTTATCGCCTCTCGACCTTTTAGCTAAGTTCAAAGTTACTCTAATCACCCTGTTCTCTTGTAAGTTTGACCATGTGCTGGCCAAAGAAACTGGTCTCTTCGGTCAGCACATTGAAGTACATGAGGTCAAACTTACCAGTTCGAGATCTTCGCAGTCTTCCATTGTTATTCCAGTTTTTAAGCCTTGATGGAGCTCGTACTGGTCCGACCTCTCGACACGTTTTAGCCCTTGGCCTCTGATGCCGCCGACTCTTCACGCCTCACGTCGACATCTTCTCTGAAGTCTTCTTCCTGCGAAATCAAGAACACCACACACCCTTCCCTAAGAGAACGTCTCAAAGGGCAACAACTTTCGGTCCTATGTCTAAGTATAAACTTAAGATGATGACGATCTTAAAATTTAACAATCTTAACGTTAAAGTAATTATATTAATGAAATATAATTGCCCTAATCTTTTATTTTATCGCCTCTCGACCTTTTAGCTAAGTTCAAAGTTACTCTAATCACCCTGTTCTCTTGTAAGTTTGACCATGTGCTGGCCAAAGAAACTGGTCTCTTCGGTCAGCACATTGAAGTACATGAGGTCAAACTTACCAGTTCGAGATCTTCGCAGTCTTCCATTGTTATTCCGGGTTTTAAGCCTTGATGGAGCTCGTACTGGTCCGACCTCTCGACACGTCTTAGCCCTTGGCCTCTGATGCCGCAGACTGTCCACGCCTCACGTCGACATCCTCTCTGAGGTCTTCTTCCTGCGAAATCAAGAACACCACACACCCTTCCCTAAGAGAACGTCTCAAAGGGCAACAACTTTCGGTCCTATTTCTAAGTATAAACTTAAGATGACGACGATCTTAAAATTTAACAATCAAAACGTTAAAGTAATTATATTAATGAAATAAAATTCCCTAATCTTTCATTTTATCGCCTCTCGACCTTTTAGCTAAGTTCAAAGTTACTCTAATCACCCTGTTCTCTTGTAAGTTTGACCATGTGCTGGCCAAAGAAACTGGTCTCTTCGGTCAGCACATTGAAGTACATGAGGTCAAACTTACCAGTTCGAGATCTTCGCAGTCTTCCATTGTTATTCCAGTTTTTAAGCCTTGATGGAGCTCGTACTGGTCCGACCTCTCGACACGTCTTAGCCCTTGGCCTCTGATGCCGCCGACTCTTCACGCCTCACGTCGACATCCTCTCTGAAGTCTTCTTCCTGCGAAATCAAGAACACCACACACCCTTCCCTAAGAGAATGTCTCAAAGGGCAACAACTTTCGGTCCTATTTCTAAGTATAAACTTAAGATGACGACGATCTTAAAAATTAACAATCTAAACGTTAAAGTAATTATATTAATGAAATAAAATTGCCCTAATCTTTTATTTTATCGCCTCTCGACCTTTTAGCTAAGTTCAAAGTGACTCTAATCACCCTGTTCTCTTGTAAGTTTGACCATGTGCTGGCCAAAGAAACTGGTCTCTTCGGTCAGCACATTGAAGTACATGAGGTCAAACTTACGAGTTCGAGATCCTCGCAGTCTTCCATTGTAATTCCGGTTTTTAAGCCTTGATGGAGCTCGTACTGGTCCGACCTCTCGACACGTCTTAGCCCTTGGCCTCTGATGCCGCAGACTGTCCACGCCTCACGTCGACATCCTCTCTGAGGTCTTCTTCCTGCGAAATCAAGATCACCACACACCCTTCCCTAAGAGAACGTCTCAAAGGGCAACAACTTTCGGTCCTATTTCTAAGTATAAACTTAAGATGATGACGATCTTAAAATTTAACAATCAAAACGTTAAAGTAATTATATTAATGAAATAAAATTGCCCTAATCTTTTATTTTATCGCCTCTCGACCTTTTAGCTAAGTTCAAAGTTACTCTAATCACCCTGTTCTCTTGTAAGTTTGACCATGTGCTGGCCAAAGAAACTGGTCTCTTCGGTCAGCACATTGAAGTACATGAGGTCAAACTTACCAGTTCGAGATCTTCGCAGTCTTCCATTGTTATTCCAGTTTTTAAGCCTTGATGGAGCTCGTACTGGTCCGACCTCTCGACACGTCTTAGCCCTTGGCCTCTGATGCCGCCGACTCTTCACGCCTCACGTCGACATCTTCTCTGAAGTCTTCTTCCTGCGAAATCAAGAACACCACACACCCTTCCCTAAGAGAACGTCTCAAAGGGCAACAACTTTCGGTCCTATTTCTAAGTATAAACTTAAGACGACGACGATCTTAAAATTTAACAATCAAAACGTTAAAGTAATTATATTAATGAAATATAATTGCCCTAATCTTTTATTTTATCGCCTCTCGACCTTTTAGCTAAGTTCAAAGTTACTCTTCTTCCTGCGAAATCAAGAACACCACACACCCTTCCCTAAGAGAATGTCTCAAAGGGCAACAATCACCCTGTTCTCTTGTAGGTTTGACCATGTGCTGGCCAAAGAAACTGGTCTCTTCGGTCAGCACATTGAAGTACATGAGGTCAAACTTACCAGTTCGAGATCTTCGCAGTCTTCCAATGTTATTCCAGTTTTTAAGCCTTGATGGAGCTCGTACTGGTCCGACCTCTCGACACGTCTTAGCCCTTGGCCTCTGATGCCGCCGACTCTTCACGCCTCACGTCGACATCCTCTCTGAAGTCTTCTTCCTGCGAAATCAAGAACACCACACACCCTTCCTTAAGAGAACGTCTCAAAGGGCAACAACTTTCGGTCCTATTTCTAAGTATAAACTTAAGATGATGACGATCTTAAAATTTAACAATCAAAACGTTAAAGTAATTATATTAATGAAATATAATTGCCCTAATCTTTTATTTTATCGCCTCTCGACCTTTTAGCTAAGTTCAAAGTTACTCTAATCACCCTGTTCTCTTGTAAGTTTGACCATGTGCTGGCCAAAGAAACTGGTCTCTTCGGTCAGCACATTGAAGTACATGAGGTCAAACTTACCAGTTCGAGATCTTCGCAGTCTTCCATTGTTATTCCAGTTTTTAAGCCTTGATGGAGCTCGTACTGGTCCGACCTCTCGACACGTCTTAGCCCTTGGCCTCTGATGCCGCCGACTCTTCACGCCTCACGTCGACATCCTCTCTGAAGTCTTCTTCCTGCGAAATCAAGAACACCACACACCCTTCCCTAAGAGAACGTCTCAAAGGGCAACAACTTTCGGTCCTATTTCTAAGTATAAACTTAAGATGACGACGATCTTAAAATTTAACAATCTAAACGTTAAAGTAATTATATTAATGAAATAAAATTGCCCTATACTTTTATTTTATCGCCTCTCGACCTTTTAGCTAAGTTCAAAGTGACTCTAATCACCCTGTTCTCTTGTAAGTTTGACCATGTGCTGGCCAAAGAAACTGGTCTCTTCGGTCAGCACATTGAAGTACATGAGGTCAAACTTACCAGTTCGAGATCTTCGCAGTCTTCCATTGTTATTCCAGTTTTTAAGCCTTGATGGAGCTCGTACTGGTCCGACCTCTCGACACGTCTTAGCCCTTGGCCTCTGATGCCGCCGACTCTTCACGCCTCACGTCGACATCCTCTCTGAAGTCTTCTTCCTGCGAAATCAAGAACACCACACACCCTTCCCTAAGAGAATGTCTCAAAGGGCAACAACTTTCGGTCCTATTTCTAAGTATAAACTTAAGATGACGACGATCTTAAAATTTAACAATCAAAACGTTAAAGTAATTATATTAATGAAATATAATTGCCCTAATCTTTTATTTTATCGCCTCTCGACCTTTTAGCTAAGTTCAAAGTTACTCTAATCACCCTGTTCTCTTGTAAGTTTGACCATGTGCTGGCCAAAGAAACTGGTCTCTTCGGTCAGCACATTGAAGTACATGAGGTCAAACTTACCAGTTCGAGATCTTCGCAGTCTTCCATTGTTATTCCAGTTTTTAAGCCTTGATGGAGCTCGTACTGGTCCGACCTCTCGACACGTCTTAGCCCTTGGCCTCTGATGCCGCCGACTCTTCACGCCTCACGTCGACATCCTCTCTGAAGTCTTCTTCCTGCGAAATCAAGAACACCACACACCCTTCCCTAAGAGAATGTCTCAAAGGGCAACAACTTTCGGTCTTATGTCGAAGTCTAAACTTAAGATGATGACGATCTTAAAATTTAACAATCAAAACGTTAAAGTAATTATATTAATGAAATAAAATTGCCCTAATCTTTTATTTTATCGCCTCTCGACCTTTTAGCTAAGTTCAAAGTTACTCTAATCACCCTGTTCGCTTGTAAGTTTGACCATGTGCTGGCCAAAGAAACTGGTCTCTTCGGTCAGCACATTGAAGTACATGAGGTCAAACTTACCAGTTCGAGATCTTCGCAGTCTTCCATTGTTATTCCAGTTTTTAAGCCTTGATGGAGCTCGTACTGGTCCGACCTCTCGACACGTCTTAGCCCTTGGCCTCTGATGCCGCCGACTCTTCACGCCTCACGTCGACATCCTCTCTGAAGTCTTCTTCCTGCGAAATCAAGAACACCACACACCCTTCCCTAAGAGAACGTCTCAAAGGGCAACAACTTTCGGTCCTATTTCTAAGTATAAACTTAAGATGACGACGATCTTAAAATTTAACAATCTAAACGTTAAAGTAATTATATTAATGAAATAAAATTGCCCTATACTTTTATTTTATCGCCTCTCGACCTTTTAGCTAAGTTCAAAGTGACTCTAATCACCCTGTTCTCTTGTAAGTTTGACCATGTGCTGGCCAAAGAAACTGGTCTCTTCGGTCAGCACATTGAAGTACATGAGGTCAAACTTACCAGTTCGAGATCTTCGCAGTCTTCCATTGTTATTCCGGTTTTTAAGCCTTGATGGAGCTCGTACTGGTCCGACCTCTCGACACGTCTTAGCCCTTGGCCTCTGATGCCGCCGACTCTTCACGCCTCACGTCGACATCCTCTCTGAAGTCTTCTTCCTGCGAAATCAAGAACACCACACACCCTTCCCTAAGAGAATGTCTCAAAGGGCAACAACTTTCGGTCTTATGTCGAAGTCTAAACTTAAGATGATGACGATCTTAAAATTTAACAATCAAAACGTTAAAGTAATTATATTAATGAAATAAAATTGCCCTAATCTTTTATTTTATCGCCTCTCGACCTTTTAGCTAAGTTCAAAGTTACTCTAATCACCCTGTTCGCTTGTAAGTTTGACCATGTGCTGGCCAAAGAAACTGGTCTCTTCGGTCAGCACATTGAAGTACATGAGGTCAAACTTACCAGTTCGAGATCTTCGCAGTCTTCCATTGTTATTCCAGTTTTTAAGCCTTGATGGAGCTCGTACTGGTCCGACCTCTCGACACGTCTTAGCCCTTGGCCTCTGATGCCGCCGACTCTTCACGCCTCACGTCGACATCCTCTCTGAAGTCTTCTTCCTGCGAAATCAAGAACACCACACACCCTTCCCTAAGAGAACGTCTCAAAGGGCAACAACTTTCGGTCCTATTTCTAAGTATGAACTTAAGATGACGACGATCTTAAAATTTAACAATCTAAACGTTAAAGTAATTATATTAATGAAATAAAATTGCCCTATACTTTTATTTTATCGCCTCTCGACCTTTTAGCTAAGTTCAAAGTGACTCTAATCACCCTGTTCTCTTGTAAGTTTGACCATGTGCTGGCCAAAGAAACTGGTCTCTTCGGTCAGCACATTGAAGTACATGAGGTCAAACTTACCAGTTCGAGATCTTCGCAGTCTTCCATTGTTATTCCGGTTTTTAAGCCTTGATGGAGCTCGTACTGGTCCGACCTCTCGACACGTCTTAGCCCTTGGCCTCTGATGCCGCAGACTGTCCACGCCTCACGTCGACATCCTCTCTGAGGTCTTCTTCCTGCGAAATCAAGAACACCACACACCCTTCCCTAAGAGAACGTCTCAAAGGGCAACAACTTTCGGTCCTATTTCTAAGTATAAACTTAAGATGACGACGATCTTAAAATTTAACAATCAAAACGTTAAAGTAATTATATTAATGAAATATAATTGCCCTAATCTTTTATTTTATCGCCTCTCGACCTTTTAGCTAAGTTCAAAGTTACTCTAATCACCCTGTTCTCTTGTAAGTTTGACCATGTGCTGGCCAAAGAAACTGGTCTCTTCGGTCAGCACATTGAAGTACATGAGGTCAAACTTACCAGTTCGAGATCTTCGCAGTCTTCCATTGTTATTCCAGTTTTTAAGCCTTGATGGAGCTCGTACTGGTCCGACCTCTCGACACGTCTTAGCCCTTGGCCTCTGATGCCGCCGACTCTTCACGCCTCACGTCGACATCTTCTCTGAAGTCTTCTTCCTGCGAAATCAAGAACACCACACACCCTTCCCTAAGAGAACGTCTCAAAGGGCAACAACTTTCGGTCCTATGTCTAAGTATAAACTTAAGATGATGACGATCTTAAAATTTAACAATCTTAACGTTAAAGTAATTATATTAATGAAATATAATTGCCCTAATCTTTTATTTTATCGCCTCTCGACCTTTTAGCTAAGTTCAAAGTTACTCTAATCACCCTGTTCTCTTGTAAGTTTGACCATGTGCTGGCCAAAGAAACTGGTCTCTTCGGTCAGCACATTGAAGTACATGAGGTCAAACTTACCAGTTCGAGATCTTCGCAGTCTTCCATTGTTATTCCGGGTTTTAAGCCTTGATGGAGCTCGTACTGGTCCGACCTCTCGACACGTCTTAGCCCTTGGCCTCTGATGCCGCAGACTGTCCACGCCTCACGTCGACATCCTCTCTGAGGTCTTCTTCCTGCGAAATCAAGAACACCACACACCCTTCCCTAAGAGAACGTCTCAAAGGGCAACAACTTTCGGTCCTATTTCTAAGTATAAACTTAAGATGACGACGATCTTAAAATTTAACAATCAAAACGTTAAAGTAATTATATTAATGAAATATAATTGCCCTAATCTTTTATTTTATCGCCTCTCGACCTTTTAGCTAAGTTCAAAGTTACTCTAATCACCCTGTTCTCTTGTAAGTTTGACCATGTGCTGGCCAAAGAAACTGGTCTCTTCGGTCAGCACATTGAAGTACATGAGGTCAAACTTACCAGTTCGAGATCTTCGCAGTCTTCCATTGTTATTCCAGTTTTTAAGCCTTGATGGAGCTCGTACTGGTCCGACCTCTCGACACGTCTTAGCCCTTGGCCTCTGATGCCGCCGACTCTTCACGCCTCACGTCGACATCTTCTCTGAAGTCTTCTTCCTGCGAAATCAAGAACACCACACACCCTTCCCTAAGAGAACGTCTCAAAGGGCAACAACTTTCGGTCTTATGTCGAAGTCTAAACTTAAGATGATGACGATCTTAACATTTAACAATCTTAACGTTAAAGTAATTATATTAATGAAATATAATTGCCCTAATCTTTTATTTTATCGCCTCTCGACCTTTTAGCTAAGTTCAAAGTTACTCTAATCACCCTGTTCGCTTGTAAGTTTGACCATGTGCTGGCCAAAGAAACTGGTCTCTTCGGTCAGCACATTGAAGTACATGAGGTCAAACTTACCAGTTCGAAATCTTCGCAGTCTTCCATTGTTATTCCAGTTTTTAAGCCTTGATGGAGCTCGTACTGGTCCGACCTCTCGACACGTCTTAGCCCTTGGCCTCTGATGCCGCAGACTGTCCACGCCTCACGTCGACATCCTCTCTGAGGTCTTCTTCCTGCGAAATCAAGAACACCACACACCCTTCCCTAAGAGAACGTCTCAAAGGGCAACAACTTTCGGTCCTATGTCTAAGTATAAACTTAAGATGATGACGATCTTAAAATTTAACAATCTTAACGTTAAAGTAATTATATTAATGAAATATAATTGCCCTAATCTTTTATTTTATCGCCTCTCGACCTTTTAGCTAAGTTCAAAGTTACTCTGGTCACCCTGTTCTCTTGTAAGTTTGACCATGTGCTGGCCAAAGAAACTGGTCTCTTCGGTCAGCACATTGAAGTACATGAGGTCAAACTTACCAGTTCGAGATCTTCGCAGTCTTCCATTGTTATTCCAGTTTTTAAGCCTTGATGGAGCTCGTACTGGTCCGACCTCTCGACACGTCTTAGCCCTTGGCCTCTGATGCCGCCGACTCTTCACGCCTCACGTCGACATCCTCTCTGAAGTCTTCTTCCTGCGAAATCAAGAACACCACACACCCTTCCCTAAGAGAATGTCTCAAAGGGCAACAACTTTCGGTCCTATTTCTAAGTATAAACTTAAGATGACGACGATCTTAAAATTTAACAATCAAAACGTTAAAGTAATTATATTAATGAAATATAATTGCCCTAATCTTTTATTTTATCGCCTCTCGACCTTTTAGCTAAGTTCAAAGTTACTCTAATCACCCTGTTCTCTTGTAAGTTTGACGATGTGCTGGCCAAAGAAACTGGTCTCTTCGGTCAGCACATTGAAGTACATGAGGTCAAACTTACCAGTTCGAGATCTTCGCAGTCTTCCATTGTTATTCCAGTTTTTAAGCCTTGATGGAGCTCGTACTGGTCCGACCTCTCGACACGTCTTAGCCCTTGGCCTCTGATGCCGCCGACTCTTCACGCCTCACGTCGACATCTTCTCTGAAGTCTTCTTCCTGCGAAATCAAGAACACCACACACCCTTCCCTAAGAGAACGTCTCAAAGGGCAACAACTTTCGGTCCTATGTCTAAGTATAAACTTAAGATGATGACGATCTTAAAATTTAACAATCTTAACGTTAAAGTAATTATATTAATGAAATATAATTGCCCTAATCTTTTATTTTATCGCCTCTCGACCTTTTAGCTAAGTTCAAAGTTACTCTGGTCACCCTGTTCTCTTGTAAGTTTGACCATGTGCTGGCCAAAGAAACTGGTCTCTTCGGTCAGCACATTGAAGTACATGAGGTCAAACTTACCAGTTCGAGATCTTCGCAGTCTTCCATTGTTATTCCAGTTTTTAAGCCTTGATGGAGCTCGTACTGGTCCGACCTCTCGACACGTCTTAGCCCTTGGCCTCTGATGCCGCCGACTCTTCACGCCTCACGTCGACATCCTCTCTGAAGTCTTCTTCCTGCGAAATCAAGAACACCACACACCCTTCCCTAAGAGAATGTCTCAAAGGGCAACAACTTTCGGTCCTATTTCTAAGTATAAACTTAAGATGACGACGATCTTAAAATTTAACAATCAAAACGTTAAAGTAATTATATTAATGAAATATAATTGCCCTAATCTTTTATTTTATCGCCTCTCGACCTTTTAGCTAAGTTCAAAGTTACTCTAATCACCCTGTTCTCTTGTAAGTTTGACCATGTGCTGGCCAAAGAAACTGGTCTCTTCGGTCAGCACATTGAAGTACATGAGGTCATACTTACCAGTTCGAGATCTTCGCAGTCTTCCATTGTTATTCCAGTTTTTAAGCCTTGATGGAGCTCGTACTGGTCCGACCTCTCGACACGTCTTAGCCCTTGGCCTCTGATGCCGCCGACTCTTCACGCCTCACGTCGACATCTTCTCTGAAGTCTTCTTCCTGCGAAATCAAGAACACCACACACCCTTCCCTAAGAGAACGTCTCAAAGGGCAACAACTTTCGGTCCTATTTCTAAGTATAAACTTAAGATGACGACGATCTTAAAATTTAACAATCAAAACGTTAAAGTAATTATATTAATGAAATATAATTGCCCTAATCTTTTATTTTATCGCCTCTCGACCTTTTAGCTAAGTTCAAAGTTACTCTAATCACCCTGTTCTCTTGTAAGTTTGACCATGTGCTGGCCAAAGAAACTGGTCTCTTCGGTCAGCACATTGAAGTACATGAGGTCAAACTTACCAGTTCGAGATCTTCGCAGTCTTCCATTGTTATTCCAGTTTTTAAGCCTTGATGGAGCTCGTACTGGTCCGACCTCTCGACACGTCTTAGCCCTTGGCCTCTGATGCCGCCGACTCTTCACGCCTCACGTCGACATCCTCTCTGAAGTCTTCTTCCTGCGAAATCAAGAACACCACACACCCTTCCCTAAGAGAATGTCTCAAAGGGCAACAACTTTCGGTCTTATGTCGAAGTCTAAACTTAAGATGATGACGATCTTAAAATTTAACAATCAAAACGTTAAAGTAATTATATTAATGAAATAAAATTGCCCTAATCTTTTATTTTATCGCCTCTCGACCTTTTAGCTAAGTTCAAAGTTACTCTAATCACCCTGTTCTCTTGTAAGTTTGACCATGTGCTGGCCAAAGAAACTGGTCTCTTCGGTCAGCACATTGAAGTACATGAGGTCAAACTTACCAGTTCGAGATCTTCGCAGTCTTCCATTGTTATTCCAGTTTTTAAGCCTTGATGGAGCTCGTACTGGTCCGACCTCTCGACACGTCTTAGCCCTTGGCCTCTGATGCCGCCGACTCTTCACGCCTCACGTCGACATCCTCTCTGAAGTCTTCTTCCTGCGAAATCAAGAACACCACACACCCTTCCCTAAGAGAACGTCTCAAAGGGCAACAACTTTCGGTCCTATTTCTAAGTATAAACTTAAGATGACGACGATCTTAAAATTTAACAATCTAAACGTTAAAGTAATTATATTAATGAAATAAAATTGCCCTATACTTTTATTTTATCGCCTCTCGACCTTTTAGCTAAGTTCAAAGTGACTCTAATCACCCTGTTCTCTTGTAAGTTTGACCATGTGCTGGCCAAAGAAACTGGTCTCTTCGGTCAGCACATTGAAGTACATGAGGTCAAACTTACCAGTTCGAGATCTTCGCAGTCTTCCATTGTTATTCCGGTTTTTAAGCCTTGATGGAGCTCTTACTGGTCCGACCTCTCGACACGTCTTAGCCCTTGGCCTCTGATGCCGCAGACTGTCCACGCCTCACGTCGACATCCTCTCTGAGGTCTTCTTCCTGCGAAATCAAGAACACCACACACCCTTCCCTAAGAGAACGTCTCAAAGGGCAACAACTTTCGGTCCTATTTCTAAGTATAAACTTAAGATGACGACGATCTTAAAATTTAACAATCAAAACGTTAAAGTAATTATATTAATGAAATATAATTGCCCTAATCTTTTATTTTATCGCCTCTCGACCTTTTAGCTAAGTTCAAAGTTACTCTAATCACCCTGTTCTCTTGTAAGTTTGACCATGTGCTGGCCAAAGAAACTGGTCTCTTCGGTCAGCACATTGAAGTACATGAGGTCAAACTTACCAGTTCGAGATCTTCGCAGTCTTCCATTGTTATTCCAGTTTTTAAGCCTTGATGGAGCTCGTACTGGTCCGACCTCTCGACACGTTTTAGCCCTTGGCCTCTGATGCCGCCGACTCTTCACGCCTCACGTCGACATCTTCTCTGAAGTCTTCTTCCTGCGAAATCAAGAACACCACACACCCTTCCCTAAGAGAACGTCTCAAAGGGCAACAACTTTCGGTCCTATGTCTAAGTATAAACTTAAGATGATGACGATCTTAAAATTTAACAATCTTAACGTTAAAGTAATTATATTAATGAAATATAATTGCCCTAATCTTTTATTTTATCGCCTCTCGACCTTTTAGCTAAGTTCAAAGTTACTCTAATCACCCTGTTCTCTTGTAAGTTTGACCATGTGCTGGCCAAAGAAACTGGTCTCTTCGGTCAGCACATTGAAGTACATGAGGTCAAACTTACCAGTTCGAGATCTTCGCAGTCTTCCATTGTTATTCCGGGTTTTAAGCCTTGATGGAGCTCGTACTGGTCCGACCTCTCGACACGTCTTAGCCCTTGGCCTCTGATGCCGCAGACTGTCCACGCCTCACGTCGACATCCTCTCTGAGGTCTTCTTCCTGCGAAATCAAGAACACCACACACCCTTCCCTAAGAGAACGTCTCAAAGGGCAACAACTTTCGGTCCTATGTCTAAGTATAAACTTAAGATGATGACGATCTTAAAATTTAACAATCAAAACGTTAAAGTAATTATATTAATGAAATAAAATTGCCCTAATCTTTCATTTTATCGCCTCTCGACCTTTTAGCTAAGTTCAAAGTTACTCTAATCACCCTGTTCTCTTGTAAGTTTGACCATGTGCTGGCCAAAGAAACTGGTCTCTTCGGTCAGCACATTGAAGTACATGAGGTCAAACTTACCAGTTCGAGATCTTCGCAGTCTTCCATTGTTATTCCAGTTTTTAAGCCTTGATGGAGCTCGTACTGGTCCGACCTCTCGACACGTCTTAGCCCTTGGCCTCTGATGCCGCCGACTCTTCACGCCTCACGTCGACATCCTCTCTGAAGTCTTCTTCCTGCGAAATCAAGAACACCACACACCCTTCCCTAAGAGAATGTCTCAAAGGGCAACAACTTTCGGTCCTATTTCTAAGTATAAACTTAAGATGACGACGATCTTAAAAATTAACAATCTAAACGTTAAAGTAATTATATTAATGAAATAAAATTGCCCTAATCTTTTATTTTATCGCCTCTCGACCTTTTAGCTAAGTTCAAAGTGACTGTAATCACCCTGTTCTCTTGTAAGTTTGACCATGTGCTGGCCAAAGAAACTGGTCTCTTCGGTCAGCACATTGAAGTACATGAGGTCAAACTTACGAGTTCGAGATCCTCGCAGTCTTCCATTGTAATTCCGGTTTTTAAGCCTTGATGGAGCTCGTACTGGTCCGACCTCTCGACACGTCTTAGCCCTTGGCCTCTGATGCCGCAGACTGTCCACGCCTCACGTCGACATCCTCTCTGAGGTCTTCTTCCTGCGAAATCAAGATCACCACACACCCTTCCCTAAGAGAACGTCTCAAAGGGCAACAACTTTCGGTCCTATTTCTAAGTATAAACTTAAGATGATGACGATCTTAAAATTTAACAATCAAAACGTTAAAGTAATTATATTAATGAAATAAAATTGCCCTAATCTTTTATTTTATCGCCTCTCGACCTTTTAGCTAAGTTCAAAGTTACTCTTCTTCCTGCGAAATCAAGAACACCACACACCCTTCCCTAAGAGAATGTCTCAAAGGGCAACAATCACCCTGTTCTCTTGTAGGTTTGACCATGTGCTGGCCAAAGAAACTGGTCTCTTCGGTCAGCACATTGAAGTACATGAGGTCAAACTTACCAGTTCGAGATCTTCGCAGTCTTCCATTGTTATTCCAGTTTTTAAGCCTTGATGGAGCTCGTACTGGTCCGACCTCTCGACACGTCTTAGCCCTTGGCCTCTGATGCCGCCGACTCTTCACGCCTCACGTCGACATCCTCTCTGAAGTCTTCTTCCTGCGAAATCAAGAACACCACACACCCTTCCTTAAGAGAACGTCTCAAAGGGCAACAACTTTCGGTCCTATTTCTAAGTATAAACTTAAGATGATGACGATCTTAAAATTTAACAATCAAAACGTTAAAGTAATTATATTAATGAAATATAATTGCCCTAATCTTTTATTTTATCGCCTCTCGACCTTTTAGCTAAGTTCAAAGTTACTCTAATCACCCTGTTCTCTTGTAAGTTTGACCATGTGCTGGCCAAAGAAACTGGTCTCTTCGGTCAGCACATTGAAGTACATGAGGTCAAACTTACCAGTTCGAGATCTTCGCAGTCTTCCATTGTTATTCCAGTTTTTAAGCCTTGATGGAGCTCGTACTGGTCCGACCTCTCGACACGTCTTAGCCCTTGGCCTCTGATGCCGCCGACTCTTCACGCCTCACGTCGACATCCTCTCTGAAGTCTTCTTCCTGCGAAATCAAGAACACCACACACCCTTCCCTAAGAGAACGTCTCAAAGGGCAACAACTTTCGGTCCTATTTCTAAGTATAAACTTAAGATGACGACGATCTTAAAATTTAACAATCTAAACGTTAAAGTAATTATATTAATGAAATAAAATTGCCCTATACTTTTATTTTATCGCCTCTCGACCTTTTAGCTAAGTTCAAAGTGACTCTAATCACCCTGTTCTCTTGTAAGTTTGACCATGTGCTGGCCAAAGAAACTGGTCTCTTCGGTCAGCACATTGAAGTACATGAGGTCAAACTTACCAGTTCGAGATCTTCGCAGTCTTCCATTGTTATTCCAGTTTTTAAGCCTTGATGGAGCTCGTACTGGTCCGACCTCTCGACACGTCTTAGCCCTTGGCCTCTGATGCCGCCGACTCTTCACGCCTCACGTCGACATCCTCTCTGAAGTCTTCTTCCTGCGAAATCAAGAACACCACACACCCTTCCCTAAGAGAATGTCTCAAAGGGCAACAACTTTCGGTCCTATTTCTAAGTATAAACTTAAGATGACGACGATCTTAAAATTTAACAATCAAAACGTTAAAGTAATTATATTAATGAAATATAATTGCCCTAATCTTTTATTTTATCGCCTCTCGACCTTTTAGCTAAGTTCAAAGTTACTCTAATCACCCTGTTCTCTTGTAAGTTTGACCATGTGCTGGCCAAAGAAACTGGTCTCTTCGGTCAGCACATTGAAGTACATGAGGTCAAACTTACCAGTTCGAGATCTTCGCAGTCTTCCATTGTTATTCCAGTTTTTAAGCCTTGATGGAGCTCGTACTGGTCCGACCTCTCGACACGTCTTAGCCCTTGGCCTCTGATGCCGCCGACTCTTCACGCCTCACGTCGACATCTTCTCTGAAGTCTTCTTCCTGCGAAATCAAGAACACCACACACCCTTCCCTAAGAGAACGTCTCAAAGGGCAACAACTTTCGGTCCTATTTCTAAGTATAAACTTAAGATGACGACGATCTTAAAATTTAACAATCAAAACGTTAAAGTAATTATATTAATGAAATATAATTGCCCTAATCTTTTATTTTATCGCCTCTCGACCTTTTAGCTAAGTTCAAAGTTACTCTAATCACCCTGTTCTCTTGTAAGTTTGACCATGTGCTGGCCAAAGAAACTGGTCTCTTCGGTCAGCACATTGAAGTACATGAGGTCAAACTTACCAGTTCGAGATCTTCGCAGTCTTCCATTGTTATTCCAGTTTTTAAGCCTTGATGGAGCTCGTACTGGTCCGACCTCTCGACACGTCTTAGCCCTTGGCCTCTGATGCCGCCGACTCTTCACGCCTCACGTCGACATCCTCTCTGAAGTCTTCTTCCTGCGAAATCAAGAACACCACACACCCTTCCCTAAGAGAATGTCTCAAAGGGCAACAACTTTCGGTCTTATGTCGAAGTCTAAACTTAAGATGATGACGATCTTAAAATTTAACAATCAAAACGTTAAAGTAATTATATTAATGAAATAAAATTGCCCTAATCTTTTATTTTATCGCCTCTCGACCTTTTAGCTAAGTTCAAAGTTACTCTAATCACCCTGTTCTCTTGTAAGTTTGACCATGTGCTGGCCAAAGAAACTGGTCTCTTCGGTCAGCACATTGAAGTACATGAGGTCAAACTTACCAGTTCGAGATCTTCGCAGTCTTCCATTGTTATTCCAGTTTTTAAGCCTTGATGGAGCTCGTACTGGTCCGACCTCTCGACACGTCTTAGCCCTTGGCCTCTGATGCCGCCGACTCTTCACGCCTCACGTCGACATCCTCTCTGAAGTCTTCTTCCTGCGAAATCAAGAACACCACACACCCTTCCCTAAGAGAACGTCTCAAAGGGCAACAACTTTCGGTCCTATTTCTAAGTATAAACTTAAGATGACGACGATCTTAAAATTTAACAATCTAAACGTTAAAGTAATTATATTAATGAAATAAAATTGCCCTATACTTTTATTTTATCGCCTCTCGACCTTTTAGCTAAGTTCAAAGTGACTCTAATCACCCTGTTCTCTTGTAAGTTTGACCATGTGCTGGCCAAAGAAACTGGTCTCTTCGGTCAGCACATTGAAGTACATGAGGTCAAACTTACCAGTTCGAGATCTTCGCAGTCTTCCATTGTTATTCCGGTTTTTAAGCCTTGATGGAGCTCTTACTGGTCCGACCTCTCGACACGTCTTAGCCCTTGGCCTCTGATGCCGCAGACTGTCCACGCCTCACGTCGACATCCTCTCTGAGGTCTTCTTCCTGCGAAATCAAGAACACCACACACCCTTCCCTAAGAGAACGTCTCAAAGGGCAACAACTTTCGGTCCTATTTCTAAGTATAAACTTAAGATGACGACGATCTTAAAATTTAACAATCAAAACGTTAAAGTAATTATATTAATGAAATATAATTGCCCTAATCTTTTATTTTATCGCCTCTCGACCTTTTAGCTAAGTTCAAAGTTACTCTAATCACCCTGTTCTCTTGTAAGTTTGACCATGTGCTGGCCAAAGAAACTGGTCTCTTCGGTCAGCACATTGAAGTACATGAGGTCAAACTTACCAGTTCGAGATCTTCGCAGTCTTCCATTGTTATTCCAGTTTTTAAGCCTTGATGGAGCTCGTACTGGTCCGACCTCTCGACACGTCTTAGCCCTTGGCCTCTGATGCCGCCGACTCTTCACGCCTCACGTCGACATCTTCTCTGAAGTCTTCTTCCTGCGAAATCAAGAACACCACACACCCTTCCCTAAGAGAACGTCTCAAAGGGCAACAACTTTCGGTCCTATGTCTAAGTATAAACTTAAGATGATGACGATCTTAAAATTTAACAATCTTAACGTTAAAGTAATTATATTAATGAAATATAATTGCCCTAATCTTTTATTTTATCGCCTCTCGACCTTTTAGCTAAGTTCAAAGTTACTCTAATCACCCTGTTCTCTTGTAAGTTTGACCATGTGCTGGCCAAAGAAACTGGTCTCTTCGGTCAGCACATTGAAGTACATGAGGTCAAACTTACCAGTTCGAGATCTTCGCAGTCTTCCATTGTTATTCCGGGTTTTAAGCCTTGATGGAGCTCGTACTGGTCCGACCTCTCGACACGTCTTAGCCCTTGGCCTCTGATGCCGCAGACTGTCCACGCCTCACGTCGACATCCTCTCTGAGGTCTTCTTCCTGCGAAATCAAGAACACCACACACCCTTCCCTAAGAGAACGTCTCAAAGGGCAACAACTTTCGGTCCTATTTCTAAGTATAAACTTAAGATGACGACGATCTTAAAATTTAACAATCAAAACGTTAAAGTAATTATATTAATGAAATAAAATTGCCCTAATCTTTCATTTTATCGCCTCTCGACCTTTTAGCTAAGTTCAAAGTTACTCTAATCACCCTGTTCTCTTGTAAGTTTGACCATGTGCTGGCCAAAGAAACTGGTCTCTTCGGTCAGCACATTGAAGTACATGAGGTCAAACTTACCAGTTCGAGATCTTCGCAGTCTTCCATTGTTATTCCAGTTTTTAAGCCTTGATGGAGCTCGTACTGGTCCGACCTCTCGACACGTCTTAGCCCTTGGCCTCTGATGCCGCTGACTCTTCACGCCTCACGTCGACATCTTCTCTGAAGTCTTCTTCCTGCGAAATCAAGAACACCACACACCCTTCCCTAAGAGAACGTCTCAAAGGGCAACAACTTTCGGTCCTATTTCTAAGTATAAACTTAAGATGACGACGATCTTAAAATTTAACAATCTAAACGTTAAAGTAATTATATTAATGAAATAAAATTGCCCTAATCTTTTATTTTATCGCCTCTCGACCTTTTAGCTAAGTTCAAAGTTACTCTAATCACCCTGTTCTCTTGTAAGTTTGACCATGTGTTGGCCAAAGAAACTGGTCTCTTCGGTCAGCACATTGAAGTACATGAGGTCAAACTTACCAGTTCGAGATCTTCGCAGTCTTCCATTGTTATTCCAGTTTTTAAGCCTTGATGGAGCTCGTACTGGTCCGACCTCTCGACACGTCTTAGCCCTTGGCCTCTGATGCCGCCGACTGTCCACGCCTCACGTCGACATCCTCTCTGAGGTCTTCTTCCTGCGAAATCAAGAACACCACACACCCTTCCCTAAGAGAACGTCTCAAAGGGCAACAACTTTCGGTCCTATTTCTAAGTATAAACTTAAGATGATGACGATCTTAAAAAATTTAACAATCTTAACGTTAAAGTAATTATATTAATGAAATATAATTGCCCTAATCTTTTATTTTATCGCCTCTCAACCTTTTAGCTAAGTTCAAAGTGACTCTAGTCACCCTGTTCTCTTGTAAGTTTGACCATGTGCTGGCCAAAGAAACTGGTCTCTTCGGTCAGCACATTGAAGTACATGAGGTCAAACTTACCAGTTCGAGATCTTCGCAGTCTTCCATTGTTATTCCAGTTTTTAAGCCTTGATGGAGCTCGTACTGGTCCGACCTCTCGACACGTCTTAGCCCTTGGCCTCTGATGCCGCAGACTGTCCACGCCTCACGTCGACATCCTCTCTGAGGTCTTCTTCCTGCGAAATCAAGAACACCACACACCCTTCCCTAAGAGAATGTCTCAAAGGGCAACAACTTTCGGTCCTTTTTCTAAGTATAAACTTAAGATGACGACGACCTTTAAATTTAACAATCAAAACGTTAAAGTAATTATATTAATGAAATAAAATTGCCCTAATCTTTTATTTTATCGCCTCTCGACCTTTTAGCTAAGTTCAAAGTTACTCTAATCACCCTGTTCTCTTGTAAGTTTGACCATGTGCTGGCCAAAGAAACTGGTCTCTTCGGTCAGCACATTGAAGTACATGAGGTCAAACTTACCAGTTCGAGATCCTCGCAGTCTTCCATTGTTATTCCGGTTTTTAAGCCTTGATGGAGCTCGTACTGGCCCGACCTCTCGACACGTCTTAGCCCTTGGCCTCTGATGCCGCCGACTCTTCACGCCTCACGTCGACATCCTCTCTGAAGTCTTCCTGCGAAATCAAGAACACCACACACCCTTCCCTAAGAGAACGTCTCAAAGGGCAACAACTTTCGGTCCTATTTCTAAGTATAAACTTAAGATGACGACGATCTTAAAATTTAACAATCTAAACGTTAAAGTAATTATATTAATCAAATAAAATTGCCCTAATCTTTTATTTTATCGCCTCTCGACCTTTTAGCTAAGTTCAAAGTTACTCTAATCACCCTGTTCTCTTGTAAGTTTGACCATGTGTTGGCCAAAGAAACTGGTCTCTTCGGTCAGCACATTGAAGTACATGAGGTCAAACTTACCAGTTCGAGATCTTCGCAGTCTTCCATTGTTATTCCAGTTTTTAAGCCTTGATGGAGCTCGTACTGGTCCGACCTCTCGACACGTCTTAGCCCTTGGCCTCTGATGCCGCCGACTGTCCACGCCTCACGTCGACATTTTCTCTGAGGTCTTCTTCCTGCGAAATCAAGAACACCACACACCCTTCCCTAAGAGAACGTCTCAAAGGGCAACAACTTTCGGTCCTATTTCTAAGTATAAACTTAAGATGATGACGATCTTAAAAAATTTAACAATCTTAACGTTAAAGTAATTATATTAATGAAATATAATTGCCCTAATCTTTTATTTTATCGCCTCTCAACCTTTTAGCTAAGTTCAAAGTGACTCTAGTCACCCTGTTCTCTTGTAAGTTTGACCATGTGCTGGCCAAAGAAACTGGTCTCTTCGGTCAGCACATTGAAGTACATGAGGTCAAACTTACCAGTTCGAGATCTTCGCAGTCTTCCATTGTTATTCCAGTTTTTAAGCCTTGATGGAGCTCGTACTGGTCCGACCTCTCGACACGTCTTAGCCCTTGGCCTCTGATGCCGCCGACTCTTCACGTCTCACGTCGACATCCTCTCTGAAGTCTTCTTCCTGCGAAATCAAGAACACCACACACCCTTCCCTAAGAGAACGTCTCAAAGGGCAACAACTTTCGGTCCTATTTCTAAGTATAAACTTAAGATGACGACGATCTTAAAATTTAACAATCAAAACGTTAAAGTAATTATATTAATGAAATAAAATTGCCCTAATCTTTTATTTTATCGCCTCTCGACCTTTTAGCTAAGTTCAAAGTTACTCTAATCACCCTGTTCTCTTGTAAGTTTGACCATGTGCTGGCCAAAGAAACTGGTCTCTTCGGTCAGCACATTGAAGTACATGAGGTCCAACTTACCAGTTCGAGATCTTCGCAGTCTTCCATTGTTATTCCAGTTTTTAAGCCTTGATGGAGCTCGTACTGGTCCGACCTCTCGACACGTCTTAGCCCTTGGCCTCTGATGCCGCAGACTGTCCACGCCTCACGTCGACATCCTCTCTGAGGTCTTCTTCCTGCGAAATCAAGAACACCACACACCCTTCCCTAAGAGAACGTCTCAAAGGGCAACAACTTTCGGTCCTATTTCTAAGTATAAACTTAAGATGACGACGATCTTAAAATTTAACAATCAAAACGTTAAAGTAATTATATTAATGAAATATAATTGCCCTAATCTTTTATTTTATCGCCTCTCGACCTTTTAGCTAAGTTCAAAGTTACTCTAATCACCCTGTTCTCTTGTAAGTTTGACCATGTGCTGGCCAAAGAAACTGGTCTCTTCGGTCAGCACATTGAAGTACATGAGGTCAAACTTACCAGTTCGAGATCTTCGCAGTCTTCCATTGTTATTCCAGTTTTTAAGCCTTGATGGAGCTCGTACTGGTCCGACCTCTCGACACGTCTTAGCCCTTGGCCTCTGATGCCGCCGACTCTTCACGCCTCACGTCGACATCTTCTCTGAAGTCTTCTTCCTGCAAAATCAAGAACACCACACACCCTTCCCTAAGAGAACGTCTCAAAGAGCAACAACTTTCGGTCTTATGTCGAAGTCTAAACTTAAGATGATGACGATCTTAAAATTTAACAATCTTAACGTTAAAGTAATTATATTAATGAAATATAATTGCCCTAATCTTTTATTTTATCGCCTCTCGACCTTTTAGCTAAGTTCAAAGTTACTCTAATCACCCTGTTCGCTTGTAAGTTTGACCATGTGCTGGCCAAAGAAACTGGTCTCTTCGGTCAGCACATTGAAGTACATGAGGTCAAACTTACCAGTTCGAAATCTTCGCAGTCTTCCATTGTTATTCCAGTTTTCAAGCCTTGATGGAGCTCGTACTGGTCCGACCTCTCGACACGTCTTAGCCCTTGGCCTCTGATGCCGCAGACTGTCCACGCCTCACGTCGACATCCTCTCTGAGGTCTTCTTCCTGCGAAATCAAGAACACCACACACCCTTCCCTAAGAGAATGTCTCAAAGGGCAACAACTTTCGGTCCTATTTCTAAGTATAAACTTAAGATGACGACGACCTTTAAATTTAACAATCAAAACGTTAAAGTAATTATATTAATGAAATAAAATTGCCCTAATCTTTTATTTTATCGCCTCTCGACCTTTTAGCTAAGTTCAAAGTTACTCTAATCACCCTGTTCTCTTGTAAGTTTGACCATGTGCTGGCCAAAGAAACTGGTCTCTTCGGTCAGCACATTGAAGTACATGAGGTCAAACTTACCAGTTCGAGATCTTCGCAGTCTTCCATTGTTATTCCAGTTTTTAAGCCTTGATGGAGCTCGTACTGGTCCGACCTCTCGACACGTCTTAGCCCTTGGCCTCTGATGCCGCCGACTGTCCACGCCTCACGTCGACATCCTCTCTGAGGTCTTCTTCCTGCGAAATCAAGAACACCACACACCCTTCCCTAAGAGAACGTCTCAAAGGGCAACAACTTTCGGTCCTATTTCTAAGTATAAACTTAAGATGATGACGATCTTAAAAAATTTAACAATCTTAACGTTAAAGTAATTATATTAATGAAATATAATTGCCCTAATCTTTTATTTTATCGCCTCTCAACCTTTTAGCTAAGTTCAAAGTGACTCTAGTCACCCTGTTCTCTTGTAAGTTTGACCATGTGCTGGCCAAAGAAACTGGTCTCTTCGGTCAGCACATTGAAGTACATGAGGTCAAACTTACCAGTTCGAGATCTTCGCAGTCTTCCATTGTTATTCCAGTTTTTAAGCCTTGATGGAGCTCGTACTGGTCCGACCTCTCGACACGTCTTAGCCCTTGGCCTCTGATGCCGCCGACTCTTCACGCCTCACGTCGACATCCTCTCTGAAGTCTTCTTCCTGCGAAATCAAGAACACCACACACCCTTCCCTAAGAGAACGTCTCAAAGGGCAACAACTTTCGGTCCTATTTCTAAGTATAAACTTAAGATGACGACGATCTTAAAATTTAACAATCAAAACGTTAAAGTAATTATATTAATGAAATAAAATTGCCCTAATCTTTTATTTTATCGCCTCTCGACCTTTTAGCTAAGTTCAAAGTTACTCTAATCACCCTGTTCTCTTGTAAGTTTGACCATGTGCTGGCCAAAGAAACTGGTCTCTTCGGTCAGCACATTGAAGTACATGAGGTCAAACTTACCAGTTCGAGATCTTCGCAGTCTTCCATTGTTATTCCGGTTTTTAAGCCTTGATGGAGCTCGTACTGGTCCGACCTCTCGACACGTCTTAGCCCTTGGCCTCTGATGCCGCAGACTGTCCACGCCTCACGTCGACATCCTCTCTGAGGTCTTCTTCCTGCGAAATCAAGAACACCACACACCCTTCCCTAAGAGAACGTCTCAAAGGGCAACAACTTTCGGTCCTATTTCTAAGTATAAACTTAAGATGACGACGATCTTAAAATTTAACAATCAAAACGTTAAAGTAATTATATTAATGAAATATAATTGCCCTAATCTTTTATTTTATCGCCTCTCGACCTTTTAGCTAAGTTCAAAGTTACTCTAATCACCCTGTTCTCTTGTAAGTTTGACCATGTGCTGGCCAAAGAAACTGGTCTCTTCGGTCAGCACATTGAAGTACATGAGGTCAAACTTACCAGTTCGAGATCTTCGCAGTCTTCCATTGTTATTCCAGTTTTTAAGCCTTGATGGAGCTCGTACTGGTCCGACCTCTCGACACGTCTTAGCCCTTGGCCTCTGATGCCGCCGACTCTTCACGCCTCACGTCGACATCTTCTCTGAAGTCTTCTTCCTGCAAAATCAAGAACACCACACACCCTTCCCTAAGAGAACGTCTCAAAGAGCAACAACTTTCGGTCTTATGTCGAAGTCTAAACTTAAGATGATGACGATCTTAAAATTTAACAATCTTAACGTTAAAGTAATTATATTAATGAAATATAATTGCCCTAATCTTTTATTTTATCGCCTCTCGACCTTTTAGCTAAGTTCAAAGTTACTCTAATCACCCTGTTCGCTTGTAAGTTTGACCATGTGCTGGCCAAAGAAACTGGTCTCTTCGGTCAGCACATTGAAGTACATGAGGTCAAACTTACCAGTTCGAAATCTTCGCAGTCTTCCATTGTTATTCCAGTTTTCAAGCCTTGATGGAGCTCGTACTGGTCCGACCTCTCGACACGTCTTAGCCCTTGGCCTCTGATGCCGCAGACTGTCCACGCCTCACGTCGACATCCTCTCTGAGGTCTTCTTCCTGCGAAATCAAGAACACCACACACCCTTCCCTAAGAGAATGTCTCAAAGGGCAACAACTTTCGGTCCTATTTCTAAGTATAAACTTAAGATGACGACGACCTTTAAATTTAACAATCAAAACGTTAAAGTAATTATATTAATGAAATAAAATTGCCCTAATCTTTTATTTTATCGCCTCTCGACCTTTTAGCTAAGTTCAAAGTTACTCTAATCACCCTGTTCTCTTGTAAGTTTGACCATGTGCTGGCCAAAGAAACTGGTCTCTTCGGTCAGCACATTGAAGTACATGAGGTCAAACTTACCAGTTCGAGATCCTCGCAGTCTTCCATTGTTATTCCGGTTTTTTAAGCCTTGATGGAGCTCGTACTGGCCCGACCTCTCGACACGTCTTAGCCCTTGGCCTCTGATGCCGCCGACTCTTCACGCCTCACGTCGACATCTTCTATGAAGTCTTCTTCCTGCAAAATCAAGAACACCACACACCCTTCCCTAAGAGAACGTCTCAAAGAGCAACAACTTTCGGTCTTATGTCGAAGTCTAAACTTAAGATGATGACGATCTTAAAATTTAACAATCTTAACGTTAAAGTAATTATATTAATGAAATATAATTGCCCTAATCTTTTATTTTATCGCCTCTCGACCTTTTAGCTAAGTTCAAAGTTACTCTAATCACCCTGTTCTCTTGTAAGTTTGACCATGTGCTGGCCAAAGAAACTGGTCTCTTCGGTCAGCACATTGAAGTACATGAGGTCAAACTTACCAGTTCGAGATCTTCGCAGTCTTCCATTGTTATTCCAGTTTTTAAGCCTTGATGGAGCTCGTACTGGTCCGACCTCTCGACACGTCTTAGCCCTTGGCCTCTGATGCCGCCGACTGTCCACGCCTCACGTCGACATCCTCTCTGAGGTCTTCTTCCTGCGAAATCAAGAACACCACACACCCTTCCCTAAGAGAACGTCTCAAAGGGCAACAACTTTCGGTCCTATTTCTAAGTATAAACTTAAGATGATGACGATCTTAAAAAATTTAACAATCTTAACGTTAAAGTAATTATATTAATGAAATATAATTGCCCTAATCTTTTATTTTATCGCCTCTCAACCTTTTAGCTAAGTTCAAAGTGACTCTAGTCACCCTGTTCTCTTGTAAGTTTGACCATGTGCTGGCCAAAGAAACTGGTCTCTTCGGTCAGCACATTGAAGTACATGAGGTCAAACTTACCAGTTCGAGATCTTCGCAGTCTTCCATTGTTATTCCAGTTTTTAAGCCTTGATGGAGCTCGTACTGGTCCGACCTCTCGACACGTCTTAGCCCTTGGCCTCTGATGCCGCCGACTGTCCACGCCTCACGTCGACATCCTCTCTGAGGTCTTCTTCCTGCGAAATCAAGAACACCACACACCCTTCCCTAAGAGAACGTCTCAAAGGGCAACAACTTTCGGTCCTATTTCTAAGTATAAACTTAAGATGATGACGATCTTAAAAAATTTAACAATCTTAACGTTAAAGTAATTATATTAATGAAATATAATTGCCCTAATCTTTTATTTTATCGCCTCTCAACCTTTTAGCTAAGTTCAAAGTGACTCTAGTCACCCTGTTCTCTTGTAAGTTTGACCATGTGCTGGCCAAAGAAACTGGTCTCTTCGGTCAGCACATTGAAGTACATGAGGTCAAACTTACCAGTTCGAGATCTTCGCAGTCTTCCATTGTTATTCCAGTTTTTAAGCCTTGATGGAGCTCGTACTGGTCCGACCTCTCGACACGTCTTAGCCCTTGGCCTCTGATGCCGCCGACTCTTCACGTCTCACGTCGACATCCTCTCTGAAGTCTTCTTCCTGCGAAATCAAGAACACCACACACCCTTCCCTAAGAGAACGTCTCAAAGGGCAACAACTTTCGGTCCTATTTCTAAGTATAAACTTAAGATGACGACGATCTTAAAATTTAACAATCAAAACGTTAAAGTAATTATATTAATCAAATAAAATTGCCCTAATCTTTTATTTTATCGCCTCTCGACCTTTTAGCTAAGTTCAAAGTTACTCTAATCACCCTGTTCTCTTGTAAGTTTGACCATGTGCTGGCCAAAGAAACTGGTCTCTTCGGTCAGCACATTGAAGTACATGAGGTCAAACTTACCAGTTCGAGATCTTCGCAGTCTTCCATTGTTATTCCGGTTTTTAAGCCTTGATGGAGCTCGTACTGGTCCGACCTCTCGACACGTCTTAGCCCTTGGCCTCTGATGCCGCAGACTGTCCACGCCTCACGTCGACATCCTCTCTGAGGTCTTCTTCCTGCGAAATCAAGAACACCACACACCCTTCCCTAAGAGAACGTCTCAAAGGGCAACAACTTTCGGTCCTATTTCTAAGTATAAACTTAAGATGATGACGATCTTAAAAAATTTAACAATCTTAACGTTAAAGTAATTATATTAATGAAATATAATTGCCCAAATCTTTTATTTTATCGCCTCTCAACCTTTTAGCTAAGTTCAAAGTGACTCTAGTCACCCTGTTCTCTTGTAAGTTTGACCATGTGCTGGCCAAAGAAACTGGTCTCTTTGGTCAGCACATTGAAGTACATGAGGTCAAACTTACCAGTTCGAGATCTTCGCAGTCTTCCATTGTTATTCCGGTTTTTAAGCCTTGATGGAGCTCGTACTTGTCCGACCTCTCGACACGTCTTAGCCCTTGGCCTCTGATGCCGCTGACTCTTCACGCCTCACGTCGACATCTTCTCTGAAGTCTTCTTCCTGCGAAATCAAGAACACCACACACCCTTCCCTAAGAGAACGTCTCAAAGGGCAACAACTTTCGGTCTTATGTCGAAGTCTAAACTTAAGATGATGACGATCTTTAAATTTAACAATCTTAACGTTAAAGTAAATATATTAATGAAATATAATTGCCCTAATCTTTTATTTTATCGCCTCTCGACCTTTTAGCTAAGTTCAAAGTTACTCTAATCACCCTGTTCTCTTGTAAGTTTGACCATGTGCTGGCCAAAGAAACTGGTCTCTTCGGTCAGCACATTGAAGTACATGAGGTCAAACTTACCAGTTCGAGATCCTCGCAGTCTTCCATTGTTATTCCGGTTTTTAAGCCTTGATGGAGCTCGTACTGGTTCGACCTCTCGACACGTCTTAGCCCTTGGCCTCTGATGCCGCAGACTGTCAACGCCTCACGTCGACATCCTCTCTGAGGTCTTCTTCCTGCGAAATCAAGAACACCACACACCCTTCCCTAAGAGAACGTCTCAAAGGGCAACAACTTTCGGTCCTATTTCTAAGTATAAACTTAAGATGATGACGATCTTAAAATTTAACAATCTAAACGTTAAAGTAATTATATTAATGAAATAAAATTGCCCTAATCTTTTATTTTATCGCCTCTCAACCTTTTAGCTAAGTTCAAAGTTACTCTAATCACCCTGTTCTCTTGTAAGTTTGACCATGTGCTGGCCAAAGAAACTGGTCTCTTCGGTCAGCACATTGAAGTACATGAGGTCAAACTTACCAGTTCGAGATCCTCGCAGTCTTCCATTGTTATTCCGGTTTTTAAGCCTTGATGGAGCTCGTACTGGTCCGACCTCTCGACACGTCTTAGCCCTTGGCCTCTGATGCCGCCGACTCTTCACGCCTCACGTCGACATCCTCTCTGAGGTCTTCTTCCTGCGAAATCAAGAACACCACACACCCTTCCCTAAGAGAACGTCTCAAAGGGCAACAACTTTCGGTCCTATTTCTAAGTATAAACTTAAGATGATGACGATCTTAAAATTTAACAATCTTAACGTTAAAGTAATTATATTAATGAAATAAAATTGCCCTAATCTTTTATTTTATCGCCTCTCAACCTTTTAGCTAAGTTCAAAGTTACTCTAATCACCCTGTTCTCTTGTAAGTTTGACCATGTGAAAGAAACTGGTCTCTTCGGTCAGCACATTGAAGTACATGAAGTCAAACTTACCAGTTCGAGATCCTCGCAGTCTTCCATTGTTATTCCGGTTTTTAAGCCTTGATGGAGCTCGTACTGGTCCGACCTCTCGACACGTCTTAGCCCTTGGCCTCTGATGCCGCCGACTGCCCACGCCTCACGTCGACATCCTCTCTGAAGTCTTCTTCCTGCGAAATCAAGAACACCACACACCCTTCCCTAAGAGAACGTCTCAAAGGGCAACAACTTTCGGTCCTATTTCTAAGTATAAACTTAAGATGATGACGATCTTAAAATTTAACAATCTTAACGTTAAAGTAATTATATTAATGAAATAAAATTGCCCTAATCTTTTATTTTATCGCCTCTCAACCTTTTAGCTAAGTTCAAAGTTACTCTAATCACCCTGTTCTCTTGTAAGTTTGACCATGTGAAAGAAACTGGTCTCTTCGGTCAGCACATTGAAGTACATGAAGTCAAACTTACCAGTTCGAGATCTTCGCAGTCTTCCATTGTTATTCCAGTTTTTAAGCCTTGATGGAGCTCGTACTGGTTCGACCTCTCGACACGTCTTAGTCCTTGGCCTCTGATGCCGCCGACTGTCCACGCCTCACGTCGACATCCTCTCTGAGGTCTTCTTCCTGCAAAATCAAGAACACCACACACCCTTCCCTAAGAGAACGTCTCAAAGGGCAACAACTTTCGGTCCTATTTCTAAGTATAAACTTAAGATGATGACGATCTTAAAAAATTTAACAATCTTAACGTTAAAGTAATTATATTAATGAATTATAATTGCCCTAATCTTTTATTTTATCGCCTCTCAACCTTTTAGCTAAGTTCAAAGTTACTCTAATCACCCTGTTCTCTTGTAAGTTTGACCATGTGCTGGCCAAAGAAACTGGTCTCTTCGGTCAGCACATTGAAGTACATGAAGTCAAACTTACCAGTTCGAGATCCTCGCAGTCTTCCATTGTTATTCCGGTTTTTAAGCCTTGATGGAGCTCGTACTGGTCCGACCTCTCGACACGTCTTAGCCCTTGGCCTCTGATGCCGCCGACTGTCCACGCCTCACGTCGACATCCTCTCTGAGGTCTTCTTCCTGCGAAATCAAGAACACCACACACCCTTCCCTAAGAGAACGTCTCAAAGGGCAACAACTTTCGGTCCTATTTCTAAGTATAAATTTAAGATGATGACGATCTTAAAATTTAACAATCTTAACGTTAAAGTAATTATATTAATGAAATATAATTGCCCTAATCTTTTATTTTATCGCCTCTCGACCTTTTAGCTAAGTTCAAAGTTACTCTAATCACCCTGTTCTCTTGTAAGTTTGACCATGTGCTGGCCAAAGAAACTGGTCTCTTCGGTCAGCACATTGAAGTACATGAGGTCAAACTTACCAGTTCGAGATCTTCGCAGTCTTCCATTGTTATTCCAGTTTTTAAGCCTTGATGGAGCTCGTACTGGTCCGACCTCTCGACACGTCTTAGCCCTTGGCCTCTGATGCCGCCGACTGTCCACGCCTCACGTCGACATCCTCTCTGAGGTCTTCTTCCTGCGAAATCAAGAACACCACACACCCTTCCCTAAGAGAACGTCTCAAAGGGCAACAACTTTCGGTCCTATTTCTAAGTATAAACTTAAGATGATGACGATCTTAAAAAATTTAACAATCTTAACGTTAAAGTAATTATATTAATGAATTATAATTGCCCTAATCTTTTATTTTATCGCCTCTCAACCTTTTAGCTAAGTTCAAAGTTACTCTAATCACCCTGTTCTCTTGTAAGTTTGACCATGTGCTGGCCAAAGAAACTGGTCTCTTCGGTCAGCACATTGAAGTACATGAGGTCAAACTTACCAGTTCGAGATCCTCGCAGTCTTCCATTGTTATTCCGGTTTTTAAGCCTTGATGGAGCTCGTACTGGTCCGACCTCTCGACACGTCTTAGCCCTTGGCCTCTGATGCCGCCGACTGCCCACGCCTCACGTCGACATCCTCTCTGAAGTCTTCTTCCTGCGAAATCAAGAACACCACACACCCTTCCCTAAGAGAACGTCTCAAAGGGCAACAACTTTCGGTCCTATTTCTAAGTATAAACTTAAGATGATGACGATCTTAAAATTTAACAATCTTAACGTTAAAGTAATTATATTAATGAAATATAATTGCCCTAATCTTTTATTTTATCGCCTCTCGACCTTTTAGCTAAGTTCAAAGTTACTCTAATCACCCTGTTCTCTTGTAAGTTTGACCATGTGCTGGCCAAAGAAACTGGTCTCTTCGGTCAGCACATTGAAGTACATGAGGTCAAACTTACCAGTTCGAGATCCTCGCAGTCTTCCATTGTTATTCCGGTTTTTAAGCCTTGATGGAGCTCGTACTGGTCCGACCTCTCGACACGTCTTAGCCCTTGGCCTCTGATGCCGCCGACTGCCCACGCCTCACGTCGACATCCTCTCTGAAGTCTTCTTCCTGCGAAATCAAGAACACCACACACCCTTCCCTAAGAGAACGTCTCAAAGGGCAACAACTTTCGGTCCTATTTCTAAGTATAAACTTAAGATGATGACGATCTTAAAATTTAACAATCTTAACGTTAAAGTAATTATATTAATGAAATATAATTGCCCTAATCTTTTATTTTATCGCCTCTCGACCTTTTAGCTAAGTTCAAAGTTACTCTAATCACCCTGTTCTCTTGTAAGTTTGACCATGTGCTGGCCAAAGAGACTGGTCTCTTCGGTCAGCACATTGAAGTACATGAGGTCAAACTTACCAGTTCGAGATCCTCGCAGTCTTCCATTGTTATTCCGGTTTTTAAGCCTTGATGGAGCTCGTACTGGTCCGACCTCTCGACACGTCTTAGCCCTTGGCCTCTGATGCCGCCGACTCTTCACGCCTCACGTCGACATCCTCTCTGAGGTCTTCTTCCTGCGAAATCAAGAACACCACACACCCTTCCCTAAGAGAACGTCTCAAAGGGCAACAACTTTCGGTCCTATTTCTAAGTATAAACTTAAGATGATGACGATCTTAAAATTTAACAATCTAAACGTTAAAGTAATTATATTAATGAAATATAATTGCCATAATCTTTTATTTTATCGCCTCTCAACCTTTTAGCTAAGTTCAAAGTTACTCTAATCACCCTGTTCGCTTGTAAGTTTGACCATGTGCTGGCCAAAGAAACTGGTCTCTTCGGTCAGCACATTGAAGTACATGAGGTCAAACTTACCAGTTCGAGATCCTCGCAGTCTTCCATTGTTATTCCGGTTTTTAAGCCTTGATGGAGCTCGTACTGGTCCGACCTCTCGACACGTCTTAGCCCTTGGCCTCTGATGCCGCCGACTCTTCACGCCTCACGTCGACATCCTCTCTGAGGTCTTCTTCCTGCGAAATCAAGAACACCACACACCCTTCCCTAAGAGAACGTCTCAAAGGGCAACAACTTTCGGTCCTATTTCTAAGTATAAACTTAAGATGATGACGATCTTAAAATTTAACAATCTTAACGTTAAAGTAATTATATTAATGAAATAAAATTGCCCTAATCTTTTATTTTATCGCCTCTCGACCTTTTAGCTAAGTTCAAAGTTACTCTAATCACCCTGTTCTCTTGTAAGTTTGACCATGTGCTGGCCAAAGAAACTGGTCTCTTCGGTCAGCACATTGAAGTACATGAGGTCAAACTTACCAGTTCGAGATCTTCGCAGTCTGCCATTGTTATTCCAGTTTTTAAGCCTTAATGGAGCTCGTACTGGTCCGACCTCTCGACACGTCTTAGCCCTTGGCCTCTGACGCCGCTGACTCTTCACGCCTCACGTCGACATCTTCTCTGAAGTCTTCTTCCTGCGAAATCAAGAACACCACACACCCTTCCCTAAGAGAACGTCTCAAAGGGCAACAACTTTCGGTCTGATGTCGAAGTCTAAACTTAAGATGATGACGATCTTAAAATTTAACAATCTTAACGTTAAAGTAAATATATTAATGAAATATAATTGCCCTAATCTTTTATTTTATCGCCTCTCGACCTTTTAGCTAAGTTCAAAGTTACTCTAATCACCCTGTTCTCTTGTAAGTTTGACCATGTGCTGGCCAAAGAAACTGGTCTCTTCGGTCAGCACATTGAAGTACATGAGGTCAAACTTACCAGTTCGAGATCCTCGCAGTCTTCCATTGTTATTCCGGTTTTTAAGCCTTGATGGAGCTCGTACTGGTCCGACCTCTCGACACGTCTTAGCCCTTGGCCTCTGATGCCGCCGACTGCCCACGCCTCACGTCGACATCCTCTCTGAAGTCTTCTTCCTGCGAAATCAAGAACACCACACACCCTTCCCTAAGAGAACGTCTCAAAGGGCAACAACTTTCGGTCCTATTTCTAAGTATAAACTTAAGATGACGACGATCTTAAAATTTAACAATCTAAACGTTAAAGTAATTATATTAATGAAATATAATTGCCCTAATCTTTTATTTTATCGCCTCTCAACCTTTTAGCTAAGTTCAAAGTTACTCTAATCACCCTGTTCTCTTGTAAGTTTGACCATGTGCTGGCCAAAGAAACTGGTCTCTTCGGTCAGCACATTGAAGTACATGAGGTCAAACTTACCAGTTCGAGATCCTCGCAGTCTTCCATTGTTATTCCGGTTTTTAAGCCTTGATGGAGCTCGTACTGGTCCGACCTCTCGACACGTCTTAGCCCTTGGCCTCTGATGCCGCCGACTGCCCACGCCTCACGTCGACATCCTCTCTGAAGTCTTCTTCCTGCGAAATCAAGAACACCACACACCCTTCCCTAAGAGAACGTCTCAAAGGGCAACAACTTTCGGTCCTATTTCTAAGTATAAACTTAAGATGATGACGATCTTAAAATTTAACAATCTTAACGTTAAAGTAATTATATTAATGAAATATAATTGCCCTAATCTTTTATTTTATCGCCTCTCGACCTTTTAGCTAAGTTCAAAGTTACTCTAATCACCCTGTTCTCTTGTAAGTTTGACCATGTGCTGGCCAAAGAAACTGGTCTCTTCGGTCAGCACATTGAAGTACATGAGGTCAAACTTACCAGTTCGAGATCTTCGCAGTCTTCCATTGTTATTCCGGTTTTTAAGCCTTGATGGAGCTCGTACTAGTCCGACCTCTCGACACGTTTTAGTCCTTGGCCTCTGATGCCGCCGACTGTCCACGCCTCACGTCGACATCCTCTCTGAGGTCTTCTTCCTGCGAAATCAAGAACACCACACACCCTTCCCTAAGAGAACGTCTCAAAGGGCAACAACTTTCGGTCCTATGTCTAAGTATAAACTTAAGATGATGACGATCTTAAAATTTAACAATCTTAACGTTAAAGTAATTTTGTTAATGAAATATAATTGCCCTAATCTTTTATTTTATCGCCTCTCGACCTTTTAGCTAAGTTCAAAGTTACTCTAATCACCCTGTTCTCTTGTAAGTTTGACCATGTGCTGGCCAAAGAAACTGGTCTCTTCGGTCAGCACATTGAAGTACATGAGGTCAAACTTACCAGTTCGAGATCTTCGCAGTCTTCCATTGTTATTCCAGTTTTTAAGCCTTGATGGAGCTCGTACTGGTCCGACCTCTCGACACGTCTTAGCCCTTGGCCTCTGATGCCGCCGACTGCCCACGCCTCACGTCGACATCCTCTCTGAAGTCTTCTTCCTGCGAAATCAAGAACACCACACACCCTTCCCTAAGAGAACGTCTCAAAGGGCAACAACTTTCGGTCCTATTTCTAAGTATAAACTTAAGATGACGACGATCTTAAAATTTAACAATCTAAACGTTAAAGTAATTATATTAATGAAATATAATTGCCCTAATCTTTTATTTTATCGCCTCTCGACCTTTTAGCTAAGTTCAAAGTTACTCTAATCACCCTGTTCTCTTGTAAGTTTGACCATGTGCTGGCCAAAGAAACTGGTCTCTTCGGTCAGCACATTGAAGTACATGAGGTCAAACTTACCAGTTCGAGATCTTCGCAGTCTTCCATTGTTATTCCAGTTTTTAAGCCTTGATGGAGCTCGTACTGGTCCGACCTCTCGACACGTCTTAGCCCTTGGCCTCTGATGCCGCCGACTGTCCACGCCTCACGTCGACATCCTCTCTGAGGTCTTCTTCCTGCGAAATCAAGAACACCACACACCCTTCCCTAAGAGAACGTCTCAAAGGGCAACAACTTTCGGTCCTATTTCTAAGTATAAACTTAAGATGATGACGATCTTAAAAAATTTAACAATCTTAACGTTAAAGTAATTATATTAATGAAATATAATTGCCCAAATCTTTTATTTTATCGCCTCTCAACCTTTTAGCTAAGTTCAAAGTGACTCTAGTCACCCTGTTCTCTTGTAAGTTTGACCATGTGCTGGCCAAAGAAACTGGTCTCTTCGGTCAGCACATTGAAGTACATGAGGTCAAACTTACCAGTTCGAGATCTTCGCAGTCTTCCATTGTTATTCCGGTTTTTAAGCCTTGATGGAGCTCGTACTTGTCCGACCTCTCGACACGTCTTAGCCCTTGGCCTCTGATGCCGCTGACTCTTCACGCCTCACGTCGACATCTTCTCTGAAGTCTTCTTCCTGCGAAATCAAGAACACCACACACCCTTCCCTAAGAGAACGTCTCAAAGGGCAACAACTTTCGGTCTTATGTCGAAGTCTAAACTTAAGATGATGACGATCTTTAAATTTAACAATCTTAACGTTAAAGTAAATATATTAATGAAATATAATTGCCTTAATCTTTTATTTTATCGCCTCTCGACCTTTTAGCTAAGTTCAAAGTTACTCTAATCACCCTGTTCTCTTGTAAGTTTGACCATGTGCTGGCCAAAGAAACTGGTCTCTTCGGTCAGCACATTGAAGTACATGAGGTCAAACTTACCAGTTCGAGATCTTCGCAGTCTTCCATTGTTAATCCGGTTTTTAAGCCTTGATGGAGCTCGTACTGGTTCGACCTCTCGACACGTCTTAGCCCTTGGCCTCTGATGCCGCCGACTCTTCACGCCTCACGTCGACATCCTCTCTGAGGTCTTCTTCCTGCGAAATCAAGAACACCACACACCCTTCCCTAAGAGAACGTCTCAAAGGGCAACAACTTTCGGTCCTATTTCTAAGTATAAACTTAAGATGATGACGATCTTAAAATTTAACAATCTTAACGTTAAAGTAATTATATTAATGAAATATAATTGCCCTAATCTTTTATTTTATCGCCTCTCAACCTTTTAGCTAAGTTCAAAGTTACTCTAATCACCCTGTTCTCTTGTAAGTTTGACCATGTGCTGGCCAAAGAAACTGGTCTCTTCGGTCAGCACATTGAAGTACATGAAGTCAAACTTACCAGTTCGAGATCCTCGCAGTCTTCCATTGTTATTCCGGTTTTTAAGCCTTGATGGAGCTCGTACTGGTCCGACCTCTCGACACGTCTTAGCCCTTGGCCTCTGATGCCGCCGACTCTTCACGCCTCACGTCGACATCCTCTCTGAGGTCTTCTTCCTGCGAAATCAAGAACACCACACACCCTTCCCTAAGAGAACGTCTCAAAGGGCAACAACTTTCGGTCCTATTTCTAAGTATAAACTTAAGATGATGACGATCTTAAAATTTAACAATCTTAACGTTAAAGTAATTATATTAATGAAATATAATTGCCCTAATCTTTTATTTTATCGCCTCTCGACCTTTTAGCTAAGTTCAAAGTTACTCTAATCACCCTGTTCTCTTGTAAGTTTGACCATGTGCTGGCCAAAGAAACTGGTCTCTTCGGTCAGCACATTGAAGTACATGAGGTCAAACTTACCAGTTCGAGATCTTCGCAGTCTTCCATTGTTATTCCAGTTTTTAAGCCTTGATGGAGCTCGTACTGGTCCGACCTCTCGACACGTCTTAGCCCTTGGCCTCTGATGCCGCCGACTGTCCACGCCTCACGTCGACATCCTCTCTGAGGTCTTCTTCCTGCGAAATCAAGAACACCACACACCCTTCCCTAAGAGAACGTCTCAAAGGGCAACAACTTTCGGTCCTATTTCTAAGTATAAACTTAAGATGATGACGATCTTAAAAAATTTAACAATCTTAACGTTAAAGTAATTATATTAATGAATTATAATTGCCCTAATCTTTTATTTTATCGCCTCTCAACCTTTTAGCTAAGTTCAAAGTTACTCTAATCACCCTGTTCTCTTGTAAGTTTGACCATGTGCTGGCCAAAGAAACTGGTCTCTTCGGTCAGCACATTGAAGTACATGAGGTCAAACTTACCAGTTCGAGATCCTCGCAGTCTTCCATTGTTATTCCGGTTTTTAAGCCTTGATGGAGCTCGTACTGGTCCGACCTCTCGACACGTCTTAGCCCTTGGCCTCTGATGCCGCCGACTGCCCACGCCTCACGTCGACATCCTCTCTGAAGTCTTCTTCCTGCGAAATCAAGAACACCACACACCCTTCCCTAAGAGAACGTCTCAAAGGGCAACAACTTTCGGTCCTATTTCTAAGTATAAACTTAAGATGATGACGATCTTAAAATTTAACAATCTTAACGTTAAAGTAATTATATTAATGAAATATAATTGCCCTAATCTTTTATTTTATCGCCTCTCGACCTTTTAGCTAAGTTCAAAGTTACTCTAATCACCCTGTTCTTTTGTAAGTTTGACCATGTGCTGGCCAAAGAAACTGGTCTCTTCGGTCAGCACATTGAAGTACATGAGGTCAAACTTACCAGTTCGAGATCTTCGCAGTCTTCCATTGTTATTCCGGTTTTTAAGCCTTGATGGAGCTCGTACTAGTCCGACCTCTCGACACGTTTTAGTCCTTGGCCTCTGATGCCGCCGACTGTCCACGCCTCACGTCGACATCCTCTCTGAGGTCTTCTTCCTGCGAAATCAAGAACACCACACACCCTTCCCTAAGAGAACGTCTCAAAGGGCAACAACTTTCGGTCCTATGTCTAAGTATAAACTTAAGATGATGACGATCTTAAAATTTAACAATCTTAACGTTAAAGTAATTATGTTAATGAAATATAATTGCCCTAATCTTTTATTTTATCGCCTCTCGACCTTTTAGCTAAGTTCAAAGTTACTCTAATCACCCTGTTCTCTTGTAAGTTTGACCATGTGCTGGCCAAAGAAACTGGTCTCTTCGGTCAGCACATTGAAGTACATGAGGTCAAACTTACCAGTTCGAGATCTTCGCAGTCTTCCATTGTTATTCCAGTTTTTAAGCCTTGATGGAGCTCGTACTGGTCCGACCTCTCGACACGTCTTAGCCCTTGGCCTCTGATGCCGCCGACTCTTCACGCCTCACGTCGACATCCTCTCTGAAGTCTTCTTCCTGCGAAATCAAGAACACCACACACCCTTCCCTAAGAGAACGTCTCAAAGGGCAACAACTTTCGGTCCTATTTCTAAGTATAAACTTAAGATGACGACGATCTTAAAATTTAACAATCTAAACGTTAAAGTAATTATATTAATGAAATAAAATTGCCCTAATCTTTTATTTTATCGCCTCTCGACCTTTTAGCTAAGTTCAAAGTTACTCTAATCACCCTGTTCTCTTGTAAGTTTGACCATGTGCTGGCCAAAGAAACTGGTCTCTTCGGTCAGCACATTGAAGTACATGAGGTCAAACTTACCAGTTCGAGATCTTCGCAGTCTTCCATTGTTATTCCAGTTTTTAAGCCTTGATGGAGCTCGTACTGGTCCGACCTCTCGACACGTCTTAGCCCTTGGCCTCTGATGCCGCCGACTGTCCACGCCTCACGTCGACATCCTCTCTGAGGTCTTCTTCCTGCGAAATCAAGAACACCACACACCCTTCCCTAAGAGAACGTCTCAAAGGGCAACAACTTTCGGTCCTATTTCTAAGTATAAACTTAAGATGGTGACGATCTTAAAAAATTTAACAATCTTAACGTTAAAGTAATTATATTAATGAAATATAATTGCCCTAATCTTTTATTTTATCGCCTCTCAACCTTTTAGCTAAGTTCAAAGTTACTCTAATCACCCTGTTCTCTTGTAAGTTTGACCATGTGCTGGCCAAAGAAACTGGTCTCTTCGGTCAGCACATTGAAGTACATGAGGTCAAACTTACCAGTTCGAGATCCTCGCAGTCCTCCATTGTTATTCCGGTTTTTAAGCCTTGATGGAGCTCGTACTGGTCCGACCTCTCGACACGTCTTAGCCCTTGGCCTCTGATGCCGCCGACTGTCCACGCCTCACGTCGACATCTTCTCTGAAGTTTTCTTCCTGCGAAATCAAGAACACCACACACCCTTCCCTAAGAGAACGTCTCAAAGGGCAACAACTTTCGGTCTTATGTCGAAGTCTAAACTTAAGATGATGACGATCTTAAAATTTAACAATCTTAACGTTAAAGTAATTATATTAATGAAATATAATTGCCCTAATCTTTTATTTTATCGCCTCTCGACCTTTTAGCTAAGTTCAAAGTTACTCTAATCACCCTGTTCTCTTGTAAGTTTGACCATGTGCTGGCCAAAGAGACTGGTCTCTTCGGTCAGCACATTGAAGTACATGAGGTCAAACTTACCAGTTCGAGATCTTCGCAGTCTTCCATTGTTATTCCGGTTTTTAAGCCTTGATGGAGCTCGTACTGGTCCGACCTCTCGACACGTCTTAGCCCTTGGCTTCTGATGCCGCCGACTGCCCACGCCTCACGTCGACATCCTCTCTGAAGTCTTCTTCCTGCGAAATCAAGAACACCACACACCCTTCCCTAAGAGAACGTCTCAAAGGGCAACAACTTTCGGTCCTATTTCTAAGTATAAACTTAAGATGATGACGATCTTAAATCTTTTATTTTATCGCCTCTCAACCTTTTAGCTAAGTTCAAAGTTACTCTAATCACCCTGTTCTCTTGTAAGTTTGACCATGTGCTGGCCAAAGAAACTGGTCTCTTCGGTCAGCACATTGAAGTACATGAGGTCAAACTTACCAGTTCGAGATCCTCGCAGTCTTCCATTGTTATTCCGGTTTTTAAGCCTTGATGGAGCTCGTACTGGTCCGACCTCTCGACACGTCTTAGCCCTTGGCCTCTGATGCCGCAGACTGTCCACGCCTCACGTCGACATCCTCTCTGAGGTCTTCTTCCTGCGAAATCAAGAACACCACACACCCTTCCCTAAGAGAACGTCTCAAAGGGCAACAACTTTCGGTCCTATTTCTAAGTATAAACTTAAGATGATGACGATCTTAAAATTTAACAATCTAAACGTTAAAGTAATTATATTAATGAAATATAATTGCCCTAATCTTTTATTTTATCGCCTCTCGACCTTTTAGCTAAGTTCAAAGTGACTCTAGTCACCCTGTTCTCTTGTAAGTTTGACCATGTACTGGCCAAAGAAACTGGTCTCTTCGGTCAGCACATTGAAGTACATGAGGTCAAACTTACCAGTTCGAGATCTTCGTAGTCTTCCATTGTTATTCCGGTTTTTAAGCCTTGATGGAGCTCGTACTGGTCCGACCTCTCGACATGTCTTAGCCCTTGGCCTCTGATGCCGCCGACTCTTCACGCCTCACGTCGACATCCTCTCTGAGGTCTTCTTGTTGCGAAATCAAGAACACCACACACCCTTCCCTAAGAGAACGTCTCAAAGGGCAACAACTTTCGGTCCTATTTCTAAGTATAAACTTAAGATGACCACGATCTTAAAATTTAACAATCTTAACGTTAAAGTAATTATATTAATGAAATAAAATTGCCCTAATCTTTTATTTTATCGCCTCTCGACCTTTTAGCTAAGTTCAAAGTTACTCTAATCACCCTGTTCTCTTGTAAGTTTGACCATGTGCTGGCCAAAGAAACTGGTCTCTTCGGTCAGCACATTGAAGTACATGAGGTCAAACTTACCAGTTCGAGATCTTCGCAGTCTTCCATTGTTATTCCAGTTTTTAAGCCTTAATGGAGCTCGTACTGGTCCGACCTCTCGACACGTCTTAGCCCTTGGCCTTTGATGCCGCTGACTCTTCACGCCTCACGTCGACATCTTCTCTGAAGTCTTCTTCCTGCGAAATCAAGAACACCACACACCCTTCCCTAAGAGAACGTCTCAAAGGGCAACAACTTTCGGTCCTATTTCTAAGTATAAACTTAAGATGACCACGATCTTAAAATTTAACAATCTTAACGTTAAAGTAATTATATTAATGAAATAAAATTGCCCTAATCTTTTATTTTATCGCCTCTCGACCTTTTAGCTAAGTTCAAAGTTACTCTAATCACCCTGTTCTCTTGTAAGTTTGACCATGTGCTGGCCAAAGAAACTGGTCTCTTCGGTCAGCACATTGAAGTACATGAGGTCAAACTTACCAGTTCGAGATCTTCGCAGTCGTCCATTGTTATTCCAGTTTTTAAGCCTTAATGGAGTTCGTACTGGTCCGACCTCTCGACACGTCTTAACCCTTGGCCTCTGATGCCGCTGACTCTTCACGCCTCACGTCGACATCTTCTCTGAAGTCTTCTTCCTGCGAAATCAAGAACACCACACACCCTTCCCTAAGAGAACGTCTCAAAGGGCAACAACTTTCGGTCTGATGTCGAAGTCTAAACTTAAGATGATGACGATCTTAAAATTTAACAATCTTAACGTTAAAGTAAATATATTAATGAAATATAATTGCCCTAATCTTTTATTTTATCGCCTCTCGACCTTTTAGCTAAGTTCAAAGTTACTCTAATCACCCTGTTCTCTTGTAAGTTTGACCATGTGCTGGCCAAAGAAACTGGTCTCTTCGGTCAGCACATTGAAGTACATGAGGTCAAACTTACCAGTTCGAGATCTTCGCAGTCTTCCATTGTTATTCCGGTTTTTAAGCCTTGATGGAGCTCGTACTGGTCCGACCTCTCGACACGTCTTAGCCCTTGGCCTCTGATGCCGCCGACTCTTCACGCCTCACGTCGACATCCTCTCTGAGGTCTTCTTCCTGCGAAATCAAGAACACCACACACCCTTCCCTAAGAGAACGTCTCAAAGGGCAACAACTTTCGGTCCTATTTCTAAGTATAAACTTAAGATGATGACGATCTTAAAATTTAACAATCTTAACGTTAAAGTAATTATATTAATGAAATATAATTGCCCTAATCTTTTATTTTATCGCCTCTCGACCTTTTAGCTAAGTTCAAAGTGACTCTAGTCACCCTGTTCTCTTGTAAGTTTGACCATGTGCTGGGTAAAGAGACTGGTCTCTTCGGTCAGCACATTGAAGTACATGAGGTCAAACTTACCAGTTCGAGATCTTCGCAGTCTTCCATTGTTATTCCGGTTTTTAAGCCTTGATGGAGCTCGTACTGGTCCGACCTCTCGACACGTCTTAGCCCTTGGCCTCTGATGCCGCCGACTGTCCACGCCTCACGTCGACATCCTCTCTGAGGTCTTCTTCCTGCGAAATCAAGAACACCACACACCCTTCCCTAAGAGAACGTCTCAAAGGGCAACAACTTTCGGTCCTATGTCTAAGTATAAACTTAAGATGATGACGATCTTAAAATTTAACAATCTTAACGTTAAAGTAATTATGTTAATGAAATATAATTGCCCTAATCTTTTATTTTATCGCCTCTCGACCTTTTAGCTAAGTTCAAAGTTACTCTAATCACCCTGTTCTCTTGTAAGTTTGACCATGTGCTGGCCAAAGAAACTGGTCTCTTCGGTCAGCACATTGAAGTACATGAGGTCAAACTTACCAGTTCGAGATCTTCGCAGTCTTCCATTGTTATTCCAGTTTTTAAGCCTTGATGGAGCTCGTACTGGTCCGACCTCTCGACACGTCTTAGCCCTTGGCCTCTGATGCCGCCGACTCTTCACGCCTCACGTCGACATCCTCTCTGAAGTCTTCTTCCTGCGAAATCAAGAACACCACACACCCTTCCCTAAGAGAACGTCTCAAAGGGCAACAACTTTCGGTCCTATTTCTAAGTATAAACTTAAGATGACGACGATCTTAAAATTTAACAATCTAAACGTTAAAGTAATTATATTAATGAAATAAAATTGCCCTAATCTTTTATTTTATCGCCTCTCGACCTTTTAGCTAAGTTCAAAGTTACTCTAATCACCCTGTTCTCTTGTAAGTTTGACCATGTGCTGGCCAAAGAAACTGGTCTCTTCGGTCAGCACATTGAAGTACATGAGGTCAAACTTACCAGTTCGAGATCTTCGCAGTCTTCCATTGTTATTCCAGTTTTTAAGCCTTGATGGAGCTCGTACTGGTCCGACCTCTCGACACGTCTTAGCCCTTGGCCTCTGATGCCGCCGACTGTCCACGCCTCACGTCGACATCCTCTCTGAGGTCTTCTTCCTGCGAAATCAAGAACACCACACACCCTTCCCTAAGAGAACGTCTCAAAGGGCAACAACTTTCGGTCCTATTTCTAAGTATAAACTTAAGATGATGACGATCTTAAAAAATTTAACAATCTTAACGTTAAAGTAATTATATTAATGAAATATAATTGCCCTAATCTTTTATTTTATCGCCTCTCAACCTTTTAGCTAAGTTCAAAGTTACTCTAATCACCCTGTTCTCTTGTAAGTTTGACCATGTGCTGGCCAAAGAAACTGGTCTCTTCGGTCAGCACATTGAAGTACATGAGGTCAAACTTACCAGTTCGAGATCCTCGCAGTCTTCCATTGTTATTCCGGTTTTTAAGCCTTGATGGAGCTCGTACTGGTCCGACCTCTCGACACGTCTTAGCCCTTGGCCTCTGATGCCGCCGACTCTTCACGCCTCACGTCGACATCTTCTCTGAAGTTTTCTTCCTGCGAAATCAAGAACACCACACACCCTTCCCTAAGAGAACGTCTCAAAGGGCAACAACTTTCGGTCTTATGTCGAAGTCTAAACTTAAGATGATGACGATCTTAAAATTTAACAATCTTAACGTTAAAGTAATTATATTAATGAAATATAATTGCCCTAATCTTTTATTTTATCGCCTCTCGACCTTTTAGCTAAGTTCAAAGTTACTCTAATCACCCTGTTCTCTTGTAAGTTTGACCATGTGCTGGCCAAAGAAACTGGTCTCTTCGGTCAGCACATTGAAGTACATGAGGTCAAACTTACCAGTTCGAGATCCTCGCAGTCTTCCATTGTTATTCCGGTTTTTAAGCCTTGATGGAGCTCGTACTGGTCCGACCTCTCGACACGTCTTAGCCCTTGGCCTCTGATGCCGCCGACTGCCCACGCCTCACGTCGACATCCTCTCTGAAGTCTTCTTCCTGCGAAATCAAGAACACCACACACCCTTCCCTAAGAGAACGTCTCAAAGGGCAACAACTTTCGGTCCTATTTCTAAGTATAAACTTAAGATGACGACGATCTTAAAATTTAACAATCTAAACGTTAAAGTAATTATATTAATGAAATATAATTGCCCTAATCTTTTATTTTATCGCCTCTCAACCTTTTAGCTAAGTTCAAAGTTACTCTAATCACCCTGTTCTCTTGTAAGTTTGACCATGTGCTGGCCAAAGAAACTGGTCTCTTCGGTCAGCACATTGAAGTACATGAGGTCAAACTTACCAGTTCGAGATCCTCGCAGTCTTCCATTGTTATTCCGGTTTTTAAGCCTTGATGGAGCTCGTACTGGTCCGACCTCTCGACACGTCTTAGCCCTTGGCCTCTGATGCCGCCGACTGCCCACGCCTCACGTCGACATCCTCTCTGAAGTCTTCTTCCTGCGAAATCAAGAACACCACACACCCTTCCCTAAGAGAACGTCTCAAAGGGCAACAACTTTCGGTCCTATTTCTAAGTATAAACTTAAGATGATGACGATCTTAAAATTTAACAATCTTAACGTTAAAGTAATTATATTAATGAAATATAATTGCCCTAATCTTTTATTTTATCGCCTCTCGACCTTTTAGCTAAGTTCAAAGTTACTCTAATCACCCTGTTCTCTTGTAAGTTTGACCATGTGCTGGCCAAAGAAACTGGTCTCTTCGGTCAGCACATTGAAGTACATGAGGTCAAACTTACCAGTTCGAGATCTTCGCAGTCTTCCATTGTTATTCCGGTTTTTAAGCCTTGATGGAGCTCGTACTAGTCCGACCTCTCGACACGTTTTAGTCCTTGGCCTCTGATGCCGCCGACTGTCCACGCCTCACGTCGACATCCTCTCTGAGGTCTTCTTCCTGCGAAATCAAGAACACCACACACCCTTCCCTAAGAGAACGTCTCAAAGGGCAACAACTTTCGGTCCTATGTCTAAGTATAAACTTAAGATGATGACGATCTTAAAATTTAACAATCTTAACGTTAAAGTAATTTTGTTAATGAAATATAATTGCCCTAATCTTTTATTTTATCGCCTCTCGACCTTTTAGCTAAGTTCAAAGTTACTCTAATCACCCTGTTCTCTTGTAAGTTTGACCATGTGCTGGCCAAAGAAACTGGTCTCTTCGGTCAGCACATTGAAGTACATGAGGTCAAACTTACCAGTTCGAGATCTTCGCAGTCTTCCATTGTTATTCCAGTTTTTAAGCCTTGATGGAGCTCGTACTGGTCCGACCTCTCGACACGTCTTAGCCCTTGGCCTCTGATGCCGCCGACTGCCCACGCCTCACGTCGACATCCTCTCTGAAGTCTTCTTCCTGCGAAATCAAGAACACCACACACCCTTCCCTAAGAGAACGTCTCAAAGGGCAACAACTTTCGGTCCTATTTCTAAGTATAAACTTAAGATGACGACGATCTTAAAATTTAACAATCTAAACGTTAAAGTAATTATATTAATGAAATATAATTGCCCTAATCTTTTATTTTATCGCCTCTCGACCTTTTAGCTAAGTTCAAAGTTACTCTAATCACCCTGTTCTCTTGTAAGTTTGACCATGTGCTGGCCAAAGAAACTGGTCTCTTCGGTCAGCACATTGAAGTACATGAGGTCAAACTTACCAGTTCGAGATCTTCGCAGTCTTCCATTGTTATTCCAGTTTTTAAGCCTTGATGGAGCTCGTACTGGTCCGACCTCTCGACACGTCTTAGCCCTTGGCCTCTGATGCCGCCGACTGTCCACGCCTCACGTCGACATCCTCTCTGAGGTCTTCTTCCTGCGAAATCAAGAACACCACACACCCTTCCCTAAGAGAACGTCTCAAAGGGCAACAACTTTCGGTCCTATTTCTAAGTATAAACTTAAGATGATGACGATCTTAAAAAATTTAACAATCTTAACGTTAAAGTAATTATATTAATGAAATATAATTGCCCAAATCTTTTATTTTATCGCCTCTCAACCTTTTAGCTAAGTTCAAAGTGACTCTAGTCACCCTGTTCTCTTGTAAGTTTGACCATGTGCTGGCCAAAGAAACTGGTCTCTTCGGTCAGCACATTGAAGTACATGAGGTCAAACTTACCAGTTCGAGATCTTCGCAGTCTTCCATTGTTATTCCGGTTTTTAAGCCTTGATGGAGCTCGTACTTGTCCGACCTCTCGACACGTCTTAGCCCTTGGCCTCTGATGCCGCTGACTCTTCACGCCTCACGTCGACATCTTCTCTGAAGTCTTCTTCCTGCGAAATCAAGAACACCACACACCCTTCCCTAAGAGAACGTCTCAAAGGGCAACAACTTTCGGTCTTATGTCGAAGTCTAAACTTAAGATGATGACGATCTTTAAATTTAACAATCTTAACGTTAAAGTAAATATATTAATGAAATATAATTGCCTTAATCTTTTATTTTATCGCCTCTCGACCTTTTAGCTAAGTTCAAAGTTACTCTAATCACCCTGTTCTCTTGTAAGTTTGACCATGTGCTGGCCAAAGAAACTGGTCTCTTCGGTCAGCACATTGAAGTACATGAGGTCAAACTTACCAGTTCGAGATCTTCGCAGTCTTCCATTGTTAATCCGGTTTTTAAGCCTTGATGGAGCTCGTACTGGTTCGACCTCTCGACACGTCTTAGCCCTTGGCCTCTGATGCCGCCGACTCTTCACGCCTCACGTCGACATCCTCTCTGAGGTCTTCTTCCTGCGAAATCAAGAACACCACACACCCTTCCCTAAGAGAACGTCTCAAAGGGCAACAACTTTCGGTCCTATTTCTAAGTATAAACTTAAGATGATGACGATCTTAAAATTTAACAATCTTAACGTTAAAGTAATTATATTAATGAAATATAATTGCCCTAATCTTTTATTTTATCGCCTCTCAACCTTTTAGCTAAGTTCAAAGTTACTCTAATCACCCTGTTCTCTTGTAAGTTTGACCATGTGCTGGCCAAAGAAACTGGTCTCTTCGGTCAGCACATTGAAGTACATGAAGTCAAACTTACCAGTTCGAGATCCTCGCAGTCTTCCATTGTTATTCCGGTTTTTAAGCCTTGATGGAGCTCGTACTGGTCCGACCTCTCGACACGTCTTAGCCCTTGGCCTCTGATGCCGCCGACTCTTCACGCCTCACGTCGACATCCTCTCTGAGGTCTTCTTCCTGCGAAATCAAGAACACCACACACCCTTCCCTAAGAGAACGTCTCAAAGGGCAACAACTTTCGGTCCTATTTCTAAGTATAAACTTAAGATGATGACGATCTTAAAATTTAACAATCTTAACGTTAAAGTAATTATATTAATGAAATATAATTGCCCTAATCTTTTATTTTATCGCCTCTCGACCTTTTAGCTAAGTTCAAAGTTACTCTAATCACCCTGTTCTCTTGTAAGTTTGACCATGTGCTGGCCAAAGAAACTGGTCTCTTCGGTCAGCACATTGAAGTACATGAGGTCAAACTTACCAGTTCGAGATCTTCGCAGTCTTCCATTGTTATTCCAGTTTTTAAGCCTTGATGGAGCTCGTACTGGTCCGACCTCTCGACACGTCTTAGCCCTTGGCCTCTGATGCCGCCGACTGTCCACGCCTCACGTCGACATCCTCTCTGAGGTCTTCTTCCTGCGAAATCAAGAACACCACACACCCTTCCCTAAGAGAACGTCTCAAAGGGCAACAACTTTCGGTCCTATTTCTAAGTATAAACTTAAGATGATGACGATCTTAAAAAATTTAACAATCTTAACGTTAAAGTAATTATATTAATGAATTATAATTGCCCTAATCTTTTATTTTATCGCCTCTCAACCTTTTAGCTAAGTTCAAAGTTACTCTAATCACCCTGTTCTCTTGTAAGTTTGACCATGTGCTGGCCAAAGAGACTGGTCTCTTCGGTCAGCACATTGAAGTACATGAGGTCAAACTTACCAGTTCGAGATCCTCGCAGTCTTCCATTGTTATTCCGGTTTTTAAGCCTTGATGGAGCTCGTACTAGTCCGACCTCTCGACACGTTTTAGTCCTTGGCCTCTGATGCCGCCGACTGTCCACGCCTCACGTCGACATCCTCTCTGAGGTCTTCTTCCTGCGAAATCAAGAACACCACACACCCTTCCCTAAGAGAACGTCTCAAAGGGCAACAACTTTCGGTCCTATTTCTAAGTATAAACTTAAGATGATGACGATCTTAAAATTTAACAATCTTAACGTTAAAGTAATTATGTTAATGAAATATAATTGCCCTAATCTTTTATTTTATCGCCTCTCGACCTTTTAGCTAAGTTCAAAGTTACTCTAATCACCCTGTTCTCTTGTAAGTTTGACCATGTGCTGGCCAAAGAAACTGGTCTCTTCGGTCAGCACATTGAAGTACATGAGGTCAAACTTACCAGTTCGAGATCTTCGCAGTCTTCCATTGTTATTCCAGTTTTTAAGCCTTGATGGAGCTCGTACTGGTCCGACCTCTCGACACGTCTTAGCCCTTGGCCTCTGATGCCGCCGACTCTTCACGCCTCACGTCGACATCCTCTCTGAAGTCTTCTTCCTGCGAAATCAAGAACACCACACACCCTTCCCTAAGAGAACGTCTCAAAGGGCAACAACTTTCGGTCCTATTTCTAAGTATAAACTTAAGATGACGACGATCTTAAAATTTAACAATCTAAACGTTAAAGTAATTATATTAATGAAATAAAATTGCCCTAATCTTTTATTTTATCGCCTCTCGACCTTTTAGCTAAGTTCAAAGTTACTCTAATCACCCTGTTCTCTTGTAAGTTTGACCATGTGCTGGCCAAAGAAACTGGTCTCTTCGGTCAGCACATTGAAGTACATGAGGTCAAACTTACCAGTTCGAGATCTTCGCAGTCTTCCATTGTTATTCCAGTTTTTAAGCCTTGATGGAGCTCGTACTGGTCCGACCTCTCGACACGTCTTAGCCCTTGGCCTCTGATGCCGCCGACTGTCCACGCCTCACGTCGACATCCTCTCTGAGGTCTTCTTCCTGCGAAATCAAGAACACCACACACCCTTCCCTAAGAGAACGTCTCAAAGGGCAACAACTTTCGGTCCTATTTCTAAGTATAAACTTAAGATGATGACGATCTTAAAAAATTTAACAATCTTAACGTTAAAGTAATTATATTAATGAAATATAATTGCCCTAATCTTTTATTTTATCGCCTCTCAACCTTTTAGCTAAGTTCAAAGTTACTCTAATCACCCTGTTCTCTTGTAAGTTTGACCATGTGCTGGCCAAAGAAACTGGTCTCTTCGGTCAGCACATTGAAGTACATGAGGTCAAACTTACCAGTTCGAGATCCTCGCAGTCCTCCATTGTTATTCCGGTTTTTAAGCCTTGATGGAGCTCGTACTGGTCCGACCTCTCGACACGTCTTAGCCCTTGGCCTCTGATGCCGCCGACTGTCCACGCCTCACGTCGACATCTTCTCTGAAGTTTTCTTCCTGCGAAATCAAGAACACCACACACCCTTCCCTAAGAGAACGTCTCAAAGGGCAACAACTTTCGGTCCTATTTCTAAGTATAAACTTAAGATGATGACGATCTTAAATCTTTTATTTTATCGCCTCTCAACCTTTTAGCTAAGTTCAAAGTTACTCTAATCACCCTGTTCTCTTGTAAGTTTGACCATGTGCTGGCCAAAGAAACTGGTCTCTTCGGTCAGCACATTGAAGTACATGAGGTCAAACTTACCAGTTCGAGATCCTCGCAGTCTTCCATTGTTATTCCGGTTTTTAAGCCTTGATGGAGCTCGTACTGGTCCGACCTCTCGACACGTCTTAGCCCTTGGCCTCTGATGCCGCAGACTGTCCACGCCTCACGTCGACATCCTCTCTGAGGTCTTCTTCCTGCGAAATCAAGAACACCACACACCCTTCCCTAAGAGAACGTCTCAAAGGGCAACAACTTTCGGTCCTATTTCTAAGTATAAACTTAAGATGATGACGATCTTAAAATTTAACAATCTAAACGTTAAAGTAATTATATTAATGAAATATAATTGCCCTAATCTTTTATTTTATCGCCTCTCGACCTTTTAGCTAAGTTCAAAGTGACTCTAGTCACCCTGTTCTCTTGTAAGTTTGACCATGTACTGGCCAAAGAAACTGGTCTCTTCGGTCAGCACATTGAAGTACATGAGGTCAAACTTACCAGTTCGAGATCTTCGCAGTCTTCCATTGTTATTCCGGTTTTTAAGCCTTGATGGAGCTCGTACTGGTCCGACCTCTCGACATGTCTTAGCCCTTGGCCTCTGATGCCGCCGACTCTTCACGCCTCACGTCGACATCCTCTCTGAGGTCTTCTTGTTGCGAAATCAAGAACACCACACACCCTTCCCTAAGAGAACGTCTCAAAGGGCAACAACTTTCGGTCCTATTTCTAAGTATAAACTTAAGATGACCACGATCTTAAAATTTAACAATCTTAACGTTAAAGTAATTATATTAATGAAATAAAATTGCCCTAATCTTTTATTTTATCGCCTCTCGACCTTTTAGCTAAGTTCAAAGTTACTCTAATCACCCTGTTCTCTTGTAAGTTTGACCATGTGCTGGCCAAAGAAACTGGTCTCTTCGGTCAGCACATTGAAGTACATGAGGTCAAACTTACCAGTTCGAGATCTTCGCAGTCTTCCATTGTTATTCCAGTTTTTAAGCCTTAATGGAGCTCGTACTGGTCCGACCTCTCGACACGTCTTAGCCCTTGGCCTTTGATGCCGCTGACTCTTCACGCCTCACGTCGACATCTTCTCTGAAGTCTTCTTCCTGCGAAATCAAGAACACCACACACCCTTCCCTAAGAGAACGTCTCAAAGGGCAACAACTTTCGGTCCTATTTCTAAGTATAAACTTAAGATGACCACGATCTTAAAATTTAACAATCTTAACGTTAAAGTAATTATATTAATGAAATAAAATTGCCCTAATCTTTTATTTTATCGCCTCTCGACCTTTTAGCTAAGTTCAAAGTTACTCTAATCACCCTGTTCTCTTGTAAGTTTGACCATGTGCTGGCCAAAGAAACTGGTCTCTTCGGTCAGCACATTGAAGTACATGAGGTCAAACTTACCAGTTCGAGATCTTCGCAGTCGTCCATTGTTATTCCAGTTTTTAAGCCTTAATGGAGTTCGTACTGGTCCGACCTCTCGACACGTCTTAACCCTTGGCCTCTGATGCCGCTGACTCTTCACGCCTCACGTCGACATCTTCTCTGAAGTCTTCTTCCTGCGAAATCAAGAACACCACACACCCTTCCCTAAGAGAACGTCTCAAAGGGCAACAACTTTCGGTCTGATGTCGAAGTCTAAACTTAAGATGATGACGATCTTAAAATTTAACAATCTTAACGTTAAAGTAAATATATTAATGAAATATAATTGCCCTAATCTTTTATTTTATCGCCTCTCGACCTTTTAGCTAAGTTCAAAGTTACTCTAATCACCCTGTTCTCTTGTAAGTTTGACCATGTGCTGGCCAAAGAAACTGGTCTCTTCGGTCAGCACATTGAAGTACATGAGGTCAAACTTACCAGTTCGAGATCTTCGCAGTCTTCCATTGTTATTCCGGTTTTTAAGCCTTGATGGAGCTCGTACTGGTCCGACCTCTCGACACGTCTTAGCCCTTGGCCTCTGATGCCGCCGACTCTTCACGCCTCACGTCGACATCCTCTCTGAGGTCTTCTTCCTGCGAAATCAAGAACACCACACACCCTTCCCTAAGAGAACGTCTCAAAGGGCAACAACTTTCGGTCCTATTTCTAAGTATAAACTTAAGATGATGACGATCTTAAAATTTAACAATCTTAACGTTAAAGTAATTATATTAATGAAATATAATTGCCCTAATCTTTTATTTTATCGCCTCTCGACCTTTTAGCTAAGTTCAAAGTGACTCTAGTCACCCTGTTCTCTTGTAAGTTTGACCATGTGCTGGGTAAAGAGACTGGTCTCTTCGGTCAGCACATTGAAGTACATGAGGTCAAACTTACCAGTTCGAGATCTTCGCAGTCTTCCATTGTTATTCCGGTTTTTAAGCCTTGATGGAGCTCGTACTGGTCCGACCTCTCGACACGTCTTAGCCCTTGGCCTCTGATGCCGCCGACTGTCCACGCCTCACGTCGACATCCTCTCTGAGGTCTTCTTCCTGCGAAATCAAGAACACCACACACCCTTCCCTAAGAGAACGTCTCAAAGGGCAACAACTTTCGGTCCTATGTCTAAGTATAAACTTAAGATGATGACGATCTTAAAATTTAACAATCTTAACGTTAAAGTAATTATGTTAATGAAATATAATTGCCCTAATCTTTTATTTTATCGCCTCTCGACCTTTTAGCTAAGTTCAAAGTTACTCTAATCACCCTGTTCTCTTGTAAGTTTGACCATGTGCTGGCCAAAGAAACTGGTCTCTTCGGTCAGCACATTGAAGTACATGAGGTCAAACTTACCAGTTCGAGATCTTCGCAGTCTTCCATTGTTATTCCAGTTTTTAAGCCTTGATGGAGCTCGTACTGGTCCGACCTCTCGACACGTCTTAGCCCTTGGCCTCTGATGCCGCCGACTCTTCACGCCTCACGTCGACATCCTCTCTGAAGTCTTCTTCCTGCGAAATCAAGAACACCACACACCCTTCCCTAAGAGAACGTCTCAAAGGGCAACAACTTTCGGTCCTATTTCTAAGTATAAACTTAAGATGACGACGATCTTAAAATTTAACAATCTAAACGTTAAAGTAATTATATTAATGAAATAAAATTGCCCTAATCTTTTATTTTATCGCCTCTCGACCTTTTAGCTAAGTTCAAAGTTACTCTAATCACCCTGTTCTCTTGTAAGTTTGACCATGTGCTGGCCAAAGAAACTGGTCTCTTCGGTCAGCACATTGAAGTACATGAGGTCAAACTTACCAGTTCGAGATCTTCGCAGTCTTCCATTGTTATTCCAGTTTTTAAGCCTTGATGGAGCTCGTACTGGTCCGACCTCTCGACACGTCTTAGCCCTTGGCCTCTGATGCCGCCGACTGTCCACGCCTCACGTCGACATCCTCTCTGAGGTCTTCTTCCTGCGAAATCAAGAACACCACACACCCTTCCCTAAGAGAACGTCTCAAAGGGCAACAACTTTCGGTCCTATTTCTAAGTATAAACTTAAGATGATGACGATCTTAAAAAATTTAACAATCTTAACGTTAAAGTAATTATATTAATGAAATATAATTGCCCTAATCTTTTATTTTATCGCCTCTCAACCTTTTAGCTAAGTTCAAAGTTACTCTAATCACCTTGTTCTCTTGTAAGTTTGACCATGTGCTGGCCAAAGAAACTGGTCTCTTCGGTCAGCACATTGAAGTACATGAGGTCAAACTTACCAGTTCGAGATCCTCGCAGTCTTCCATTGTTATTCCGGTTTTTAAGCCTTGATGGAGCTCGTACTGGTCCGACCTCTCGACACGTCTTAGCCCTTGGCCTCTGATGCCGCCGACTCTTCACGCCTCACGTCGACATCTTCTCTGAAGTTTTCTTCCTGCGAAATCAAGAACACCACACACCCTTCCCTAAGAGAACGTCTCAAAGGGCAACAACTTTCGGTCTTATGTCGAAGTCTAAACTTAAGATGATGACGATCTTAAAATTTAACAATCTTAACGTTAAAGTAATTATATTAATGAAATATAATTGCCCTAATCTTTTATTTTATCGCCTCTCGACCTTTTAGCTAAGTTCAAAGTTACTCTAATCACCCTGTTCTCTTGTAAGTTTGACCATGTGCTGGCCAAAGAGACTGGTCTCTTCGGTCAGCACATTGAAGTACATGAGGTCAAACTTACCAGTTCGAGATCTTCGCAGTCTTCCATTGTTATTCCGGTTTTTAAGCCTTGATGGAGCTCGTACTGGTCCGACCTCTCGACACGTCTTAGCCCTTGGCCTCTGATGCCGCCGACTGCCCACGCCTCACGTCGACATCCTCTCTGAAGTCTTCTTCCTGCGAAATCAAGAACACCACACACCCTTCCCTAAGAGAACGTCTCAAAGGGCAACAACTTTCGGTCCTATTTCTAAGTATAAACTTAAGATGATGACGATCTTAAAAAATTTAACAATCTTAACGTTAAAGTAATTATATTAATGAAATATAATTGCCCTAATCTTTTATTTTATCGCCTCTCAACCTTTTAGCTAAGTTCAAAGTTACTCTAATCACCCTGTTCTCTTGTAAGTTTGACCATGTGCTGGCCAAAGAAACTGGTCTCTTCGGTCAGCACATTGAAGTACATGAGGTCAAACTTACCAGTTCGAGATCCTCGCAGTCTTCCATTGTTATTCCGGTTTTTAAGCCTTGATGGAGCTCGTACTGGTCCGACCTCTCGACACGTCTTAGCCCTTGGCCTCTGATGCCGCCGACTCTTCACGCCTCACGTCGACATCTTCTCTGAAGTTTTCTTCCTGCGAAATCAAGAACACCACACACCCTTCCCTAAGAGAACGTCTCAAAGGGCAACAACTTTCGGTCTTTTGTCGAAGTCTAAACTTAAGATGATGACGATCTTAAAATTTAACAATCTTAACGTTAAAGTAATTATATTAATGAAATATAATTGCCCTAATCTTTTATTTTATCGCCTCTCGACCTTTTAGCTAAGTTCAAAGTTACTCTAATCACCCTGTTCTCTTGTAAGTTTGACCATGTGCTGGCCAAAGAGACTGGTCTCTTCGGTCAGCACATTGAAGTACATGAGGTCAAACTTACCAGTTCGAGATCTTCGCAGTCTTCCATTGTTATTCCGGTTTTTAAGCCTTGATGGAGCTCGTACTGGTCCGACCTCTCGACACGTCTTAGCCCTTGGCCTCTGATGCCGCCGACTGCCCACGCCTCACGTCGACATCCTCTCTGAAGTCTTCTTCCTGCGAAATCAAGAACACCACACACCCTTCCCTAAGAGAACGTCTCAAAGGGCAACAACTTTCGGTCCTATTTCTAAGTATAAACTTAAGATGATGACGATCTTAAAAAATTTAACAATCTTAACGTTAAAGTAATTATATTAATGAAATATAATTGCCCTAATCTTTTATTTTATCGCCTCTCGACCTTTTAGCTAAGTTCAAAGTTACTCTAATCACCCTGTTCTCTTGTAAGTTTGACCATGTGCTGGCCAAAGAAACTGGTCTCTTCGGTCAGCACATTGAAGTACATGAGGTCAAACTTACCAGTTCGAGATCTTCGCAGTCTTCCATTGTTATTCCAGTTTTTAAGCCTTGATGGAGCTCGTACTGGTCCGACCTCTCGACACGTCTTAGCCCTTGGCCTCTGATGCCGCCGACTCTTCACGCCTCACGTCGACATCTTCTCTGAAGTTTTCTTCCTGCGAAATCAAGAACACCACACACCCTTCCCTAAGAGAACGTCTCAAAGGGCAACAACTTTCGGTCTTATGTCGAAGTCTAAACTTAAGATGATGACGATCTTAAAAAATTTAACAATCTTAACGTTAAAGTAATTATATTAATGAAATATAATTGCCCTAATCTTTTATTTTATCGCCTCTCGACCTTTTAGCTAAGTTCAAAGTTACTCTAATCACCCTGTTCTCTTGTAAGTTTGACCATGTGCTGGCCAAAGAGACTGGTCTCTTCGGTCAGCACATTGAAGTACATGAGGTCAAACTTACCAGTTCGAGATCTTCGCAGTCTTCCATTGTTATTCCGGTTTTTAAGCCTTGATGGAGCTCGTACTGGTCCGACCTCTCGACACGTCTTAACCCTTGGCCTCTGATGCCGCCGACTGCCCACGCCTCACGTCGACATCCTCTCTGAAGTCTTCTTCCTGCGAAATCAAGAACACCACACACCCTTCCCTAAGAGAACGTCTCAAAGGGCAACAACTTTCGGTCCTATTTCTAAGTATAAACTTAAGATGACGATGATCTTAAAATTTAACAATCTAAACGTTAAAGTAATTATATTAATGAAATAAAATTGCCCTAATCTTTTATTTTATCGCCTCTCGACCTTTTAGCTAAGTTCAAAGTTACTCTAATCACCCTGTTCTCTTGTAAGTTTGACCATGTGCTGGCCAAAGAAACTGGTCTCTTCGGTCAGCACATTGAAGTACATGAGGTCAAACTTACCAGTTCGAGATCTTCGCAGTCTTCCATTGTTATTCCAGTTTTTAAGCCTTGATGGAGCTCGTACTGGTCCGACCTCTCGACACGTCTTAGCCCTTGGCCTCTGATGCCGCCGACTGTCCACGCCTCACGTCGACATCCTCTCTGAGGTCTTCTTCCTGCGAAATCAAGAACACCACACACCCTTCCCTAAGAGAACGTCTCAAAGGGCAACAACTTTCGGTCCTATGTCTAAGTATAAACTTAAGATGATGACGATCTTAAAATTTAACAATCTTAACGTTAAAGTAATTATGTTAATGAAATATAATTGCCCTAATCTTTTATTTTATCGCCTCTCGACCTTTTAGCTAAGTTCAAAGTTACTCTAATCACCCTGTTCTCTTGTAAGTTTGACCATGTGCTGGCCAAAGAAACTGGTCTCTTCGGTCAGCACATTGAAGTACATGAGGTCAAACTTACCAGTTCGAGATCTTCGCAGTCTTCCATTGTTATTCCAGTTTTTAAGCCTTGATGGAGCTCGTACTGGTCCGACCTCTCGACACGTCTTAGCCCTTGGCCTCTGATGCCGCCGACTCTTCACGCCTCACGTCGACATCCTCTCTGAAGTCTTCTTCCTGCGAAATCAAGAACACCACACACCCTTCCCTAAGAGAACGTCTCAAAGGGCAACAACTTTCGGTCCTATTTCTAAGTATAAACTTAAGATGACGACGATCTTAAAATTTAACAATCTAAACGTTAAAGTAATTATATTAATGAAATAAAATTGCCCTAATCTTTTATTTTATCGCCTCTCGACCTTTTAGCTAAGTTCAAAGTTACTCTAATCACCCTGTTCTCTTGTAAGTTTGACCATGTGCTGGCCAAAGAAACTGGTCTCTTCGGTCAGCACATTGAAGTACATGAGGTCAAACTTACCAGTTCGAGATCTTCGCAGTCTTCCATTGTTATTCCAGTTTTTAAGCCTTGATGGAGCTCGTACTGGTCCGACCTCTCGACACGTCTTAGCCCTTGGCCTCTGATGCCGCCGACTGTCCACGCCTCACGTCGACATCCTCTCTGAGGTCTTCTTCCTGCGAAATCAAGAACACCACACACCCTTCCCTAAGAGAACGTCTCAAAGGGCAACAACTTTCGGTCTTATGTCGAAGTCTAAACTTAAGATGATGACGATCTTAAAATTTAACAATCATAACGTTAAAGTAATTATATTAATGAAATATAATTGCCCTAATCTTTTATTTTATCGCCTCTCGACCTTTTAGCTAAGTTCAAAGTTACTCTAATCACCCTGTTCTCTTGTAAGTTTGACCATGTGCTGGCCAAAGAGACTGGTCTCTTCGGTCAGCACATTGAAGTACATGAGGTCAAACTTACCAGTTCGAGATCTTCGCAGTCTTCCATTGTTATTCCGGTTTTTAAGCCTTGATGGAGCTCGTACTGGTCCGACCTCTCGACACGTCTTAGCCCTTGGCCTCTGATGCCGCCGACTGCCCACGCCTCACGTCGACATCCTCTCTGAAGTCTTCTTCCTGCGAAATCAAGAACACCACACACCCTTCCCTAAGAGAACGTCTCAAAGGGCAACAACTTTCGGTCCTATGTCTAAGTATAAACTTAAGATGATGACGATCTTAAAATTTAACAATCTTAACGTTAAAGTAATTATGTTAATGAAATATAATTGCCCTAATCTTTTATTTTATCGCCTCTCGACCTTTTAGCTAAGTTCAAAGTTACTCTAATCACCGTGTTCTCTTGTAAGTTTGACCATGTGCTGGCCAAAGAAACTGGTCTCTTCGGTCAGCACATTGAAGTACATGAGGTCAAACTTACCAGTTCGAGATCTTCGCAGTCTTCCATTGTTATTCCAGTTTTTAAGCCTTGATGGAGCTCGTACTGGTCCGACCTCTCGACACGTCTTAGCCCTTGGCCTCTGATGCCGCCGACTCTTCACGCCTCCCGTCGACATCCTCTCTGAAGTCTTCTTCCTGCGAAATCAAGAACACCACACACCCTTCCCTAAGAGAACGTCTCAAAGGGCAACAACTTTCGGTCCTATTTCTAAGTATAAACTTAAGATGACGACGATCTTAAAATTTAACAATCTAAACGTTAAAGTAATTATATTAATGAAATAAAATTGCCCTAATCTTTTATTTTATCGCCTCTCGACCTTTTAGCTAAGTTCAAAGTTACTCTAATCACCCTGTTCTCTTGTAAGTTTGACCATGTGCTGGCCAAAGAAACTGGTCTCTTCGGTCAGCACATTGAAGTACATGAGGTCAAACTTACCAGTTCGAGATCCTCGCAGTCTTCCATTGTTATTCCAGTTTTTAAGCCTTGATGGAGCTCGTACTGGTCCGACCTCTCGACACGTCTTAGCCCTTGGCCTCTGATGCCGCCGACTGTCCACGCCTCACGTCGACTTCCTCTCTGAGGTCTTCTTCCTGCGAAATCAAGAACACCACACACCCTTCCCTAAGAGAACGTCTCAAAGGGCAACAACTTTCGGTCCTATTTCTAAGTATAAACTTAAGATGATGACGATCTTAAAAAATTTAACAATCTTAACGTTAAAGTAATTATATTAATGAAATATAATTGCCCTAATCTTTTATTTTATCGCCTCTCAACCTTTTAGCTAAGTTCAAAGTTACTCTAATCACCCTGTTCTCTTGTAAGTTTGACCATGTGCTGGCCAAAGAAACTGGTCTCTTCGGTCAGCACATTGAAGTACATGAGGTCAAACTTACCAGTTCGAGATCTTCGCAGTCTTCCATTGTTATTCCGGTTTTTAAGCCTTGATGGAGCTCGTACTGGTCCGACCTCTCGACACGTCTTAGCCCTTGGCCTCTGATGCCGCAGACTGTCCACGCCTCACGTCGACATCCTCTCTGAGGTCTTCTTCCTGCGAAATCAAGAACACCACACACCCTTCCCTAAGAGAACGTCTCAAAGGGCAACAACTTTCGGTCCTTTGTCTAATTATAAACTTAAGATGATGACGATCTTAAAATTTAACAATCTAAACGTTAAAGTAATTATATTAATGAAATATAATTGCCCTAATCTTTTATTTTATCGCCTCTCAACCTTTTAGCTAAGTTCAAAGTGACTCTAGTCACCCTGTTCGCTTGTAAGTTTGACCATGTGCTGGCCAAAGAAACTGGTCTCTTCGGTCAGCACATTGAAGTACATGAGGTCAAACTTACCAGTTCGAGATCTTCGCAGTCTTCCATTGTTATTCCAGTTTTTAAGCCTTGATGGAGCTCGTACTGGTCCGACCTCTCGACACGTCTTAGCCCTTGGCCTCTGATGCCGCCGACTGTCCACGCCTCACGTCGACTTCCTCTCTGAGGTCTTCTTCCTGCGAAATCAAGAACACCACACACCCTTCCCTAAGAGAACGTCTCAAAGGGCAACAACTTTCGGTCCTATTTCTAAGTATAAACTTAAGATGATGACGATCTTAAAAAATTTAACAATCTTAACGTTAAAGTAATTATATTAATGAAATATAATTGCCCTAATCTTTTATTTTATCGCCTCTCAACCTTTTAGCTAAGTTCAAAGTTACTCTAATCACCCTGTTCTCTTGTAAGTTTGACCATGTGCTGGCCAAAGAAACTGGTCTCTTCGGTCAGCACATTGAAGTACATGAGGTCAAACTTACCAGTTCGAGATCTTCGCAGTCTTCCATTGTTATTCCGGTTTTTAAGCCTTGATGGAGCTCGTACTGGTCCGACCTCTCGACACGTCTTAGCCCTTGGCCTCTGATGCCGCAGACTGTCCACGCCTCACGTCGACATCCTCTCTGAGGTCTTCTTCCTGCGAAATCAAGAACACCACACACCCTTCCCTAAGAGAACGTCTCAAAGGGCAACAACTTTCGGTCCTTTGTCTAATTATAAACTTAAGATGATGACGATCTTAAAATTTAACAATCTAAACGTTAAAGTAATTATATTAATGAAATATAATTGCCCTAATCTTTTATTTTATCGCCTCTCAACCTTTTAGCTAAGTTCAAAGTGACTCTAGTCACCCTGTTCGCTTGTAAGTTTGACCATGTGCTGGCCAAAGAAACTGGTCTCTTCGGTCAGCACATTGAAGTACATGAGGTCAAACTTACCAGTTCGAGATCTTCGCAGTCTTCCATTGTTATTCCAGTTTTTAAGCCTTGATGGAGCTCGTACTGGTCCGACCTCTCGACACGTCTTAGCCCTTGGCCTCTGATGCCGCCGACTGTCCACGCCTCACGTCGACTTCCTCTCTGAGGTCTTCTTCCTGCGAAATCAAGAACACCACACACCCTTCCCTAAGAGAACGTCTCAAAGGGCAACAACTTTCGGTCCTTTGTCTAATTATAAACTTAAGATGATGACGATCTTAAAATTTAACAATCTAAACGTTAAAGTAATTATATTAATGAAATATAATTGCCCTAATCTTTTATTTTATCGCCTCTCAACCTTTTAGCTAAGTTCAAAGTGACTCTAGTCACCCTGTTCGCTTGTAAGTTTGACCATGTGCTGGCCAAAGAAACTGGTCTCTTCGGTCAGCACATTGAAGTACATGAGGTCAAACTTACCAGTTCGAGATCTTCGCAGTCTTCCATTGTTATTCCAGTTTTTAAGCCTTGATGGAGCTCGTACTGGTCCGACCTCTCGACACGTCTTAGCCCTTGGCCTCTGATGCCGCCGACTCTTCACGCCTCACGCCGACATCCTCTCTGAGGTCTTCTTCCTGCGAAATCAAGAACACCACACACCCTTCCCTAAGAGAACGTCTCAAAGGGCAACAACTTTCGGTCCTATTTCTAAGTATAAACTTAAGGTGACGACGATCTTAAAATTTAACAATCTTAACGTTAAAGTAATTATATTAATGAAATAAAATTGCCCTAATCTTTTATTTTATCGCCTCTCGACCTTTTAGCTAAGTTCAAAGTTACTCTAATCACCCTGTTCTCTTGTAAGTTTGACCATGTGCTGGCCAAAGAAACTGGTCTCTTCGGTCAGCACATTGAAGTACATGAGGTCAAACTTACCAGTTCGAGATCCTCGCAGTCTTCCATTGTTATTCCAGTTTTTAAGCCTTGATGGAGCTCGTACTGGTCCGACCTCTCGACACGTCTTAGCCCTTGGCCTCTGATGCCGCCGACTGTCCACGCCTCACGTCGACATCCTCTCTGAGGTCTTCTTCCTGCGAAATCAAGAACACCACACACCCTTCCCTAAGAGAACGTCTCAAAGGGCAACAACTTTCGGTCCTTTGTCTAAGTATAAACTTAAGATGATGACGATCTTAAAATTTAACAATCTAAACGTTAAAGTAATTATATTAATGAAATATAATTGCCCTAATCTTTTATTTTATCGCCTCTCGACCTTTTAGCTAAGTTCAAAGTGACTCTAGTCACCCTGTTCTCTTGTAAGTTTGACCATGTGCTGGCCAAAGAAACTGGTCTCTTCGGTCAGCACATTGAAGTACATGAGGTCAAACTTACCAGTTCGAGATCTTCGCAGTCTTCCATTGTTATTCCAGTTTTTAAGCCTTGATGGAGCTCGTACTGGTCCGACCTCTCGACACGTCTTAGCCCTTGGCCTCTGATGCCGCCGACTCTTCACGCCTCACGTCGACATCCTCTCTGAGGTCTTCTTCCTGCGAAATCAAGAACACCACACACCCTTCCCTAAGAGAACGTCTCAAAGGGCAACAACTTTCGGTCCTATTTCTAAGTATAAACTTAAGATGACGACGATCTTAAAATTTAACAATCTTAACGTTAAAGTAATTATATTAATGAAATATAATTGCCCTAATCTTTTATTTTATCGCCTCTCGACCTTTTAGCTAAGTTCAAAGTTACTCTAATCACCCTGTTCTCTTGTAAGTTTGACCATGTGCTGGCCAAAGAAACTGGTCTCTTCGGTCAGCACATTGAAGTACATGAGGTCAAACTTACCAGTTCGAGATCTTCGCAGTCTTCCATTGTTATTCCAGTTTTTAAGCCTTGATGGAGCTCGTACTGGTCCGACCTCTCGACACGTCTTAGCCCTTGGCCTCTGATGCCGCCGACTCTTCACGCCTCACGTCGACATCCTCTCTGAGGTCTTCTTCCTGCGAAATCAAGAACACCACACACCCTTCCCTAAGAGAACGTCTCAAAGGGCAACAACTTTCGGTCTTATGTCGAAGTCTAAACTTAAGATGACGACGATCTTTAAATTTAACAATCTTAACGTTAAAGTAAATATATTAATGAAATATAATTGCCTTAATCTTTTATTTTATCGCCTCTCGACCTTTTAGCTAAGTTCAAAGTTACTCTAATCACCCTGTTCTCTTGTAAGTTTGACCATGTGCTGGCCAAAAAAACTGGTCTCTTCGGTCAGCACATTGAAGTACATGAGGTCAAACTTACCAGTTCGAGATCTTCGCAGTCTTCCATTGTTATTCCAGTTTTTAAGCCTTGATGGAGCTCGTACTGGTCCGACCTCTCGACACGTCTTAGCCCTTGGCCTCTGATGCCGCCGACTGTCCACGCCTCACGTCGACATCCTCTCTGAGGTCTTCTTCCTGCGAAATCAAGAACACCACACACCCTTCCCTAAGAGAACGTCTCAAAGGGCAACAACTTTCGGTCCTATTTCTAAGTATAAACTTAAGATGATGACGATCTTAAAATTTAACAATCTAAACGTTAAAGTAATTATATTAATGAAATATAATTGCCCTAATCTTTTATTTTATCGCCTCTCGACCTTTTAGCTAAGTTCAAAGTTACTCTAATCACCCTGTTCTCTTGTAAGTTTGACCATGTGCTGGCCAAAGAGACTGGTCTCTTCGGTCAGCACATTGAAGTACATGAGGTCAAACTTACCAGTTCGAGATCCTCGCAGTCTTCCATTGTTATTCCGGTTTTTAAGCCTTGATGGAGCTCGTACTGGTCCGACCTCTCGACACGTCTTAGCCCTTGGCCTCTGATGCCGCCGACTCTTCACGCCTCACGTCGACATCCTCTCTGAGGTCTTCTTCCTGCGAAATCAAGAACACCACACACCCTTCCCTAAGAGAACGTCTCAAAGGGCAACAACTTTCGGTCCTATTTCTAAGTATAAACTTAAGATGATGACGATCTTAAAATTTAACAATCTAAACGTTAAAGTAATTATATTAATGAAATATAATTGCCATAATCTTTTATTTTATCGCCTCTCAACCTTTTAGCTAAGTTCAAAGTTACTCTAATCACCCTGTTCGCTTGTAAGTTTGACCATGTGCTGGCCAAAGAAACTGGTCTCTTCGGTCAGCACATTGAAGTACATGAGGTCAAACTTACCAGTTCGAGATCCTCGCAGTCTTCCATTGTTATTCCGGTTTTTAAGCCTTGATGGAGCTCGTACTGGTCCGACCTCTCGACACGTCTTAGCCCTTGGCCTCTGATGCCGCCGACTCTTCACGCCTCACGTCGACATCCTCTCTGAGGTCTTCTTCCTGCGAAATCAAGAACACCACACACCCTTCCCTAAGAGAACGTCTCAAAGGGCAACAACTTTCGGTCCTATTTCTAAGTATAAACTTAAGATGATGACGATCTTAAAATTTAACAATCTTAACGTTAAAGTAATTATATTAATGAAATAAAATTGCCCTAATCTTTTATTTTATCGCCTCTCGACCTTTTAGCTAAGTTCAAAGTTACTCTAATCACCCTGTTCTCTTGTAAGTTTGACCATGTGCTGGCCAAAGAAACTGGTCTCTTCGGTCAGCACATTGAAGTACATGAGGTCAAACTTACCAGTTCGAGATCTTCGCAGTCTTCCATTGTTATTCCAGTTTTTAAGCCTTAATGGAGCTCGTACTGGTCCGACCTCTCGACACGTCTTAGCCCTTGGCCTCTGACGCCGCTGACTCTTCACGCCTCACGTCGACATCTTCTCTGAAGTCTTCTTCCTGCGAAATCAAGAACACCACACACCCTTCCCTAAGAGAACGTCTCAAAGGGCAACAACTTTCGGTCTGATGTCGAAGTCTAAACTTAAGATGATGACGATCTTAAAATTTAACAATCTTAACGTTAAAGTAAATATATTAATGAAATATAATTGCCCTAATCTTTTATTTTATCGCCTCTCGACCTTTTAGCTAAGTTCAAAGTTACTCTAATCACCCTGTTCTCTTGTAAGTTTGACCATGTGCTGGCCAAAGAAACTGGTCTCTTCGGTCAGCACATTGAAGTACATGAGGTCAAACTTACCAGTTCGAGATCTTCGCAGTCTTCCATTGTTATTCCAGTTTTTAAGCCTTGATGGAGCTCGTACTGGTCCGACCTCTCGACACGTCTTAGCCCTTGGCCTCTGATGCCGCAGACTGTCCACGCCTCACGTCGACATCCTCTCTGAGGTCTTCTTCCTGCGAAATCAAGAACACCACACACCCTTCCCTAAGAGAACGTCTCAAAGGGCAACAACTTTCGGTCCTATTTCTAAGCATAAACTTAAGATGATGACGATCTTAAAATTTAACAATCTTAACGTTAAAGTAATTATATTAATGAAATATAATTGCCCTAATCTTTTATTTTATCGTCTCTCGACCTTTTAGCTAAGTTCAAAGTTACTCTAATCACCCTGTTCTCTTGTAAGTTTGACCATGTGCTGGCCAAAGAAACTGGTCTCTTCGGTCAGCACATTGAAGTACATGAGGTCAAACTTACCAGTTCGAGATCCTCGCAGTCTTCCATTGTTATTCCGGTTTTTAAGCCTTGATGGAGCTCGTACTGGTCCGACCTCTCGACACGTCTTAGCCCTTGGCCTCTGATGCCGCCGACTCTTCACGCCTCACGTCGACATCCTCTCTGAGGTCTTCTTCCTGCGAAATCAAGAACACCACACACCCTTCCCTAAGAGAACGTCTCAAAGGGCAACAACTTTCGGTCCTATTTCTAAGTATAAACTTAAGATGATGACGATCTTAAAATTTAACAATCTTAACGTTAAAGTAATTATATTAATGAAATATAATTGCCCTAATCTTTTATTTTATCGCCTCTCAACCTTTTAGCTAAGTTCAAAGTTACTCTAATCACCGTGTTCTCTTGTAAGTTTGACCATGTGCTGGCCAAAGAAACTGGTCTCTTCGGTCAGCACATTGAAGTACATGAGGTCAAACTTACCAGTTCGAGATCTTCGCAGTCTTCCATTGTTATTCCGGTTTTTAAGCCTTGATGGAGCTCGTACTGGTCCGACCTCTCGACACGTCTTAGCCCTTAGCCTCTGATGCCGCCGACTCTTCACGCCTCACGTCGACATCCTCTCTGAAGTCTTCTTCCTGCGAAATCAAGAACACCACACACCCTTCCCTAAGAGAACGTCTCAAAGGGCAACAACTTTCGGTCCTATTTCTAAGTATAAACTTAAGATGATGACGATCTTAAAATTTAACAATCTAAACGTTAAAGTAATTATATTAATGAAATATAATTGCCCTAATCTTTTATTTTATCGCCTCTCGACCTTTTAGCTAAGTTCAAAGTTACTCTAATCACCCTGTTCTCTTGTAAGTTTGACCATGTGCTGGCCAAAAAAACTGGTCTCTTCGGTCAGCACATTGAAGTACATGAGGTCAAACTTACTTACCAGTTCAAAATCTTCGCAGTCTTCCATTGTAATTCCGGTTTTTAAGCCTTGATGGAGCTCGTACTGGTCCGACCTCTCGACACGTCTTAGCCCTTGGCCTCTGATGCCGCCGACTCTTCACGCCTCACGTCGACATCCTCTCTGAAGTCTTCTTCCTGCGAAATCAAGAACACCACACACCCTTCCCTAAGAGAACGTCTCAAAGGGCAACAACTTTCGGTTCTATTTCTAAGTATGAACTTAAGATGACGACGATCTTAAAATTTAACAATCTAAACGTTAAAGTAATTATATTAATGAAATAAAATTGCCCTACTCTTTTATTTTATCGCCTCTCAACCTTTTAGCTAAGTTCAAAGTTACTCTAATCACCCTGTTCTCTTGTAAGTTTGACCATGTGCTGGCCAAAGAGACTGGTCTCTTCGGTCAGCACATTGAAGTACATGAGGTCAAACTTACCAGTTCGAGATCTTCGCAGTCTTCCATTGTTATTCCGGTTTTTAAGCCTTGATGGAGCTCGTACTGGTCCGACCTCTCGACACGTCTTAGCCCTTGGCCTCTGATGCCGCCGACTCTTCACGCCTCACGTCGACATCCTCTCTGAAGTCTTCTTCCTGCGAAATCAAGAACACCACACACCCTTCCCTAAGAGAACGTCTCAAAGGGCAACAACTTTCGGTCCTATTTCTAAGTATAAACTTAAGATGACGATGATCTTAAAATTTAACAATCTAAACGTTAAAGTAATTATATTAATGAAATAAAATTGCCCTACTCTTTTATTTTATCGCCTCTCAACCTTTTAGCTAAGTTCAAAGTTACTCTAATCACCCTGTTCTCTTGTAAGTTTGACCATGTGCTGGCCAAAGAAACTGGTCTCTTCGGTCAGCACATTGAAGTACATGAGGTCAAACTTACCAGTTCGAGATCCTCGCAGTCTTCCATTGTTATTCCAGTTTTTAAGCCTTAATGGAGCTCGTACTGGTCCGACCTCTCGACACGTCTTAACCCTTGGCCTCTGATGCCGCCGACTCTTCACGCCTCACGTCGACATCTTCTCTGAAGTTTTCTTCCTGCGAAATCAAGAACACCACACACCCTTCCCTAAGAGAACGTCTCAAAGGGCAACAACTTTCGGTCTTATGTCGAAGTCTAAACTTAAGATGATGACGATCTTAAAATTTAACAATCTTAACGTTAAAGTAATTATATTAATGAAATATAATTGCCCTAATCTTTTATTTTATCGCCTCTCGACCTTTTAGCTAAGTTCAAAGTTACTCTAATCACCCTGTTCTCTTGTAAGTTTGACCATGTGCTGGCCAAAGAGACTGGTCTCTTCGGTCAGCACATTGAAGTACATGAGGTCAAACTTACCAGTTCGAGATCTTCGCAGTCTTCCATTGTTATTCCGGTTTTTAAGCCTTGATGGAGCTCGTACTGGTCCGACCTCTCGACACGTCTTAGCCCTTGGCCTCTGATGCCGCCGACTGCCCACGCCTCACGTCGACATCCTCTCTGAAGTCTTCTTCCTGCGAAATCAAGAACACCACACACCCTTCCCTAAGAGAACGTCTCAAAGGGCAACAACTTTCGGTCCTATTTCTAAGTATAAACTTAAGATGATGACGATCTTAAAATTTAACAATCTTAACGTTAGAGTAATTATATTAATGAAATATAATTGCCCTAATCTTTTATTTTATCGCCTCTCGACCTTTTAGCTAAGTTCAAAGTTACTCTAATCACCCTGTTCTCTTGTAAGTTTGACCATGTGCTGCCCAAAGAGACTGGTCTCTTCGGTCAGCACATTGAAGTATATGAGGTCAAACTTACCAGTTCGAGATCTTCGCAGTCTTCCATTGTTATTCCGGTTTTTAAGCCTTGATGGAGCTCGTACTGGTCCGACCTCTCGACACGTCTTAGCCCTTGGCCTCTGATGCCGCCGACTGTCCACACCTCACGTCGACATCCTCTCTCAGGTCTTCTTCCTGCGCAATCAAGAACAGCCAAACCCCGTCCCTAAGAGAACGTCTCAACGGGCAACAACTTTCGGTCCTATGTCTAATTCTAAACTTAAGATGATGACGATCTTAAAATGTAATATTCTTACCCCTGTCTCTGCCCATGCCGCCTCTGTCCCTGCTGCCGCCGCAGCCGCCGTTCCCCGCCACCGCCGCCGCCCACCACCGCCGCTCGCGGGCGCCTCCGTCTATGCAAAGCGATTCATTTTCACTTCTCAGTCTTCAACATTGTGCATTTTCGTACCAAGGACCATCGAAATTGTCCGTGTCCTATACAAATTGCATCTATTTTACAAAAGCTGCATCGTACGGAAACTTAAAAGACGCATCATTTCTAGCACATTTTAACTGAAACGGAGAGATGATAATTGATATCAGCGTTTTATAATTTTTTTTAATGTAGAAATCTTCATGGTATCCAACTTGTCACCTAAACTTCCAATACAACTGCCAGTTAATTCATGTCTTAGCGTTCCTCTGTACAGACTTTCTAACATGTTTCTACGCGAACACATCCTTTCCGTACCAATATACATGTATGCGAACCTTTGCACGTTTTATTGGACACCTGCATAGAAATCAGTTCTAAAGCGCCACACAGTATGCCAACTCCGCATAAAACTCACGATATCAGCGTTTTATAATTTTTTTTAATGTAGAAATCTTCATGGTATCCAACTTGTAACCTAAGTAATCGTCTTAGCAGTGAATTCTACGTTAAACTTCTATAGCACTATTTTAAACACTGGGTGATATGCCTGAAATCGGTCAAAAAACATAGAATTTCTTTTACCTCACAGTAAAACACAGCATCGTAACAATGAATCGAACGTTTGAACTTTTATCGCGCCACTCGAAAAATTGCATAATATGTGCGAAGTGACTCTTACAACATCAAACGATGCATCTTAGCGATTATTCCAACGTTTAAACTATAGCGCTTGTATTTTGGTCTGCCGGTATTTTCCATCCCTCCTTGATAACGATGGTCACGTGGTTTACGATACATTTCTGGTCATACATGTATGTTCAAGCTTCTGTCGCGCCGCTTCGCCTTGGTAACGAATTATTCTCTTGAGTTATGACTTGGCTGGTTGCTAAAGATGCAGAGGTGCGCTGTGATTGGCTGCTGTGCGTGGGGTATGTGGAAAGACCGGTGAGCATGATTACCCCACAGAGTTTTCGTGTGTGTCCGTACATAAAATTACACGACATCGTGCTGACAAAGGGCGATTCTAGTAAAATTTCATTGGACCTTTTACAATTTTGCGTCCGTACATAAAATTACACGATATCGTGCTGACAAAGGGCGATCCTAGTAAAATTTCATTGGACCTTTTACAATTTTGCGTCCGTACATAAAATTACACGATATCGTGCTGACAAAGGGCGATCCTAGTAAAATTTCATATGGACCTTTTACGATTTTGCGTCCGTACATAAAATTACACGATATCGTGCTGACAAAGGGCGATCTTAGTAAAATTTCATTGGACCTTTTACAATTTTGCGTCCGTACATAAAATTACACGATATCGTGCTGACAAAGGGCGATCCCAGTAAAATTTCATTGGACCGTTTACGATTTTGCGTCCGTATTGGACACAATTCTAGGTTTCGAGCGGCGAATTATTCTTTTGAATTATTCATTCATTCATTCATTCATTCATTCCGAAAATTTATATACCGATACATTTCTGGTTATATGTTCAAGCTTCTGTCGCGCCGCTTCGCCTTGGTAACGAATTATTCTTTTGAGTTATGACTTGGCTGGTTGCTAAAGATGCAGAGGTGCGCTGTGATTGGCTGCTGTGCGTGAGGTATGTGGAAAGACCGGTGAGCATGATTACCCCACAGAGTTTTCGTGTGTGTCCGTACATAAAATTACACGATCATGCTGACAAAGGGCGATCCTAGTAAAATTTCATTGGATCTTTTACAATTTTGCGTCCGTATTGGACACAATTCTAGGTTTCGAGCGGCGAATTATTCTTTTGAGTTATGTGATTCGGTGCTGTGCGTGGGGTATGTGGAATGGCCCGTGCGCCGCGTGATTACCCCACAGGGTTTTCGTGTGTGTCCGTACATAAAATTGCACGATCATGCTGACAAAGGGCGATCCTAGTAAAATTTCATTGGACCTTTTACGATATTGCGTCCGTACATAAAATAACACGATCATGCTGACAAAGGGCGATAATAGTAAAATTTCATTGGATCTTTTACGATTTTGCGTCCGTATTTGACACAATTCTAGGTTTCGAGCGGCGAATTATTCTTTTGAGTTATGTGATTGGTTGCTGTGCGTGGGGTATGTGGAAAGACCGGTGAGCATGATTACCCCACAGGGTTTTCGTGTGTGTCCGCACATAAAATTACACGATGTCATGCTCACAAAGGGCGATCCTAGTAAAATTTCATTGGACCTTTTACAATTTTGCGTCCGTACATAAAATTACACGATATCGTGCTGACAAAGGGCGATCCTAGTAAAATTTCTTTGGATCTTTTACGATTTTGCGTCCGTATTTGACACTATTCTAGGTTTCGAGGGGCGAATTATTCTTTTGAGTAATGTGATTGGCTGCTGTGCGTGGGGCATGTGGAAAGGTAAAGATAAAATTACACGATCATGCTGACAAAGGGTGATCCTAGTAAAATTTCATTGGACCTTTTACAATATTGCGTCCGTATTTGACACAATTCTACGTTTCGAGCGGCGAATTATTCTTTTGAATTATGTGATTGGCTGCTGTGCGTGGGGTATGTGGAAAGACCGGTGAGCATGATTACCCCACAGGGTTTTCGTGTGTGTCTGTACCTAAAATTACACGATAACGTGCTGACAAAGGGAGATCCTAGTAAAATTTCTTTGGACCTTGTACAATTTTGCGTCCGTACATAAAATTACACGATCATGCTGACAAAGGGCGATCCTAGTAAAATTTCATTGGACCTTTTACGATTTTGCGTCCGTATTTGACACAATTCTAGGTTTCGAGCGGCGAATTATTCTTTTGAGTTATGTGATTGGCTGCTGTGCGTGGGGTATGTGGAAAGACCGGTGCCCCGCGTGATAACCCCACAGGGTTTTCGTGTGTGTCCGTACATAAAATTACAAGATCATGCTGACAAAGGGCGATCCTAGTAAAATTTCTTTGGATCTTTTACAATTTTGCGTCCGTATTTGACACAATTCTAGGTTTCGAGCGGCGAATTATTCTTTTGAATTATTCATTCATTCATTCATTCATTCCGAAAATTTATATAGCGATACATTTCTGGTTATATGTTCAAGCTTCTGTCGCGCCGCTTCGCCTTGGTAACGAATTATTCTTTTGAGTTATGACTTGGCTGGTTGCTAAAGATGCAGAGGTGCGCTGTGATTGGCTGCTGTGCGTGGGGTATGTGGAAAGACCGGTGAGCATGATTACCCCACAGAGTTTTCATGTGTGTCCGTACATAAAATTACACGATATCGTGCTGACAAAGGGCGATCCTAGTAAAATTTCTTTGGATCTTTTACGATTTTGCGTCCGTATTTGACACTATTCTAGGTTTCGAGGGGCGAATTATTCTTTTGAGTAATGTGATTGGCTGCTGTGCGTGGGGCATGTGGAAAGGTAAAGATAAAATTACGATTTTGCGTCCGTATTTGACACTATTCTAGGTTTCGAGCGGCAAATTATTCTTTTGAGTTATGTGATTGGCTGCTGTGCGTGGGGTAATTGGAAAGGCCGGTGCGCCGCGTGATTACCCCACAGGGTTTTCGTGTGTGTCCGTACATAAAATTACACGATATCGTGTTGACAAAGGGCGATCCTAGTAAAATTTCATTGGACCTTTTACAATTTTGCGTCCGTACATAAAATTACACGATATCGTGCTGACAAAGGGCGATCCTAGTAAAATTTCTTTGGATCTTTTACGATTTTGCGTCCGTATTTGACACTATTCTAGGTTTCGAGGGGCGAATTATTCTTTTGAGTAATGTGATTGGCTGCTGTGCGTGGGGCATGTGGAAAGGTAAAGATAAAATTACACGATCATGCTGACAAAGGGTGATCCTAGTAAAATTTCATTGGACCTTTTACAATATTGCGTCCGTATTTGACACAATTCTACGTTTCGAGCGGCGAATTATTCTTTTGAATTATGTGATTGGCTGCTGTGCGTGGGGTATGTGGAAAGACCGGTGAGCATGATTACCCCACAGGGTTTTCGTGTGTGTCTGTACCTAAAATTACACGATAACGTGCTGACAAAGGGAGATCCTAGTAAAATTTCTTTGGACCTTGTACAATTTTGCGTCCGTACATAAAATTACACGATCATGCTGACAAAGGGCGATCCTAGTAAAATTTCATTGGACCTTTTACGATTTTGCGTCCGTATTTGACACAATTCTAGGTTTCGAGCGGCGAATTATTCTTTTGAGTTATGTGATTGGCTGCTGTGCGTGGGGTATGTGGAAAGACCGGTGCCCCGCGTGATAACCCCACAGGGTTTTCGTGTGTGTCCGTACATAAAATTACAAGATCATGCTGACAAAGGGCGATCCTAGTAAAATTTCTTTGGATCTTTTACAATTTTGCGTCCGTATTTGACACAATTCTAGGTTTCGAGCGGCGAATTATTCTTTTGAATTATTCATTCATTCATTCATTCATTCCGAAAATTTATATAGCGATACATTTCTGGTTATATGTTCAAGCTTCTGTCGCGCCGCTTCGCCTTGGTAACGAATTATTCTTTTGAGTTATGACTTGGCTGGTTGCTAAAGATGCAGAGGTGCGCTGTGATTGGCTGCTGTGCGTGGGGTATGTGGAAAGACCGGTGAGCATGATTACCCCACAGAGTTTTCATGTGTGTCCGTACATAAAATTACACGATATCGTGCTGACAAAGGGCGATCCTAGTAAAATTTCTTTGGATCTTTTACGATTTTGCGTCCGTATTTGACACTATTCTAGGTTTCGAGGGGCGAATTATTCTTTTGAGTAATGTGATTGGCTGCTGTGCGTGGGGCATGTGGAAAGGTAAAGATAAAATTACGATTTTGCGTCCGTATTTGACACTATTCTAGGTTTCGAGCGGCAAATTATTCTTTTGAGTTATGTGATTGGCTGCTGTGCGTGGGGTAATTGGAAAGGCCGGTGCGCCGCGTGATTACCCCACAGGGTTTTCGTGTGTGTCCGTACATAAAATTACACGATATCGTGTTGACAAAGGGCGATCCTAGTAAAATTTCATTGGACCTTTAACAATTTTGCGTCCGTATTTGACACAATTCTAGGTTTCGAGCGGCGAATTATTCTTTTGAATTATTCATTCATTCATTCATTCATTCATTCATTCATTCCGAAAATTTATATAGCGATACATTTCTGGTTATATGTTCAAGCTTCTGTCGCGCCGCTTCGCCTTGGTAACGAATTATTCTTTTGAGTTATGACTTGGCTGGTTGCTAAAGATGCAGAGGTGCGCTGTGATTGGCTGCTGTGCGTGGGGTATGTGGAAAGACCGGTGAGCATGATTACCCCACAGAGTTTTCATGTGTGTCCGTACATAAAATTACACGATATCGTGCTGACAAAGGGCGATCCTAGTAAAATTTCTTTGGATCTTTTACGATTTTGCGTCCGTATTTGACACTATTCTAGGTTTCGAGGGGCGAATTATTCTTTTGAGTAATGTGATTGGCTGCTGTGCGTGGGGCATGTGGAAAGGTAAAGATAAAATTACACGATCATGCTGACAAAGGGTGATCCTAGTAAAATTTCATTGGACCTTTTACAATATTGCGTCCGTATTTGACACAATTCTACGTTTCGAGCGGCGAATTATTCTTTTGAATTATGTGATTGGCTGCTGTGCGTGGGGTATGTGGAAAGACCGGTGAGCATGATTACCCCACAGGGTTTTCGTGTGTGTCTGTACCTAAAATTACACGATATCGTGCTGACAAAGGGAGATCCTAGTAAAATTTCATTGGACCTTTAACAATTTTGCGTCCGTATTTGACACAATTCTAGGTTTCGAGCGGCGAATTATTCTTTTGAGTAATGTGATTGGCTGCTGTGCGTGGGGCATGTGGAAAGGTAAAGATAAAATTACACGATCATGCTGACAAAGGGTGATCCTAGTAAAATTTCATTGGACCTTTTACAATATTGCGTCCGTATTTGACACAATTCTAGGTTTCGAGCGGCAAATTATTCTTTTGAGTTATGTGATTGGCTGCTGTGCGTGGGGTAATTGGAAAGGCCGGTGCGCCGCGTGATTACCCCACAGGGTTTTCGTGTGTGTCCGTACATAAAATTACACGATATCGTGCTGACAATGGGCGATCCTAGTAAAATTTCATTGGACCTTTAACAATTTTGCGTCCGTATTTGACACAATTCTAGGTTTCGAGCGGCGAATTATTCTTTTGAATTATTCATTCATTCATTCATTCATTCATTCCGAAAATTTATATAGCGATACATTTCTGGTTATATGTTCAAGCTTCTGTCGCGCCGCTTCGCCTTGGTAACGAATTATTCTTTTGAGTTATGACTTGGCTGGTTGCTAAAGATGCAGAGGTGCGCTGTGATTGGCTGCTGTGCGTGGGGTATGTGGAAAGACCGGTGAGCATGATTACCCCACAGAGTTTTCATGTGTGTCCGTACATAAAATTACACGATATCGTGCTGACAAAGGGCGATCCTAGTAAAATTTCTTTGGATCTTTTACGATTTTGCGTCCGTATTTGACACTATTCTAGGTTTCGAGGGGCGAATTATTCTTTTGAGTAATGTGATTGGCTGCTGTGCGTGGGGCATGTGGAAAGGTAAAGATAAAATTACACGATCATGCTGACAAAGGGTGATCCTAGTAAAATTTCATTGGACCTTTTACAATATTGCGTCCGTATTTGACACAATTCTAGGTTTCGAGCGGCGAATTATTCTTTTGAATTATGTGATTGGCTGCTGTGCGTGGGGTATGTGGAAAGACCGGTGAGCATGATTACCCCACAGGGTTTTCGTGTGTGTCTGTACCTAAAATTACACGATATCGTGCTGACAAAGGGAGATCCTAGTAAAATTTCTTTGGACCTTGTACAATTTTGCGTCCGTACATAAAATTACACGATCATGCTGACAAAGGGCGATCCTAGTAAAATTTCATTGGACCTTTTACGATTTTGCGTCCGTATTTGACACAATTCTAGGTTTCGAGCGGCGAATTATTCTTTTGAGTTATGTGATTGGCTGCTGTGCGTGGGGTATGTGGAAAGACAGGTGCCCCGCGTGATAACCCCACAGGGTTTTCGTGTGTGTCCGTACATAAAATTACACGATATCGTGCTGACAAAGGGCGATCCTAGTAAAATTTCATTGGACCTTTAACAATTTTGCGTCCGTATTTGACACAATTCTAGGTTTCGAGCGGCGAATTATTCTTTTGAATTATTCATTCATTCATTCATTCATTCATTCCGAAAATTTATATACCGATACATTTCTGGTTATATGTTCAAGCTTCTGTCGCGCCGCTTCGCCTTGGTAACGAATTATTCTTTTGAGTTATGACTTGGCTGGTTGCTAAAGATGCAGAGGTGCGCTGTGATTGGCTGCTGTGCGTGGGGTATGTGGAAAGACCGGTGAGCATGATTACCCCACAGAGTTTTCGTGTGTGTCCGTACATAAAATTACACGATATCGTGCTGACAAAGGGCGATCCTAGTAAAATTTCATTGGACCGTTTACGATTTTGCGTCCGTATTTGACACAATTCTAGGTTTCGAGCGGCGAATTATTCTTTTGAGTTATGTGATTGGCTGCTGTGCGTAGGGTATGTGGATAGGCCGGTGCGCCGCGTGATTACCCCACAGGGTTTTTGTGTGTGTCCGTACATAAAATTGCACGATCATGCTGACAAAGGGCGATCCTAGTAAAATTTCATTGGACCGTTTACGATTTTGCGTCCGTATTGGCCACAATTCTAGGTTTCGAGCGGCAAATTATTCTTTTGAGTTATGTGATTGGTTGCTGTGCGTGGGGTAATTGGAAAGGCCGGTGCGCCGCGTGATTACCCCACAGGGTTTTCGTGTGTGTCCGTACATAAAATTACACGATATCGTGCTGACAAAGGGCGATCCTAGTAAAATTTCATTGGACCTTTAACAATTTTGCGTCCGTATTTGACACAATTCTAGGTTTCGAGCGGCGAAGAATAGGATTAATTAGGGTTCAAACAAGGATAATGGAGATAATGGTTATGGCTACCAGCACAAAGAGCTGTCTGCACCGTGGATAATTGCCGGTTTCTTGGACAATGGAGGGTCCGAGCGTCGTCCATCAATAGGCTATTGTGTGCGATACGAGAACAAAGGGGTTTCTGAGGTGCGCCCAACAATGGATTATTGGTAATTACCACGAATTCAATAGGACCGTTTCTTGGACAATAGGGCGGTCGAGCATCGGTTAACAATAGGCTTTGAGTTGCGAAACGAGCACAAAAGGGCTTCGCGCATCGGTCACCAATGAGCCATTGTTCGTAACAATAGGTGGTCTATTGTGTTGGTATCCGTAGTCATACCACTACTAGCCTTTGCCTTGGTCGATGCCCTGCCTTTTGCCCTACCAGAATTTGTCAGGGCATAATTATTGTTTCTTACTGTTCACGTCCGTCCTTCCGCACTCTGGCATGGCAACAATTCTGGCAGGTCAAAATTTCTGACAGGGCAAAATTTTGTGAGGGCAAAAGTTCTGGCAGGGCAAAGGTTCTGACAGGGAAAAATTGTGGCCGGGAAAAGTTCTTGCACAGGAAAATTCTGCCATGCCAAATTCTGTCATGAATGACAAATAATCCACATTACTGTATACAACTAACAGCATATAGGTCTAACTGTCGCTTTGTCGTTTTCCAAATGAAGCGTAAGCAGGTGCGTAGACAATAGACCTAGGCTATAATATAATTTATAATAATTATGCCTTACACAGTTAGGCTTACTTTGTTTGCTGAAGTGTTTGCTTTCGAAATGCTACTCCAAAGAGATTTTGCAATGCTTCACTGAGGTTACAGAAATAAACCCAGATATCATTGTGAAAAAATCCCAGGCTATTCATATAAGCGATTTTAGACCCGTTTTTGTTCAAATTAAGCTAGATGTCGCTTGTTCGGATGAGGTTAATAAAAAAATGTTCGTAAAATGAGTCGAATAAAATATTTTTGAAACTTTTAAATTTCGACAAATGTCATTTGTCAAAGTTGCCAGAGACTGGGCAATGGGCATCCATATAGAAATTTAGCTGAAGCGATATATGTCGAGTTCGCATGCGCAGCGGGTCGGTCGAGCCTGCAGGAACTGTATGCCTAAACACACAACACCAGTGGCCTAAGTTTTGGAAGTTTTAAAGTTTTCGAAGTTTCCGGTCAAATTTTCTCAATACATTCGCAATCCAACTTTTAAACAATCTAGAACATTAATACTCTATTACTTTTCAACAACTATAGATCATTCTAAAGGATTAACCTGACCTATAGCCTGTATGCATGTTAGAGATGTCGATACTGCTCAACAAGGAGGAGTGACTTAATTAGGCCTGCCGCCTACCCATTTTGAGATGTCTAAACGGCTTAATTGCGAAGAACTATTCTTCTGCGTCACCAGGTTATTAATTATTCGCAAATTGACAAACGTATAAGATCTTGATCTGTGGAGTTTCAAGTTAAAATTAGTGAGACAGAAATTATGTAGCACACAAATACAATATATATTGCTCAGTGCACAGAATATTCATTAGTCGTGAATACAAATGGTCAAGTAATTTTAAACAGATTTTGCCCCAAAACAGAAACGCAGACGAAGTAAAAAAAAACCCAGATCTAGTGGGAAAAGACCAGCTGTGGCATCACTGACGATTTATGGTGAGCACGGTAGAGCCAAATTATAGGCCGAATTAAGTAAGTCCGTGCTACCGAGCAAGGCCGTAGCGAGGGGGTGTTTTGGGTGTTTGAACACCCCACGAAATGGAAAATTTGAAAAATATAGAATGCATTTACGAGCACATGATGCAAAAACCATGAAATAAAAACGTGAAAACACCGAGAAATGGATAAATTTTAAAAAACAGCATTAATTAATTGGTGACTTTTTGAAGATTTCGGCTGGTGTCGCGTGACAGAGTCTCCCCCTAAAAGTCTCCCCCCCCCCGGAGACTTTATTTCGAAACAGATTCTTCCCCGGGCGGATTTGTTACAGGAAAAATTCGCCCTCGGAGAGTAGCCTATATTCTTAAATAAAGTCTCCGTGGGAGAGAGAATATTTCCGCCGTCCACGAAATAAAGTCTCCCCCCGTTCAGCGTGAAATGGGCTACAGTTGCGTCAAATTTAGAGATGGGTAGGTGCCACGAAATAGAGTATCCTCGTATTAATCGTGTTCCCCCAAATGAAGAAAAGTCGAAAAAGTCACTTCCGCGTGCATTTTGTTTTGCAAATTAATTTTCATCTGCTTTTTGTTTTGAACAATGACACTAATAGGTAGGCCCCTATGTTTATTCCTACTAGAGAATTTTTTTGCTTTGGTTTTAGAGCACTCTTAAAACTTTTAAAGCACTTAAAACACTCAAAGTCACTAAATAAATTCGAGTTGCCTTTATCTGAACATTGATTATGACACTTAAAACAATTAGAGTCAATTCAAATTTTGATTAGAGCAAAAAATTCAATTATACGCATTTTTCAAAAAAAGGGAAAGACTGGTTCATCCCCTCGGATAATCTAGACCGGTTAATTCCATCCGGAGGGATAGAATAATTCATCCCCCCGGATAGCTTTCAGGGGGATACTCCATTTCGTGTCACCGGTTAAACGGTTAGCTTACGTTGGCAGATTATATAGCAAGAAAATAAATACACTTTTACTTCAGAAAATCTCTTCCAGTACAGAGTTTCAGCCAGGGGGAGACTCTGTTTCAGGGGCGAATTTGTATCGGGGTAGACTTTATTTCGTGACACCGCAAGAAAGGAAAAGTTGTTGTTCTGCTCAGCAACCTGCACGACCAAGCTGAGATTGATAACAACCACCCTGGCAAAAAACCACACATGATCCTGGACTACAATGCATCCAAAGGTGGTGTTGATACTGCGGATCAGATGCTCCGTATGTACACTACAAAACGCATGACTAGGCGATGGCCTATACGGCGATATTCTACAATTTGTTGGACATCAGTGCCCTTAACGGTTTTGCTGTCTGGATTGCACTGAATCCACATTGGCAAGTCCAAGCAAAGCATAGGAGACGACACTTTCTGCTACAGCTAGGCAGAGAGCTAATTGGACAAAATCACCCTGCAGAACAACCTATACCTATGTTACCATGAAAGCCTTCCAAGAAAAGGGTTCGTTGTGACTTCTGCCCAAGAGAAAAAGACAGAAAGACACACACTGACTGTGCTAAATGCGGCCGTAATGTGTGGAAAGAGCATTGCAAGAGCATTTGCTTCAGCTGCTGGTCCGAGACTCTGACATTGTGTCAACAATCTGACTGTTACTTTACTAACAATCGTTCACGAATTTATTGATTTCAAACATAATACCAGTGAAAAAATTGTATATTTTCAATTTAAACAATATTCTAATTCTTAACAACAGATTTTAAACCATAACAATGCAAGTTTACATTGGGGTCATTTTGACCCCACTGGTATTCAGTGGTTGCAAAATTTCCTGGTAATTTGAGGGTTAAGTACATTGTAGGCCTACGTAGCATACCCAGGTAGTTGTTAAACCGGCCAATACTATAGCTGTAGTAAGATTTGTGTTTTTTTATAAAGTACTCATAGAGAAGACTCAGACTACCAAGAATGATCGCCATTAAGGATAAGCCTATTCTCTATTTACGATCAATGAATAAGTGACTTATAGGCTACTGACAATTATTGGCAAACTATATAATCATTAAAACAGTTACTAAAAAAATCATAGGCAATCACTTTGGTTTCATTGATTGATTTATTGTCTGTAACCACTGACCACTGTTTAGTTTGAAGCAAAAACTTTTTAAATCAACGTAATACAGAAATTGTGACTGCAAAAAATGATTTTTTTTATTTTTGCAAAAGCGTGCCGTGATTTTTTCACTTTTGGACCGTGAATTTGGAACTACGCTAGTCATCAGTTTTTTTAAATAGTAAATTGGTGAAACACCCCCCGAAATCAAATCCTGGTTACGGCCTTGCTACCGAGCACGCGACTCGTCCTCTGGCTTTGCCCTGGCTACAAAAAGTGTCTGGCACCGCCACTGAACTTCCGGTCCTACTTCTAAGTCTAACCTTAAGATGATGACGATCTTGAAATTTGATATTCCTAACGCTAAATTAATTATAGGCCTATTCAGGAAATATAATTGCTCTAATCTTTTATTTTATCGCCTCTCGACCTTTAAGCTAAGTTCAAAGTTACTCTAATCACCCTGTTCTCTTGTAAGTTTGATCATGTGCGGGCCAAAGAGACTGGTCTCTTCGGTCAGCACATTGAAGTACATGAGGTCAAACTTACCAGTTCGAGATCTTCGCAGTCTTCCATTGTTATTCCGGTTTTTAAGCCTTGATGGAGCTCGTACTGGTCCGACCTCTCGACACGTCTTAGCCCTTGGCCTCTGATGCCGCCGACTCTCCACGCCTCACGTCGACATCCTCTCTGAGGTCTTCTTCCTGCGCAACCAGGAACAACCTACACCATTCCGTAAGGAACGCCTAATAGAGTAACAACTTCCGGTCCTTATGTCTAAGTCTAGCCGTAGTATGACGATGATCTTAATAAAATTAGCGTTAGATGATATTAATTAACGATATAATTGCTCTAATCTAGGATTTTGTCGCTTCTCAACCAGTTTGCTAAGTTCGAAATGACTCGGATCACCCTGATCTTGTGTAAGTTTGACCATGTGCTGGCTAAAGAGGGTGTAGGACATTAGCCCCTGGACATTATCCCCCCGGACAAAAGTCCCCCCGGACATTATCCCCCCGATTTTGCGTAGGACATTAGCCCCCCCGGATATTATCCCCCCTATATGTGCAAATCATAGAATAATGCCGTAACCGATCAGAATTGTCACCGGCATTCACATGCAAACGAAAGTTCTCAGTGTCATTTAGGTCCCAATTGTGTCAGTAGGCCTCTAGACTTAGATTTGATATGAACCAATGGGATAGGGCCTATACAGTCTGTTTGTTTAGTGTGCTACAACAAAGATTTGTCAACGTCAGTTAGGCTACGGTATGTCTCAGTTTCGTAGATTTTTTTGCGTCGTTTCCATTCAAAATTAGATTCAATATATTAGAGAATAAACGAATGGGAATCGTACACAGCAAGTAGGACTAGGCCTAATTATTAGTGTCATTTTTGGGTATACAAGGAAGGTTTGTTAACGTCATTTACGTATGAGCTACGTAGACTTCTAAGCGTCGTTTCAGACCTTTAAATATTTTGCAATACACATATTAAACCTTCAATTTACTTAACATATTCTTACAGGATGTTAAACTAATGTGTAATTTATAGATACTCATTTAACATAGGTCTATACTGTTACATTTTGTGCATCATTTTTAGGTAATGACAGCATAGACTGCATGGGGGGGAGATAATGTCCTACCACGGGGGGGATAATGTCCGAGGGCTATTGTCCGGGGGATAATATCCGGGGGGTAATGTCCAGGGAGGCTAATGTCCGTTCCCCGGCTAAAAAGACTCAGGTCTCCTCGGTCAGCACATTTAAAGTATATGAGGTCAAACTTACCAGATTTGAGATATTCGTGTTCTTCTATCTCGTTCTTGTTCTTCCGGTTTTCCTTGAAGCCTTGATGGACCTGCATGGTACTGACCCGACATCTCGCCCCGTCGCCTTTCTGTGCATATCGGTTCCGAAAGATCCAGGAAAGAGCTCTGGACATAATGAGTTGCCCTGGAAATTCATTGTGCCGCGGTATAGGTTTATTTGTTAATTGTCCGCATTGTGACGTAATGAGACCCACACGTATATATATATATACACAATTACACATTATATATATACGCTTTATATATGACAGCGCAGCTTATAGACAACTTTGTGACGTCGTCATATCATTTATTATTCATTCATTTATTCCAATAATTTATCGGGAAAATCCAGGTTTCTAGGGGTGCGGTAAAAACGGTCACTTTGGGCGGACGACAATCGCTGAGCCAGACACCGCGGCGACGCCTTCTTGACCGGACAATTTACTGCAGACAGATTTTAAAATTTCGTTTGTAAATTCCCTACTTTTATAATATCTGATGACCTTTTTATGGTGAACTTATTCAATTTCAAAGAAGCGCCGGTGTCACGATAAATTACAAAAGTCTCTCCCGAAACAGAGTGATCCTCCCCAAGGCCGTAGCCAGGATTTGATTTCGGGGGGTGTTTCACTCGCCAATTTTCCTTCCCCAAAAAACTGATGACCTTTTTTTCTAGTCATCCGGCATATTTCGGATATTTCGGGGGGTGTTTTCATATCTGGAAAAAGCAAGGCTGGTGCCCCGCGCTTGGCTTTCGAGTGGCGCTTTAGAAATTTCGAGTTTACGATTATCTTTATTTCATGGTTTTTACATCATGTGCTCGTAAATGCGTTATATTATTTTTCACATTTTCCATTTCGGGGGGTGTTCAAACACCCAAAACACCCCCCTAGCTAAGGCCTTGATCCTCCCTGCCAGCCCCTGGCTGAAATGTCTTTCCCCGGAAACTCTGAATTGGTGGAACAAAGTTTTCTGGTATAAAACTTAGAGTATATGGTTAAAAAAATTATTTGGCAACGTATAGATGTATACATAAATATATATATATATATATATATATACAGATTAATTATTTAGTTTTTTAATATGATGCGACTGTAGCCTATCTTGCATTGAAATATTTTAGCGGGGGGATGAAATACTCTCTTGCGCCCGATATTTTATTTGAGAATTATAGTCTCTAGGGTGAATTCATTCTGAAACAGATCCGCCTAGGAAGAATCTTCTCCGTTGGGATACTTTTAAGGAAGGAACTCTATCATGGGACACCTGCCTTGCTTTTTCCAATCGACGACGTTCTTGGTTGAAATTCAGTTTGGCCTCCATTAGTATTGATATAATTACATTAACGTTTGCGTATAATGACAATGGGAGTCGACTGAATAAACAAATATGGGTCTATTCAATAGTGTATTGTATATATATAGCCTATATATAATTTTATACTTGTAAGAATTAGGCCTATACTGTATCACAGGAACAGTATACTGCATAACAATGACTCGCATGATCCACAGCTGCCTGGCCCTGGCCGCATCTGAGGGAAAGAGGAGACCCCTTAATTAGACCTTAACTGGCACCAGATTTTTTTCTAAAATATAATATGCTGCTGGGGCTCGAAATTCTGAGTCGCACCGCTGCATAAGAAAGCCATTAATTTTCTTAGACTATAGTCATATCGTCCTCGCTTCAATTCTCAACAGATTTAACGACGTTAATTATTTTTGCTTTTTTTATATAGGCTGCTATATGAGTGAACCTAAAGATAGGAAAACTATGCTGCCGTTTTTCGGAAAAACCGAATTCTCGGTTCATTGTTTTAAAACAAGGACCGAGTCTTGCACGTGCACGTCCACAGTTCCAACCACTCGACAGTGCACCCAAGCTAATTTCAAAAGACGCAAAAATCTGCAAACCGCGCAGCAACTAATAGAGTCACTCGATTTTTTTCAGAAAACGAAGCAGCAATTTAGCAGTTTGGCAGCCTGAAAGGTTCTGTCAAAACACGTCAATTTTCAAAGCCTTTAATGTTTCTGCTTGTTTTTAACGAAACCGAACGTCAATCAGTTGCTGAATTTATGAGCCCGATAAGAGCGCATACGCCGAGCACCAAATCCGACGGATTTCTTTCGAAATCTATTCGTTCTTGCATCATTCAAGACCCGGACTGCAGCGCTATAGACCTTATATAAGCCGAGTCCCACAGCGTATACATCGGTACTCCTCTGCTAAAGAGAGCGCCTGTGGATCGCGGTTCGAATCCCGATGATATATTATATCTTATTTCAGAGACTTAAATCTAGGGTTATATATAAATATATATATAATATATATAACATAGCATGGTCCGTAACTCTGTGGGTATGTACACATGGCGTGGCACTTATTCAAAGGTGCAGCGGTCGTGAAACCCGATCAGTTCATTGAAAAACTGAGAACGGTATAAAGACCATTTCAACGGTTTCTATAATATAAGCTTATACAATATACATATAATTATATATGTATATAAATAGACTATATAAATATATATATGCATATATATTATATAGGCTCACGCGTGCTCAATTGTATTATCGTGCACTATTCGCGTCTTTCACAAGTCCTTTCCTGCATGCACTTATCCACATCCTTCATGGTTTATATCAACCTAGAAACGATAGAAATGCACTGCAGTAAGGTCGCTGCAGTGTTGAGCAAAAATTCCTGTCGATTGTAATTATTTTGCATGGAAGGCATGCACTTTACCCCGCTTATTAAGGCAGACACGCCATATATATATATATATATATATATATATATATATATATATATTCGCATCGTCTATGTCGTCGTGAATCTACCTCTACGACACTCACTGATGTCTATTCGACGTCTGCGTTGGATCTATATACAGGGTGGGCCAAAAAAGACCCCTAGGATTTTTGCCAATATCTTGACCAAAAGTAGGAATTTCGAAATGAAATTTTGCAGGCTTATAACCAATTTATATTTACACATCATGGCCAGATTTCATCAAAATATTTCAAACAGTGTCTAGAAAATCAGGCCTCGTCCTCCTCCGCAATATTGTTAAAAGAACCATGAAAAACGATGACATTAATTGTAGCACTGCAGACAGATGGAAATACGCGGTAAGAGAAAGTTTGGCTCTCGCGGCTCTCCACAAACGACCGAGAGACGCTGGCCAACCTCGCCTATAATTATTATTATCATTATTACTATTATTACTGTTGTTGTTATTGTTGCTGTTATTGTTGCTATTATTGTTGTTGTTGTTATTATTATTATTATCGTTGTTATTTTTATTATTTTTTGCCCTGAGGTACTTTGTTATTATTATTATTATTATTATTATTATTATTATTATTATTATTATTATTATTATTATTATTATTATTATTATTATTATTATTATTAATGCGAAGTAGGCCTATATTACAATTATTTGTATGTGTTACAAAGAAACGAAAAGGAAGCCAGGTATTTGTCGCTCTTGTTACAAAAAACTTCAATGTAGAATAGCTATGCATGTAGATTGTTTTGCACACACGCTCATCGTGTACCGGTAGAGTCCTATATGTTGTTCAATGTAAACCAGTCTTCAACGTAGAAATTGGACGTTAGATGAAAAGAGAGAGAAAGGACTGAGATTTAGAGGAGATGCATCGAGAGTGGAAAACAACCGGCTATCAAGGACACATTGTTGCTCCTATATTATAACACGGTGATTTACCGTGTCAGTGCATGACTCGCATCAAATTAGCCTAATGATGGCCGTCCCTATGTGTGCGTCAGTGTGTATGGATGTCCGTGTCAGTGAATGTTCGTGCGCCTATATATGTGCCGCCTGCCAACCATTTTATTCCTGCCGCGTCTAGCCTCGCTGTATACACAGCGTCTTTCGATGGCGATTATGGTTCTAAGGATAAGAATTTCCGTCATTTATTTTGCTAATGTCCATCTAAGTTGCCATCATATATTATCTCATGCCATTAAGCCTTCCGCTGCAGAGCCATCCTCCTCCTCCTCCTCCTCCTTCACCTCCTCGTTGTCCTCCATCTCCTCCTTCTTCTCATTCTCCTTCTCCTCCTCTTCCTTCTTCTCTTTCTCCTTCTCCCTCTCCTCCTCCTCCACCTCTCCTCTTCCTTAATCTCCTATATTCTTCCTTCTCCTCCTTCTCCTCCTTCTCCTTTTCCTTCTTCCTCCCTCTCTCCTTCTCCTCCTTTTTCTCCTTCTCCTTCTTATTCTTCTCCTCTTCCTCCACCTTCTCCTCTTCCTTAATCTCCTACTCTCTCTTCTTCTCCTTCTCCTCCTCCTGCTTTCCCTGTCCTTTCTCTCTTTTTCTCCTTCTCCTTTTTCTTCTTCTCCTTCATCCCCCTCCCCCTCCTCCTCCTACTCCTCTTCTTCCACCTTCTCCTCTTACTTAATCTCCTACATTTCCTTCTCCTTCTCCTTCTCCTTCTCCTTTCCCTTCTCCTTTTCTCCTTCTCCTTATTCTTCTCCTTCTCCTCCTCTTCCTCCTCCTCCTTCTTCTCCTCCTCTTCCTCCTCCTCCCACCACTGCGTTTTCCCCACATGCGGTAGCTCATCATCCTCTCTCGTTACTCGCCGCGTTTTGATTGCGAACAAACATGTTCGCGAACGCAACACAGAAATCGCTCAAGAGCCGCTAACAGAATTGCCCGCAACGTCGCGCGCCCATAAACCGCCCAAAAGCCGCCGCGACCGTAGAAACCGAGTGAACGTGGCGGCGTCGGCAGCGGTGGCGGTGGGGCGCCAATCGCCGAAAGCGAGACGAGGTGGACGAATTGAGGCGGAGAAGGAGGCTGTAATGTGTATTGATTTTCAGGCCCGGCTGTTCTGCAAGTCGCCAGTCGATGCTCAGAGCATACATGTATACCTTCGCTACTTCTCGCTTCCCTCTTAAGCCGCTGCGTGCTCTGCGACGGTTGCGACGCCTTGCGGCAATCGCGCGCAACATCTCGCGTCAGCCGTAGCCGCACGAGATCTCGCCGTCGTCTGCGGAATTAGACGCACCTTCGTCGTCTCGTCAAGCGAGAGATCTGCTGAGGGGAAGGAAAGCTGGTTGGTGGCCCCTCGGGATTGGTCCGTCAAGTTTCCAGTAATTTGGAAATGATGATTATTAGCCAAGCAAGCTAGTTATAACACCGTCATTTCTGCTTTCTGCACAGGCAACGAGATGACGAGTCTGGAAATGTGTGATAATTAATTTAAGCCGTTCGTGAATTAATGTCGACTCCATAAAGACAAACCTTTCGAATGGTCTGAGGGTTTTTGTACGAAACTGAACGAACAGGATTATTTGGATGCGCATTGCAGCGCGGTCGGTTTGAGCTCAGCATATAAATATTAAAATACAAAAAAGCAATTTCTCAGACGTACATAATATATAGGGAAAGCGGACAAAGTAAAAAACAGAAGATTACAATTTCGAAGTAAAATACTGTGTGGACATAGGGTCTACCTGAAAAAGAACTGCCCTCGATGCCAATTGCCGCGGATACGCACGCGTAAAGGGTAACTGCTACCGCTTACTGGAATAGGGAGACTTTCTTTTCGGCCTCTCATCGACAACGAATCGCCATGCAAGGTAATGCCAACATTATTTTCCAGTATAGTCTAACTTAAAATTTCCTACGGGAAAGTATTAGAAACACTAGTTTTAAAGAGCCGTCTATGCGTTTCATAGTGACGCCTATTGACGAGTCGGCCATTTAGTTGTTGATGATGCAGGGGTAGAGTCTACTGCAGGGTAGCCTAGCCTACTAAACTGGAGAAATGTTGGGCCATGTCCATAGGCTACTATGGAAGATGACCAGGCACGAAATTTTTATCTCGAATACATCTTTAGAAGCTTAGCCTGCAGCTTAATTAGTAACCTATGCTTCATTTTGTGATTTCAATATTATAATTATTTTAAACTAATATGGGTGATGCACGTCGTCCATATATTAAAGTGCAGGCAATAATGCATTTTGTTTTAATGATTAAATAGGCCTATAATTGACATGTTTTAATGAGCAATTTTTTATAATAACGTCAATAACTTTTCCAAAGTAATAATTAATTTATAATATATTATTTATGCGCAACATCTGAATTTGATCCACATATGTAATAACTTTTATTCAAATCCAATAACACGATCAGAGGGCCACTAGGGCCTACATTTCTCGATTGACCAGTTGAAACACCCACCAGAGGCGGATTCAGGGGCAAATCCGGCTATGGCCTCCATTGAGAAATTTGCACATTTTGTCATCAGCTATTCTGGCGGGCAAAATGAACGTGGTTCCTCCCATCAGGTTTGCACAGGCTTTCAGTCAATGCAGCGGGTAAAGGTGACGAAAAAAGCAGAGGGATAAGTGGCGTATGGCTAAAAAAACGGTCCTCAGCTGGGAAAATGGTCTATTTTTTAGAAATGGTTTCTTTTTCCCGACATTGTGACCAAACGACTAAAAAAAGTAATCAGATTTTTCGGCCAAAGACCAACGAAGACATTTTTCAGACCCAACTCCAAAGATTTAGACCCCCCAAATTTCTGTATTCGCCTCTGGCACCCACTCGTCATGTATGGGTATATAGCCAAGAATTACTTAATTGAGTGATAGTCTATTGCACAGAAACATGCGTAGTCATGCATCGGCACGAACTGTGCAATAGAAGCCGAGAAAAGCTAATGAGGTAAATAAGTGGCCTTTTTAAAACTAACAAGTGCATATGCATATAAAAATATAGAGCAAATTTGTCGGGTATTGACAGGAATAACAATTAGCAATATAGGAAAAGAGCTATAAACCGAAAACGTTCAGACTAATGCGAAGGCAGACAAACTTATAGAATAGGACTACATCGGCGCCAGAATACAATATAGGCCTAGCTAACGACAACCTTGACCCAGGCATCCTTGTCGATCACTATTCACTCATTCGTGTTTTGTTACTTAATTAATATTTAAGTGACAGTGGTAAGAAACTACTATTAGACTTACCAATACCAAAAACAACAACACAAGCAATAATTTCAATAATAGTAGTGTTAACATTAGGCCTACTACTACTGCTACAATGCTACTGTTACTACAACTAATAATAGTAAGATGTAAGATGTGTAATTGTGTATCCTATGGATATTCCGATCATTCTGTATCCCACATTGTGATTCAACGACACTCGTCACACGGTCACGTGGTCGATGTCTGGCATAGAGTGTGACAGTGACCGACACTTACGCCGTGTCTCATCTGTCACACACATCCATCGGAGATCTAAGGCGAAGCCGCCGAACGTGCAACTGCGTCCAAGACGATTAAGTACACCATCACCAGCATCAGCACCCACGCGTTTGTGACGGTCGCCCTGGAGACGCGGGCGGCGCCGGGTGCAGAAGCGGACTACGATTCATTTATGAGTTTGGAAGCCGAATTGTTGCTGCAACCCATGATCAAATAGAAGCACCTTACCTATTCCAGCGGATCTCAATGGCTCTTCAACGAGAGAAAGCCATCTGCCTTTCTGGAACATTGCCACCGCTCCCTGAGCTGTGTTGAGATAATAATAGTAGTATTAGTAGTAATATAGCAGTAGTAGTAGCATTAATAATAATGATAATAATAATAATAAATAAATAAATAATAATAATAATAATAACAATAATAATAATAATAATAGTAATAACAACAACAACAACAACAGCAACAACTGCAGCGACAATGAAAAATACAGCAATATTACCAATACTAATAATGACAACAGTATGGCTATGGGCAGTATAGGCTAAATGGTGTCGGTAGACTTTTTCTTTCAGCTCCTACGACGAATGGTTCTGATGTGAAACGCTGCAAGCCATAATAGGCTCTAAGGTGTATACATAATCTGGGTTGGGAGAGCTTCAACATAGAAACAAGTCGACAGATTCCTTTATTTAGCGCCCATTTATTCAGAACATTTCTATAGCTGCATGCTCCGTATAAATGGATCCTAGAAGTGGTGACATCAGTGTTTCGACATATATGCAGATAAAACTATATGATACCTTATGATAGCTAAAACTATATACCTGAATGAAATAATAGATTGAATGTTCAATTGTAATGGTTTTGGGATATGGAAACGAAATCGATCCTTATAAGAGAACAGGAACAGCTTAAGAAAACTGAGCGTTGTTGCGAACAAAAGATTTGAAGAGCAATCGATCATGTGCCTATAGACAATTGAGTCTCTATTTCTATTATAGGCCTGTACATGTATAGGCCTATATAGATGTAGGCCTATACATGTAGGCTATATGAATTCATTCACGTTGCGTATAAATAGCCCTTAGGTCTAGTTTTTGCGACTGTATTTATATAGCGCCCATGATTATAGTGGTACCCGTGCCTTCAGGTGCACCCTTTGCTCCCATATGAATTATCGTCTAAAAAATTCTGGTGTTTGATCATTTTTTGCTATATTATTATTTTGTTCATTTGCTGTTTTATTACCGATAATCATAATTCTTTTTATTCTGGGTTCACTAAACAAATTGAATCGAATTGAAAATAAATTTTGAAAGTCTTCTAAAACATAATTATAGGCTTATACCGCAGAGGCGCTGAGTGATTCTTTATAGATAGTAGGCCTATTTTAAAAGCTTTGCTGCTAATTGTTAAAGAGGATCTGATATTGTTAAGCAACGACATAATTATAGGTCTACGTGTCATGTCTAAACGAAGCAGAAGAGCAGTCTACGCGTTTCTATATCAGTCCGAAGCGATCGATCACCGATTAGCCATTCATGACCTGGTATATGACCCGGTGCGGCTGCTGTATCTTCATGACATGGTTTATATGGCTGCTGTATAAGCTTATACATTCTCTGGCTTATATTTGGGTCGCTGCATGTGAGTGTTCCATACGACCAATCGCATCGTATCCTCCTAACTCGATTTTCCATCACATTTGAAACGAATGGTCGGTCAATTGGACGTCGTCACCTCTGTCTGTATAATATATAAGCTTAGGACACAACTATGTATGTATATAAACACATAATGCTGAAGCAACTCCTATCCGTGCCTTGCAAGCAGCAGACTATAACATATACAATATACATACGTGGAGACAGTGCTTAATGTGCTTAAAGTGTGGGAAAATAAGTGCCTGGACACCCCTTACCTTTCCAGTCCGTGCTGGCCAATAAGTGGCAGGACGGCGTTAAGATTTCAAAATAAGTGCATGGACGCCGTCCATGACCGTCCAGCCACACCTTAAGCCCTGCGTGGAGATACTTTCAGTCATTGTGATATGATATATATATATATATATATCTGGTGCGGCCCGTTGCACCCTTCGAAGCACCGTTCAGAGACCACTCCCCCAACACTTGCCGACCGCATCGATTGCTCATTATATGATTATACTCCAGAACACAACATTGCATTTGAAAATTCGTTCATATTAAAGAGATGAAGAACATCGCTATTTCCCAATCGCTGTCGTAGTCGCATAGAATCAGCCACTCAGGTGACCTTCAATCGTCGGATGACCTTTAACTTGACCTTTACAGGTCAGGGAAAACCGACACTTCACTTTGAAAGCCACAAAGGCTGTGCGGTTAGTTCTGGATTTTCGTTGTCGGAGCAAGCACTCCATCAGGCACGTAAGCTACATGTAAGCTCCACCTTCAGGTTACCAGTGAAAGCAGACCATATTCTTCCACTTTTCCCTACCGCCAACGCAGTTCCAACTCATCCACTATAGCTGCCTGTATAGCTCGTCGCCTGACTCTCCGAATCTTGACCCCTGCCTATCGACTTTATTTTGATTGAGCGCCTGTGAATAAGCTAGTGCCCTCGACTGAGCTTTTGTGGGGGGCTGTAGGAGTTCCTAGTTTACGATTACGAATTTGCGATAACGAATTCACGATCATATGAGGAGTCAGAATTAACTTCCCATTTCTTTCTGGTCTTCGTCATAATAATAATATGAATAATAATAATATTATGAGTTACTACAACGCCACCATACTCCTTCGCCTTTTTGTTCTTCAAATCACTCAGTCCTCAACTTTGCTGCATGTCCATACTGACCAACAGACATCCCTTTCTGCCGTGGGCGCCCGCAGAAATTTTTGCAGGAGGGGTCAAGGTTAAAAAATTTAAATATAATATATATAATAGGTATATAATATATGTTATTGACGATGGTCAAGGTTAAAAAATTGTAGCAAGATGTCAGAAAATGCAAAGCAGGGAGTTTAGAACATGCATGGGTATTTTTCATAGAGGTTTCTTGATGTAAATTTCTTAGTTTCACTTAAAAAATTTGTAATATGAATATTATTGTTTCTTTTTGCAAAGAAATTTGTTTAGAAATCGAAAAGTATTAGTTAAATGTAGGTTTTTTTAAATTATTTAATGCAAAGAAATTTGTAATAGCCTAAACCCCAAAAGTAATAGTGAGAAAAATAGGTTTCAATTTTCCATTGAGGGGCAAGTGCCCCCTCTTGCACCTATGTGCGGGCGCCCATGGTTCCTGCATGCGCCTGTTGTACTGCATGCGACATGTGCTGCGTTGCTATACCGGTTGTCAATCGCATTTATAGCTACACGGTTTTAATAAATCTTCGAACTTCGGTAAGAGACGGTAAGACTTATCTGTCGGCTATAAACAGCGCTAGCTGTTATAAAAAATGCAGTCTTGTTTGTTTTCTGTTCCGTCAAGCCAGAATGCATGCACGACATACAACTTCTGTTTGGCTGCATTGTCTTTCTGAAACAATCTCCCAACGAGTTTCGCTCTATTTTCCGTCTAATGCGAACCGCAAAAATACTTCTCTAATATTTCGCAAACCGTATAATTATTTAGTCACTTAATTGAAAGCTACACAAAGTGCGGAACCTCTGATGAGAGAAGTCATTAGCCATTAGTCCTATTACCATGCAGTATGACTGCATTTCTACTGCTATTTTTTTTAAATTTTGCGTCGCATGTCTTTACCTATCTGACCTGGTGTCAGAGGCGGATCCAGAGAGCCAATCCGGCCATGCGAACTAAGCTAAATATTTTAGACCATTTAGAAATTTCCTTATTTTTGATCAGCTATTCTGGCTCGGAAAGTTGACGTGACCCCCCCCCCCACCCTCCATGAGTAGTTCCGTAGGCCCTCCCCACGCCCACGTGGTCCGTATAACGAGGTCCGTACGACTAAAAAAGGTCATCAACTATTTTGGCGGATGAAATGGTATCCTTTTCTTGGGAATTCGAGACAAATGACTACTAAAAAAGGTCATCAGATTTTTCGGCGACCCAGACGAAAATGTTTCCCTGTCCCAAGACCGAAATGTTTTGCCCCTTCGAAAATTTCTGTGTCCGCTTTTGCCTGGTGTGACATTGCCTGGACATACAATGAGGAATTAGTGGCGAAGGAAAGGGAAGATGCAGCGCTGAAGTCGAGGTAGAAAGCAATTGAAATGAAATTATGATCCGGCGACGGTGAGAGCAGAATTTAGGACTGGACACAGAGCAACGAATGCTTATTATTTCCATCGACGGTGAGCAGGACATAACAAAGCACACAAAGGTAATAGACGATGAGACAAGACATAACAAAGCACACAAAGGTAATAAGAATGACAAGGCTGAAGTCATGAAGCGACTATTATCGTCAGCAGTTAAAGGGCATCAATCCTGTGACCACTGGTGCGTGACAGCACTGCAGAGGCGGCAAATGCTTTGATAAGCTCGAGCTCTAGAGATTAAACGAAAGAAAATGAATCTAATGCTGTAAACAATTTGTTTGAAGCTTTGCATGGAGAACGGAGATGTGTTTTAGAGAACGCAACCTCTCTATATATATATAGCTAATCTGTGTTTCATCTTCAAAATTAATGTATTGGAGAGCTGAGTTTTTAGTCTGTTATAGTCTCGGATATATTATGTGCTAAACTGACTTTCAACTACAGTTAGCGTCTCCCACTCTCCCTCTTCTTCCAACCCGAACATTTATCCTCCCTTCTGCTGCCTCATCACTAAAATTTCAAATCGCTGCTCAACCCTGACTGTATCGCCATCCTGGCATAAACATCCGATAGAATTACAACAGTTAATTACCTGCTCCATCCAAACAACTCACCTAAACTCACCATCAGTCTTGTGCTACTCTTGCTCACGCAATCCCAGCGTTTACCTGTAGACCTACTCTTTCACTCAAAACTGTAAACATCCTCTGTTTCGCGAACCCATTCCCGATTTCTCCTCCTCTTCCATTGCCTCTGTCTCCGACTCTTCCGAAGCTAAAGCCCATCCACCGTAGTCGCCTGACTGTATGCCTGACTGGTCATTGGCATCTAAATCAGCCTCCTACATGCATGCCTGCTTTATCAGTTCTGTGCGGCGGCCTATACGTACGCGTCACTGCTTGCCAAGGGCCATAAACGTCTTTCAATCTGATGTTAATCGAAATAGATCGTTGATTTTCGTGTTTGTTTATCGCCAAGCCGTAAAATTGTTTGCAATAATGCACGGCCACTTCATGGCTGGATTGAGAACGTCTATGAAAAGGAAAATGGAAAGAAAAAGGAATAAAGACACAGAATTTTACTTCAGATTGGATGACCAGAGGAACCGAGCTGGTATAGGTCTGGACTTACGTGAAAGTTATAAGAGCAAATTAAGGACATGCAGATTAGAGAGAATGGCGGCATTGTCACTCTGGTATCACACTGATGCACACTGAGTGCGACCTGGGAAAATTTCTATAGGCCTAGGTCTATATGCCATTGAAAATTTATCGAGGAAAAGATCACATTTTTGATCAACATAAGATACAAGTGAGGTTGGTTAATGATTTGAAATATGCAAGACAATGCAACGTTGGACTATAGGCCAAAGATGAATATAAAAAATGTAAGGATATCCTATAGGATATAAATATATATAGGCTGATAAATTATTCTAAGCACTCAAGCTGCTTGCGTTGATCATCATGTATTTACGAAGACATCAAACTATACGTTGGCACATAATGGCCTATAATATTATAGTCTCTCTCCCCCTTCTTAAGACTTTTTTCTCTATGGGTTATCGCACTGCATGGGAGCGCTATACTGAATGGCCACGGGTGCAGGGCTTTTTTCTAGCGTGCAGTTGTACACAAAATGTGCAGTTTTAAATGGATTTGTGCAGTTGTATAAGCACTTTTGTGCAGTTAAAACTAGCAAAAAAGGTCCGATTGGAAGTAATTTACCATGGAAGACGGGAAAGTAAAGGAGTTGTGCAGTTATAAAAATTCCTTAAAAACAGCCCTACACGGGTGTGAGCGGCACCATGGAAGTTACTGATTACATAACATATATAATTGGACAACGACGTATGAAAATAATAATAAATATGCATATATATTTGCCAATCTGTAAATATATAATTGTACATGTATATTTAAATATAAATATATTCATAATTATGATTGCAAATTTGCAGGTAAATAAGCTTGCTATAGGCCTATATATAATATATATATCAAGCTTATATATTATATATATTATGTATATATATGTAGGTGTGATAGCGTCTGCCATGGTCTCGTATTGATAACTATAGTTTAGGTACATGTTTGGTATATTTATGCTGCAATACGACTGCCAACAGTCTCAGACGTAATTATATTATATTTCATTTCTCTTGACTTTTTTCTGTAATAAAACATTCGTCGTAATTTTGTCCTTCTTATCTTGACAACCAAGAGACGCCTAAGCCGGAGCCCAGCGCGTAATTAGTTCCACGAGTGACTGTTCGGTGTCATTTTAAAATTACTTCTGTCCGAAGTTATGGCGAATGTTTACGTAGCACGAGGTGAAGTAATATCTCAATTAATTGTGCGCTCCACACAATTTTTTAGACGGACGCATGTGCAAATATGTAATGGGCATTTGCTGCGGATGAATGTGTGTTATATCCCAGCCTTAATCAGTCTCTGTATCTCTGTCTCTGTCTCTGTCTCTGTCTCTGTCTCTGTCTCTGTCTCTGTCTCTCTCTCTCTCTCTCTCTCTATCTCTCTCTCTCTCTCTCTCTCTCTCTCTCTCTCTCTCTCTCTCTATATATATATATATATATATATATCTTTGTCTCTCTGTGTCTCTCTCTGTCTCACTCTGTCTCTCTCTGTCTCTCTGTCTCTCTCTGTGTCTCTCTCAGTCTCTCTGTGTCTGTTTCTCTGTTTCTTTGTCTCTCTGTCTGCCTCTGTCTCTGTCTCTGTCTCTGTCTCTCTGTCTCTGCCTCTCTGCCTCTCTGTCTCTCTGTCTATGTGTGGCTGTGTGTCTGTCTGGCTTCTCGTCCAATAGCGAATTATGTCTAAGATCTTGACCCTCATACGTGTTTATCTTCCTAGCTCAGCTCCATCATACTTACTGACATCTGCCTGTCGCTCTCCACGATCCCGGGTCGTGGCATCCTTTCGTTATAGCTGCTCACGGCTGTCGAGATAAATTCCGGGACCCTGGGCAGACCTGTCACGTGTCACTAAACTATCTCACGGCTTAATAATTATGAGAAAATTTATCTTAGAGACAATTTGAAACAACAAAGGTACAGATCCTGCCAGTGGCGGTGCCAGGATTTCAGTTTTGGGAGTTTTGGGGGGCTGAGTCCTCGCGAAGGAAATTGTCCATTCTCATCCGCCAGAATTTCTGACGACCGCTTTTTTAGTCATCGGCTCAAAAATTGTAGAAATACAGGCAGTTTTGCATGTAAAAAACCCGGATGACCTTTTTTAGGGGGCCTAGCCTTTTATAGGGGTTTAGCCCCCCTATATATATATATATATATATATATATATATATATATATATATATATATATATATATATATATATATATATAATTACCCAACCTGGCCCCTAAAAGATACCGGACCATGGGCATTTATCTCCCTTCGTGCCCCTCTCGGCGGACGTGTAGCTGCGTCTGAACTCCTGAATGTCCTTTGCATGCAGCTCGAGAATATTCTGTTGCGTCCGTATGCAGATGGATTTGTCTTTAAGTTTCGCAAGTGTATGGAGTCTGTCTCTAAAAGATAATAATAGGAATTTCATATCGAGGTCTTATAATATAAACGAATTTCTCTTTTGCCGTAGGCCTATATATAGTTCTTCCAAATTTAGTTAACTTTCTGAATTGTCTTTCCTGCTGATCAGTGGCGGCGCCAGGATTTCAGTTTGGGGGGGTGAAAATCCTCGCTGAAATTTTCAATTTTCCTCCGCCAAAATTTCTGATGACCTTTTTTAGTCATCCGGTCGAAAATCGTGTGTAAATAATTCAGTTTTACATGTAAAAACCCGGATGGCCTTTTAGGGGTGCCTAGCCACCGGGTTGCCTTTTATAGGGAGGATTAGCCCCCCTTTAGCTCTCTTAGCCCAGCCACTGCTGCTGATATTCATAGCATTGTGTGCCTGGGTGCGGTGGTGTGCATTCAACGTGTTTGAATTTATAATAGAACGAATACCGTATGAAATAATAATTAAATAATTATAATAATATTATAATTATTTAATTAATATTTTAGCATATATTGACTATATTCTATATTTGAGTACAAAGACTATTGAAATTACTATCAACACATGATATTGATATTCTTTTAATAGCCTATAAATATATATATATATATTAGGGCTGTTGATTTAATCGCGTTAACGCGTGCGATTAACGCGTTAAAAAATTTTGCGATTAAAATTTTTAACGCATTAATCGCACGCGTTAATTAGATCTGATTAAAATGGAATCAGAGGCAGAAAAGTCGTTTTATACGGAAGGCTCATACTTAAAGGAAGTGATACATTCTTTGGCAAATATTCCAACAAAGAATTTGAGTATTATCGTAGCAATTCGTCGCTCAATTATCGCATGCATGCGAGCCAAAACATGTGCTTAGCGCCAACGATGAGTCGTCAACATCGCCCGCAACGTCCACTACAGTTGTTTCCTCTTTCCTCGCCCCGTCAAACTACGTTGGTTGAACTCCATGAGATGGCAAGACCAATGGATCCAGGTTCCAAATGATAAATATTTACAGAAGGACAATGAGACGAGGTTTGGCAAGAACCGCAGCCTCTTGTGAAAAATTGTGACTAAATAATGGGGTTCAACAGTAGACCTACTAGGCCTATTGTTAATTAATAAGAGCATCCCTTGAACCGACCAATGTAAATAAACTGTTCTGCTTATACAATTGGCTGAATAAATAATTAATTTTGATAATCAAAAAACGGTTGTCAAATTTTCACATTCAAGCCTATATCATTTTAATTAAAGGTGGCTCAAATTAAAAAATTAACGGATTTTGAGCTGTTGACTGATTTGAACAGTGTTTCAATTCTGTCTGTCATACAAAACTGTTCAATAAACTAAATGCAGAAATTCAACAGACCTAAGCCAAAGGTTATTGAATATGTTTGCAATAGAAAGAATGCATTCAGTCATTAAACTTTTATGCTTCAGGGGTCCTTAGAAAATAGTAAGATTAATATATTTGAAGGAAATGGTATTGCGATTAATTTGCAGTTAATTGCAATTAAAAAAGTTAATCGCGCGATTAATTTCGATTAAAAATTTTAATCGAACAACAGCCCTAATATATATATATATATATATATATATATATATATATATATATATATATATATATATATATATATATATATATATAGCAAGTAAACAGAGCTATGTCAGGGAATGTGAAAAACGTCGATTAATATTGCGTTAATATTGCGTTAATTTGCGATTAAAAATTTTAATCGTGCGATTAACGCGATTAAAATTTTTAATCGAACGACAGCTCTAATATATATTTCACCCGTTCTCGATATATGCATAGGTCCTTATAGGAGAAACTACGTATCTGTTCCCTTTCGTCATCGATTATATTTTCTTCATTTTTCTCTCTATGCTGCATCCAAATAACCCTCTTGCCCTCTTGCCTCGGTGTTGTTCTCATTATGGTGATTAGCGTGTCACTTATTCTTCCTCATTCAGACGCTCCAAAAACTCCTCTGCTTTCCCTGCGGCGGCTATTTCTCCCGTTTAAGCCGCCGTTCAACCCAATTCAACGCTGTCCCATAGGTTATGCGGTCTGCGAGGCCATCGACTTGGCGGCGACCAGAGGCCAAACGGAGGCCAACGAAGGCCAAAGGATTTGACGAGCGGTCAGACAGATGGATTGTCTGATAGAAGGACGGTTTGGACGGACGAGGGAATTGAGAACCGATGAACGCTTCAGCACTATATGCGTTCAGAGATCCTTAAGCGTTCCAAACGAAATTATGGACCGCGAGACACATTTACGACTCACACGCCGTCGCGGGATCAATGTGGCATTGGCGGTCCTGTCTATATCCTACTCTTCTGCCTCTCTACTTATGCTTCGTCACTCGTCTGAATGTGCTACTGTATGAGGCTGTTTGTTTCCTTGCTTCTGTTTGAAATCATTCCGTCTTTGACTCTTTGTATCTGCATGGTGCTATATAATTATAGACTATGTGTAAATGTCTCACGTTTTCTTTGTCGTTACGCCTTCTTCTTCGTCTTCCATGTCCCCCCTCTGTCTCTGTCTCGCTGACTCTGTCTCTGTCTCTCTGTTTGTCTGTCTGTTTGTCGTCTGTTTGTCTGTCTGTTTGTCTGTCTGTTTCTCTGTCTCTTTGTTTGTCTCTTTGTCTGTCTGTTTCTCTGCCTATTTCTCTGTATCTTTGTTTGCCTCTCTGTCTGTCTGCTTCTCTGCCTATTTCTCTGTATCTTTGTCTGTCTCTCTGTCTGTTTCTCTATCTGTTTCTCTGTGTGTCTGTTTCTCTGTCTGTTTCTCTATGTGTCTGTTTCTCTGTCTGTATGTTTGTTTATCTCTCTTATCTCTGCTTGTGCATACAACTACACGTATATTATCCTTTTTGCCGCAATTTAGATATCCTAAGTCGCATACAGAATTTGCTTCCACCATCAACACCAGCCGCACCAAGAAACGGTTGGACATCGTGGCAATCCGTCCTTCATCCGTTATTGCAACATGCCACTCCGAGTCCGCGCGGCCTCATGTCCAAAGACAGTCGTCTGTATGTGTCTGTCCGTCTGTCTGTCTGCCTGTCTGCCTGTCTGTCTGTCTGTCTGCCTGCCTGTCTGCCTGTCTGTCTGTCTTTGAGTCATCGTTAGTCTGTGTGCCTGCCTCCTCGCTCAGAAAACTAAATCAGACTCCCGGGAATAGTTACGTTGACCAGACTGGCTTCACCCCACCCTCTGTTTTCGCCCCCTTCTTCTTCGAAACGACCCGAACATTCCGAAGAACCGAATATCCTGCCGCATTATCCAGCTATCCAGTCGAATTTTCAGACAAAAATTACATCAGGCTGACATCGTCCAGAAAAGTGACGCCAGTAAATTGCCCAATTTTCACACAGTCCAGATACACACTCCAGAAAACGTATTTGCTGGCAGCGGTACCGTATGTAGGACCAGGCAAGGCAAGGCAGAGGGCTTCCTGGGGGAATCGGGTAATATGTGTAAATCCGATTTAAAAAAACTCGGTTTTATGGTAAGACTTAGATGAGATGTCTGTTGACCTAATCCCGAGAGCCAACCATGGGTAAGAAGTATTAGCGGCTTCGTTTTCTTCGTTTTCTCAGTCTCGGTCTTAACTATAATCAGTTTTTTTTAGCTAAGCATTATGAACCTCTGTGTTGGTTTTAACGCGATCTGAAATTTATTCACGTGGTGTTGGATAAACAAACGCTCATGCCGCAGCTGTCAGAACATGCTGGATAATAAAGGATCCTATATATACTGTGAGTAAGCTTACACCTTTAGCAGCAGCGATGGGCATAAATATAGTATTTTGAAAATTTATTTCGATTTACAAATAGATTTATACATGGGAAACAAAAAGTTTTATTTTATTTGGAATTTAAAAAGATTGAAAATTATTTTAGCAGAAGTATTTCAAAGTTGTTTCCAAAATGTATTTTTGAAAATTCAAAATGCTCTTTAAAAAATCACCGTTACTATCCTGAAAAAATCGAATTTTAGACATTTTGGCCCAAATTATTTCAATCTTATGAGACTCAAGACCTCGACTAGAACGTGACGTTTCGACAAATTAATAAACTCTTTCTTTTATTCCAACATTTAACGTCGTCATATGACATCAATGGTCGTTGACGACAAATTAAATTATATATTGAAAACATAAATCATAATTATACAGTTTTCAAAACACATGTCAAAAATCATCTACAAAGTCACCAATGTTCGCTGTATCATAACATGGAATACCAGAGTTAATAATGTCAATCAAACTCAAAGCATTTTAAAGCGGATCCTTGAGACAAAATTATGCAATAGTCCTTCTAAATGAAAACAACTATAGTTGAAAACATTCATAATGTAGCCTACATGTATTTATCCATGTTATTAAAACAGCTTTGCTGCATGTTTACAATACATTAAATTATTTTATGAGATGTTTTAGATTACTATAATAAACTTTTATTATTATTATTCCAAAGTTTAACGTCATCTTATGACAACAAAGGCCGTTGACGACAATACAATATAAGTGTACAGAGCAGTAAAAATAAACTTATAGAATCTAAACAACACCAAAGAGGTACGGTCTAAACGGAACTGTACAATTTCAATGACATTCAATTTGTTGACAACATAAAGAAGTTCATCTGACTATCGCTCAGTTTGACACATTATGATAACGGGGTCATATATCTCAACATTAGACAGTATTATTGCAAATTGATTGTCTCATACAACTAATTACATTAGTAACCAAAGTAACCAGTTTATGTTACAAAAGTTCAATATATATATATATATATAAGTTCATCAATAACAATAATATTTAATATAATGCTTCGTATACAAAAGCAACCTGCACATTTAAAACATCAATCAAATAATTATAGTAATATTAATATTAGGCCTAATATTTACTTAAGATACAAACGCCATGTACAACTATGACGCAAACTGTTTATTCACAAAATACGCCCTTCAGTTATAAGTTTAATTAACCTATACACTTGATTTTGATATAAATTGACAGTCAATAGAGTTTTGACAGATATTTCATCTTTGAATATTTGACATGCATTTCGCAATGACTTCGAAATATTTTCTTTTTTACACTCAATTAAAATGTGATGAATTGTCTCTTTGACGTGACATGTGTCACACAAACCGCTAGGATGTCTTTTTATAATGAATAATCGTTGATTGGTGTTTGCCACTCCTAGACGCAATCTAGAAATCTGGACTTCCTTATGCCTAGAAGGATCAAAATATTTTATATCAGTACCAACATTTGAACAGATAGATTTATAAAAATGACCTTTTTTATCACTATCATATTCTGTCTGCCATCTAACTAATATGTATTGTTTAATTAAAGTAAAAATTTCTTGAAATTCAAGAACATTAGTAGAATTAATGTGGTCAATATTTAGGGCTTCTTTAGCCAAGGAATCTGCTCTATCATTGCCACTCAAGTCAATGTGACTTGGTATCCAAATAAATTTTATTTTATCAGACTTTAGTTTGTTAATGTGATATACCAAATCATTTAACAAAGTGGGTCGAGATTCACTATAACACTTCTTGATTGATGTAACTATTGATTACATTAACTGCTTTTGAATTTACTTTATATGGATAAACCAGGTGTCTAATGTTGATCCTTTTTTGTTTGATTACAATAATGTGTAAATACAATAACTGCTTTTGAATTTAATTTACATTCGTAAATCAGGTGTCTAATCTTGATCCTCCTTTGTTTACGCCACACACTGTACTACTAGGAACATTTAAGGTGAGAATTGCTTCGCTGGCTGACCGCTGAGGGTGGTTCAACTTCCTATAGTCTCTCTTAACCCCCCCCCCCATTCTTATCACACCCCAACTCCACCAGGGTTTATAATTTGTCTCTTTGCTACTTTTCTGCCATTCTCACACTGCGAACATCGTTGGATAATTAATTAATGAATAATACGCTGGAATATCACTTCTCTGCTGATTGAAACACCTGCAGTCTACATTTCTTTTTGACAGTCTTATAATTCTTATTCATCTATGCAGCTGCTATTGTCCGCTGCTTTTGATGAGGTATACGTTCATATACATTCTTGTTTGGCGGTCAATAAACTCCTCATTAGCGCAACGAAGACTGTATGGACGCAATAAACCCACTTACATGTATGAAGCATTTAATTGGCTTGAGTCATTGAAACTGAGTGGACGAATCGATCATAAAGCTGACAGATGGGGCCATCCATTATTATTATTATTATTACATAAATTTATTACGCGCGCAAGGTCACACCAAAGTCATATTTTACGGACGCAAAGAATCATATTTTCAACACTTCCGCCCGTACGCACCCGTGCATTTTCGATGACCCCCTCCCCCTATGCTTACATTCAGATAGGCTTTTCTTTCATATCCCTTACAAAGACTATTTAATCTTAGCTCAAGTTATCTATGAAACGTTTATTTTACCGTAGGCAACTATTTATTTTGTACAGTATCATTATTTGCTAGCCAAATTTGTTAACTGTTATGTTTTAGGCCTATTGTTTTAGATCTGAGTAGCCTATAGAATGTAGTTTTAATTTAGTCAAATGCTATCGGATGACTATTGGATAACACACAGTTACAAATAGGCTTAAATGTGGACGCCATAATTATCCTATTAGACATTATACAGGGACAATTAAGGAGATTGCAGCATGAAGGGACAGAGTGTCATCAGAAGGTTCATAGTCTATACAGAGAACGCCAGTGCAGGGACATATAGGAGCAGGGTGGGAACCAGACAGGAAATGACAAACACGGGCAAAGGTACGTATAGAGACACCTCACAACCAGTACATAGTCACAAAAACATAATATAGCATAGGCCTATGTAGTATGTAGGGCCTGTAGGCCTGTACGGCCATACGGGCACCATTACATGGACATGTAATATGTCATGTATATATGTTTACTAAATATATTGCCCGTACATATAATATATATTTTATGTACATGTATATATATGTATATATACAGTAAATACACACCTCATAAATATATATATATATAATTATTTCTTTAGTATGCTTTATTCTTACGAGGTCTGAGCGTCGCACCTTCCTTGTTTCGCTCTCGTGTCTCTTGTGGTCAACAATCTCCCGTTGACCACATCAATCGGCAATGACCACTGACCACTGACCACTGACCACTGACCACTGATCACTGACCACTGACCACTGACCACTGACCACTGCGGCGCTTCTCGCCCATATGCACAAAGGTTTTTCTCTGCCTCGACTCAACCATCCATATAGAATGGTATAGATATATATATATATCTATTCTATGGATAGGGTCACCAACACGTATACATAACAGACCACGCAGTGTTATAAATTTCACACAATGGCAGAGTCTTTGCTCAGACACACACACACGCGCGCGCGCGCACACGCACACGCACACGCACGCACATGTAGAGACAGTGGCAGAAGCATGGACACACGAAAACACATACTCATTGCCGTATATATATGCATATATAAAACACATATATAATAGACACACACAGCTGAGATACAAGAACATTGAACCTAGTATATATATATATAATATATATATTATACATGTACATGTATGTGTGTTTCCCAAGAACGTTATATGTAGGCCTATTGAGCGATATAATGGTGTACTTTATACATTCATGTGTTCATCGATGTCAGCGCATCTTTCTGTCTGTCAGACACTCTACTCTGTCTGTCTGTCTGTCTGTCTGTCTGTCTGTCTCTGCCTCTCTCATCTGTCGTCTTCGTGTGCGATATTGACAGATTGCCCATCTTGCTCCGGCTCCCATACATTCTCAAATATATCGCCTGGCACACATACATGTACACCGACATTCTATAGGCGCCATTTTGACACTCAACAGCCCGATCAGCCACCTTGAACCGCTCATCTAACCTTATTTGATATATAGACCTATATATATTTAATCTTTTCTAATTGCACAGCCAGCAACGTTTTTAGAAAATCTAGTGCCCTTTAGTCCGAAAAATTTCTGACGACCATTTTTCGACTTTCTCCATGAACTTCCTAGACACAAACAATGTATATAGCCTTTTAGCGTATTTTTACTGCACGACCTCTTCCTTCCATTCCGCTTTTTACCCCCGATCGGAAGTCGGAAAACAGCGACCTTTTGCCACTATTTTTCACTGCACAAGATTGCTTTTACAACTGCACAAATTCACCTACAATTAACTGCACATTTTGTGTACAACTGCATGCACGTTTAGAAAAAGCCGATAAATATCGCATCGGCAGTGAGGACAATTGTATAGCACAAAAATGTGAGAACAATGACAGTGTCTCTGAATAGTTGTCTTTTAGGGGTGCTATATAAATTTTACAGACAGACAAAGGCAGTTTGCGCGAAGACTATATAGGCTATAATTTGATATCTCTGCTACAAAAGAACGAGTTTTTCACTTATAGGCAGCTTGAAAAATGTCAAGAAATGACCGCGAGACCGAGACCAAGATCGAGATTGAGACTAAGATTGAGACCGAGACCAATGCCCAAGACCGAGACCGAGACTGGGGCCAAGACTGAGACCAAGACTAAGACCAAGATTGAGACCAAGACTGAGACTGAGACTAAGATTGAGAGCGAGACCAATGGCCAAGACTAAGACCGAGACCAAGACCGAGACCAAGACCAAGACTGAGACCAAGATTGAGATTGAGATTGAGACCAAGACCGAGACTGAGATTGAGACCGAGATCGAGACCAAGACGATACAGGAACCAAGACCGAAACCGAGACATCAAGTAATCTATCTCGAGACCGAGTCTTGAGACCGAGTCACCGTCTCGAGACCATACAACACCGCATAACGGATTTAGTACAGCGCTAGCTTTAATTCCACACAAGCCGATGCCATCATATTAGACCATTGGTCCGTGCACGTGAACAAGACGGTCGCATGCATCTCCAGTTGGTCAGTGTTGATATGGTAGTAATTCCAGACTGCATGAAACGGTTGCCATTTTGATTGGCATTGACCGTTTTACTTCGAACGGTAGACCTAACTCTCTGCCACCAACAGTCGAATGTATATGCAATGAATGTCTCCTTCACAATATTCTGTTTTAAACAGAGAACGAATCGGAAAAGAACTCCAAGTGAGAATACGGTAATATTTAGAACGCTTAATGCTTTTGAAAGTAAACTTGCATAATTACTTATATAAGAGGGCTATTATCTTTTTCCACAAGGCCACGTGAAAGCACTCAGAATTAAATAGGATAGGAAGTTGAACTACTATCACTATAACGATTTGTGAGTTCGTTTGTGATTTGTGAGTTAAATTTTGAGAATAATATATGCTTTGCGTCCTTTAATTGTTTCGCTTATATTTTGTCACCACTCACCACCAACTAGTCGTCTGTACACGTATTCGACCGAATTGTAAAAAACCCGCTGGGCGCAGCTGTTATATATAATTCTCCTGATAATTTAATAGGATTTTCTTGGAGGTCTTGTGCCTGTCACAGATGACTGGAATTTATTTCTGGATAAATTATGTTGGACGATAGGGAGCCTATATAGGCTATAGGACGAATATAAATCTGACAGAGGCCGTAGACATTATTAGAATTGATTAGTCTGTCTCCAAGACATCGAGTTGACATAAAGTATGCGCAGTGCACAACCATATAATATATATGTAAAATGTGCATGCGTGTAATCAATTTTTACGAAAATACGGATATTTGTAAAAGCGATTTCATCATAAACATAATTCTGACTATAGCCAATATGATAATAATACACTGATCCATGGACAATAACTATTTTGTTTGCGTTAAAGTGTTAGCCTAATCTCTGCTACACTGCAAGGCAAATAAAAAATTCCAGTCATATCTTCTATAGTTGGCTAAGAAATAATTTCATTTATTCGCGCTGCTTTCTAATTTTATACTTCCATTCAATAAAAAAAGTGTATCGTTGGCTTGAATCTAAAATAAATTTAGACCGCCAAATTGCTATACTTGACGCAAAAGATTCCATGGAATATAATAGAAATTAGTCGTGTAAACTATATACTGTATATAGTACTATTTGATTATAAATGTAGATTAAGGTCGGCCCACTAAAATGCGAAGCGTGCACGTAGTCTATGTAAAGTAAAGTAAAGTCCTATCCCGTTCCATGAGGAACATAGGGAGGCGCTCATCTCCTTTTCCATGGCCCTGAGCCAGCAATGGACGAATCCCAAGGTCCTGGACACGAGGCCAGTGTATCGCAGGACTTGCTGTTTACTTCCCAGCTTACGCCGGTACCAAATTATACTGCTTGGTGACAGAGGCACGTGTGCGTAAACAACTTGCCCAAGGTCGTTACCCGGAGTCGAACCCGCAACCTCCCGCTCCGTGAGCGAGCGCGTTACCGGTCTGCCACCAGGTCGTAGTCTATACTATATATATATATATATATATTCTTACAATACACAACCAATTATAGTCTGCCATCTCTTCTACGATGCAGTGTCTGCTCTGCAGTCGGGAGCGCCTCTGAGTAGATGCTGGAATGGGGCGCTATAACAAGTGCACATACAAACAAACACTAACCTCAACACTATATCGACAACCGAAGACTACCAGAGCGCCGAAACTACGAATCAATCAGGGATTAAGGGATTAAGGGTGTTTAAGCGAGATTATGGTCAGTTCTATAATAGACCCGGATCTTTTCCGACCGTTGTAATCCGCGCCGTTCCGGCGGGTAAAACCGGTCGAATGGCACTGCAGACGCTGGTCTCAAATGAATACTTGTTGATGAAAGTGATTATGGTAGCCATTGGTCGACCATTCGTTTACTGGTCCGCAGTCTCTTGGACCACTGTAAAAAAAATTGCCATGGAAGATGCGTTTATCGCTGGCTCCAACCCCCATCTCAGGGCCGTAAATTCTGGGAGGGACGACTGGGAATTTCCTCCCCATTCCTCCCCCATTTTATGACTTGGGGAGAGAACGTGAAGGAATTCCCTTCCTACTTTATGACTTGGGTAGAGAACGTGAAGGAATTCCCTCTAGCCTATTGGAATTTTGGAATATTGTTTTTTCTCTCAATGCATTAATAACATACATGTAGTATACTACGCTTTCCATGCGCAATGCTGTAATAAAGTCTTTCGTAATAGAAGTAGGCTAAACGCACTTTCGAAGGGTAGTTTTCCCGCCCAACATGTCGAAATAGATTTACGGATCTGCATTCGCCATCTACTGTATATATACCAACCTGTTGCCGAGCACACAGCTAATAATTTGCCTGTTTTACACGCAAATAATAACAATAATTATCCCAATAATTTCCTATCGAGTCGGCATCTTTTGATGCTGGTCAGTTCTGTCGTCTGTTGGTCAGTTCTCGTGTGAGGAGTCGCCTCTCTAGATGTCCTTCTCTCTGTTCTGTTGGTCAGTTCTCTTGTGAGTCGCGCCTTCTAGATGCTCTTCCCTCTGTTCTGTTTGTGTCTTTCTATGTCTGTAGATCCGTGGTTCGTGTGCTACCTTTGTGATTTAGTCGCTCTGTCGTTCTGTCTGTGTGCTCCTCTGCCTGCATGTCTGGTTGTCTGTGTACCTGTGTGTTTGTGTGTGTGCGTGCGTGGCGTGACGGGTGCATGTATGTGTGGCGGTGTATGCGTGCGTGTGTGCGTGTGTGTGTGTGCGCGCGTGTGTGTGTGGTGTGGGTGTGGATGTGGGTGTCTGTCAGACAGATCAAAGCATAATTATTAGGGCTGTTGATTTAATCGCGTTAACGCGTGCGATTAACGCGTTAAAAAAATTTGCGATTAAAAATTTTAACGCATTAATCGTACGCGTTAATAAGATCTGATTAAAATGGAATCACAGGCAGAAAAGTCGTTTTAAACGGAAGGCTCATGCTTAAAGCCAGTGATACATTCTTTGGCAAATATTCCAACAAAGAATTTGGGTATCATCGTGGCAATTCATTAGGCTATTCGTCGCTCAATTATCGCGTGCACGCGAAATAAAACAAGCGTTAAACGCTAACGATGAGCCGTCTATATCGACCGCATCGGCCACTAAGGTTGTTTCCTCTTTTCTCACCCAGTCAGACTACGTTGGTTGAACTTCATGATATGGCAAGACCAATGGATTTCAAGTTAAAGTGATAAATGTTGGCAGGAAGACGAACTGAAACGAGGTTTGTCAAGAACCGCAACCTCTTGTGAAAAATTGTGATTACTAATAATGAGGTTCAATAGTAGACCTACTATATATTGTTAATTAATAAGCGCATCCCTTGCACCGACCAATGTAAATAAACTGGTCTGCCTACACAATAATTGGCTGAATAAATAATTAGGCTAATCTTGATAGTCAGAAAACGCTTGTCCAGTTTCACATTTAGGCCTAATACGTCATTTTAATTAAAGGTGGCTCAAATGAAAAAATAACGGATTTTGAGCAGTTGACTGATTTGAACAGTGTTTCAATTCTCTTTGTCATACAAAACTGTTCAATAAACTAAATGCAGAAGTTCAATAGGCCTAAGCCAAAGGTTTTTATGTTTGCAATAGAAAGAATGCATTCAGTCATTAAAATTCTATGCTTCAGGGGTCTTTAGAAAATAGTAAGATTACTAGTATATTTGAAGGAAATGTATTGCGATTAATTTGCCGTTAATTGCGATTAAAAAAATTAATCGCACGATTAATTTCGATTAAAAATTTTAATCGAACAACAGCCCTAATAATTATATGCTGCAAGCAAAAAGTTTATTTTTGTCCACGCGTTTATCATGGTGCTATAGTACGTGCGCATGACAAACACTGTGTCTTTTGGCTTTTATGCATGCCTCTACGTTCCTGTCTTTGTGTCTTCCTGTGCCTGTGTCTGGCTGTCTGTTTATACCTATGAGCATGTATATTTTTATAACTTTCTCCATGTGTATGTCTGTGAGTCTGTCTGCTTGTCAAAATTATTTGTCAATCTTCGCAGTCCTATACGTGTATAGATCAATGATGATGATGATGATGGTGCTCTGCCCGAAGGCAGGTTCATTGGCTTTACGCCCCTGGGGATGAGATGAGTGAGGTGGTTTCCCGTTGCCTTCCTCACAGACAATGATGGGTAAGCAACTTGCCCAAGGTCGCTCCGCAGCAGCTTGCGCCACCGCGTCCCATGCGTGCTAGCCCGAGATATCTAAATCTCTGAATGTCAACTCCCAGCCCGGGGCTTGAACCGCAGTCCGTTGCAACCTACAGACGTATGCGTCGCGCGCTTACCGGTGTAGCTAACTAGGCCAGTATAGATCAATAGAAAATAATAATATTGTTTGTTTGTATGCGCATTTGTTATAGCGCTCCTTCAGGCTCTCTACTCAGAGGCGCTCCCGACTGCAAAGCGGACACTGCATCGGAGTTTCACGCCGAAGCGCTGAGCAATTGCGAGTGAAGGACTTGCCCAAGGTTCCTACGCGGCGACCTGAGGTGGATTCGAACCTCGAACCTTCGGGCTTCAAGACAACGACGCCACCACTACACCACCGCGCCCCACAATAATAATAGCAATAACAATAATAGCAATTATAGTAACCATAATAATAATGATAATAATAATTTGTGAAACAGAAACAGAGCAGCAATCGTCAATTCACTTGCGATCGAAATAAGGAAGCGACCACAATGTAGGCATCGTCGTCATCATCATCGTCGTCGTCATCATCATCATCGTCGTCGTCATCGTCATCATCGTCAGCATCTTCGTCGTTGTCTTTGCCACCCAACTGACGTCATCCACCTATAGTAATCACTTATATAGCGCCGTTAGAAGTCTTAATGGATGAGGTCGTTGTCCCTGAATCAACATCAAGACTTCAAGAGTCGTCGGTGTTGTTATTGCGTGTAGAAACATGCACGAAAGGCTTCAGCCGCCGCCGGTCTTCGTGCACCGCGTGTAACGTTTGTTTATCGTGCACTTATCCCTATGGCTTCACGAAGATGGTCGGTCGACCATTAGCAAGAGTTTACGGTTCTTTATATATTGACGTCAGCCTCACATAATGCAACAATGGCGCCGCAGCCCAACCCTGGTTTCAATGGCTTCGTAGCAAACTAGATATATTATTATGCGAAAGGTTGAGGGGAAGAGAACGCGGTTGGTAAATGAAAGCAAGTTCGCTGGTTAGTTAGGATAATATTCACACAACTGACTGGAATATCATTCTCTAAAACACAGATTCTCACTCAGCAGAAATCGAAAAGAAGAAAATAGGACACCGAGGAAATAAAGTAGATTAGGCTACATGTAGGCCTATCTATCAAACTAAACAATGCATGGTAGAAACAGCGGACGTGTTAACCCAATGACGCACAGCGAACGTCCGAGAGAGATAGAAAGAGACAGACAGAGACAGAGACAGACAGAGAGTAGAGAAAGAAAAGAAACAGGCAAACAAACAGATAGACAGACAGAGACAGAGAGACAGAGAGAGAGGGAGAGAGAGAAAGAGAGAAAGAGAGACACAGATAGGGAGTGAGACAGAGCGAGAGAGAGACTAATAGACGAAAGAATAAAAGAAAGACAGAAAGAAAGGATCGATGGATGGATGGATAGATCGACATATAGATATTAGATATATAGATAGACATACATACAGACAGACATATAGATAGATAAATAGATACAGAGAGACAGACAGATAGAGACAGACAGACATGCAGAAAGAGATAGATAAAGACAGAGATAGACAGAGGCAGAGAGAGAGTCACTATCGAGAAAGAGATGGTACAGAAAAGAAGGAATGGTATGGATCGAAAGTCTAATTGCAGACAATAAATGACCAAAGCCGCATTTGATATAATGCATTTTGTCCAGTCACTTTCCGCTGTCTCCAGTCATTATAATTATTCTCTATTCAGAAATAATTATACAAGACAACAGCGGGCGACCAATTCCTCGCCCTCCCGTAGCGAGGACCGTGTCTAAAGAAGCGACACGAATAGATGTGAGTTGATTAATATTCCTGCTTTATTGTATGCAGTGCAGTATCAGAATGCTCGTCAATTTATCCTGCATGGCGATTGATAGCTAGCCTTAATGTTTGCCGGTGTCACGAAATAGAGTATTCCCCGTATTAATTGTATCCCCCCAAATTAAAAAAAGTCGAAAAAACCGCTTCCGCGTGTATTTGTTTTTGTAAATTAATTTTCATCTGCTTTGTTTTGAACAATGGCACTAACAGGTATGTTTATTCCTACTAGATAATTTGTTTTGCCCTGTTTTTAGAGCACTTAAAACATTTAAAACACTTAAGAGCACTCAAAGTCACTAAATAAATTCGAGTTGCCTTTATCTGAGCATTGCTTAGGACACTTAAAACAATTAGAGTCACTTTGAATTTTGATTACAGCATAAAAAATTTATTATGCACATTTTTCCAAAAAGGGGATAGAATGGTTTATCTCCCCGGATAGTATAGACCGGTTAATTCCATCCGGGGGGATAGATTATTTCATCCCCCGGGTAGCTTTCAGGGGGGTACTCCGTTTCGTGTCACCGGCTTTATATTGGTGCACAGACCGCGCTATCCGTTCTATTGATCATGATTTTATAGAAACTATGGACTCTATTGTTGCAACATTGTGGACATATTATGATATAATATTTCGTCCTCTTTTAATTATTCAATTTATTCCAGATTCAATTTTTCTCTTCCACTCACTATAGGATTTTCCTTTCGAGCTCATTTCTTTTTCACTGCTACGATTTCACTGTCCAGTACTTTGATACAGGACTATTGAGATAGGAGCAAATGCCCAGGGGTCCCTCGACTTGAAAGCGGCGGAAATTTCTACGTATACAATTTTTATATGGAAGGGAAATATTACCTATGTGCATTTTGACAACGGCTCAAGAATTTTTTCTGCGGGTAATGTCATCCCCGAGGAGAAGTTCCTAACCTCAGAGACGTCTAGATCAAACACCATTCATGTTACATGCTTAACGACACTGCCATATCAAAGATGATTAGTGTCCCTATCCTCCTTTAGCCAGGCTTGGGATTGGCACTGGCAGAGTTAACACTGTTCATCAAGAACAGTTCGTTTATATCAGTTACGCCACCGTGTATGCGTGTGTAACACCAGAGAAGGACGACCACGTGACCTTGTTACTGAATCACTAGTCTAATCACTCCCTTCTCTTCGCTCTGATTTTCTTCGCCCCGTTACGTCTCCTCCTGATCCTCCGCCTCTTCCTTCTCCGCCTCGTCCTTCTCCTCCTTCGCTATCTCCTCCTCTATCTCCTCCTCTATCTCCTCCTCTATCTCCCCCTCTACATCCTCCTCTTCTTCTTCCTCCTCCACACCTCTTTCTTATCTTCTTCCTGTTCTCTACATCCTCCTCCTCTTCTTCTTCCTCCTTCTCCTCCTAAATCTCTTCCTCCTCCTCTTCATCTGTCTCTTTCTCATGATCTTTCTCCTCCCTCTCCCCGTCCTCCTACTCCTTCTCCTCCACTTCCTCGTCCTTCTCCTAATTCTCCTATTTCCTGTCTCCTTGACTCGTTGCCTTCCAATCTTCCTCCTCCTCTCATCTTCTAATAAGCTGTGCCGCATCTTCATCAACTTCATCGAATGCTGCTGTGGCTGAGGCTGATCTCTTCACTTCTGCGTCTCAGTCTTCATCCATCTATCCATCCCATCCTTCTCGTTCGGCAAAGACAATGATGTCCACGGATGAGACTTCAAAGCAACGAATGACGAGCGACGACGAAGGCAGATCATGATTAGCAAAGCGAATCATTATCATGACGGAGTCACAATGAGACGAGTGCTGAGGCAGGCAGACAGACAGGCAGACAGACAGACACGCAGACAGACAGACAGACGGACGGACACACAGACAGACAGACAAACAGACACACACACGGACAGACACACAGATAGACAAACAGACGAGCAGACAGACAGACACACGGAGATATAAATAAACATAAAGAAACAAGGACAGAAACATCCACGGTATAGGCTACATGCATACACACACACACACACACACACACACACACACACATACGGTCATGCATATATATAAATTCCCATGCGGACAAATAAACCGACAGAACGAAATACAGAGACAGAGATATATAGACAAAGACAGAGAGATAGAAGCACACAGAAGAAATAGAACGAGAGAGAGAGAGAGAGTGAGGCAGAGCGACAGACAGAGATAGACGGAGAGACAGAGACACACACGCAGAAGTAAAGAGAGAGAGAGACAGTGAGACAAAGACAGAGAGACGCACAAAGAGAGAGGGGCAGATATAAAGACAAGAGACAAGAGATAAATCTGCATGGATGGTTTCTATAGGCGTCAAACCGGGAAATCAGACGATTTATGTCAGCCGCATCCACCACCTCCTCCTCTTCTTTTCCTCCACCTCCTTCCTCCTCCTCTCCTTCTCCTTCGCCTCCTACTCCTCTCGTCCTCCTCATCGTCCTACTCCTCTTCCACCTCCTTCTTCTCTCTTCCTCTTCTACTCCACCGCCTCCGCTTCCGCCTTCTCCACCGCCTCCTGCTCTCCCCCTCCCCTCTCCTTCTCGTCCTCATCCTCCTCCTCGTCATCCTCCTCTCCTCCTCGTCCTCATCCTCCGCCTTGTCTCCTTTCTTCTTCCTCCTCCTACCCTCCTCCCCTCTCCTCCCCCTCTTCCTCCTCCCTCCTCCTCCCCTCTCCTCTTTCCCTCTCCTCTCCTCCTCCTCTCCTCCTCGTCCTCCTCCTCCTCGTCATCCTCCTCTCCTCCTCGTCCTCATCCTCCGCCTCCTTCTCCTCCCCTCTCCTCCTCCTCTTCCTCCTCTCTTCCTCCTCTCCTCCTACTCCCCTCTCCTCCCCCTCTTCCTCCTCCATCCTCCTCCTCAACCTCCTCCTCTCCTCCTCCTCCTCCCCCACCGCATCCTCCGCCGCCTCCTCCGCCGCCTTCGGTGGCGCTGGTGGCATTGGTCGTTGTCCTTATCGTCGCAATTAGTCTTCCATTCGCTTCGAAGAAAAGAACCAACTCCCGCCATCTGCATGCGAGATATTCCATCTAACTAAATCTTAGATGATCCGCCCGATTTCCCCGCATCCTCCAGCATCACTCATCCCTTGTCCGTCTGTCTTTGTGCCTTTGTCAGTGTCTATGTCAGTCGCCATCAGTTCGATAATTCCATGCAGGTGAGTGAGACGACCTCTCATCAAATGAATCACTGGCCATGACAAAAAGACAGTCAGTTGGTAGAAGCAAGAAATTTATCGATGATATCTGCAGCGAGTAAATAAGTGCTGTGCAAGTACAATACAGTACAATACAATACAATACAATGCAATACAATGCGGCACGTACAAGCAATACAACACAACACAATACTACAATATAACCTTATAGAATACAATACAGTACAGCACAATAGAGTACAATACGGAACAGCGTAATACAATACAGCGCAATTCAATAATAACAATACAATACAGTACAATAAAATGCAATACAATACAGCACAGTATAATACAATACAACAAGACACAATACGATACAATACAGTGCAACGCAATACAGTGCACTACAATACAATACAGAACAGTACAATACAGAACAATACAATACAGAACGAACGATACAATAGAACGTTCGGAAACCCATGCGCCATCATACGACAGAGCACATTATACGACTGTGAGCAATTGCGTGTGTAGAACTTACCGTATTATATTATAATTATACCCTATTCACAGTACCCGGCTTAGGCGAGGCTCGAGACGGCAACCTTCACGTTTTTTACTGGTACACAATAGGGCAAATCAGATCCATTCGTCTACGGTTTAGTTGCCACTGCAGCCAGATCGATGACATCATTATAATTATTATGCTTGCCTTTCGCGGATCGGTCTCAAAACTGACAGCTCGTAAGAAGCACTGATGGTTAATTCGCTTAATTCGCTGAATTTTCTGCTGTCTTGCGTATAAGTAGGCCCTATAGTTTTGTAGGCCTATACGTTAAAATATGCTGCAATTCTTTAGAAAGGAAACGATTCTGAAAAATAACTAAATAAGAATTAAGAATAAAGAATTTCTTGAATGAACCTAATATTTTACGTATATAGGCCTAATATTCGTTGGCAGTTTTAATATTCGCTAATAATTATTCGTGAATATTTGCAAATCTTAACATGCGTAATATTCGAATACTCGATCTATGGCTATAGCTTTACGTACCATGAGAGTTAACAGAGACGTTATATCACGAAGAGGTGCCAATTGACAAATTGGCACCTCCTGTTAAATGCTCTTCTCACCAAGACAAGACGGTTTGGATAGGGATATACGACCACCACGTTCGCTACCAGCGGACCATGCACTGCAAATCAGTGTGTGTTACCATAGACTATGTACCATGTATGTAAACACTGAAAAGCACATAGGCCCTGTCTCTTAATATTGCTGGGACATTAGATGCACTGCGTTGGGACTTGGTCCATTCTGAATCTACTCTTTATTGCCCAAAAAAACTGAACAAAAAGTCCTTTTTTGATGAGGCAAAAGTCAATCGATGACATTTATCACGATGAACAGCACACGCATGTTCGGCGTCACAAGGTAATCAGAAAAATCGTTTTTCAAACTTCTGGAGTGTTTAGCACTTGTTCCGACTTCCGAGTTACGAGTTACCAGATGGACCAGCACGGACAATTTTATAGCGCAAAAATTGAAGACGATTTGCGCGAGACTTGTGGCAACCGCTTCTTCAAGAGAACAAGACTTTCACTTTATCAAGACGATTTTCAAAGTAAGATATTGGCCGCGGTAACCATATAGAAGGCTGAGTCCAAGACAATAGATTCCAAAGACCGAGGACGAAACTGAGACAATGAGAAATCTGTCTCGACACTAGGATAGTTCAATTCCGGTTTAGATTTGATGATAAACAAAGTAGAATAATCGGTAAACCAACGACAATGACCTTCACCGAAAATTCTCCCAACTCATCGTTTTTTGGTGGTTCGAATGTGCATTCTTTCTCGTACAATAATAGCATGGGCGCCCGCAGAAATTTTTGCAGGAGGGGGCAAAACACGATGGTCAAGGTTAAAAAATGTGTAGCAAGGAGTTAAGAACATGTATGGGTATTTTTCATAAAGGTCTCTTGATGTAAATTTCTCAGTTTCACTTTTAAACTTTCTAATATGAATTGTTTCTTGCAAAGAAATGTGTTTAAAAATCGATGAGTAGCCTATTAGTTAAAAGTATGTATTTTTAATTCTCTAATGCGAAGAAATTTGTTATAAACCCCAAAAGTAATCGTGAGAAAAATAGGTTTCAATCTTCCAGGGGGCAAGTGCCCCTCTTGCCCCTATGTGCGGGCGCCCATGAATAATATAATAGAAAGCATTGTTCACACATTGATGAATGCAGAGGTTCATTCGACGCGTCGACGGAAGATTTCGTATAAAACGTTCAGTGTAGGCTACTTTTGTGACGATGGATAATATAGTTTGACCCATCGTTGGTTGAAAACGGAGCTTAGCATCGACGACCCATCACCCATCATCCATCATTCATCGTTCATCGTTCATTGTTCATGCATTGTAAAATTTCTCTTCAGCGTCAGTATACGCATATATCCGTCTCCGTTATTGTCGATCTTTCTCTCTACCGTGTCTGTCTCTTTCTCTCTTCCTCTCTACTCTGTCTGTCTGTCTGTCTGCCTGTCTGTCTGTCTGTCTCTCTCTACTATGTCCATCTGTCTGTCTTTCTCTCTACTGTGTCTGTAGCCTATTATTAACTGTCTATCTTTCTACTTTGTTTGTCTTTCTCTTTTCTCTCTCTCTCTCTGTCTGTCTGTCTGTCTGTCTCTCTCTCTCTCTGTCTGTCTGTCTCTCTCTCGCTCTCTCTCCCCTCTCTGTCTCTCTTTCTCTCTCTCCCTCTCTCTCCCTTCCTCTCTCTCTCTCTCTCTCTCTCTCTCTCTCTCTCTCTCTCTGTCTGTCTCTCTCTCTCTGTGTCTGTCTCTCTCTCTGTCTCTGTCTCTGTCTCTGTCTGTCTGTCTGTCTGTCTCTCTCTCTAATCTTCCAATTTCTAGGGCGCCTCTCGAAAGCAAAGCGCAGGGCACCGGCTTATTCACGAGCGCTGTGTCTAACCAAAAGGGTTGTCCAATAGAGCAAATCCGAAGAAGGTCGTGGCCCGGTTACCAAATAATCAGAGGCGGCAGAGGATAAGCTATTAAGATGGGTGGCGTTAAGGTCGAGAATTAGAAGGTGGAAGATCGGATGAGTCGGTGTTAAGAACTTAAGAGTGCCTAAAGAACACACAGACTTAAGTCTTGAATGGAAGGCCCGACTGGTGATGGATAGAGGAGACTTAGGAAGGAAGGTGATGGTGGTGACCGAAATGGATGGAGGAGAAGGGGAAGAGAGCGGAATTCAGGAGGGAGATCATTCCAGAAGCGTGGAACAGTGTTTTATACGACTCGGTTGGAGAACTGAGTTTGCGCCCCATTGATGGCATCGTTATACGCTGCAGAGCATCTGTAATCTCCACTGAGAGCTGTTGAATAGTCCGCCAAGTCTCATTGGATGAATGCGCATTTTTCACACTTACCGGCTTTGAAGCATACTATTATAGACTCTATGCACATCAGTATATTAGCATAAAGTGCTGTGCAATGATTCAAACGACGGCACAATGTGGGGATCGCGCGCTATATAAATTGCCCATACACTTTGTAAAGTTTCATCGTCCTTATTTGGTGAATTTGGTCCTCAACTTGATGTACAGGAAACGTAAGCCTACCTTATATCTCTTAGTTAAGAGCTCGATAAACTTCACGGAATATTAAGATTTACAGTTCTTCTACCTTTTAGGCCAACTATGTGGCAACATGCGTTTATAAAAAACATCAGCAAGAAGAACCACCCAGCTCACAGATTTTCCTCCGTTATACCCTCTGAAGAAAACCGGTTTCATCACAACATTTAATTTTTTTACTCATTATTTCTCGCATTTGCTATAGCTCTTCTTCAAGCTCTCTACTCAGAGGCGATTCCAACTGCAGCGCGGACACTGCATCGGAGTTTCATGCCGACGCGCCGAGCAATTGCGAGTGAAGGACTTGCTCAAGGTCCCTATATACGCGGCGGCTTGAGGTGGATTCGAACCTGGCTCCAAGGCACCGAACCCACCACTACACCACCGCGCCCAACAACATCTACTATTCATGCATGACCAAAGGACTGGCTGAACCCGACCTTTAAACCCCTTGACGCACTTTAATTAGCACTGTCTGTATTCGCCTATAAAAAAATTACGATTATACAATTAGGCCTATGTGGATGTGTACGTGCATGTAATCTTGAAGAGGCGGATAATTAATTACTTGGGATAGAATGGATACTAAAGTGAATTAAATAAGCAGCTTTAAGACGCCAAGAAATAGCGTCCAGGTAAAATTAATGTCACGGGAAAGAAGCAGCCAAACATAGAAAACAAATCTGATGCTTTTTCGACGTAATACCGGTTGTACGTAAGTTATAGCTTTAAGGAAGTCTGGATACATTGAGGACTACACTGAGTAGTTCTTCTTCAGATAGAGAGTTGCCTGTGGTTAAAAATGCAAAGATTAAACTACAGAAGTTTGACGCAAAAATCGTTGAGTTTGTTCCAGCTTAGACTTCAGACGGGGGAGTCGCATGCGACAGCAGACAGAGTTGAAGACTGCAGTGAAGTTGATCAGTATACAACAATAACGTTTGGTCGTAACCTCCTATATCGACAGAAACTCACGTACGGATGAGCAAATGATGGGCAATGATTAATTGATGATGAAATCAATCTATAACACAAAGACTTTTATGGCGCCCTTATTAAAATACCGAAGACATCAGTTAACGATCACTTCAAGTGAAGTCGTAATCCAAACCTATTATATATAGTGTACATACAGACGGAGACCTCGGTTGAAGGAGATCGGGCAGACAAGAAAAGTGTTGGGCGGGTTAGAGTGGGCAGGAATTAGATAGTGTGAGTCATTAAGCATTTTTCATTTGACCATATATACATACAGAGAGGTATCGAATAAATCAAAGAACGATCTGAATTGGTCAATGAGAAGGAACGTATACGCTGATGACGTCAGACAACCCAACGATGGTTAGGCGAGGTATACTCATCAATCGTCACATTTGACGAGTCACTGACAGTAATGATGATTATGATGAAGACGATGATGACGACGACGACGATGACGATAACGATGTCGATAACGATGAAGATGACGATGACGACGACAACGGCGATGACGATGACGATGATGACGACGATGACGACGATGATGATGATGATGATAGCGATAGCGATGACGATGACGATGATGACGATGATGATGATGATGATAGCGATAGCGATGACGATGACGATGATGACGATGATGATGATGATGATAGCGATAGCGATGACGAGGACGATGACGATGACGACGATGACGACGACGATTACGATGACGATGATGTTGATGAACCCTGTATTCGTTACAGATGCAAAGCGAGAGGGCGTGGCCCTTATCTGTCCAACGAAGCGTGACATTCTTCGTCGACTCTTCTCAACGGACGGTGGCGCCCCCGTCGTCCACAACTGCGCCCCCGGCAGAATCAGCCAGACGATGATCCTCGAGGTGAAACCGCCGCCAGAACCTCAGGGTCCGTCGCGGAACCAGAGGACTCGCTCAGCCGTGGCCAGCTTCAGCGGAATCTGCCCCACGGAATCGGACGCGCATCGGATACGCCGGACCCTCTCAGCGTCCGGGACCCAGACGGTCCCTGGACTCGTCCACCGAACGTCCATCTCGAGGGAGGGATCGTCTGCCACGTTCCGGAATGTCCTACCAAGGACGTCGTCCAGATCGACCTCACCCGTCGCGGCGACGGCGTCCTTCAGTCTTACCAATCATTCTCCCACCATCGGACTGAACCACATCCTACTTCAACCGCCGGAGATTACTTTCGACGAGGTTCTTACCGTTCCAAGTTCACCGATCGCGGACGACGGTGGACTTGGACCCTCAGCGAAGACGGACGGTGGTTGTGGCGCGGGTCTCACCCCGTACGGGTGTGGCGACGGCAGCAACAGATTGGTGACTGTGGAGTTGGGGGGCATCGTGACTGCCACCCAGCCGAGGGCGGTCATGGTCACCCCAAGGGGCAGCATCATCACGCTCAGCCAGTCGCCGCTTGAGTTCAGCGAAAGCACTTTCACCGTCAACTACACGGATGACCTGGGTGAGGAGCTATATAATTATAATAGCAAAGATCTTACGCATCGTAATCGAAATTCCAACATTTCTAAAGCGCATTTCGAAAGCCAAGCGCAGGTCACCAGCTTATTCGCAAGCGCTGTGTCTAGTCAGAAGGGTTGTCCAAAAGAATAGTCGGAAGGAGTTCGTTATAGTACACATCTTCCGTCTAAGACGCACGACTCAAAGTCTCACATGACATATCGATCAGCAATATACTCTATAGAGTTGTGTAGTGTAACAGCAGACACCAAAATTGATGGAATCCAATGTCTGAATTCAAATATACACGGTGAACGGGGAAAAACCGAACCTATCCTATTGCTACGATTATTTGTGTAATTGTTTGTACATTTTAATAAAATATGGCGGAACTTCTAGTTTAAAGGACAATAATCAGATAAATATCATTTGTCAGCTATATAATGTGTGTTCAAAATTTCTTCCTTCGACCTCAACACACGCACAAAGACGCGCTCGCCATTGACTATATTGCTGAATCGATTACAGCTTGATCAAATTCGTCCCATGCCTGTATTATACGCTGAAGCAGTTCTTCCACATAGCGTTCCTTTTCTTGTAAACTTTTCCTGCATCATCACAGACCAGATTTTATAGTCAACGGAATTAAGGTCTAGGTTATTTGAAATGTATCAAGTTTGCAGGATAGCGCATCAACAACTGCCTTGATCGCTCAAGCCGCGCCTGCTATAGCTGACCTCCGTTAGTTCAGTCGCTGTACGCTCCTTGAAACATTTTAAATGACTTCAAATTTCAACTGGATTAGCATATAATAATAAAAACTAGTTAAGTCTATAATTGGGAATAAAATAGTTTTATTATCAATAATATATTTACATGTTTGGTGTTAATTTCTATATTTATTGTAGAGGTTCGGTTTTTTTCCGTTCACCGTGTATATGTACCGCGCATTATATGCTGCCAAGACCGTTCTACTAGATTCATACGACGAGGGCATTAATGCAAAGGCTAGGACTCAACTGAACACATAGATTTGGGCGGTGAAATTCCATCATCCGAAAATGGCCTGAAATCGCAGCAATGCCTTGATGCAGGGCTCAACTTCTGTAGAGTATTGATTCTGTCAAAATATGACGCATTCAGTTTTATGTCTGTAGATGTTTGCCAGTCGATCTTAAGTGGCTTCACGTCACCCTGACTCTGCTCCGCCCTTCCGTCACCTCATCACTTAAATCTGCCATGGAATCGCTCCATAGCCATAGCTTGGAATGGTCTCCCTGTTACACTGCGCTTAATTCCCAGGGGTCACTCCGCTCTGTTCCTTAGGAACCTAAAAACTGTTTTATTTAGCCGTGGCTGGGCCGGGAGCGCTTCTGAGTAGCCTACCTTGAAGAGGCGCTATATAAATTTCTGAAATAAAATAGCTAACCCGCCTCTTTGGAACAGTTTCCTCTCAGATGATTAAGACAAAATAATATCTAATTCACCGTTCAAACTCGCCCAAGCCTCACCTCTTACAATTTCTCCGCAGGAAACATTGTTTTTCACAAAATTAACCTGATTCCTTCCCATCTCCTCCCCTCCCTCGCCATGTCAACTCTAAACATCACCAACCTTATTAGTCCTTAGCCGTCCGTCTGTCTGCCTGCCTGACACTACGGATCTATACACTTTGCCTATCGATTTTTGTTTTGGGATTCAGTACGAAATATATCGCACGATAATGCAACAAAACTCATTTATATACTTTACCACAATGGCATAGACGAACATTCTAGGCCTACTTAAAACCCCTGAAGTCAGGCACTAAAGTGACTAAACGATATCAGTGCCTGATGTCATCAGGATCAGCCATGCATACAGCTCTCAAGTTTAACGGCACATTCGGATTCCACGAAATTGCGAAATTGACAGGTTGAGTAGTAGGCCTAGTACCGGTAGTAGTTGCAGTTTAGCGTCACTGTGTGATAGCAAAGTTCATTAGCGACGCCCATAGGCGTACGAGGCGGGGGTTCAGAGGGGCAAATGCCCCCCAAATTTTGGGCAAATGTGTTTTTCGGGCAAAAGAGGCTTGGACGGGCAAAAAAAATTCGGAAATTTTTTCGGGCAAAACAGGTACGGGAGGGATTTTTCGGGCACGCAGGGGTAAAAAAAAAAAGGTCGTAAGAATTTTGAATTTTGGGCAAATGACTAAAAAAAAAAAAAAGGTCGTCAGATTTTTCGGACGGGAAAATCTTAAGAATTTTGGGCGGATGACTAAAAAAAAAAAAAAAGGTCGTCAGATTTTTCGGGCAAAACCTTTTTTTGCCCCCCACTGCCGAAATGTCCCGTACGCCTATGGCGACGCCCTTCTCCTTTATCCAGGCTTGGGACTGGCACTGGCAGAGGGCAACCAGTGACGGCGTTAACATGCAGGCTGAGTCATCTCAAGGGTCCCCTATAAACGCATTTATCTGTGACCTCAAGTCAACCACTTTTATTTCAGCTTCCCTCCCTATATACTTTCTAGTTAGTCATTTACCGCTTTGTGAGCCATGGGTACGGCGTATCATCCGCGTGTTTTGTTCACAGTAAAGCGAATATACGAAAAATGCAGTAGAACGAAAACATCTTATACAGTGGCGTAGACAAGGGGGTTTCGAGGGCTAAAACCCCCATCGGGCTAGGAAAAAGGTTTTTTAAAGGTTATTTATCCACTTAAATAAGAAAAACAAAACAATTGCTTGTAGCAACAATTGTTTTTCTTACCTTATTCCCTTTTTACTTTATTCCCGTTTTATTTTTTATTTACTGTAATACTGTTGGGTTGGTGTCAGAAAGGGCATCCGGCCAGACCATAAAAACCCCAAAACTCCTCATCATAAATTCCTGGCTACGCCACTGATCTTATAGGCGATCTGGGCCTCTATAACTCCTAAAGCGCGTGACCCTTTGAAGAGGTGAGGCCTCGCAATAATAAGCTTTACGTGACTGATCATAACGAGACCGGCTCCATAATCGGTCGTCGGTCAATGGTAGAGAATCGATTATCGACGTCGCGTCTAAGTCCCTCCAATGCTGCTGTGCGAGAATTGAATTTCCAGCGCATAATTGATGAATTTGCAGTTGATGAAGCAACGCGTTAGCCATTATTGAATAAAAACCGCAAAACAGCGATGCTGTATTACGCATTCAAATGTAGCCTAACCATTGCTTGTGTATTATTTCCACTTTTGGTCTGGTCATCGTGCGGAACATACACACAGGCAGAAAATAAGAACAATAATGATACATGTATAATTTTCCTGGCTCTTTCAATCTCCTCGCATCGTCCACTACGCTATTCAAACAGATTTTATCTTCTATTGTTCCTCATACTAGAACAGCTATGGCTCATTGCGGGTTCTTTACCTCAAATGGTTCCTCTCTTTGAAATACGCTGTCCCGGCGTGAAACTCCGATGCAGTGTCCGGTCTGTAGTCGGGAGCGCCTCTGAGTACAGAGCTTGAAGGGGCGCTATAACAAGTGCACATACAAACACATTTACTCGGTCTCAGATTCTAACTGGTAACCATTCCTCCTCATTTTCTTTGTTCAAAATCTATTTCTTCTCTCGTGGCTGCAGTGCACATATATGGGTGCACCACTGAATGGTTCACCTTATTGCAGACGTTTTATAAAATGTTTTAACACATTACAACGTTATTTATCTACAGACTGATGCCTTCATTTGTGATCTACATTGCATACTCTATGCGAGTTATGCGACTAAAATTTACTTATTTTGATGTTTTTATTTTCTTCAGACGATGGCGATGAAGTTTCTCTGATGTACGCTCGACATGAGGTGCGAACAAATTATATTTATGCTTTACTATTAGTGATAAATCGACGTAATGTAATGTCACAATTTCAAGATTTCTCTGAGATTATGAGATCAATGTCAAATGTTGTGACTCCTCAAAAGCGTGATTGATGCTCCAACTTTATGGTCGTTATTTCAGCTGCAAGAGTCGTGTGTATTGATTAGTTATTCCCTCCCGTCGAGCATTGCGCTCTTCGGCTAATGGGAAGTTGCTTGTCCCTCGGACACGCTCTTCGGTCGAACAGCGCCGCGAGCCTTCTCGGTAGATGGCTGCTCCGCTTGGAATTGACCCCCGCCTGAGCTGCGCTAACCACCTCAGAATAATAATTTGCCTGCTTTCTCAGTGGCGGCGACAGGATTTCAGCTAGAGGGCGGGGCTGAAGCCCATCGCCTAAATTTCTGACGACATCTTTTAGTCATTTAGTAAAAATCTTAAGAAAATATTTCATTTTTCCACTCAAAAAAGCTGATTTTCTTTTTTTAATCGTTTGGTCGAAATATTATGAAAATATTTCAGTTTCCCTGTCCCCAAAACCCCTGATGATTTTTTAGAGGAGCTTAGTCGGAATCTCATGAGTATAGGCTATTTCATTTTCCCTGTGCAAAAAACCTGATGACCTTTGGGGGGGGCTTAGCGTCCCTAGCTCCCCTGGCGCCGCCGCTATTTTCTACCAGGCATTGCTACTCTAAGAAACCTCTTAAAATCATGGACTGCCTATAGATCTATATCTGCATGCGCATTAATGAAACGATTTTCACATCGGGTTCACGTAGGTCAACTCTAATTCGCTTCATTAAAAATCATCTGTCGTCCATTTCCATCTGAGATTAGTTGTTCCTTAATGTTTTATTCTAAAAATAATTTTGCTCCAAGTTCAACGTAGCGCGTGTCACTCTTTCGTCGGCTTTGGCTCTTCGACTATAGCGCTTAGAGCTTAGGGTGTGCCTGTGTCACGAAATAGAGCATCCCCCATATTAATCGTATCCCCCCAAAGAAGAAAAGTTTTAAAAGCCACTTTCGCGCGCATTTATTTTTGCAAATTAATTTTTATCTGCTTTGTTTTGAACAATGCACTTGCCTACTAGATAATTTTTTGCTTTGGTTTTTAGAGCACTTAGAACATTTAGAACAATTAAGAACACTCAGAGTCACTAAATAAATTCGAGTTGCCTATCTCTGGACATTGTTTAGGACACTTAAAACAATAATTATTAGAGTCACTTTAAATTTTGATTACAGCCTAAGTTTTCCAAATATACGCGTTTTCAAAAAAGAGGTTAGAATGGTTTATCCCCCGGATAGTATAGACCGGCTAATTTCATCCGGGAGGATAGATTGATTCATCCCCCCGGATAGCTTTCAGGGGGATAGAAAATCACGTGACACCTGCATCATATGTTTGGTATTAGTGGCCTTGAATTTGATTGACAGGAAGATTACATTGCGCTTAGGCTATTTCTGAACGGCAATTCTACACGAGTGCATGTCCCAACACGACTGTGTAAATGAAGTAAATGTCAATTTTTCCAATGACTATGGGTTTATCTACCTTATACACAGCCTCGACTTTCACATATTTGTCTAGTAGGCTACATCAAACATGCTTTGTCTGTTCATTTGGCATTAACAAGAGTTCATAATTATATACTCTTATAGAAAATTCCCGTCAAAGACTTTGCGGCTGAAATAAGAGCTTCGATGGATGTTGAGAACTTTCTCAACCAGGCTCAGCTCATTCTCGACCTCCATGCTAATAGCCTCGAAGATATAATGGACTGCATGTTGCACCATCTACTCGATAGGGAGGAGTGCCCGGCTGCGTTCGCGGAGGCCAAGAAGCTACTGTTCACCCAAGATTCTGGTAAGGGCCTTTGCCGAAAGTTCAATTTAATTCAATTCATAACCTTTGTTGGTTTATTTATCACCAAAATATTACTGCATGTACAGTGCACATTTGTTTTAACAGTTCATGGGTGTCAACAGGTAAACTCGCTATATTATATGGTTGGCTAGTCAGATGATCAGATGAACGAAGCCACAAAACCGAAGACTTTTTACATTTGGAAAGCAAATCTTACAACTCTTATAGACTAATCTCAGTGACTTAATTAGCGAACCATTGCAAATCCTCTTCCATGTGACATTTCGAAAGCATAAAGTTCAGCAAATAAAGTAACTGAGGCAGGTATATTATAGGCCTACATGTAGGTCTCTTGGTTAAGCAAATACTTACGCTTCAATATAGCAAATAAAACAATAAAGCAACAGTTAGTAGGCCTATACGGCAATGTGGATAAACGGCCACAGAATTTCTCATTGCCAAAATATTTGCCCTGCCAGAACTATTCCCTTCCAGAATTTGTCCCTGCCAGAACTTTTGCCCTGCCAAACTTTTTGCAATGCCAGAGGGCTGATGGACGGACGTGAACAGTAAGAAGCAATATGCCCGAACAAATCCTGGCAAGGCAAAATTTCTGGCAGGGCAACGACCAGGGCAAAGGCTTTTTACCAGGGCATTTGCCCTGCCATGCCCTGGCGTAGCGCCGCCACTGTTAACGTTCCGTTAGCAGGATCGCCCTGTTCTCAATTCTACCTCATAATTATGTATACAGTGACACGAAATGGCAATGCATGAATCAGAACAAGTAACATTGTGAAAGTGCAGAAATGAACAAGCGCAGCAGTGCACACGGATCAGATGAATTTTACAAATAAACCGTCGTTCACCATGGTATTATGTTATATACGCAGTGATTCCATTAAATATCGTCTTAACCGTGTTTTGGAAGCCAGACATCCATGTGACTTCTCATGACCAACTGCAGCTCCTAATTATTGTGCTAAAAAATCGTGACTTGCAACAACAAAAAGGTCCATTACTATGATGTGCACAACTAGTGGATGAGTTTAAAATTACATACTTGAAACAGCATTTAATGCAGACACCAACAATCCAAAATAGTTGTTACGCTATAGCTTGGGGTTTTATGGCCTGACCGATGCCCTTTCTGGCACCAACCCAACAGTATTGCAATAAATAAAATGGGAATAAAGTAACAAAGGGAATAAAGTAAGTAAAACAATTGTTACTACAGGCAATTGTTTTGTTTTTCTTATTTAAGTGAACAAACAACCTTTAAAAACTTTTTCCTAGGCCAACGGGGAGGTTTAACCCCGAAACCCCCTTGTCTACACCACTGATAGCAAGATTTATGGCTCCTTTTTCCATATAAGACTTGTTGTGTGTGATAATCTTGTGACAGTCATTCTGAAACTGAGAGCTAGCTTAATTGGTGAGCTAAATAGATCCATATAGTTGCAAATGCGCCTTCATTGAAAATACATCGAACAGAATTTAGGTCACAAACATGTTTCATGTGCAACATTAGCCTATCTTGCAATGTGCACTTTGCTGCTCCTTGATCATTTGTACAAAGAAGATGGATCGGGCACACACTCAGAGGAGACTCGATGCTGCGAACAATCATAGAGGGGAAAATGGATGGAAAAAGAACGAGAGGCAGACCAAGACAAAGACTGTTAGACTGGATGATGAAAGATGGCTATCAGAAGATGAAAATGAAAGCGCAGAACAGAGAAGAATGGAGACGTCAAACATTCGAACCTGCCTAAGGGCAGAGCACGGAAAAGAAGAAGATCATTTGTGCAAATGCAATACACTCACCTTGACGCCACTATGACAGTGTAAGTGTACATGTATACAAGTATGTGATTCTGCTGTCTATTGTATACTTGCATGCCTGCACATGCTGTAACCAAATGCTTTAACATTATACTAATATGTTGACTCGGTAACAACTTCATTATTGTCTGATCATCACCCTGATATGTTTCATTTAATCATTATAGTACATTAGATGTTTGTTCGCCAGACTACTTTCGTTTGACAGCTGTTTTAATAAAGACCATACCTACCTACTTACTTGTTTAACACCACACCATGACAGCATGAATGTGCAATTATGTGATGCTAATAAAATAAACTGAAGGTTAGTGTAGGCCTATGACACATTTTTGTGGTATGTCTGCATGTGCGTCTGCATGTACCTGTCTGTCTGCCCGAATGTCTGCCTGAATGTCTGTCTGTGTGTCTGTTTGTTTGTTTGTCTGTCTGTCTGTCTGTATATCTGTCTAGCTGTCAGAATGCATATATACTCTCTGATGTGGTTCTACAAGAAAACTGTCATCAGTGTCTCTATCCCATTCCTATTCCAGTTACTATTCCCATTCCTTTTCCCATTCCCATCTCCACTTCCACTTCCTTCAAGGGACTCCGACTCCGGAATTGACGGAGACCTTTCCGCGTCCAACTCCGGAGATTTACGGACGGAGTAGAAGAAGAAGAAATTCCGTGATTAATTCCGGAATTAGGAATGCCCGTCATGACGCCGGACGCCATCGCTGCCGTCGCAATTGCTGGCGTCCTAAAACCCGGATAGAGACATGATGGATGGACGGACGGACGGACGGATGGACGAAGCAAGGCGAGCTGAGGACCCGAAATCCCGGAGGGGAAAGAAGAGGGAGAGGGAACTCTGGGGAGGAGTGGCACTGCTGAGTGGGAATGATGGTGTGGCTGACAGCGAACGTCCGCAGGTGTTCTCAGTGGAAAAGAAATTGATTGTAGATAATGCACGACGGTGATGGTGAGGTGCCAATTGGGAGGAGAAGGAGAGTTCGAGTATACGACGTCTAAATCTCTTCACCGATGCATGTAAATACCAGTTCCTGTACTGGTAGCTGCGGACGTGTAATATGCAGTTTTAGGCTACAATTACTGTTGGCAGCGACAACCGTTGAACTAATTATAGTGGGTGATGTATGCAGATTATGTCACTGGCAACTTGTTGAGTGGATCTTAGGAGCCTCACCGGAGCGCTGATCATGTCTATCCAACAGGTCTCTGAAAGGGTTCGTCTTAAGAGATGACTTGAAGATGTTTCCTGAGTTGTCAACAGATAATTATTACATGTATCTAGTATATAATTATTACATGTGTCTAGTATAGTATGTAGCAGACTTTCCAGGAGGTGGTCCAATAGAGATTAGAAAGCAGGGCGTGCCCGCGTTGTCCAACGGAAGCGCGGGACCAGTAGATCTCTTCTGACTGATAAGCGCAACGACTCTCATCTAGGCTGTCTAGAAACAAGAACTGTGCTGTAGTTAAGCCAGTATAATTATCGCCTATCGAAACTGTTGTCAAGTGAAGGATCCTCAAAATGATCATGTTCTTGAGCGGAAGCCAGTGCAGCATCTCGTGTAGGCCTATAGCTTGAAATGTGTAAGAATGTTTGCGGGTGAGAAGCCCATCTCCGGCGGCGCAGCTACTGTGTGAATAAATGGACTGAAGCTGTCATTATTATTAGGAATTTCGGTCGGTTAGCGATAGGCAGAGTTGCAATAGTCGAGGCGTAGGATATCAGAATTAAGTCGCGGACGAGATTGGGAGCGATGACGAATCATGCAACAATCTAACGCACATTTGATGAAAACATCAGAAGGAATGTGTAATATTCTCTTTATTCAACAATCCGGTTACAGAGTATGCAATATAATGCAATTATGCAATTCACAAGAACGGAGATCACAGAATACACAAATCTTAACTATACTAACTGAGCAGACAGCCTGTGCAATAGTCTATACAATATAGATCTATGGTATAAGTTCCCACACGGAAAGTCTCTCAGCAAGAAGTATTCCAAAGTTTCGAGCCACGAAATTCCAATCCCAGGAAGTGCTGCCGTAGGGTACACATCGCTTCGCTGCCATGCAATCCTTGTTCCGCGCGTAATTTCGATTGCAGTAGTGATGATGGTTGTGCTTATGTCCGCATGGTTACAACAGAAACCTCGAACCGTAAATGTCTCATTTAGACGACTATGAAAATTCCAGTAAACACAGATCGTGAGATGCAACAGCAATATTACCGTAAAATGGTCGGCTACTATACGGTAGCGCACAATTGTTTACGTGTCTTTGTTGAAACCCTTGAGCTGCCTGCCTGGTGGTGGTGGTATTTGCAGTTTAACGTCACTGTGTGGTAACAAAGACCATTAGCGACGCCCTCCTCCTTTATCCAGGCTTGGTACAGGCACTGGCAGAGTGCAACCAGTGGCGGAGTTCTTGGGCTGCCTGGTTTCCTATGGCTGGTTCTTGGCTACTTCAGAAGAGACGCTAAGACGATCTCATCTCGATTATACGACCATTCATCGAAGGCCGTTCTAGCATTCCAGCTTGCTTTGATATTTTTACGGACTATTAAGTGATGGAAGGTTGAGTTCGCGACAGGTGCACCGGTAGGGGCTATACTCAAGGGAGGGTCAACACAGAAGCATTGACTTGGATCCATGTAGCTGATCTGCCCTACTTCTATGGACTAGCACCGTATAAACGACAGCAAGTGACCCAGTTCCAATTTTTATCCAAAGTACGACTAAATGGTTGTGGTAATAAAGTAACTATGAGCATATTTTGTTTTCTAACTATAGTTGACTACTTGCTTTACCGGTATTCTTTGTATATATCTATTAATGTATACCTATGTATTTATGCGTGTATCTCAGCTTCTTGTCTTGATTCATCAATAGAGAACTTTAGTTTGACGACTATTTCAGGCTAACGGCTATCTTTTAGCAGTGATGGGAAGTATTTAAAATACTAGTATTTAAAATAGTATTTTAAATACAATCTAAGTATTTTGTACTTGTATTTTAAATACTTTTGTGATCAAGTATTTTTACTTTTACTTAAAATACTTTTTTGATAGTATTTTGTACTTAAAAATATGATTATGTCAAAATACTTTTTCAAAATACTTTTAAATCTCACCAGCTGCAATTAGCTATGCAATATTGCATTCTCATGCACTAGGCTGCTTCATTATACAAACAAAGGAATCCTTGTACAGGAGGTTTAAGTCACACAATACAGTAAAACAGGCTGACATTGATTAATCATTGTTACGGATGACTGGGCACCGCTGACCACAGGGTGAGGAATGTTAATTACAGGTGTATTTGATGCATGGTGTATGGGAAGAGTACACCCAGTCTATACATAATGCCTATGAGGCATCAATGACACGCATAATATTATTATAATTATGTTTGAAATCAGTTTGATGTTTGACACCACAATGGACTTGTCTATGCTGATAGAATAGGACATAGGCAAGATGTTAACTATCTAGATGTTTGTGAGTACCACAAATAAAAATGTCATTAGAGGTGCCTATTGGCTGGTGGCAATTGGATCTTCTCTGATCTTGGAACGGGGCGCAGAGTTTCATTACATTGATCTTCCTTTCTCTTTGACCAGGCCTGGGTTGGGAGCGCCTCTGAGTAGAGATCTTGAAGGGGCGCTATATAAATTTATGTGATTGATTGCTCCATTAATGGATCACAGACTACACACTTGACGAATTACAGCATACAGGAAGACACCTATAATAACATTTATTTAGCCTGTGCTTGTGTTTTGTATTATTATCACAAGGGATAGGCCATTCGGCCCATTCCCATACCACAGATTTCGAAGACTTACTTTAAAAAGTACCCTAAAGGGTTTTGCCAATGGGCAGAATTGTGATAGGACGTCTCAACATAGCAGATTTTATAAGATAGATTATATGTACGTTGAATCTGTATTCAGAAGTGTAACCACTTTTATCCATCTCATTGAGTCAGATTTCTGAACAAAACTTTATCTAACTTAATGTTTTAAAGTTCAATTTGGATAAATTACATTGACCATTCTTTCTGCATAGGTAGTGGGCTATCGATATTTTTATATGCCATTAAATTGAGTGTTTCTGTGGATTTTGATGTTAATGGATTCTGACTCGAACTTGGACGCCCATCTCTAGTGTCTTAGACTCGGACTCGGACACCTTTAATAATAATAATAATAATAATAATGACGACAATTTCTACGGCGCCGTAAAGCTTTAGACCCAGACTCAACCCGGACTCAGTTTAGATGGACTCGGGCATGACTCGGACGGGTGTCGGACATTTCCCCCCCTGGACATTTCCCCCCCGGACGTTTCCCCCCCTGGACATTTCCCCCCCTGGACGTTTCCCCCCCCGATTTCGACTAGGACATTTCCCCCCCGGACATTTCCCCCCCGTTCTATGCATACCTTCTAAATATGGTTGAAATATTTCAAATTGGTCATTAAACAGTTTATCCAACGCTTTGTATTGTATTGTATTGATGCATACGGGGTTTAACTTGGAGCTGGATTGATGAAAATATTCTTGTCTAAATTGGAGCTGGATTGATGAAAATATTCATGCTTAAATGGAAGCTGGATTGATGAAAATATTCATGCTTGAATGGAAGCTGGATTGATGAAAATATTTTTGTCTAAATTGGAGCTGGATTGATGAAAATATTCATGCTTAAATGGAAGCTGGATTGATGAAAATATTCATGCCTAAATGGAAGCTGGATTGATGAAAATATTCTTGCTTAAATGGAAGCTGGATTGATGAAAATATTTTTGTCTAAATTGGAGCTGGATTGATGAAAATATTCTTGCTTAAATTGGAGCTGGATTGATGAAAATATTCTGGTTTAAATTGTTGAAGACGATAAAAGCAATCGTTTCCGCATACGGGGGGGGAAATGTCCTAGGGTAGGGGGGGAAACGTCCAGGGGGGGAAATGTCCGGGGGGGGGAAATGTCCAGGGGGGGAAATGTCCGTTCCCCGACTCGGACTAAGCTCAGGTGGACTCGACTACATCATTGGAAACCAGGATATGAGCCAGAAGTGAGAAGTCACCATACTGCTGGGTGGCCCTTCAAGTGTTTAAGATGACAGTGATGATGGCATGGGCTAATTAATTCCATGAGACACATTAGACATGGACACAAAGAATGCTGAACTGAATGCTGAAGAAAATGTTTATGTTCAAAATTCTATGTACTTTTTGTCGCAATGTAATATGACTTCCTTAATTGTTATATAGTTTGGCAGTGAGTATTTTGTACTTAGTATTTTAAATACTTTTCGAAGTCAAGTATTTTATACTTGTATTTTAAATACTTTTGTAAAAAAGTATTTTTACTTGTATTTTAAATACTTTTGTGACCAAGTATTTTTACTTATACTCAAAATACTTTTAAAAAGTATTTTCCCCATCACTGTCTTTTAGTCAACGCAACATATTATTGTATGCTATTTCGAACACACACTATTTCCCTCACACACCCATAGACATCTGTGTTGATATTGAATTTATTGTGCAGGTGAATTTCTTTGTTTCTCAAAGTTTACATCAACTCACACTCAGCATGTTTTTTTAGGACAGTTTCAAATCTTTTCTTTAATTAACATTTATAATCGCTTTTATTCTCCGGAATAGTTGCCCGAGGATTCATCCAAGCTCACTGGCGCTTAGTGACCAGCGATACTAAAAACCACATAACCATTTTGGGGGGTTACTGATTGTACCGTTTTCAGTGTATAATACCATAATACTGTGTGAATCAACCATTGCATCAATGCATCTGCAGCTTGTGTACAACGGCTGCTGCTGCTGCATCGGATCCGCTTGCATTGTATGCGTGCATGTGTTTGTGTTTGTATTGTATACGTGCATGTGCCTGTGTTTGTATTGTATACGTGCATGTGTTTGTGTTGATCAGTTCATCAGTTGTCTAAGACGATTCAAAGTACGTGTCGTTCATACGGAGGAGGATTCGACTACGACCAGTCGTGGCTGTGCGCCCTGTGAGTATATAATCATATATAATATTATTATGTATACGGTATATAAATGTATATAGACCACCTATGTATATATAATGTATATATAGTCTACGTATACAGTCTATGTATAGATATATATTCTCCGGGACAGCTGTCAATCACCGCTTTATTTGCATACGATAGAAGACAGGCTCCAAGGAAATGGCAGACAGAGCGGAGCCGACTGAAGACTCACTCTGGCTCTGGACCAGTCATCCTAATGAATGGCGGTGTTAACTGGTCGTAGCATCTCACTAATCACCGTTCAAGCTAAGCGCCAATGCTTCTGATGGAAGAAGAACTGTATACGTTCTGGTATGGATGCTTGTCCAGAGTCAGGAAGGCTAAAAGGCGGATGACTATCTCGCATCCGATTATACTTTTGTCACATTTAATTTCGTCATGTGCCGATCATTTTGAATTGTTGTTTGATCTTTTGTGATTCGCCTCTAGTTCGGTGAACCGTCACAGGCGCTACCGGGGCGCAGGGTCCCGCGAGAGGGAGCAAGGTTTGAGAAGAGAGAAAGAAGAAGAGGAACTAACTTCAGAAAGCATTGTATATATATAGAACGAAAAGAAAGAGATAGCGCATTTCCAATGAGAAGGACGAACGAAGACAAACTTCGCTTATATCATAATGCATTTCGTTGATTGCTATCATGAACTACGGTCCGTTTTTTGCAATCACTAACCATCCATTTACTGCTTTCGGAGAATATATTCATTTACTGATCAAGATATAATAGGCTACTCGTGAGATATTGTTATAGGTTATGCATATGCACTTGTGCAGTAATCGTAGTTCATCAATTTATTGATTTCACTGGCTCTCATTCACTTGCTGTTATTGTAGGCTGTCTCAATCGATTGATATCAACTTGTTAATATAGTTTATTTGCTTTTATCGCAGGTTATTAATCATCATTATTAGTTGCTGTTGCTCATTTGTTGTTTTTAGTAGGCTGTCCATGTTGTCATAAACTATTCATGAACTGATAGTAAAAAGCCAAAAGTCATATTTATTCCGTGTTATTCCGTTCCTTGTTATAGCATAACGCTACTAAAGGTAGACTATTAAAAAAATTAAGATTTAAAGAAATCGTACCATTATTCGTAATTTTCAGAGATAATTTCTGATTCGACTTGACCTTTTATATACCTACCGAGGTTTTAGGATGTTTCCAACTTCTCATACCATTTACTACACTTTGGACGATATCGGGTTAAATTGTATTATCTATTTTATATTATTATAAAAAGAGTTAATGGGTTAAAATGTATTAGTGCATGGAAGCTGTGTCAATCTTCCAGGTGTACAGTGCCATCCGTTCAGAAGAGGAACGTTGCAATTGCAAGACTGAGAAATCCGGCGAACTTGGGTCGAACGAGTCAGGAAGTCTGGTTTATTGTCCTCATCGTCACGCCAACCAGAGAAGTCAGCTTAAATACAAATAAAGTCATCTATATATACATATAATATATAGAGGCACCATATATATATATACAATTATACATGTATATATGTATGTACTACACGTGCACTGAAGAGACGACATCTCAGCGCTCTTCTGATGATCTCAAAACTTTAACAACAATATAATTATAGTCTCCCAGTCACTTTCAGCACACACTCTATTTGTCCCTCGTTCAAGAACTGCTATGGCCAAAACCCGAGCTTTTTGTACAGCACGTACGTAACTTGGAATCAGCTCTCTCGATCTATTGACACCTTCTTTATTAGCCGGTGCCCTTGCAAGCGTATCTTTCCGCTGTCTCAAAATCACTTTGTCTGCATATCTATGTCACATTAAGGACGCCTCTGATTGCTGTGTACTGAGAGACAGGCGCTTTATAAATCTATAGATGCAAATTCATGCAATACAAAACAGTATAATACAATACTCTCGCTGTTAGATTGTTGAAACGCAAGATGTGGTTTGATTGTCTTATAGGCCTATATAATTATGTATTGCTGCGCGTTACTCATTGCTTTCTTGTAATTGCGCTCATCATTGTGTCGATTGAGTTGTGCTCTGCATGCCAAGGCCTTTACATGTATCTGGCTTGTGTACTATTCTGTCCAGTAACGTAGTCAGGAATTTATGATGAGGGGTTTGGGGGTTTTATGGCCAGGCTGGATGCATTTTCTGACACCAACCCAACAGTATTACAGTAAAAAGGGAACAAAGTAACAAAGGGAATAAAGTAAGAAAAACAATTGTTACTACAAACAATTGTTATGTTTTTCTTATTTAAGTGAATAAATAACATTTAAAAGATCCATTCCTTGGCCAATGGGGGGTTTAACCCCCGAAACCCCTTGTCTACTCCACTGATTCTGTCGTTTATGGATAGCGTCGTTTTCCCTCTGAAATGAGATTGTTTATCGCTAAGCAATGGTTTAGATGTTGGTTTGTGTATTATATATGCTTCTAATTCTATTCTGTCGTCAATTGGATGCGCAATTTTCCGTCTGAATTTGTCTGCTTATCTCCACACCTCAACTGTTTGACTTGTCACTATATATTTCTCAATTTGTTGTTCGTTGCTCGCTCATCATTTGTATGGGCCTATATCTTCATAATTGACATCTTCATAACTGACATCTTCATTATTGATATCTTCATAACTGACATCTTCATGATTGATATCTTCATAACTGACATCTTCATAAATTGATATCTTCATAATTGATATCTTCGTAATTGATATCTTCATAATTGATATTTTTTTAATTGATATTTTTTTAATTGACATCTTCATAATTTATATCTTCATAATTTATATCTTCATAATTTATATCTTTGTAATTGATATCTTCATAATTGATATTCTTCGTAATTGATATCTTCATAATTGATATCTTCGTGCTTGATATCTTCATAATTGATATCTTCGCAATTGATATCTTCTTAATTGACATCTTCGTACTTGACATCTTCATAATTGATATCTTCGTTCTGTCGTTCAGAAGGGAACGAAGAACGCACTGGAGACAGGAAGAACGTTTGCCACGCTCTTTGCCGACATGGACCTGCGGATGCGGCTGCTGACCGCCCGAACGGAGGGAGACTTCAAGCATCTTCTGTGGGAGCACATGAAGGAGTTGGCCGAGGAACAGGTCCACCCAGCAATCCATCCATGCAGCAGGAGTCGCAAGGTGTCCAGGGAGACAACGCAGATAGCGGCCGATGAGGTGTTCGTTGTAAGTGGTCGGGTGTTTCTTCGAATACGTAGCAGTTCTGTATGTCATCGTTGCAAACAGTATAGGAAATGATTATTATTTTAATGTGCCACCATAGTTACAACCCATTGTTCTGACTATAACTTTGACTATGACAATGACTATGAATACGACTATGACTATATGACTATGACTATGAATACGACTATGACTGCATTGAATAGTGTGTAGGCTAATCAGTGGCGGCGCCAGGATTTCAGTTTTGGGGGCTGAAGCCTCCCGTAGGAAATTTCCCATTTTCATCCGCCAAAATTTCTGACGACCTTTTTTATTTATCCGGTCGAAAATCGTGGAAATATTTCAGTTTTGCATGTAAAAAACCGGATGGCCTTTTTTAGGGGGGCTTAGCCTGTTATAGTGGACTTAGCCCCTAACCTCCCTCTAGCGCCGCCACTGAGGCTAATCCTCGTCCTTTGTCTCGTACTAGGTAGAACTGCACCTTCTCAGTCGGTGGCCCCTTGGTCTGAAACGGACTCCTCTTTGCGCTGCGGCTATAGGTTTACTTCCCAAGGACCACACGATTGTTCCATGCTAAGCTCTAGCCTTAAGCCTTTCCCTTTCAATCGTGCTGCGCTCGGGAGCACTTCTCAAGTTCTCAGTAGCAACCTTGATGGGCGCTATATAAATCTATGCATATCGATTGAATGGATGCCGATGCATAGCACACGCCTACACAGCACCTCTCCAAGAACGCTTCATATAATCTGACGCCACAGAAAATCACGATAAAAAGATCCATATGTTGACAGGGGTCTAGTCAAGAAATGGGCCACGCGAGACCGACATTTCCATATAGGCACCACCAAAAATCAGCCTGCAGCAAGAAGTGCTTTTTAAGAGATCATGTCTCTGTCGGCATTGCTTATAATCTATAAAATACCATTGCGTCTTTTAGACTCAATACGGTCAGACATAGGCGACATGGTATCCGACAGCTTGACAGTTAATACAGTGCACGCGGCGGTCTCAACATTCTCTTTACTATGCGGAAACCTTGAGCGCTGCATCGCCAGACGACGATTATTAATAAACACAAGCGCTATATAAATATAAATATAAATATAGTGGACGAATGAATCTAAGGTTTCTACACCTAATTCGCGTCTCAAGTTTCCGGTGACACGAAACGGAGTATCCCCCCTGAAAGCTATCCGGGGGGATGAATTAATCTATCCCCTCGGATGGAATTAACCGGTCTATATTATGCGGGGGGATAAACCATTCTATCCCCTTTTTTGAAAAATGCGCATAATAAAAAATGTATGTTGTAATCAAAATTTAATGTGATTCTAATTGTTTTAAGTGCCCTAAGCAATGCTCAGATAAAGGCAACTCGAATTTCTTAAGTGTTTTAAATGTTTTAAGTGATCTAAAAACAGGGCAAAAAATTATATAGTAGGAATAATCATACCTGTTAGTGTCATTGTTCAAAACAAAGCAGATGAAAATTAATTTGCCAAAAAAATCCACGCGAAAGTGACTTTTTCGACTTTTCTTCATTTGGGGGGATACGATTAATACGGGGGATACTCTATTTCGTGACACCGGCGGTTGCTGCTGCACCCGTCATTCGAGGCTAACCGGTGGACGGTGAAGAGTCTCTTGGATGGAGCGGTATAAAACGAATCAACAATCGAACAGGATTTTTCCATGAAGACTGGTCGTCGTGTACGCTCTTAGTTGGAGAACACAGCTCTGAAACCGGATCCGTCTCCAGTTTATTTGTAGTCTCCAATAATCCATATTCCTCGGGGTTCTTTTCATTATTGCCGCCGCGGTGGATTATGGGGAATTACGGAGCAGCTGCAAAAACTTTTATTATATTTGATCATATAATGCACGGCAGGATTGTTTTGCAATGAATGAGCATGAATCTTTAATAAAGCAAATCTTTGGCTGTTATGTCATCCTAATTGACCGCAAAGGATTTAAGCTGAGTTGGAAGGAGCGGAGAGTGGTCAAGTATTTTGGCAGAAGGGGAGGAGGAGGAGGAGAGGAGGAATTGAAAAAAAAGAAGAAGAGGAAGAAGAAGAGAAGGAGGAGGAAGAAAACAGAAAGAAGAGGAGGAAGAAGAACAAAAGGAAGAAGAAGAAGAGGAAGAAGACAAAGAGGAGGAGGAGGAGGTGAGGAGGAGGAGGAGGAAGAAGAAAAAGAAGAAGGAGAAGAGGAGGAGGAGGAGGAGGAGGAGGAGGAAGAAGAAGAAGACGAATAAGAGGAAGAAGAAGAAGAGAAGGACGAGGAGGAGGAAGAAGAAGACGAAGAAGAGGAAGAAGAAGAAGAAGAGAAGGAGGAGGAAGAAGAAGAAGAAGAAGAAAGCAGTAGAAGTAGTAGCAATAGTAGTAGCAGCAGTAGCAGTAGCAGCAGGAGCAGCGGCGGTGGCGGCGGCAGCGGCAGCGGCAGTAGTAGTAGTAGTAGTAGTAGTAGCAGTAGCAGTGCCAGCAGCAGTGCCAGCAGCAGTACCAGCAACAGTACCAGCAACAGTACCAGCAACAGTACCATTAGTAGAAGTAGTATATTTACTGTAATTTATTAAGATGGGTTACGATCTAATCAAGTAGCCTATTCAATGAATAGGCTACATGCATGACTAATTCTAATCAAAGAAGACTTGTCACTGGTGTAAGAGTAGCTCAGGCTGCTAGCTTTTCCTGGTTTCTGGTGCACTGTTCATATAGTGGCTCGCGATTGTACAATTAGACTTTGTGTACAATAAACGAATTCTTTCATTCAATTACAATTACAACAATATTAATTTTGTTATTGAATTGTTGGTGTTCGCAGGAGGAGGAAGTGGAGAGCGGCGCTGAGAAGTGTGGATTGGGACAGGGAATTCAGATGGATCTGCGACGTCGACTCCCATATTACCTGTCCGACTATAAAGATGGTCAGTATTACTTCTCTCTCACTGGTTGTTCTCTGCCAGTGGCAGACCCAAGCCTGGATAAAGCAGGAGGGCGATACCAATAATCTTTGATATAGCAGTGTCATTAAACATGTAACAAGCTTCTCTCTCATTGCGATCAAACGTCAAACTGTGGCTCAGATTGTGTTGCACTCAATAAGCATCAGCGAAAAATCAATGTTTATTATTCTGAAAAGGATGCTTTAGAATTGCATGTTTGTGTCAGAATATTTATTTAACGCACTTTAGTGGTCTACAAACAATGTTGCAGTTATGATAATATTCTTTGTTCATAAATTCGGTTGACAGACCACCGGAACCGGTTAGGCTATACACTACACTGACTACAGTGTTGCATAACTGTACAGTGTGCATTGTTGCATAGCTGTACAGTGTGCATTGTTGCATAGCTGTACAGTGTGCATTGTTGCATAGCTGTACAGTGTGCATTGTTGCATAACTGTACAGTGTACAGTGTTGCATAACTGTACAGTGTACAGTGTTGCATAACTGTACAGTGTACAGTGTTGCATAACTGTACAGTGTGCAGTGTTGCATAACTGTACAGTGTACAGTGTTGCATAGCTGTACAGTGTACACTATTGCATAACTGTACAGTGTACAGTGTTGCATAACTGTACAGTGTACAGTGTTGCATAACTGTACAGTGTGCAGTGTTGCATAACTGTACAGTGTACAGTGTTGCATAGCTGTACAGTGTACACTATTGCATAACTGTACAGTGTACAGTGTTGCATAACTGTACAGTGTACAGTATTGCAATGTAAACAATTCACAAGAATGTAAACGACAGAAGACACAAATCTTAACTAGGTCTACTAACAGAACAGACAGCCTGCAATACACCTATACGACTATGTTACAGATCCAGACAAGTGCGTTTTAAGACAAAAAACGGATGCTTTCACAGAATCAAAGGCAATTGTAAGAGAGTGTAGTGGGAGTCTGTTCCATATTGTACGCAGAGTCCGTTCAACGTAAGTGAGGGCACGGTGTACTTGAGTTGAAGTGCAAGAGCATAGCACCTTCAAGTCTCCATTGACCGCAAAGCGCATACCTGATGTATACAGGCGTGCATGTGTGCGCTATTCCTGCATGTAGCCCCAAAGCCGTAGCCAGGATTTGATTTCACCAATTTCCCTTCCTGAAAAACTGATGACTTTTTTAGTCTTCCGGTTGAAATCTTCAAATAAAAAGTCACCAATTTCCCTTCCAAAAAACTGATGACCTTTTTTAGTCATCCAACCGAAATCTTCCAAAAATGTCACCAATTCACCAATAAATTAACCATTTCGGGGGGTGTTTTCATGGTTTTATTCCATGGTTTTGACATCATGTGCTCGTAAATGCATTCTATTATTTTTCACATTTTCCATTTCGGGGGGTGTTCAAACACCCAAAACACTCCCCTAAAGCTACGGCCTTGTGTAGCCCTGTGGCTAATGGCTATTAGCCTATCATTTCATCTTATGAAATGGTGCTTCTGGTGTAAACCTGGCTTGTCGTTCCCAACTCGCGTCCCCCCTGCAGCTCTGGTTCCTCCGTCTGGTTGCTTCTACCACAGGATATTAAGCTCGTTTTCTTTATAGATAGAACATCCAACTCATCAATGTTATGTCGTGCATACATTTCTGAATGTCATTCGCAAAGAAAACAAATTGCTATACTCATAGGCAACATAAAGCAATACAATGTGACAAGTGCAAATTACGTTCAATGCCTTAACACTGGCATAATAGCAATAGTGTAAATTATTTTGATATTAGGCTACATGATTATTGTATATTCGAGCATTTGTAAAGCGCTTCTATTAGGCTGAACCGCTCAGAAGCGCTCCCAGTGTGCAAGGCCCTTGAGAAGAAGCTTCTGGTTTTGAGAAGAGTGATGGAAGAACAAGAGAAACTGCGGGAAAGAATGAAAGTGCGAATCGAAGGAGAAAGTGTATTCCAAAGAAAAGTAACAATTATTGCAAATGATCGAGTCTGACTCATCGTAGCAGGGCTTTTTTTAACGTGCAGTTGTACACAAAATGTGCAGTTCTAAATGGATTTGTGCAGTTGTAGAACCAATTCTGTACAGTTAAAACTAGCAAAAAAGGTCATTGTTCAGCGATTGGAAATAATTTACCATGGAACATGGGAAAGGAAAGAAGGGGTTGTGCAGTTGTAAAAATTCCTTAAAAACAGCCCTGCATCGTAGGCTAGTAGGCCTACTCTAGTGCAGCGAACGAAGAGGTCAAGTCTGTATGTTACATTGCCTTCAAACAAACCCATTAGTTATATGCTACATTGCTTTGATACCTCAGGCCATGTTACATTTCTGATACTCGTCCATGTTGCACAGTGCTGAGAAGCAACCTAATTATCTATTTGGCCAACGGAATATGATTTTCTTCAGACGCCGCAGGTAGCGGCAGTCAATATATATATATAATATATATATAATATATATATATATATATATAATATAATATATAATATATAATATATAATATATAATATATAATATATATATTGACACATATATATATTGTATATATAATATATAATATATATAATATATATATAATATATATAATATATAATATATAATATATATAATATAGATATATAATATGCTTTGAGGCATCTCTTTCGTTCTGCAGATAATAAGGTCATTAAACGAAGTGGATTGGTATTTCTCATAATATGCTTCGGCGACTTGTGTATCCTAGCTTCAATCTTCAGTCTTCAGGATATTCATTACGCCTGCTTACTTTGCATTTGACTTCAACAGCGGTGCTTCAGCACTGTCTATGCTTCTGCTGACCACTAGCGGCGGAAATTAGTCCGTCTAGACTTACAAATTAATGTCTCATGAGCCTGGAAATGACAATGTCTATCGACAAGAAATCAGAAGTGATTTTTGCTGCCTTATTAATTATTGGTGAATGTTTAACCTGCTTTGACTGACATGGAAGGTTCAGGGTCAGGTCTACTCGTGTGCAGTCTTTTCCACTATCAGCCATAGGTACATGTAGGGTTAGAGAGATCCATGATAGAGTGTCATGAGACAACATTTCTCGACGAAAAAATGTCACGGACATAGGCTATTGTTGTCACGCACCAATGCCACGATGAAAAAATGACGTGAGACAGAATGTCAAGGGATAATAATGTCACGGACAAAATGTCACGATGACAAGATGACATGGGGCGGTCAAGGACATGATAATGTCACGGACAAAATGGCACGATGCCCAAAAAGGCATGAACAGAATTATCAATCAATAACCATGGGCACAGTGCCCGTAGGAGAACAGAATTATATCACGGACTAAGCTTAAATGTTACGGGCAAAACGGCATGTTAAGCGTGTCCTGTAAAAACTGAAACTCAGGTCAAGCAATGACAGGCGCCACAGTCGAGAGGTTCGCATGGTCGTTCCGCAGTCACTCATCGGGGTTTTGTTGATGAGGAGATAGTCTTGTTCTTATCGAAGTCTGGCATTGGTTAGGCCAGCGAGAACTGCATTCGAACGGAACAGAGGCACGGCAATAAAACTGAAGTTTCCATATTTGTAAATTTAGCAAGTTATTTCAGTCCATCAAAAACCTATTGCTTTATAACTATTCATTATATGGACTTTTGAAGTGGCGTAGCCAAGAATTTATGATTGGGGTTGTTTGTGTTTCTATGGCCTGACCGGATGCCCTTCCTGACACCAACCCAACAGTAGGCCTATTACAGTAAATAAGGAGGGAATAAAGTAACAAAGGGAATAAAGTAAGAAAAACAAGTGTTGCTGCAAGAAATTGTTTTTTTTCAAATTTAAGTGGATAAATAACCTTTAAAAAACATTTTTCCTAAGCCAATGGGGGTTTAACCCCCGAAACCCCCTTGGCTACGCCACGGGACTTTTGTGATTTTGTGGCCTTGACTATCTAGGCCAATAATAATGGAGCATTTTCTTGACACCGTGGTCTTGCTTTCTTTCTTTGTGCCGTCTTAGGTGTGGTCGGTCATGACACATTACGCAAGACTATAGCGACGATAGTGTTCCTCTACTTCGCCTGCATTTTGCCTGCGATCGCTCTTGGTGTGCTCAACTACAACAACACGAAAGGATACATAGGTTGGAAAATGATAAACACTCGCCTATTATAGATTACTAAAACTTAATAAGGAATTCGTTTTATTTGTACTTGAAGAAAGCAGATGCAACAAAGTCGACGACAACGATTATGATGATGATGATGATGATGATGACGATGATGATGATGATGGTGGTGGTGGTGGTGATGGTGGTGCTGCTGCTGATGACGATGATGGTTATGGTGGTGGTGGTGGTGGTGGTGGTGGTGGTGGTGGTGGTGGTGGTGGTGGTGGTGGTGGTGGTGGTGGTGGTGGTGGTGGTGGTGGTGGTGGTGGTCTTGATGATGATGATGATGATGATGATGATGATGATGATGATGATGAGGAGGAGGAGGAGGAAGAGGAGGAGGACGAGGACGAGGACGATGACGATGACGATGGCGATGACGACGACGACGACGACGACGATGACGATGACGATGATGATAACGGCAACGACGATGATGATGACGATGGTGATTAATTTAATTAGCAAGCTGTTGAATTTACTAAGTAAATCGCTTTGAATTAATCTCCATTATAAGCTATTTATTTGGCTGAGTTAAGCTTCTTGATAAAAATTAAATTTCATTGCAAACAACTTATTTTCCTCTGTTTCTGTATTCGCTTTGTCTTCGTCGTCGTCGTCAGATGTTAAGAAGGTGATGTACTCGCAGACGATCGGTGGAATATTCTTTGCCATCTTCGGTGGTCAGCCAATGGTCATTCTGCTGACCACAGCTCCACTCGCTCTATACACTAAAGGTAAATAATAGGTTTATAACTGATGGTCTCGTTAGTCTCTTTAGGCTCTTTTTCACGTATTATAGACACCGGCTCTCCTTGCATGCATGGCGCCAATTTGGAGTCAACTGTATTTTACTGAGCACCAATTCAGAGACCAGACAGTTTGACTGTGCGTTATGTAGGCGTATACATGTATGTATGCGTATATGTATGACATTGTAGCCTATGTATCTGTGTGTTGCTACAAGTGCCTGCATGCATGTATGCATGTGTACAAACTATGCATGCATGCGTGTGTGCGTGTGAATATGTATGCGACTATGCGTGTATGTATGTATGCGTGTATGTATGTATGTATCTGTGTGTTACTATATACATGTATCTGTGTGTTACTATACATGTGCCAGCATGCACGTATGTATGCATACAAACTATGCGTGCACGCGTTTGTGCGTGTATGTGTGGGTGTAACTGTGTATGGATTCCCGAATGCGTGTACGAAATGCATGTATGTATATGTGCTGTGCAATCATGTATGTGTGTGCATTTATGTGTGTATGTATTATGTGTATGTGTGCATGTACAGGTAGGCTATGCATGTGTGTGTAATACTGTGTTTGCATCTGTGTGTGCACGCATGTGTGCATAAATACATGTACAATTGTACATGTACGTATGCATGAAGATATGGATGAGTGCGTGTACACTATAAACAGGCATGCTGTCCTACCATCTTTCTATCTTATGTAATTACTCGCTTACGTTTATTTGATATTTAGAATTTTTCGATGATGAAGAGCAATTATCCTTGTTGTAAAAACTGAGCTATGAAACCTTTTACAGCGTTCTTGTGACATTCTTTCCATCAAAAACTTTTAATATTCTGCTTTATTATAGATCTACTTCAACGCAAACAATCTTAATCCAACCTTCTAAGTGATGGGTTTGGAATGAGTAAGCATGCACCCTGCCAGAACTGAAATTTAAGTGATTTTTGTATTTGACTGAATCATAATATCAATTTCAGTCATACACAGCATCTGCGAAGAATGGAGCCTCGATTTCGCAGCCATGTTTGCATGTACTGGACTCTGGAACTCGGCGTTTCTCCTCATCTATGCGCTCACGGACGCAAGCAGACTAATGAAGTGGTCGACGAGGTTAGTACTACATGTATAATATGCGAGACTATACGAGAAATGGACGTGAAGATTATGGCTGAGTGGTATAGAATGCAGACACAAATGGATCAGAGGGAGCGGGTTCGATGTCGGATACCGGTAGCTCCACGAGGTTGAAACCCTGGAGGACGACTGCTAAATGAACAGTAAGACGTAAGAGCGCCTTGTAAGCTGCCATACCGTAAAATGTGATTCCTTTCAAACTTGACTTTTATCAACTGTTACTGCCATTTGCTTGACTTGTTTGCAAGACCTGAAACTTCAAGTCTTGAAATACAGTGTAGGCTGAAAAAGCTAGCGTAATATTAGGTGAGGATAAAATACTATGAGGTAAGAGAAGACGAAATGAAATATGGTTAGATCAATGAAAGCAGTGCAAGCAAGGATAGGGTACCAGAGGTACCGTAAAAACGGATTTGTTTTTAATAAAAGGCGCAACAATTGGGAATCTAATTTACGGTAATAAAATATGGTTGCGGACGAACCTGTGAGTAGTCAATCCTTTTGCGTTAGGCAGATGCGATCGGTGCGGCTTAGTGGAATTTATCAAGGACCTTTCAGCGCCCGTGAATAAGCTGGTGCCCGCCCTGCGCTTGGCTTTCGATTGGGCGCTTTAGAAATTTGCAGATTACGACGATTAAATAGGATTTTTCAATCGACGTTTTAGATCCACCGAAGAGATCTTTGCTCTCTTCATGTCCATCACGTTCACGGTTGATGCGCTTAAAGATGTCGTCAACGGTAAGTAGCCTAAAGATGTCGTCAACGGTAAGTCTACGTATACGAGTTGATTGATCTGAGAACATCAATACTTTTCTAATTAATCAGTCCAACCAACTCGTCGGTTCATTCAATCATTCAATTATTCTTTCATTCATTCGGAAATTCATTCATTCGGAAATTCATTAATTTATTCGGAAATTCATTCATTCACTTATTTATTCATTCATTCATTCATTCACTCATTCATTCGGAGATTCATTCATTCGGAAATTCATTTATTCATTCATTCACTTATTCATTCATTCATTCATTCATTCGGAAACCTTTTCAAAGAAACTACTCAATTTGGCGCCAAGGCGAAGGCGGTCCCGACTCCAGCGCGCCCAAAAAGAACAGACTTTCTAAGCTAGCTGAGTGAGGAAGAATTTTGGTAGAGTCCCATGGTGCAGACATAACTCTAAAAAAAGACCATTCCAGACCACTGCATGGACCGACCACAGAGAAGGCTCGGTTCTTTATGGTAGCAGTACAAGCAAAAGGGAAAAACAATAAATGTGTGCTGATAATAAATGTGCTCCTGCACGAGTGCCTCTTTAAGCCGCTTTATCGATTGGCTGATGGGCAATCAGTCTTATTTTGTCAATGTTTAACATAGGAAAGAAGTGCACTTCCTATCCAGCGTGAGTGCAAATCTCTGAGGAATTACGCGACACTATCCAGATTTACACGCAAATTTTGTAATAACATCTATGTTAACAAACTCGATAGAAACGTGTAGGTGTAGGCCTAAATGTAGGAAAAATTCGTCATAAAATCTCTAACACGAAAGTGCAAGTTTTGGTCTCGCTATCATTTTTAGATATATATATATATATATGGAAACTGTTTTGAAGCTACAGTTTCATAAATCGTACCCGAAAGCAGTAAGTCTGAGTTTCTCTCGCTTCCTACTGAATGATACTCAGCGTTGATACTCAGCGTACCTGCAGCTTCTGTCGAAACAGTTTTCAGTCATAGTGGACATTTCTACGTCCTATCGCGCATGTCTTGGCAACGCTATATGCTTGAGGATCTCGTTCTCATAAAATGTAATGGTATACCCTATAATAGGCAAGCTGGGAAACTGGTAAGCTTACGTGAGTTGTTTTATCAATTATTCTGTAATCTCTGCTATCACGTGGAATAAATGTCTTGGATCTTGTGTCTTGGTCTCCGTATAATCATAGGTCTTGGAACTGAACTGTCTTGGTCTTGTCTTAATCACGAAGTTTTATATCTTTCACGCGTCTGATTTTATCTCATTTTGTTGACGACATTCGTAGCAGTTTTTCGGATACCAAATTAATCGAATTTAATCAATTAATGAAAGTTAAATTTAGGAGACTAATTGCATATTTTTGAAATCATTATTAAACCTTACCCTTAATACTCAAACCCAAATCTCTTACGATATCTTGGCACGGACGACCTTTCGTGGACTAAACTGCAAATGACATGTTATAAGCAATCTCCTCTGCTATCAGATTTTCGAACCAACTACTACTCGCCCGCCTGCTACCGGCAAAACCGAAGCCAGAACGAGACGAGCCGCGAACTCACCACCAACCAGAACGAGACTGTCAATAACGGAAGTGCCGCCATCATAGCTGCGGTCTCTTCATATGACGTCAATTTGACGTCGACGAATACGGGGCGGGGCAGCGAAGAGGAGGGTGGAGAATGTCTTCGACAGAACAGCCTGCTCTATCTTCTACTGATGCTTGGAACAGTCTGGCTCAGTCTGTCACTGTACAACTTCACAAAAACGTAAGACTATGAAGATGATTTAATTCCGCCACTGGTTGCACTCTGCCAGTGCCAGTCCCAAGCCAAGCCTGGATAAAGACGGAGGGCGTCGCTAATGGTCTTTGTTACCACACAGTGACGTTAAGCTGCAACTACATCTACAGTAACTAAGACGATGTTCACTACACTCATTTATATAAGTTTGTTTAGGTCAGTTGGAGAGCTTAGCTCAGATACTGTCTTGAAGTCAAGTGCAAGGCGCGGTGGTGTACTGGTGGGTTCGCTACCTTGGAGTCGGAGGGTTCCAGGTTTGAATCCACCTCATGCCGCAGCGCATACGAACCTTTGGCAAGTCCTTCACTTGCAATCA